>CM053401.1:64098857-64142501 GCA_028644305.1 Xerus rutilus
GACTGCAGAGGGGTGAGTGCAATACTTTATGTGTTGACTTTGTATATGCCCAAAAGAACTCTCCAAGGACATGAAAGAATTTCTCTAAAGATGTCTGGGAAACACCAAACCAGTGTTACTAGAAAGGGTACTTCAGGTGTTGCTGGGTTTATGACTGGAATTTCTGAGGTTCATATAAACAAATGGTAGGCTGACAACATATCTGAAGAGTAAAATCACACATAACCTAGTCAAGGCCAACAGAGCCTATAACTTTTATTGCAAAAATAACTAAATTCTAGCTGGGCACAGTGGCATGCGCCTGTAATCCCAGTGGCTCAGGAGGCTGAGGCAGGAGGATCACAAGTTCAAAGCCAGCCTCAGCAATTCAGCAAGGCCCTAAATAACATACTGTGATCCCATCTCAAAATAAAAAATAAAAAGGGCTGGGAATATGGCTCAGGGATTAAGTGCCTTTGGGTTCAATCCCTGGTACAATAAATGGATAAATAAATAAATAAATAAAAAGCGATCACAATTGTTTATTAAGAAATTCCATTCTGAGGCAGTCAAGGCGGCAAACGCCTGTAATCCTAGCTGCTCAGGAGGCTCAGTGGTGGATTGTCCCTGAGTTCAATCTCTGGCACTCCAAAAAAAAAAGAATTCTGGACTCGAGGTGTAGCTCAGTGCTAGAATGACTGCCTGTCATGCTTGAGGCCCTCAGTTAGATCCCCAGCATCAATAAAAAATAATAATAAATTGCATTTTAACAATACAAGTTAGCAGAGCCAGAAGTAATGCTAAGATAGAACCTATTAGAGATGTATTTGATTTTGTTTTTGTTGGTGGTGGTGATGTTTTGTGATACTGCGGGGTTGAACCTCGGGGCCAGCATTCTATTACTGAGCAATACCCCTAGGCCAGCCTTTTTATTTTTTATTTTGAGATAGGGTCTCCTTAAGTTTCCCATACTGGGCTTGAACTTGTGATCCTCCTGCCTCAGCCTCCTGAGTAGCTGGGTTAACAGGTGTATGCTACTTCACCTGGCCAGAGATCTATTTGAAATATGAAATCAGTATTTACGAGATGGGTTCATGTATAACAGTTTGTGAACAGTTAACTACATTCAAATACACGCACACACACACACACACTCAAATGCACACAAAATAATTAAATGTAGGTATGTGCATCTTCAAATCCTGCTATATCTAAATTTGTATTATAATTTCTAATAGTTATTTTTAGTATTCTATAAATTATTTATCAAATTATTTGAAAGGGAAGGAAGGAAAGAGGGGAAAAGGGTCCATTGGACCCAGATAGGGGTTTTTTGTTTGTTTTTTTGCCAGTACACTGCGGGGCAGGGCCTTACAGGATTTCTGAACCTGGCCAAGTTCCTCGGTGAAGAAAACCTGAAGTGGAACAAGTGGCCTCAGTGAGACTCCGCCCTTCCTGCCCCAGGCTCCGCCTCGCTCGAGCCCCGCCGCGAGCCCCGCCCCTGCAGGATCCGGGCCACTGGACGTGGGGGAATGCGGCACCACGACCGCTCTTCTCTCTGGCAGCTTCTTGGACAGGGTTTCCTGGCATTTTTATTCGCCCGCATATCTGAGACAGCGGGTGGGGCCCGTTATCTCTAAATCGGAATTCCGGCTGCGGAAGTCAGGAAACCCTAACAGCCGCCCCGCCTCTAGCGGCTCGGGGTGCCCAGCCCGCGGGCCGGCAGCGACCTGAAGGCGCGCAGCACAGCCCCGCGAGTCTGAGTCACTTCCTGGGAGAGGCCCCCAGCCTCTACTCCGCTCTACGCCCCAAACTCGGCGAGAACGAACGCATTTTTATCTATTTAGATCATGAAAACCACTAGTTTCCTGTTCACTGCTAGATCTCTTACTGACCCTGGCTCCAGAAGAGCACCGGCCCTTTCTCTGGAGGATGTGAAATCAGTACAGACGGGCTTCCTATCACTGATATATCTGTCCAGAGGCCCTTGTGGGTATCCTACCCTAGCAGTACCCAAAGCCCCCCTCGGTCCCAAAAGTACAAGCTTTGCACCTGGAGCCACTGAATTGTCACTAGGTAGGTGCACAATAAATATTTGCTGAATAAAAAATAAATAAATAAATAAATAAATAAATAAATAAATAAATAAATTTATGATTATTACGTCTTATTGATATATGATTCCCTTGAGTAGTATAAAATATCCTTCTTTATCCCTTTCCACTAAGTTTGGTTTGAAGTTCACATTATCTGATATGAGTTTGGGAACTCCTGCTTGTTTTCACAGTCCATGTGAGTGATATGATTTTTTCCCACACTTTCACTTTCAGTCTGTGGATGTCTTTTCCTGTGAGATGAGAGTCTCTTGAAGGCAACATATTTTGGGGTCTTTTTTTTGTATCCAGTCTGTCAGTCTATGTATTTTAATTGGCAATTTTAGGCCATTCACATTCAGGGTTATTATCAAAATATGATTTGTGCTCCCGGTCATTTGGTTTACTTTTGATTTTTACTTTGACTTGATTTCTCCTTTTATTTTCCTTTCCTTTTGTGTAGCTCATCTCTTTGCAGATTTTTATTGTTGGTTATCATTTCCTCCTCATGGAATATTTTGCCAAGAATGCTGTGTAATGCAGATTTTCTTGCTGTAAATTCTTTTAACATTTGTTTATCATGGAAGGTTTTTATTTCCTCAAATGTGAAGCTTAATTTTGCTGGATATAAGATTCTTGGTTGGCATCCATTTTGTTTCAGAGCTTGGTATATGTTGTTCCAGGATCTCCTGGCTTTTAGGGTCTGGATTGAAAAATCTGCTGAGATCCAAATTGGTCTCTCCCTATATATAATGTGATTCCTCTCTCTTGAAGCCTTCAAAATTCTATCCTTATTCTGTATGCTATGCATCTCCATTATAATGTGCCTTGGTGTAGATCTGTTGTAATTTTGTACATTTGGTGTCCTGTGAACTTCTTGTATTTTATTTTCCAATTCATTTTTCATGTTGGGAAAATTTTCTGATATTATTTCATTGAAGAAATTGTGCCTTCCTTTGGTTTAAATCTCTGTGCCTTCCTTTATCCTGATAAATCTTAGATTTGGTCTTTTGATGCTATCTCATAATCCTTAGTTTTTCTGTTTATGATTTCTTCCCATCTTCTCTGTGTGGTCAACTTTATTTTTAAGATTGTATATTTTGTCTTCATTATCTGAGGTTCTGTCTTTCAAGTGATCTAGTCTCTTAGTGATACTTTCTATTGAGTTTTTTATTTGGTTTATTATTCCTTTATTTCAAGGATTTCTGTTTGTTTGTTTTCAGAATGTCTGTCTTTTTTGAAGTAATCTTTTGCTACTTTTATGTGCTCTCTTATGTCTCTGTTGGTGTAATCAATGGTTACCTGTATTCACTCTTTTATCTGTGTTGAAGTGATTAATTTTTGCCAGTATTTGCTTTTTTAGGTCATTCTTTAATTTGCATATCATTTTAATTATGTACATTCTGAACTCCTCTGACATTTTATCTACTGCGATGTCAATGGATTCCATTATTATAGTATCATGGTTTGTTTTGGGGCACTTTCCTCCCTTGTTTTTCATGTTGTCTATGTGTCTTCCTCTCTTGAAGTGCAGATCTGCGGTATTGCAGTTTCTACCCTATGATCTTGTAGTGTCTCTGCAGTTTATCACCTTTAAGGGGGAGATCAATATTTATAGCACCCAATGCAACCAATATGTGTCCATAAATCTATTAGCTTCTATTTAGATATTTATAGTTTTGTCACTATAAACAGAAATAATGAGTTTGATTATCTTCTTCCATATAGCCAGTACGTTTGCATAAGGGTTTGCAGTTTCTAATAATGGATAGAGAGAGAATGTGGGCAGAGGGGTAGGATGCAGTGTTTATGAGGTAGGATGTGAAAATGTAGAGGTGTTAAATTATAGGATAAATGAAAAGGAAATCGAAAGAATTTGACTGTTAGAAGGAGAAAAAAGAGAGGCTATTCCATGCAAGGCTCCCTGTTACCTCTGCAACAGGTTAGCACACCTAGTAGGGATACCTCTAGTGAAATCAGTCCCACTGGGACTTTGATGAGGGTCTTCTAGGTCCTGATTGTTGTCCCTAGATGGAAATAGCCACATCCCTAGTAGATGGCACCAATAGCATCAAGCCTGTAGGTACCTTGATGTTGGGCTTCTAGGCCTCAGTTGGTATCCCCAGATGGAAGCTGCCTCAACTAAAGATGAATTAAGGAGAAAATGACAGCACCATGTAGATTGCAAAGGAATTATTATAATAACTCAGGGAGATAGGATGTATATATGATTTAGAATAATGATGATAACAGAAATGTGGAAGGAAGTCAACATTTAGTATCAGAGTTTTTAAAAAAATTATCATTGCTAACTTAAGAATTCATACTTGTCAATTAAGAAAGATCTGTGAATGAAGACTATAGTCTCAAAACTTAATTCATTGCTGGTAAATATGCTTGCAGAAGCAAATGAAACAAAGTAAAATGTTCAGGAATTGTCAAACTTTCTTGAGCCATGACATGTGGACTGTGGCTACCAGTAACTGGCTTCTACTGGTTAGTTGGTGTTCAGAGGCATGGTTACTGATATAAAGTTATAATTGATCAATTGGCCTGGATTTAAACCACTTGGCATAAGTTTAAATGTTTTTCTGGTAATTGATTAATATTATGGACAAAGAAAAATATAGATATTTCATTCTCAGAGGAAAATGAGAGGATTAAAAATGAATTCAAGGCATATCCTGTTTTGTTGGACTAGTAAAGAAGAGGGATACATTAAAAGTGCTGTTGAGGTTTCTGGCCTGGATGACTAAATATTAGTTCTGCTATGTCAAGAGTTTCTCTCTGTTTTTAACTTACATACTATGTGCTCCTGGAAAAGAACCTGGTATATTAAGCACTTCATATTTTAACAAAAATGATGTCCATTGGCATAAGGATCACTAGTGGGAATATAAAATTCTAGACATGTTCAATTTCAGATCTCTGTGACATATCTAAAAGAAGATACCTTATAATAAACTAAAATAATATGACAGATATTTATTTGCCAAGCTTTCATAGGCACCAGCATACAGTCAATAATTAAAAACATAAATCAAACAAAATGTCCCATGGACATTATGAGATGAGATCACCACTAGTAGACACCTGAAAGAAAACATTTAAGGAAAAGAGAGCTGTAGAATCTGCAAAAGATACTGACAGGAAAAGACCTAACAAGCAGAAGGGAAATAATGAGAGAAGCGTGGAAGCGAAGGGAAATTGCTTTTTGTTTGTTTGTTTTCTTTTTCTTTTCCCTTGAAGAAGGAAATAGCTTTGTTAAATTATCTTCAGAGGGTAAAAAGAATAGGAAAAGGACTGGAAGGAATCTGCTGGATCAACAATTGGGTCCTTTATGTTCTGGAAAAGAGCTGTCTCAGTAGAAGGGCAGGTGTTCTGCGTGGGAGGGAGGGACTTTTAGGAGGCAGGGCACAGAAGAGAATCTGTGAAGAAGGAGAGCAGGTGAGTGGTCTCTGAGGGAGGCTGTGGGTGAGAAAGGGGGTTGTTTCTATTTTTTGAGTTGAAAGAAACTAGGTCATGTTAAGTACTGATTGGAAAGATACAAGTTTAAAATACAAGAAAGAGAAAGGATGATCAAAAGCCTAGTGGATAAAAAGTGAGAATTTATGATAAGATTTTCTCTAACTCTCAAAATTCTTATATCTCTAAATTTCTAGGATTATTTGAATTATATACATAAATAAGTATACTTTGTCAGTGAATCATTGTGAGATATCTTATTTAAAGTAATACAAAGATGTGTCAAAATTGATAAAAATCATTTTATTGTTTATAGGGGACATATGACAGAGTAAAAATATCATTTATCCTCTAAATTTTTTTACAAACTTTTTATCAACAAACTTTTTACAATAGATCTTGTTGTTGAAAGACCTGCATACACCATATATACATATATGTATATATATGTACCTATACACATATATAATCAATTGTTAATATTTTTCTACACATCCTGTCCATCTTGATTCTATTATTATAATGTTTGGCAATAATTGGATCTAGAGCCTCATGCATGCTATATGAGTGCTAAACCAAAAAGTTATGTCACAAGATTTTTCTGTTCCTTTCATAAACCATTTTAGAATTAGTTGCAAATGTTGTGACACTTCTCTTTCTAGTTAATTCAGCATGAAACATAAATCATCTAAAACAGGGATATTCCTTATATAACCACAATAAAACTGTCATACAAAAGGCATTTAATATTTAACTATGCCTATATTACTATAGATAATATACAGTCTATAGTAAATTCTATCCTCTATTAATTTTCCTTATAATGTCTTTCATATACATTTTAAAATCTAGAATGCAAGTAAGATTATTACTGCATTTCATTTAGTTGTCATATATTGTTTACTTTCTTTAAACTATAATCTTCTCAAAGAGTTTGGGCTTTTTAAAATGTTGCAGAATATTGACATTTTTAGAGTCCATTGTAGATTCTTCTACAAAATTTCTCCTAATTTAAATTTTCTTGTTGTTTCCTCATGATTTGATTCTGGTTAAGGAAATTAGATGGAAATACTACGAGTGATTAATTTGTCATAAAAAGAAACAGATGATGTCAATTGGTAACATTTAAGGTGATATTAAGCTTAATCATTTAGCTAAAATGTTCACAAATTTATATAAAAATATACTTTATTCATAATACACAATTTGTGGAATGATTGAGCATTAAGCCAGCACAAGTACCCTATTTTTCAAAGATATTGTTAAGATTTGGATATGAGATGTCTCCTGGAAAGCTCACAGGTTAAGGCAGCAATGTTCAGAGGCGAAATGATTAGATTATGAGAGTTGTCTAATCAATGGATTAATCTACTCAGATTAATCATTTGACTTGATTACTGAGTTTTAACTGTAAGCAGGTGGGTATGGCTAGAGGAACTAGGTCACTGACTATATGACGTTGAGAATTGTATCTTGTCGCTGGATCCCTATACACACACCCTTTGCTTCCCAGTTGCCAAGAGCTGAGTAGTTTTTCTCTGCTACCCCTTTCTTCCATGATATACTATCTCACCTCTGGCCCAGAGAAATGGAGCAGGTTGACTATGGACTAAACCACTGAAACTGTGAGCCAAGAATAAACTTTTATTGCTGTTAAGTTGTTCTTTTCAGGGAGTTGGATCATAGTAACAAAAATACTGACCAACACAAATATTTCATCTTATCATCTATTGAGAACATTTTTCTGAAAAAAAAATTTTTTTGCTATGATGATTGTAAAAATGAAGAATTTCTGTATCTATGACTTTTTTTATATTTAATACCTTATTTGGCCTTACAAATTTTTGCAAAAATTATTGTACCTAAACACCCTAATGTTTTCTTTTTTTCAACAATTATTTTTATGTATTAATGAACTGGTTTTTAATTCAATATTGATATGGTCCAAGTATTGGTGGTCTCTCAAAATTTTTACTTTGGAACTTTATGCTCAGTGGGATATTGTGTACAGGTGGAGCATTTAGGCTCTGATTAGGTCCTGAGGGCTCCACTTGGCATAAGTAGTGTCCTTAGATAGGAGGCTGAGGGAAGGTCATCTTCCTCTTATGCCATGTGAGACAAAGGAAGAGAAACTGTCATTAAAGCAGAGACCCCAGCACCAGACCCCACCTCTGCTGGCTCCTTGATATTGGATTTCTCTGACTCCAGAACTAAGAAATAAATTTTATTATACATAAATTATCCAGTCGAAAGTACTTTGTTATAGTAGCTTGGACTGAGACAAGTATTATAATCTATGTTTCACAGTTTTACTGAGATAATGATTGGCAAATAAGAAATTGTGTATATTTAAAGTGTACAAATGGTTTTCTTTTTTCTTTTCTATTCTTTAAAAAAAAACACACACACAAAAATTGGATCCTGGGGATTGAACTTAAGGCTGATAAATTCTAAGCACATGTTCTACCACCTTACTACAAAACCAGAGCTCAACATAGTATTTTGATATAATTTATATAATGATTTCTGCAATAAAATTTAAATGTCCATTACCTAATGTAATTATTTTTTTGTGGCGAGAACACTTGCATCTACTCTCTCAGCAAATTTCAACTAAAATTTCAATTATTACTAAATACAGTAACCACATTGTATATTAGATCTCTAGAAATTATTCATCTTATGAATGAAAGCTTATATTCTCTGACCAACATCTCCTCATTTTGTACCAACGTCTTCCTTTCTGTCCTCCTCCAATCCCAGGCCCTGGAAACCACCATTCTAATCTTTGCTTCTCTAAATTCAACTAGTTAAGATTCCAAATATTCCACATGTAATATTTATTTTGAGATAGTTTAACCTAGCATGTGTCCTCAAGTTCATCTATGATGGTATGAGTGGCAGTTTCCTTCCTTTCTATGACTGAGTAATATTCTAGTCTATAGGTGTGTGTTCCATAATTTCTAAACACTTCCATCTACTTTAGAAACCTGAGTTGTTTCCATAAATTAATTCTTGTGAGTAATGCTATTTCTATAATCTATTTCTATCATTATTTTAATGCTTAGTGTGTCTGTGTCCTAAATTTGGCAGTCAGAGTTCCTTTAAACTCTTTGCTCTATCAGTTCATTCTTATCAGTGTTTGACTAATTACTTACATATTATAAAATTGCATTCATGTGTTCATGATTATGTATCATGTACATAAAATAATATGTATATCACATATCAGTCAACAAAAGAGATACATTCTTGATCTAGCAAATCTCACAGTCAGTCATCCAGGCCAGGAACCTGAAATGGTACCTTTAATATATTTCTCTTTTTCACCACCCCATCAAAACAACATATGCCTGAATTCACTCATTTACTCAGTTCTCTCTGAGAATAAAATATATGTACACATATGTATACCTAGTTAAAACCAAAATAAAGGAAAGATCGGGGGAGTAGAAGTGGATCTGAGGGGTCCAGGGGGAGTGACAGGATAAGGAAAAACCGTGGAATTAATCTGACCTAATTTTCTAATGCACATATATGAATATACTACAGTGACTTTCACCATTATGTATCTTCACAAGAAACTAATGTAAAAAAATTTAGATAAATAAAAAGATTAGTAGAGTAGAAGAAAGGAAACAGGGGGAAGGAGGAGTAGGAGGTTAAAGGTAAGTACTGGGGACAGAATAGGAGCAAATTATATAACATGAATTTATAATTATATCAAAATGAATCTGAATGTTATGTATAACTATTATGAGCCAATAAAAAATAATGAAAAAAAGACAAGGTGTTTTTTTGTTTCTCCTTTCATTTCCTACCATATCTTCTTTCTTCCACAGTGAGAAACCTAATTCCTAACAATATCAATGTACTAAATCATTTGCTAATTCTATTGTGCACAATCAAGATAACTTTAGATTTACTACATTAATACTAGTGCAAACAATACATTTAACTAAGGGTCAATATTTCCGTTGTTCTTAAAATATATTCTATCTCCATAGGAATAGTAACCAAACAGTTCACTTAGTCTTCAGAAAATCAGCCAACTAATAGGTTTTTTAAATTAAAATAAACCCTGTAATAGCATAATTAATCACGAATGCAATTATAATGATATGTTACTCAATAAAAAGTAAATCAAATTGTAGCTCACATTATAGTGTCTCTATGATGTTTAATGTGAATATCACAAGAAAATAAATTCTTTGAAAGCATTGTTTTGAAGTTAAGCTCTATGACAACTTAGGTTACCAAAGGCAAAAAATTAGAATCTTCTAAGTTTATTGAAATGCAACCTAGTACTACATCTTACATGGAGTAAGAAGACTATTGATATCCATTAAAAAAATAATGTTCATTTCTGAATGGTCTTCGGAGGTGTGTATTTGGGCCGGGGGAGGCCACCTATGTGGATAAAAAGGGATAAGCCAACTTAACAGGTTTCATTTCACATTATATTTCTTTATTATTTCAAAACACCTTTGCAGTTTAGAGGGACCAGTAGGCACTGTTATAACTAGAATTGGATAAAATTCCAAGCTGTGTCAAAGACATTGTTTGAATTCACTTAAAAGTATTTTATGTCACTGTTCACCAACTCCCCTTCTCTAGTCATGATCTGCCTGTGGCAAACTGTTTCTCTCTGGGACTGAAAAGATTACTCCCACTGATACTCCTCTGACAGTGTGAATATTGACTTGCACTTATAAAGGTCAGACAGTTCGACTAGTTAATAGGAGTGAGAAGAGCAGCTCCAACAAGTCTCTTTGAAAGGAATTTAACCTTCAAATTGCAAAGCATGCTGCTCTGTGGAGCCAATTTTGGCAACGAAGAGAATATATGCTTCTGTATTTTCCAAAAAGCCTAATAGGAGCCTGGAAGTTAGCATTACAGAGAAAAACAAGGGTGCCATGTGGCAGACAAATGTCCATGGGAATGCCATTGAGAATATACACTGTTATTTTTATTTTTTAAAGGGTGTTGGATACTGTGGAGTAATTCTCTGGGCCTTTAACTTTCCTCAAGGTATAATAGCCTTTTTGACTTTTAAGAGCCATATGCTGCAAGATGATAAGACACCACATATATTTTTCACAGCATCATTCTGACACAAGATCAAGAAAAAGGTTTATTCCCAGTGGAGCACAGCATCTCCTCACCTATCCTTTGAAAAGTCCTTTGCCTTCTGTTATTGTCTCATGACTGAGAGTTCAAGAAAGGCTGACATAATTTAAAGTCTCCGGGAATGTGGCCTATCTGTTAATAGCAGTGTCTGAACTACAAGGCAAGAAGGATGGGAGGGAGAACACAGGACTGAAAATGAGACTGTGACTTCACTTTTCATTCTGATGGAAAGTAAAACCAATATTTTTAATTTTTAATAAAACACATTTATATTGTGGCACCAATGGCAGTACAAATGTGCTGCATATAAATGAAGATGATTCCCTAGTTTGTCTTGAGCAGTGGGAGACGGGAGACATAATGATAAAGAGGGTCTTTTGCAGGAAGTAAGTAGGAAGAAGAATAAGCCCTGGGTGTCGTGGCAAGCAAAGCTTTCACAATGCCAGAGCATATTTTAGAAATGGCATTATGGCTTTCACTGCTTTAAGTTTGGCATCAGCGAGATGTTAGATTGTGCTAAAATCATCCTTAATGTCCTTTCTGCCTCATCAGTGGGGGACCATTCAAGTAACAAAGTGCCAATCAGGGGCTCTTGTTCCTCTTTAGCTTGAAGATATTACTGTGGAGGTTTTTCTGAGTGCATGATCTCTCCGCTTGAGATGCCCTTTATTATAACTATAGTTAAAGGTCTGCTGACTTAGCCCTTATAAACCCCTAATGTTCTGAACTACAAAAATTTGCTCTAAAATAAAGCTTAGCATACTAAGTTGGGAACCCAGTGGAGTCCTGATTTTGATAAATTCAAAGGAAATAAAGTAGTCATTTTAAGTTAAAAAAGAGAGTGAAAAAAATATAAATATCAAAGCTATTTGAGTTATGTGTGTCACTGCTCTGGTATCTCCAAAAATAGCATCGTTAATTAAAATGAAGTCGGAAAGTAATTAGCTCATAATGTGCACTAATCATTTTTGTAAGTTTGGAATATAAAAATGTAATTAAGCAAAAGAAAAATGAGTTATATACAGGATAATTTTCTTGATTGAGAAAATATCAGTACATTTTTAACTTAAATATTTTCTGAAAATGTGGAATCTGTGCTATCAGTCTTTGCTGTCCTTTATCCAATGAGTCAGATACTCTTAATCTTATGTTTCTCCTTGTAAGATTCTTAGTCATCTTTAAGATTTTTATTAGTTGAATTGATCCAGAAATAATGATTTTTTTAAAAAAAAATCCTCAAAACAGCCTATAGGTAGAGTGTTACAAAAGAAGTCATTGTCAATGAATCTCAATATTTTTAATATGAAGATTCCTTTCTATAAAATACTTTTTGAATCTTTTAAGAAAACATGCACTTTTCTAATGATATGAATTTTTTCATAATTTTTAAATATCAAAGCTTATTTATAACAAGCTCTGGCATACCTACCTCTGTGGAGATAATGAGCATAAACTCTGGAGAGGATTTTTTTTAAAACAGCCTCCTGTGATATTCAAAAGAGTGAACAATGGTAGGGAGATTCTGGAGATGTACTGAGACTTGGAAGAACATCAGAATGAGTTTATAATTTATACAGGAATTTATAAAGAAATGACCCAGGTGCTGTCCCAGGGTGTGTTTTACAGATAGAGTGGTCAGGAAAGGCCTTCTGGGAATGACATACTGGAGCTAAGAGGTGTTGGATAGAAACTAGCAGACATAAATATAAATGGGAATTAAGGGAATAACAATGTGGTAGTACCAGGGCAAGGCTGGGCATGTTCTAGAAGCACATGGAAACACATGAAGCTGAAGAATAGAGCTCAAAAGGCAAAATGGTAAGAAATAAAGTCGAAGAGAAAGACAGGAACCTGAACTTATATCAAAGAGGTGTTTCCCTAGGACCTACTGTACTACAGAAAATTCACCCAGAAACACAAAGTGATTCTTGCCCTGGGCATCTCCCAGTCTGGTGGAGATATGGAGACTTTTGGATGTGATGTCAATGCAATGTGCTTGCAGACAGGTTCTCCTTAGGTGAGACTCAGTCACTTCCCAGCTTAGAATCAGAGAGGAAAAGTCCTCAAATATATATTTTTAGATGGATTGACAGATGGATGGTGTATGGATGGATCACAGAATAATAAAGTCCAGCTGGATGTTCAAATATCACCTAACAATTTCTCTTTTCTCAGTAATATCACTATATATAGACTCTGAAGTTCAGTTAAAATTAGACAGTTAAAATCTTAGCTAAAATATATAAACCTGTGTGTGTATGCCCCTACTGACCTCTGTTTAGTTTATTTAGGACATACTGCTTAATCTCTGTTTTCTTATCTATAAAATACATTCATAATTTACCTATCTCCTAGTAACTTACACATATTTTCTTTTCTATTATATTATTATATTTCTATCATATCATTCTTATATTTCTTTTCTATATAAATAGAAAAACTATGAATAACTAGACCTGGGAATTCATTATTATCATTTTATTTGAAGTTGATTGTAACTGAGAACTACTAACTTTCAATAATCACACTTGAAAGTAAGTCATAAAGCAGACATTGTTTTCATGAGATATTTTTTGTTTTTGTTTTTGCTGAGATAGATAAACTACTTGAATTTGGGCAGGTATTATCTGACATGTGCAATTCTTTCCTTTGGAAATGAAACTGCAGACTAGAAGACAACATAAAAGATCAAAGACTTGGAACAATGGAAACCAATTTATCATCAACCATGGCTACCCAAAGCAGGTAACTGAATGAGCTCCTCCTGTCATTCCAGGCTTACTTATGTCCAAGGAGCTTGACTTCTCTTATAGAACTAGGTTGCTCACTTCTAATCTAATAAAATGATGGATAAATAGTGACAGTATTTGGTCATTTAATCCTCTTTCTGTATTCCAATGCTCTCAAAGTACTAGGAAATCTCTTTGAGAATCTGTTAAAAAATGCAATGAGTTCTTTAACATACTGAATAGTCCCATTTAAATATTTATATATAATATTCAAAGTACTGAAACAGAGTGAAAATTTTTTGTGACTACATATAAGTGAGAGAGTTGCTGGTACTGATGAGGTCTGGGAGACAGCAACATACAAAGGTGTGCTCGATGTGAGAAAAATCTCAAGCTATATTCTTACTTGAGCTTCTGCAGGTATGTTATATTTCTCTTTTGATGTTTTTATTAGTACATTACAGTAATACATAATGGTAGGGTTCATTTTTACATAATCATACATGGATAGAATACAATTTGCTTTAAGTATGCAGTACTTCTTCTTTGCCTACCCTCTTACATTTCCCTCTTTCTTTCCTCAATTCTACTAGTCTTTATTTTATTTATTTATCGTATTTTCGATTGGTGCTTTGTAGGTATACATAAAAGGGAAATTCACTGTGATGTATTTATATATGTACATAGCATAACTTGGCCAATTTCATTCTATAGTTCCTTCCTTTACCCATCCTTCCTTCTTCCCCCAATATCTTTATTCTATCCCACTGATCTCTGTAATATTTTATTTTATTTTTCTAGTTTCCAACATGATAGAAAATATTTGGCCTTAGACTTTCTGAGACTGGATTATTACTTAGTATGAGGCTCTCCACTTCTATCTGCTTACCAGAAAATGACAATAAAATGATCATTAAATTTTTCTTTATGGCTGAGAAAAACTCGGAGATATATATATATATATACCACATTTTATATAATCATTTACCAGCTGACAGGCACCAAGATTGGTTCCATAACTATATTTTAATTAAAAAGTTTTAAAATAAAAACATTCATTTAATTTATAATAAAAATAATTTAGCATATTGTTTAAAAGTGCCAATTCTAAAGTCAGAAAAGACCAGCTTTAAAATTCAGGATCTATTATTTTCAAGTTGCATGATCTAAGGTGAATAACATCTGTATCTTAATTCATAACTAATGTTGCAAATAAACAAACCTGCTCATAAATTTCTGTACAAATTTAACACTTTTTCTTATAAAGATTAATGTATATCAAACATTTCTTCCTATCATAAAGTTATCATATTCTGTGAAAGAATATGGTAGACAACTGAAAAAATTAATTTCTCTGAAATGTAAATTTTATGCAACTTCTAAAAGATAGTGTAAATCAGTCAGACAAAATATTAACAAGCTTACTACAATAACTAACAACACTTCACGTACAAACGTCCAGTAGATAGTTAAATAAGGAAGAGTGAATATAGGAAGAACAAAAGAGATTCTTGGTAATAGGCCAAATAAATTTAATAATTAAACTAAGACCATAGTATCTACAAAAAAAGAGAGAATAACGGCAAAAATGATGGAGTACTCCTCCTAAGAGCATATATTATGAAACAAGAAGAAAAAAATCATGGAGGATGCAGAGTTATATTAAATATGTAGGATAGTGGAGAAAATGGACAAAAACATAGCAACAGAAATTCAAATAGAAAAGTCTTGAAGAAATGTGTGTGGTTGATCTCCTTAAATAAAATGATTCAGATAATAGAGAACTGAACAGCAAATCATGTTTTAAAACACTCTTTGATTTCACAATTGTTTATTTATTTGATCAAGTTTTAGTAGAAGAATCACTATTTCAACAGGTGAAAGAGTAAAGAGGCTTTTAGGCCACAAAACAAAAACAAAACAACAAACCTATTCTGAGAACATTGCAGATACAAAAACAAGCTTACACACACAAACCCAATATATTTGTTGTGAGTGAAAATCTTTTAGAACACAGAAAATAATGTTTTAGAATAGGGCTTCCAGAATGAACTTTTCATAAAAGGCACTGATTAGTCAGATCATTGAAGAGAGAGTAGTAGAAGATGTTAGAAAAAAAAATGACCGATGTTACCATCCATGTCCAGGAAGATGTGGAAAGAAGGAAGGAAGGAAGGAAGGAAGGAAGGAAGGAAGGAAGGAAGGAAGGAAGGAAGGAAGGAAGGAAGGAAGGGAGGGAGGGAGGGAGGGAGGGAGGGAGGGAGGGAGGGAGAAAGAAAAGTAAGTGCATAAGTGAAGTTAGCTAAAGCTGTCAAAAGAAAAATATTTATTAAAATAAGCAATTTTTAGTCAGTTAGGTGTGTCAGAAAGATAATTAAGGAGATCTCCTTGAGATTTCCTCAGATACCCTTAATCTTTTCTGAAAGAAGGAGAAAATGGATAGAAATCAATTATTGAAATAATATATTGAAGAGTATATATATGTACATGTATATATACGTATATGTATATATGTACATATATATGCATGTATATGCATATATATGTACATATACACACATATATGTGTAATAAAACGTATATATTGTGTTTTCAATTTTTTGAGTAAATTGAGTAGCCCCAGAGTAATAAATAATAGTAGGAATGGTATAAATCACACAGTAAACTAAAATTTGGTGGCCGTATGAGAAATACAGAGGAAAAGAGTTTCCTAGCTGATAGAAAGTACAAACTCTTCTGTGATACTAGCTCTTATTTTTCTTAATTGAAGTAACACATTGTAAGAAGGTCATTGATGAGGAAATTGAAGAGTAATACTAATGCAGTTTGAATCACACTGGATGTATTTGTCTTAAGTTGTTTTGTTTAAGTACATAAATGAATGCTTACTGAGGTCAGGTAGGTGGCATGCCAAATTGAACAGCCCACATTCCCCTAAAGGCATAACAATGACTCAATTCCAACTCATGTTGGAATGTGGAGCCAGTGATGATCTAGGCATAAAGGTAGAATCTCCAGTTTCTAAATGTTGGTATATTTTAAATTGTGTGGCCCCCCAAATACCAGTTTTTGCATTTACCCCAAAGATCTCTAGACTGTTATTTCTTAAGTAGTTCTAGCCATCCATCAATTTATTAACTGTGTATTAATTAAATGACTTCATCATCATGAACTATTGTAAGTGCTAAGAATAGATGAATAAAATATCCAAGGATATGTAGTTGTTAACATTGTGAAAGATGGAAATATTATCCAAGAAATATACAGAGAAAATAAGTACATGGCTTGAGTAGGTACCTGGGGAAACACCAGCGGGATTTCTACTTAAGGGATGCTCACAAAAGACTAGAAAGACAATCAGGAGAAATTTTCAAGGTAGTTAATGAGGAAATACTTTTTTAGAAAGATGTAATAGTTAACAAAGGCAAAATCTATGAAAAGATGAGTATGAGTAAGATAAAAGTATCTACCCGGCTTAAAACAGGGACCTTAAGAGTAACATCTTAAAAGCAACATCTTCTCACTCCTACATTGTATTAATATTCTCCATCATAAATATCTAATTTGTCTGCTTTCTTTGTTTGGGGCACAGCTCACCTTTTTACCCACAAATGTTGTGACAGGGTCCTAACTGGTCTCCTGGCCAGTTTTCGTTTCCTCTCTATATATCCATCCAAAAACCTCCCATATGTCCTTCTCAGTTCCAGTACTCTGTTCTCCATGATGCTTATTTGAATTTAGAGTAAATTTCTCTATACTTCTTCATATTTAATAAGTTATTACTAATGAAATATTTTAGAGAAAAAATAATGACAATGACAATAATAGTCAAAATATATTTAGCACATTATATAGAACGAGGACTATTGTAATCAGTGTATACAGCTGTCCCTTGTGATCCACAGAGGATTAGTCCTAGGACCCTTTGTGGACACAGAAATCTGAGAATGCTCAGGTCCCTTACATAAAATGGCATGGTATTTGTATATAACCTATGCATGTTTTCCTCTGTAATTTGAATCACCTAGAGATTACTTATAATATCTAATACAAATAAAATTTTATGTAAATAGTTGCTATAGAGGATGTGTTTTGTAGAGGCTAATGGCAGGAAATATGTCAACATATGTTCGATATGTTCAATTTAGGTGCAACCACTGTAGCTTACCTACAAAGTACATGGAGACAGAAGATGAACTGCTCTAAGTAGTATGGTGAAGTCTGAGGATCTGTAAAATAAGATGGAAAGAATATAGCAAGGTAGGTCTTCAGATGGCTTTATTCATGTGAATTCAGCATAGTGCTCTGGGGGCAGCAAATTCAAGTTTTGCTGTTTGGAAATTTCTGGGATTTTTATTTTCTGAATATTTTCAATCCATCATTGGTTGAAGTTGCAGGCCAAACCCACAGACATGGAAAGACATCTGTTTTTTTTTTTTTTTTTTCTTTTATCTGTGCAATACTGTGAGGTAGATAAGATTTTTATCAACATTTAGAAATGAAAAATCAGGGTACAGAAAAAAATTATTACTTTTATTAAAGTGAGTATGGGGTTTGTACTTGGTTTCTAATTCCAGAGGAATAGTTCCTTCTAAACCTGTCTTTGTTTTTTCAAATATTCAGCAAACACTACCAATTAATTTTAGGGCTTTGACACTAATTTTACAGTTTTCATAATCTATATGATTTATATTACAAGAGATTAAAGAAGTTTTGTTGAATAAATGAGTGAAATAGGTGAGAGAACTTGTAAGGAGATCATGAAACAATCAATCTCCTATCTGTTGCTATCTGTTGTCTAAGATGCCCAGCTAATATTGCTAAGGAGGGAATATTTCTCCCTCTGTCTTTAGTAGTAGTTGTGTAGGTCTTAGATATTGCACTTGTCTTTAGTAGTAGTTGTGTAGGTCTTAGATATTGTCTCCTTCTGTCCTCTAAAGTAGTTGTGGTCTTAGATATCGCACTTGTTTAACACAATCATTACAAAGGCATCTGCATTTAGGTCCCAGTGCTATGAGACTATGAGCAATGTTTAACATGTTGGTAACTATTATCTGGTCTGACCCTGTTCTGAGGAAACAGTTTGTAGCTTAGCCATAGTTTATAATTTTGTTTTTACAATAGACATCTCATATAGGGTAAAATTAATCCCTCATTTTTAGCCTCATCAATGGCTAAAAGATTTTCTGTTGTTTAGCTTTTTTACTGGCTATGAAATATGGGTAAAATATAGAAATGTATGTGGCCAGGAAGAGGCAGTTGGGTTAGCTTAAGAGTGAACTTCTGGTAAATAAAATATCAGAATAAAGAATTTGCAAATGCAAAATTTTTTGTGGGTTACAGAGTTCCAAGGGTTGATTGTGCCAGTTTGAATCTGCTGCTAAATGAACTGAAGAGGAAAGAAGGTCATAGTGTTAATAAGTTTGAAATAACTTAAAGTCAAATTATTGGTTGTACATATGAATGTTGAAGATATAGTACTTATTGCCTCTATTGCAAACTTGACATTAAACATTCTGTTTGCCTAAGACAACTGCTGTCTAATATGCAAATTTTCAAGTAAGCCGGTCTCTTACTATTGCCTTGTTATTGATGAAATTTTAACTACCTGAGGACAGGAACTAATTATTATACTTCTTGTTACCACCATGGTTCTTAGACAGTCCACCCACTGAATCCTATAAGATCAAGGTAAGCCATATATCAATCAACTAAGAAGCATTTTCATCACTCTGAGATTCAGTATGTAATGGTTCACAACCTAATATTCTATAATTTATCTCTGAGGATTTTTTTTCTCCTTTTGATCTTGTAACTTTAAAGCAGGAATTTAAAGATCCAAATCATTCTAATTGCATAATTATATTTGAAATAAATTTGATTTAAGGAAAACATTGACTAAGCCCTATTTTTTTCGGGAGAAATACACATTTAGACTGTCAGAGCAAACTAATAATTTTCCTTCAAATCTGTATTAATTTCTCACAGAAGAACAAGAGAGGTAATTTTGTTTATGGAACTTCTTTTGTGTTGGTGGTATGATTCATATAAAATGCAGTTTCTGTCAAATTTGTCATTATAATCTAGGACTTCACAGTTCATTTTGTTAAATTATAATGCTATAATATGTGGTCATGTTTTAAGTTTTCTTAATGACAATATAACTTTGTGAAACATTATTGCTATTAAGAGAATAAATCTATGCATTAGAGAAGTTCATGACACATTTTGAAAATATAGATGTTATTATGACTCAAATACACTCTAATTTAACCTCAATTTTAGAATTGCACAATTAAATTTCAAACAGTTGATTCATCTTCTATCAAATGTCAATCCCACAGATACACATTGTAAGGGTAATATTTGATAGAAAAGGCAGCTCATTTAGATGATAATAGAAATGGATTTTATGCAGAGAATTTTGCATTAGTTTATAAATTCAGAAACTGAAATTCAGGTGTTGGCCCAATCCTATGGCATTACCTGGTGCTACAGAATCATTTCAGAACTACTCCAGAATTTTCTGCTATAGCATATAATGGATAACTGACACTGGAAATGTCCCCTTATAGTAAACAACCATGAAGTTGGAAAAGTATGCATATGATCCAGTTGTTTTCAGACACTGGATTGCAAGTCTCTGGTCCCTGAGAGGAGACTTAAGTGAGTGTCATAAAGAAGGAAGATCCAATATTGGAGCCACAGAAGTACATGTGAAGAGGTCTCCTGGGAATCAGTGGCTGTGGACTGAGCTGTAAACACACATGCTTAAACTATCAAAAAGTTAACAGAAAGTGGTTGCTACAGAGCTGAGAACAAAACAGTACAAGAGGTCAAGCATGTATGAGAAAGAATCCTGCTGAGACAGACTAGAGGGACTTCGGTAACATGCTGTTGTTCTTGGACATGATCACATGCATATATTTTCAGTTTTAAGTTATATATATATATCATAAGTGGTTGAAACAGGATGTAAGAGAGATTGGAATCTTTAAGAAGGGAAAGAGTTGTCTGGAGGGCTAGAGATGTTTCAATTCTTGAGTGGGTGCTGGCTACCTTGATGCATATATTTGCCCAAAGTTATCACATTGTATATTTAAGATGTGAGCATTTTATATTACATATGTTACATTCCAGTAAATTTCATTTTAAAAAACTAACTATCCAGTCTAACACTATTCCTCCAGAAAATGATAATCTCTAACTTAGCTTCTGTAATTTGGAAAAGTTTAGCATTAGAAAGATTCTTGCATGTTATTTAATCTTAAATTTTTAATGTGAAAAAGACAACTAAATCCTAAAACATTAAAGGAATTCTTTCTCTGTTCTAACAGGTGATTTTAACAGAGTTGGCCCAGAGTCCATATTTCTTAATCATTTCGAGTTTCCTCAGTGATATGATGTGTTGAAAGGAAAACCTGACAAGAGAAAATAAATTTCATCTCAGGCTTACAGTTAGCTCCCCACTTGGCACAATATATATTTTACTTTTCTAGGCCAAAGGTAATGCAGGATAAAGTACTCAAATATCTCATCATCGTAGGTGCAGATTCTTATATTCTTTGTGATACAAAAGAAACACATGAACCTCAAAGAAATACAAAATGAGGCAAAATGATTGACTGGACTGGGAAGACTGCTTTAATGTTTATCTATAGAGATGCCACTTCATTTACAGATCACTGGAAACAATTATCACCTTCTCCCTAAAGACAACATTTTGCTGACTTTTTTTTTACATAACTTTGATGTTATCCTCTATTTTGACATAATATTAAATTTTTAAAGCCATCAGTGATGTTGTCAGCTAATTCTTTATGACTTAACAATATCCAAGTCTGCATAGAAAAACCATTTGTGGGAATACATTCCTTAATAACTAATTGCTTTCTATCCCCACTGATCTATAAAAAAAATTGTCAAATTTATAATGACCCCAAAACTGGCAAATCAAATGCTCTATATTTAATCATCAACCCATTTGACTCAGATTTACACAATTGTCCGTGTTTACCATTCTAACTTTTTAAAACTCCCCTCCCATAAAGTCCAAGAAATCACATTTGCTATCCAAAAAATATTTGGATATCTATCCAAAAAATATTATTCCTGTATCATAAATTGTGATAGAAATATCTCATTCTAAACTCCATGAACATGTTTAATGTTCTCTGAGGTTTTGTCCTTGGCTCACTTACATCTGTGTAGCTACACTCCCTGGCATAATTTTCATAAGAGTAACTTCTAAAGACACATGGCTAGTGACCCTCAAATATTTAACTCGTCTTCTGTCCTGTCTCCTGAGCTACTAAATCAGTCACCATCTGGACACTTCCAACTCATTAAACCACTTGCAACCTAAACTTAATATATGAAATGCATTGCTCATTATCTTCTTACACATTCCAATCTGTCCTTAATGCTTCCATGCCATTCTCAGATTACATGGCACCAGCAAAAAGTTTCATATTCGACCATTGAAACATCCCTTATTTCAGATTACTCCTCCTATCCCCACCACTACTGCCTTTGTTCAGATTCTCACCCTTTCTTACCTGATTCATTACAGCAACTTTCTTTCTGGACTTCTGTTGCTAATATTTCCCTAACTCTCCTCTACCTGCCACTTACAATAATCTTGATTTAAAAAGCATTGCTAGCTACAAATTTCAAATCATTCACTTCTCATAAAAGATACTTTGTCATCTGTTTTTAAACAACCTTTACAATCTAGTTGTCTCTTACATATGCTGACACCTTAGACAGTAGCCTTTTGTTTTCAATGCCCTGAAGGAACTCCTGTTTTTGTATGACCGTGTCTTTGGTATGTTATTTCTTCATATTCACATTTCTTCTCTTTACTGTTATACCTGAAGTCGCCTATTTACTCCTCAAAAGTTAATTAAAGTAGTTCTTCCTTCAAGACAACATTCCTATGAGCTCAAAGATTCTAATATATGCTATATATACACACAAAAAAACCCCCTACATATTCATTCATGTATACAAAGAAAGGGAGACAGACATTAGGAGCCCTGGTTTTTCTGCTTCTTAAAAAGAAAAACATTTTCAGAAAAAAAAAATTTCTCAGAAAAAGGAGTACTGAATGGAAAATTATCACACCAATTTTTGATCTTCTCAGAAGCCCACAGAATTAAGAATTGATTAGTATAAACATACATTTTAAAATACAGATGCAACATAACTAACAACTATTACAAATTATGATATAAAGATGGATAATTAATAGGTTGATAGATGTGATTATAGCCTTGGCAAATGTACTTCACCTTTCTGGGCCTTATTTTTTTCTTCTATAAGATAAAATATTTGGACTATATTTTTAATCTTGCCATATATAAAATTTTATCTTAACTATCTCTAAACATATCTTTTATATTTTCTTTAGAAGAAACCCATTTATATTAATTCTACTATGCAGTTGACAGTCATTTCATGTGTAGAACTGTGATAATCACTGTATATAATACATATACTTTTGATATTTTTAATATTTTGCTGTAATACCATTTTAAATGAGTTTACTACTAGAAAGAAAACATAGAGCAGATAATCTTGACATCTGTAGTGAGATGAAATAAAATAATTCATTGTCTCTGCCTTTGGAAATGCACAGACAAAAAGGTAAGTTAGGTGTTCTATTCTGTGCCAGACTGAAGGTTAGCCTTTTCAGACCTTTGTTAACATCTTCAATTGCTAGCTCACTGAAGACATTGTTTTCCTGGATTGTGAAAAATTACATATTAGGAATCAAAGCAGCATAGTGTCCAGAAATTGAGCTGGAAGCCCAATGATTTGAACTCTTTTGTCACTGTTAACACTGCATAATCTTGACTGAGTTCTTTATCACTATGGCCTCTGTTTCCTCATGTAGTCAATGGAGTGCAAATAATATCATGTCTTTTATTTTCTTTAAAGTATGTTGTAACTACAAATAAGATAATAGGTTTGGAAATAAATTGACCTCTTCAGGAAAAAGACACTTTATCATTTGGTAAAATATTTTTTCATTTTAGAACGTACACACTTTTATTGATTTTTATCATCTTTATTTCTCTGTGCTTGTCCAGTGGTAAGCTAAAAGACAGGAATATAGGAGCTAGTATCCTTGTTTGTCCTCTGCTTTCAAGGAGATAAACTGTTCCTCCCAATTGCTGTAATATATCTTTGGTGAGGAAGGGAGGAAGGGAGTACAGGTAGATGGAGGCTTACCACAGTTATTTTTTAATTGTTTAATAAAAACTACAAGTTCTGTTGTATTGTGGCTCACACTCAAGAAAATAAGAGAGGACAAGAAATGATCCAGTTGTGTCACTGTCAGTTGGAAAAAAATGCCATGCAAAGAGGTTCGAAAACAAACAAAAACCCAAGACAAAATGGTAGGGTAAGTGCAGGATGGTCCTATGGGAATTTTCAAAATTGCTTAATATTCAAACTCTCTTTACCTCATGCTAACTACTGAAAGTGACTTCACTGTGGCAAAGAACATTAAATAACCATCTAGGACCAAACTGGAAAAGATGCAGAATAATTTGACTTAAGCATGTAAATTTTAGGATATCACATTTGCATTTCTTTAGCATGAGGAGTTTAATTATGGGCATTGCAGTAGGTTTGATAAACATCCTTTGCCCTTATTAGACATCATGTTAGTACAACAGCATTCTCCAAGGTAAAATCATATTCTTCCACCTCCTGGAATACTTCATAGTTTTGTTGAATAATAGCAGGAATATTTTAGTACATGAATCTGATTTCTACAGTAAACATAACAACATAAAACAGAAACCAAAGTTCATGACCCAATTTAGCATCAGGGGAAGAATTCCACATGCTTTTTTCCTTATTTTGAAATAATTTCATTTAACCATTTAGTTATATCTACTTTCTCAGTATTGCTTAATTATCACTGATTTAAGTATTCCTTCTATTACCTTAGAATAATGAACTTAAAGCCAGGTGTGGTGGCATGTGCCTGTAATCCCAGCACTTTGGGAGACTGAGACAGGAGAATTGCAAGTTCAAAGCCAGCCTCAGCAATGGCAAGGTGCTAAGCAACTCAGTGAGATCCTGTCTCTACATAAAACAAAAAATAGGGCTGGGGATGTGGCTCAGTGGTTGAGTACCCCTGAGTTCAATCCCTGGTACCAAAAAAAAAAAAAGAAGAATGAGCTTAAAGTGTCATCATACTAAAAGATATTTTTTCCTATAATACATATGTGAATTTACTGAACTTTGGTATTGATGTTCTCTGCATTAATAATTATGCATTTGTCCTAGTCAATAAATTGCAGAAGTTCCCAAAGCTTCTAAATTGAAATAAAGAGTTATATATAAAGTTTGGCTAGCAGAAGATATTTTCTCTTCCAATACTAGATAAATAAACCATGAACCTGAGAATATCAGTTGTTGTAAAAATATAAATTTATAATTTAAAGCAGTATTATCAACAAAATGATTTTCTGGATGAAACTCTAAGAGGAATAACTCAAATATTCTTTTTTAACTAATATCAATCATTTATAAAATAATACATGAATAGCAAAGCAAACACCTATAAGAATATCACTGTTAGGAAATATTACCTAAAAACAGTTGAGTAATAAAGGAAAATTTAATAAACTACACATTTATTAATAAAATTAATTTTTGATAAAATATATGAACATATACCACAAAATTTCTTTATTTCTAGCATTCACTTATAAATCTATTCCAACTGTATCTAGAAAATACCAAATGAAAGATCTGAGTTATTACTATAACAGTATAATTAAGAGTTCCAAACCACCTTAATATGTGTCCAAACTTGTATAATTCATCCTTTAAAGTTGTATCATCTGTTGTTTATCCTGATGTGGAAGTCAGGCAGAACAATGACTTGCAGTTTCAAACTTCAAAGCAGCTGAGGGAGCTTGGCCTACCAAGGAAGTGATGAACCCTAGTGTCAAATGTATATTCTAAAACACAGTTGGATTTGGCATCGTCATTTGTGTAGGATGCAGATATGACATAGTCATTCCTTTGGGGGGTGGGGCTAAAATTTGTTAATGAGTAAAAAGTACTTCTGAGACTTCCAGTGGATACTTTCATATTGATGCTTCTTGACTAGGCTCCATTACTGACTATAGATTCTGGTTGCAGTGTAATAATTTCCTTTTCAATACATCTTTTGGATAGTCTTGGGATCAAGAAAATAACATTTATAAGCAGATGTGAAGATGAAATTGCATTCAAGTTCTTATAGCAATATTAGAAATGTTCTCAGTACTTTATGAACAGAAGAGGGAAACTGCCAAACTATCTGTAACATAGCCAAATTGTTAGTCTGTATTTCTGGGAAGCGTACATCTGTGACTGATAACTATTGCTCTATAGTGAAGAATGCCTACTGAAAGTCCTCATGAATATTTGGACACTAATGCCTTTAGAACTATGCTTATCTGATCCTACCCCATATTAAGACTAACCTAGACAGAACAATGATTTTGAGAACCTTTTATAATGTAATATATGCTTTCATACAAATTCAATTTAGAGCTCTTATTTGTGGGTGTGTGTACACCTCGATGTGTGTATTTACTAGCTAATACTTTCTTTTGCTCCGAAGAGTCTGATTGAATATTTATATTTTAAATTAAAACTATGTACATGTATTATTAGTTTTGCTAGTTACATTTTAAAATTCTTTTCTGCAGGTATTTAAAGCTATAAAATTCTGCTTGTAATAGTGAGATGTATTGTCTATAAAATCTTGTTGCACCCATATAGCTGATATGCAGGCTTAGATAATACAAGGGAAGAAAGCAATCTCTAAGACATTTACTTCCCATGCCTAAACAAGAATTGTACTACTGGTAGATTGAATAGCCTGGGACATTAAAAAAGGGTTTGCTGTTGTAATTTTGGACTATTCATGAATTGCTACACGGAAAGGCCCTCAGAGGCAGGGTGTGGGAGAAGGGTGTGAGGTGTCAAAGTACAAGCTGCAAATTTCATTTCCAAGAATGCAGTGATTGAGGCTACTTTGTTTCACTTTCTTCTGGAGAACATTACAAATCAAAAGATTCATGAAAAGTAATCTTTACTTCTGCAATTACAGCAATGAGGTTCCAAATTTTGATATACTTTTTCATAGTACAAAAAGTAATTTCTACCAGTATTGAGTAAAATTTATTTCATTAAAATGTGGATGTCTTTTAAAATGAAAGCAAAACTGGAAGCACATTCCTCCCCAAATCTGTTACACACACACACACATACACACACACACATACACACACACACACGACTAATTCTGGCATAAACCACTGTATTTTGGATGGAGATGTATATATGTATGTATTATCTCTCCTGAATGGGTCCTGTTTCTGTTAGTCAATTATTTAATCTACCCAGAATCTAAGCAGTTTTAAGTGTGGTTTATCTGAGTAACCTTGATGAAGTCCCTGAAGTTCCTTATCTTTTAAATAGGAATGCTTAAGTCTTACCAATTATCACTTATTTTAAAAATGAAATGCAGAGGTGGCCAGCATTCTATAAGCCTGTAATAGGACACCATTTTAAACTCATCATTAACATGTGTCCTTAGGGTATGCAGCTCAGGAACTAGCAGTCCTTAATTGGACTTTATTAGACTTAGGGGAATCCAGGGCTCTTTCTACAGTGAAAAAAGCTCATGTGAAAGCCACAGAGTCAGACAGTCAGTGGAGAATGTCAGCAGAAGGACACAAAGTCACATTCTTAGAGTTCTAGCTATACAAGTGATTACTTTTCTTGTTTTGATTATCAACAAGATTTCACAATTCCACTGGCTAGAATCACATAATTAGCAGTCATTTGAGTGCCCTAAAAGAACTTTTCCAACTTATGAAATGGATTTGTAAAATCCCTATACAAAAAAGATACACACAAACCCTACAACTGTGACACAGCTAAAAGTCCAGAAATAAAGTGATCATGGTTTTGAGTAAATGAGCAAATGTATACAAAATTTGTGAGGCTGACACAGCACAAAATTAGAAATGCTAGAAATAAACTCAGTATTTCTTTAGAGACTCTAAAAGTATGCAGGAATATAGAGAAAATAAATTTGTTGCAAATATACTTTGTGGTATATACTGAAGAATGAATACATCAAGACAAGATAAGAAGTGGATGGAAAACACAACAATTGTACCAGAATCGTATAATAGTTTAAAATGTCTGGTCAGAATTAAATAAGTGATTTTCTAATTTTCTGTAACATATTTGATTACAATTAGGCTTGCATTAACAAATATAATCTACAACAAAGAACAATTTTAATATATCCAGTTTACTCAGTATTTGAATTAGACTCTTCCCCTTATCTATGTCTTTTAAGGTTTTCTCCTTGACATTTCCAACAGAGACTGCTTCTATTCACCAAGATCTTGATTCCTCTTTTTCCTCCCCACATTGCATTTCCCAGTTTCTATGCATGTATTAATTTAATTGGAACCTTTCTCTTTTTTTAATGGTGCATGTTAATTATACAGAATAATTGTTTTTACTTTGGCATTTTCATGTATGCACATAACATATTTTGATCAATTTCACTTTCCAGTACTTTCCCTTGCCCTCCTCTTCTTCCTTTACCTTATTGGTCTCCCTTCTATTTCTATGAAATCCCCTTTAATCCTTTTTCCTCTCTAACTTCTACACATGAGGGAAAACATAGAATCTCTGACTTTGAGTCTGGCTTATTTTACTTAACATGATACTCTTCAGTTCCATCCATTTTCCTATAAATTATATAATTTTTCTTCTTTATTATTGCATAAAACTCCATCCTTGTATATATGCCACATATTCTTTAACTGTTCATCTCTTGAAGAACATAAAGGCTGTTGTAGTTGTAATCTTCTTTTTGAATTTTTGGGGGGGTTTTCTTATTGGTCAGTGGCATAGAAGTGGAAGTGATTTATGTGATATAGGTCCTGGACCTAAACTTTCCCACACACACTTTCATGTTATTGCTTTAGACTACCCACATGACTGGAAGGAAAGGATCCAAAGCTTATAACAAAAATAATCAGATTCAGTACTGCATGAAGTAGACGTGCTAAGGAGAAACAGACTAGAAACATCCATATTACACTGTATATCCATTAAAATAAGTTGTTTTGTTAAGGCAATGAGATTTTTACAATTGTTGATTACAATTTTCACAAAATTTAGTCTGACTATTACTAATATTACTGATATTACTGAATGAACAATTTCTCATACCAGCTTCCCAAAGATGTTTCAGTTTTGGAGTGTCTCAGTGACCAACCTAAGTTATGTATGTTGATGTTGTCTTTTGTTTCTGTGTTTTATTGATCCAGCTTCTCTATTGTTTCTTTCCCAATACTGACCAGATTAATCACTTCTTATGATTTAATAACAAAATTCCTTATTACATTTATTAGTTGTTAGGTCGGAGACAGACACAGAAAACCAGACCCACCTGCTGTGCTCCGCGGCGCTGCACCAACACGGCACCAGAAAGTTCACTTGGGAGGCAATTTTGGACTGTTTCCCACTACCGTGCCATGCCGCATGGGCACTGTGCCAGAAAGTTCCTTGGGAGACAATTCTAGAACCTCTCTCTCTCCCATCACAGCCCGGAGTTAGCCCACCCACTGTCGCGCGCGACAAACGTAGCACGCATGCGTCAAGCACACCAAAATGGCGGCCCCCAATGATCTGTACGGAAGAAGAAGTAAACTTACAGTATGAAAAGCTCCATGGCTCTCGGCTCATATCGGAAGAAATCTGACCCCACCAGCTGCACCAAACCAATCTCAGAGGACACTGGACTCTAAGTCAACACCTCTTCCTGGCCTCAAGCCTGCCTTTTCCGGATGGGAAGAGGCCTTATAACCCTGTGTAACACGAGGGACGGGGCCTTTTTCCCGACCTGTTCGAGCCTGGTGACTGGGCGGGGAACTGGTCCCGGAGCGTATTTCTCAGAATAAAAGCCTGTGTTGGTCCTGTTTCACTTCCATCTGGTCGTTCATCTTACAGTTCTTTTTTTCTAGAATACTGTGGCAGGATTCTAATGCACTCATTGCCTACAGTTTTCTTTTTGCAAACCATATATAGTATCTGGTGAATCTTTGCATCTGATTAACCTGACAGAAAAGGTCCTTGGTTATCTCAAACCACATATAGTATCTGGTGAATCTTTGCATCTGATTAACCTGACGGAAAAAGTCCTTGGTTATATCATGTTTATTCAACATTGATGACCTGTTGTGGTTAACAAATCCCCTATTGTCCCATTCAAATGTTTGTATGCCTTCCAGTAAAAAGTTCAAAATGACCTTTTATTTTTTATTTAAAATATATATGTTTGTATATATACATGTATATATATTACTATGGGCATCTTAGTCTTTGTGAACTAAGATGCCCACAGTAATAGCTTGTTTCTTTAATCCTCTTGGTCTCCTGACTTAATTTTAATTATATTTAGATACTTTCATATGTGAATTACAATAAAAAATTTAACCCTTTATGCTCAGTACATTCATCATAAATGAAAGTCAATTTACTTTTAGTAATGGACCTTAGGTGGCTGACGGTATAGCTCAGTGGTAGGATGCATGCTTAGCATGCAAGAAGTCCTGGCTTTTCAATTCCTAGCACCAGAAAAAAAGGAATAGATTTTTTAATTCTATTTAAGAAGTAATCTTATTATTCTAATTTTTAGTTATATGTAGAATTCATTATTAAAGTATTAAAATTAAAGGGACAAATATTGTAACAAAAAAGAAAGAAGGGAGGGATTAATGTTGAAAAGCCAACATGAGTTGAGGAGTCTTGGAACTGCCTGATTTTAATGTCTGGAACAATGCTTCATCACTGTTTTGTTGTTGTTGTTGTTGTTGTTGTTGTTGTTTTGGGAGGTACCGAGGATTGACCTTAGGGGCACTCGGCACTGAGCCATATCCCCAGCCCTAGTTTGTATTTTATTTAAGAACAGGGTCTCACTGAGTTGCTTGGCACCTTGTTTTTGCTGAGGCTGTCTTTGAACTCATGATCTTTTTGCCTCAGCCTCCTGAGCTGCTGAGATTACAGGTGTGCACCACTGTGCCTGGTTTCATGTTTTTGATGCATGTTTTCAAATCACAAGTTTCTAAGCCTATAAATGGTATGCACCAGGCACTTGTGTCTTTTTGAACAGTTTTTTCAAATGATTCTGGTATGCAAAAACACTTGAGCATAACTGACTCTAGATTATCACCAAATATACTACTAATAAATAAGCTTAATGCTGGGATTATAGCACAATGGTAGGGCATTTACCTTAGCATCTCTGAGGTCCTGGGTTCTATCCCCAATATGGCAAAAATTCATCATTATCATCATCATCATCTTTCACTTCTTAGTAAATGACTGGAGTTGATACCACTTACATGAAAATCAAAGTGTTTGCTCCTTGCTACCCTTAACTGCTAGGTTGAATTATTATATTGCCAGCATCTTTAACAATGCATTGTTCATAGTATAGCAAAATCAGAAAAATTGTATTTGGATAAATACAGAATAAAATTCTGCCTCTTTCTAGATCAATGACTGGGGGAAAGCTGTTTCATGTTTTAAGTCTGCTTCCTCATATGTAAATGGGAGATAATATTTACCTGTTATAATTGCTGTTATCATTAATGACAAAATAAATATCATAGTAGACTGTCTACCTGATGTGCAGAAAAAGTCAATAAATATTTGTGCCTGCAACCTTTGTCTTAATATGTTGATGTATATTCAATCATTTTTACATTCAGAGTCAATTCAGTTTTAACATAAGAATGGCTTTCTCATCAAGAAAATTTTTAAAAGCTAAAATGTAATTTTTCTCTACAATTTAGTCATTTACCTTCCAATCACTGTCTCTTCATCTTTTCATTTACACAAACATTTTGCAAGTGACTACTATATACCAAACAACATAGTAGAGGACAAGAGGAATTGTATTTCTTTCTTGTTGTATAACAAATTAATTCAAATATTTAACATTATGTCTTATCAGTCCTACTAAGAATAAGAAATGCAACTTCAACCTACTGAGTGGTTCTAGTTTGGTGTTTCTTGAGGCCAAAATATCAGCTGGATATTCAGCTACTTTAAGACTTTTCTGGACTAGAGAGTTGGCTCAATCAAACAGCATTTGGCAGAAGGGTTCAGATCCTCACTGGCTATTATTGGTAAGACATGCCTTTTCCTCAAAATGTGGATGTCACATACTTGCTAGAATGTCTTTAAAATATACTAGGTAACTTATCCAGTGCGAGCAAGAACTCTGAAGGTCAAAATTATACTGGTAAAAACAATGCAATTTTGAGAGTCCCTTTCAGTCTAAGCTGGGATTGTTTCTACAATGTAATTATTTTAAAATCAGTTGGCTCATCTGTTAACCTAATTGTACCCAAAATCACACCAACAAATCTTTTAGATATATGCTATTTTTTACTTTAGAGTTATGTTATGGGGCCATTTCCTCAAAACTTCTTAGCAACTCTGTTGTTTGATTTATAGAAATTATAAGGTGCACCTTTAAAATCATTAGAGGTCCTCCCTTTATTCCTCCCTGACTGAATGGTACTCTAATATATAACCTTAGATCTTTACAGGGTTTTATCAAAGATTTTACAATCTTATCTCAATCCCTTTTTAGAGCATATGCTTCTGTTTCCCATGTGTAAAAATTGAAATTTTTCAAAACAGTCATGTCATTCCTTTGTGTATAAGAGCAATGACTTTCTTTCTTTCACATTTTTACATAAACATCAAGAAGAATCTAATGAATTCTTCAACCTTTGGTCTATAAAGTTCCCTAGCTATATATACTAGTACGTCAGATATTTTCTACCTTCCAACTCTCTGCATTTATCATTCTTGCTAAACTTTTTGCTACTCTATCAGATTCCTTTTCTTCTAGGTCCCGGTAGGATTTTGATAACTTTATTTTCAACCCCCATATATAGCTTTCTAAACTGCCATCATTCCATTGCATACTTTCTTCATGTCTCTTAAAAACATTTTCTACTTTCCTAAGTCATTTCTACTTTCCTAAGTCTACTTTCCTAAGTTTCAGAGTGGCTTCCAGAATTCACATTTCTGTCATCTTATAGATTTTCATTTTTGTCATGGAAACTGGTGATGAACAATTTGCACATACCAAAATTTCTATTAACTATATTTGAAACTTGGAAGTTACACTTATTATTTCTGTTATATTCTACTTGTTAGAAGAGAGTTATAAAGTATGGCCAACACTCAAGGGAAAGGGATCTAAATTCATTCTTTGGAGGGAGCATTGTCAAAGTGTTTGATTTGTGACCATATAAAACACTAGAAGAACAACAATTAATAAGAAATGTCCTTTTACTTCAAGGCTTTCATCAGTAGTAAAAGTAAAAACTAAATAAATAAGCCTGATATATATAAAATACACTATTAATAGATTTATGCTTAATATTTTAGATACAGAGAAAGTAATCATATATTTAGGTAGTTTGGATGAGTTTATAAAATGTAAAGTTGAGTAGCAAGTCACAATTCAGGGAAGCTGGGAAATGGTATTCTGGGCAGAGAGGACAGCAAGAGACACATCAGAAATACATGAAAACCATGGCTAGTTTGGGAAATTGTATTAGTTCTCCAGGAGAGATATCTCATAAGAGTCAAAGTACTGAGGGGCTTCAGGATATGGTCTTGGCCGGTATCTAGTTGTGAAGAGAACTGTACGCTGTGATAAAAAGTTTGAACTTGCAATTCAAAGACTGTTTTTAAAAACTTAATATTTCCTTGAGTTTTCCTATTTTATGGTATAGTGTGTGTGACATTGCATGATATTCCAAAAGAAATTAGTATGTTCTTTTAAAAGTTTACCCAATCCCCAAGTAAAATTGTCATTTCTGGTTTCACATACAGTTTCAACTGTTGCTGAATAATTTGAAGCAATCCAAAGGACAGATGTGATCCATGACACAGTGTTGCTGGGATATAATTAGTTATTTTAAAAGAGGATAGCATAGTCAGATCTATGTTTGAGAAAGTTAATTTCGGATATAATGAAAACTATAACCTTCATTTTAAAAAATCACAAAGGGTATGTTGGAGATGATTGTAAAAGAGAATTGGTGTTTAAATTATAACAGTGAAACATCAGAAAAGGAACAGTTTTGAGAGAATTTAAAGGATCATGGATGCTCCCTGGAATTAACTGAATCATTTATGTTTTCATAAAATGTTTATGTTCAAGCGACTTGCTCAGACAACTGTGTGCACGGAATACTTTTCTCTCTGGGAGCCACTGTTTATCACATCTTGGTCCATCTTGAAACTAACACATTGGACAGAACTGTGTAAGACAAATTGAGACAGAGAATACTCCAGAAGTTCCACTTCATTTCTCAATAATGATTCGATATTTTCATAGCAAATCTGGAAGTCTAATTAAATGAATTTTTCTTTATCCAGGAAATCTAAAGTGTATAATAACCTTAAATTCTTTGTATTGAAGAGGTCAATGCTGATTAAGAAATTAGATGTTAGATATGCATTGCCTAATCTTCTACAATAGTGATACATTAGTAAATTGTCACAGAAAGAAGAGATTTATGCTGTTAACATTTCTTTTTAAATGAAAATATAATATTTTCACATAATCAGAGTTTATATTCGTTACATATAACACTGGTCTTCTTTCTATCCCTATACTTTCAAAATTTAGCAGTTTAATATTGGACTGAAAGAACTCAAGTTAACAATAAAATCTATCCCCAATTTCACTCCACAAACCCACTTTCTGATGTCTCAGAGAAAAAGAAACAGGGAAACTGCTGCTTAAATCCTTCTTTTTTAAAAGAGTGACATAAATTGTGTATACTGAGAAAAGAGGATGTGTTTAAATTCCTTACTTATCTTCCATTAACAGTCAATTAGCCTGAGGAGAAAAACTTCTAGCTGAAGGTGTGGGAGGAATTGTTAGAATGCTTACCCCAGGCAGATCAAAAGGTAAGAATGATCTCCATGCCAAGATGCCTCCTACTTCCCAAATCCCCATGAAATCTCAATGATCCCTGAGTTAAACAGATGTGGTTCTCTATGCTTGAAACACGAAAAGAAGGGCAAAAATGAAAAAAGAAAAAAAGCAACTAGTAATTTGGAGAAAAATCATTTGGGGAGGAAGAATCAACTTTAACATTTTTCAATGGAAAATAACTGAAACTACTACTCAAGAGGAAGTTCTTTATAATATGAATGGCTTAAAATCAGAATCAGAAAAAGTAGTGATGACTTTCTATAAACCTTTTAAAAAGGTGAGTATAGCCCATGAAGAAGTCATGAGAACAGGCACAGTGGCTGTCTATCCTAGAATTTCATTTCAACACAATTCTACTTCGTGAGCATAGAAAACGTTGAGTCAGAAAAGAGAAGAGGAATATATTTTATTGAGAACAAAAATCCAGCTTTTTACAAGAGATAATATTTCTGAAATAAATCAGGATATATCTGAAATTACAGAAGCCTTATACCAAACACTAACTTTTGTAATCTGGCATTAGTTCCCTCCCCTTTACCCCAGAACTTTACTTACTAGAAATTAGGAGAATGGAGTATAAAAGCAGGGTCGAGCACTCTCCATCTGGAGTGGGAGCCAGCAGCATACTCCTAAACTGTGTAGGGTCTGAAATGAACTACTTGCCTTTTTTTTCTTTCATACCAGGGACTGAACTCAGGATACTCAACCACGAGCCACATCCCCAGCCCTATTTTGTGTTTTATGTAGAGACAGGGTCTCACTGAGTTGCTTAGCACCTCGCCATTGCTGAGGCTGGCTTTGAACTCACGATTCTCCTGTCTCAGCCTCCCAAAGTGCAGGGATTACAGGCGTGCACCTCTGTGCCCAGCTACTACTTGCCTTTTTAAACATTAACTTGTGAAATAATTGTAGATTCCAGGAAGTTGCAGAACAATGTGCCAAGAGGTTTCCCCACCTTTTATCCACCCTATTTCCAGTGTTGACGTCTTATAAAACCATAGCATGTTATCAAAACTCAACAATTAACAATTGATACAATTGGGAGATTATTCATTTGAGTATTCTATGTGCACCTATTTGTGTGTTTGTGTGGATTCCTATACAATTTTATGTCCATCCTCATGTAACTACCACCACAATCAAGATGCAGAACTAAACTGTCTCATAACCAGGGTGCCGCTGCCACATCCACTCCTTTTAATCTAGCACTGATCCCTGGCAATAATTAATCTTTCTCTATCTGTTATTTATTTTGAGATATTTTATAAATGAAATCATACAATATTTAACCTTTCAAGATGAACTTTTTCACTCAGGATAATTTCCTTGAGGTTTTTCCATGTCATTACATGTATCTATAGCATGGTCCCTTTTATTGCTGTGTAGTACTGAGTGACACAAGTATGACATAAACTCTTCAACCAATTACCCCCTGAAGGACATTTGAATAGTTTGAGTTTGGCCCTCTTATATATGAAGCTACTATGTAAAGTTTTATACAAATTCCTATATGATTAAAGTTTCATTTCTCTGAGATAAACGCACAAGAATACAAATGCTGGTTCCTATAGTAAATCTGCTTTTTGTTTTAAAAGAAACTGACAAATTATTTTCGAAGGTAGCTGTACCATATTATATTCCCTCCAACATTGTATAAATTATTCAATTTCACTATGTTCTCATCAGCATTTCATATTATTATGTTTTAATATTAATCATTAGGATAGGTGTATAGCACTATCTCATTGTGGTTATCATTGTATTTCCCTAGGGTCTAATGTGGGGTAACATTTTACTGTGCCTATTTAAATCTGCACATCCTGTTTTGTAAGTTATTGTCTTCTGCTGAGTTTGTAATTGTGTTATTTGTTTTTTGAAGTTGAGTGTTGAGAACTCTTTATATATCCTAAAGTCCTCTACTGAATATGTAATTTAAAAATACTTTCTCACAGTCTACAGTTTTTCTTCTCATCCTCTTAAGAGGATCTTCAGTTGAACAAATATATATTTTATGAGATCAAATTTATACATTTTTCTTTTCATTGATATGTTTTTGTTATCAAGTCAGAATTTTTCACTTGGTCTGAAGTCCTGAAGACTTTCTTCTTTTTTCTTAAAATCTCATATTTTCATCTTTTAAACTGGAATCTGTTATTCATTTTGAGTTAATTTCTTAGTAAGGCATGATATTTGAGTAGGGGTCTTTTTAATGACTTTGAATATACAATATCTTTAACATGGTTTGTTGAAAATACTATCCATCCTCCTTTCACCTACTTTTGTACCTTTGTCAAAAATCAATGGAGTAGATTGCAGAAGAAGTATTTCTAGTTCACTATTCAGTTCCACTGATTTATGTAACTTTATCTCTGTCAATATTAGACTATTTTATTATATACTATTACTACTATAAAATGCTATACACAACTGTGTATGATATAATTACTATATACTACAACTATAGCATGAGTGTTTATACTATAAGGGTGATTCTTCCTACTTTTTACTTATTCAAATTGCTTTGGGCATTCTAAAATGATTTCCATAAATGTTAGAATAAGCTATCCATGTTTACCAATACCATACTGAGAATTAGATGGGACTTGCAGTAAATTTGTGTTTCAGTTTGAAAAGAAAAATCGCCTTTTAACTATGTTGAGTTCTTTGATACATAAACATGACATGTCTCTTCATTTTTTCAGGTTTTCTTTTATCAATGTTTTGTAAATTTCATCATACAGATCTTATATATGTTTTGTTAGATTTATATTTTAGCATTTCATATTTTTTGGAGTACTTATACATGGTATTGAAATTTTGCAGTAGGTTTAACTTTTAGAAATGAGTTAGTATTTATGTTATCTTTTTTCTTAATTCCTTAGGATTTTCTATGTAGAAAATAACATCTGCAAATAGAGACAGTTTTATTTCTTCTTTGATGATATATATGATTTTATTTTCTTTAGTTGGCTTGCTGTGGAATCTTCAATACTATATTGGATAACAGCCGTGGGAGTGACCATTCTAGTAGTCTTCAAGATGACAGAGAGAAAGAATTAGGGTTTGGATAATTGAATATGATGTCACCTAAAGGTTTTGATCATATGTGTCTTTATCAAGTTGAGGAAATGTCCCTCTATTTCTAGTTTGCTGATAGTTATTTTTATCATTGATACTATTGATTTTTGTCAAATATCTTTCTTCATGGACTGATATGTCATGCCCTTTTCTTTATCCTGTTGGTATAATGGATTACGTTGGTTGATTTTTATATGTTGACCCAGTTTTGCACAACTGCAATATACAATGCATTATTTTTCTATACACTAGGGAATTTGACTTGCTATTATATTCTTGGCTTTTTATATGTAGGTTTATGAGAGCTATTAATGTATAATTTTCACTTTTTTGTACTCTTCTGTGTTCATTATTAAGATATTTCTGGCCTAAACAATTGAGTTGAAAATTGTTTATTTAATGTTTTATACACTCATTGAATCACCATCTTTTAAATTGGGTTAATGACATTCATCTGAAAATTAGGATAATAAACTCATACGTTAATAAAAATATTTAAAAGCAATGTTTCTTAAAGTGTTAATCTAGAATACAGAAAATTTTCAACAAATTTAGTCCAGAATTTTTAATATAGAGATGGTACCCTACCCCAAAAAGACAAGGACTGAAACTTATCAGTATCACGACCATTTTTGTTGTATGGTACTCTAGACCCTCCCTCAAACTCCATGCTCCATCCACTCATAGGATTTATCCACAATTATTATCTCGAGTTTTGGACATAGTTCTTAAATACCAATTCTGAATGTTGAAATCATGAAAGATCAACATTCCTAAAGTCTCAAAATCCAAAAGATCAAAACATAGTATAGTAGTAGGAAAAATAATTTAAAAGTATAGTAGTAGGAAAAATAATTTAAAATTTATTTAAAAGACATTTCTTTAAACCTTTAAAATGAGATTTATTTTAGAAATGTTAAAATATGTCAGGACACTTTAAAGGCCCTTCTGTGCAATAAAATGACAAGACTAATGCTCATTGCAAGCCTAAACATTGTCATTCCAATAACAGTTGGAGAAGTATAACAATTATGAGCAAATAGAGTGCATCCATATAGAAACAGACTAAAGAGTGATTTAAAAGTGAAATGCATAAATGCCTACCACCATGGTTGGTAATTATGTGTACTTATCTTTATAATTACAGTAATCTGAAACACCGAAATGAACATCTCAACTTTTTGACAAAATCAAAAACTCTGATCAGTCACCACAGAATATGCATTATCCTAAAGGGCTGATATCTCAAGAAACTTTCTTTCATAAATGCAGATATACAAAAAGGATATTGAGCAAGTTTCAAAATTTTATGTGCACACAAAATGCTTACACATAATCAATTTTGTAATAATGCATTTTCATGAAGACAAATTGGCAAAAACATGCATGAAACAGTTAAAACTCGCTAAAGGTTTTACATTTACACTTCCATTATTAGAAATGATGCAAAGATGAAATACATAGCATAAAAATTTGGAAACAAAATTCTGACAATTGTAAATACTAAGAAAAAAGATTGTTAAAGTCAAAAATGAAAAAGAAATTAGATACATGAAAAAATGTATTATGGGGATAGATCATGGGCAGTTGTATATAAGCAGTCCGTAAGAGCTGGCTAACTTTCACAATCATTAACTAAACTTCAAAGTCTTGCTTGCAGTGAATGCTTTTTTCTTTTAGGGCATAACTCCCATTAGAGTACACGTTCACATTCATTTTCTACATGTCACTGCTCTTCTTGAAATTCTTCTATGACTTTATACATACTAACATGAGCATTTCTAGTAAATCTTCCCATACTTTGTGCCATGCTGCTCCGTCGTTTTGGACACTCATATACAGACCACAAATTTGACAGAAACAAAACTGATGATTGGACAACAACATTGCATGTCTTCTGATCCTATCATGCACATAAATAATTTTGAAGCCGTCAGTAACTTTACTTACTTTTTCAGGCAAATGTGGCTTAAACAATTAAAAGCTTCTGGAATTTCCTCAGCTGAAAGGAATATTAATGCAGACAAATGGAGCATTTACACTGAAGTTTTCATCACTATCATATCATGTGGCCAATCCACTCATCTGAATAGTGTGCCATGGGTATTGTTTGAACAAAAAAACAAATTTTATTGGTAATATCGACATTAATAATTAGAAGTCTTGATTGTACCTAATTTCTATTCTGTCAATATGGTTTAGAGATCTGCTTAAAATGCATTTTCTTCTGTAAATCCCATCAAATCTTCAAATAAGTGTTTATAAAATGTTTCACTTTTCCTAAGCATAAATACATAAAAGAACAAGTAATTTCTAGAACTTCCAGATTCAACAAGACATAAATTGTTTATATTTGATTAAAAAGAAAACAGTGGGGACAGTTTCAAAAGGACCATCCATTAGCTAAAATGAAACATGTGCTACTTTTTCTATTTTAAAAGTAAACAAGTCTGTCTTCTTGAACAGTCAAATCCCTAAGCAGGGATAGTTTATCACTTAGTGTGCTTTGTAACATGGGAGGGACCTCTTTTGTAATAGCAAGTGTCTCATTGCTCAAAAAGTCACTCTGCTTGTTGGGTTCTTTTCATTTTCTGATGAAGTATATTTTTAAAAGACAAGTAAGGAGCTCGCATGGTAGTGCACGCCTGTAATCACAGTGGCTTGAGAGGGTGAAGCAAGAGGATTGCAAATTCAAAGCCAGCCTCAACAACTTAGCAGGCCCTAAACAAACTTAGTGAGACCACATCTAAAAATGAAATATAAAAAGGGTTGGGGATGTGGCTCAGTGGTTAAGTGCCGCCAGTTCAATCCTTGGTGCCAAAAAAAAAAAAAAAAAAAGACAAGTAGGGGGCTGTGACAGTTGAGAAATAGTACACAACTGCATGATTTGGTGACTATCCTGTATACAATTGAAAAAGCATTAATCCCTAATTTCTTCCTCTCCTACATAGTTTTTTGTTTTTTTTTCCTCTCTCTCCAGTGAGAATGATGGTTTTCAGGATTTAACTTTGCAGTATTTTAATATTCTGAATTTTAATCTTTCAGGATTGTTATTTTTCAAGATTTTGATTCTTTATCTTTACCACAATCAGGGCTTCAAAAAATTAAAGACATCTCTTATTTGTTTTTTTTTTTTAACTCAACCAAAAAAATCTATCTCATGTCGAAAAAGTCATTATTAAAAGTTTGTCCTGGGCCCAATAATGTTATCATAATATAGGATTTGATCAGAAATGCTAAGTATCAGTCCCCAGTTCAGACTAACTGAATTATAATATACTTTGTAATACAATCCTCAGGTAATTCCTGTGCATATTAATGATAGTGAATAAAAAAGGTCTCTTAGACAGCAGAAACAAATGGAAATTTTATGTGTGTATGTATTCAGCTTCTCCAATTTTATTCTTTTCTGTTAGAATATAGCCAAAGTGATGGTCCAGGCTTAGTATAGAAAAAAAAGAAGAAAATAAGCTGATGAATTTGCTGCTAAGCTAGTAGAGGTTTTCTTTTTTCTTCTTTTTTGTAAAGTTTATGATTGTCAAAATAAATAGTATTTATGGATTGAACCTTAAGTGTAGTGATAAATCCTCAATTTCAAACTTCAAAGGCTTATTAAATTACTTGGCAAGTGCTTGCCAGTCTTATCCCCAGATAAATGAACAAAGTAAAGAAGTTAGTTAAAGTATTCTGCACTTTTGGGTAATACATGCTATTTGTTGGCACTAGCAGTTGGCAATTTAGAAATGAGCTCCATTTAGGATTCCTATTGTTTTCATGAATGAGGTATAACAAGGACAGATAAGGGCAGATGGGGGGGGTGGCTGGAAAACTAGATAGGAAACTATAGAACTAAGATATTAAGGTATTAAGTCAAAACATTCAAAATATTGATCTAAGCACCTTGCTTCTTAAAGGTCTAGAATTAAATTAATTAACTCACTATTGGCATGTTTTGTAAAGTACTTACAATTATGAACTTAATATAAACTTTTGTAGAGTGAATTGCATTATCTCAGTGGAGTTTGTTTCAAGTATAAACTTGTCTAATTAAAGTGGAATTATTGCTCAGGTTTTCAGTGCTCTCTCTTTCAGTGCTGCTCTGTTCCATCCTAACCTTATCGTGGTCACTCTGGAAAACAGAGTAGACCAGCAAGGCTCCTTAACTTTTTAAGCCATAATCTTTGTGAACTCAAATGGCCAATGTTTTAGAAGAGTAAAAACTAACATACTTCATGTCTCTTTTGTACTGTTTGTGCTGAGGAAAGGTGTAGATTTAAAATTCATCAGAACAGTGACTTTGAAATAGAATTAGATCACTGCAAACTCAGGCATTTCATTTTAAAAATTTATTTTTAGTTCATCAAGTCTAAAACTGTTTAGTTTTGACTACACTCTTTTTACAAATGACCCTGAAAACATTTGCTTGTCAGTATCACTTAGCATTTCCAACCACAGCCTCAATAACATGCTGGGTGTTGATGAGTTTTTAATACTAATGGTATCAGCTTTCTGTCCTGCAGGGAATCAAAATCATACATCTAACTCCCATCCTACACAGATTCCTTCCTGAACTAAAACAAGCAATGTATTCATGTCCCCACAGACTCCCATTTAGACATATAGAAAACCATACGAACTGAAAACTCTGTACCTCTAGTCTGGTCCAATTTATCTATCATTCTTTAAACTTGTATCTTGTAGCAAAAACAAAATGTGACAATGACACTTCAATGTTGTATAAGTATGTACCAGTTTTATCACTCAAAGCTGCTTGATTTCTCACTCCTTTACTTTTTTATAATTAAAACCCAAGTTACTTAAAGTCCCTATATCCACTATCACCTTTTCTCCATGATTTCCTGCTAGATCTGAGTCAATATTTTTAAAGCAATGAAAACTTTTATGCCTGCAAAAAAAAAAAATGTAAAACGTATCTATGTATGTACATGTGTGCACACAAATGTGTGTGTGTGTGTGTGTGTGTTTGTGTGTGTGTGTGTCTGTAATCTTGGGAATGATAATAGTTATTGTCAAAACCTCAAGTAACATTTTCAAAAGCAAACCAATATCCATACCAGATAAGAATCTGGCTTCTCTGATCAAAAGCCAGATCAGAGGCCCTAACCTAACCTACCAACCATCCACCCTAATCATGGGATGTTTCAATGAAAATACATTTTCTTATAAATGAATACTATTTAGATGCCTTTTAGATCATGCAGATTTGAATTTAATAGCCCCTTAATGTGCTCACTATTGTATTTGGTAGCATAAGTTCTGTATCTGAAAAACACTGGAGTTATCCTTGCCCGATTTTACTCCAGCCATTCCACATTTATTTATATAAAGGACTCAGTACTGGAGTTTAATAGTACAATTTGTGAATTAGTCAATATCAAATTCGATAAGCATTCTTTCCATCCTTTAACAAAATCATGATAAAAATTTAATGAAGGTTTACAGTTTAATAACTGTAAACATTGAGACAATGAACATGTACCTAGTACTTTCTCAGGAGTGTTTGGTAATCCACTTGGAATTACCTACTTTTTTTTTTAACCACTTCACTATATCTTATATGAGGATTTCAAAAATTTCTATGAAATTTGGAAATATAATTCAAACAATTATTGAAATAAAATTAGTTAAATCAGGATTTCTTACTTAGTGCTGATCCTGAGTACTCCTAATATTGCTTTATGATTACTCATCTCACAGGAAAAGACATCCACAGACTTAAAGTGAAAGGGTGGGGAAAAAAATCATTCACATGGACCCTGCAAACAAGAAGGAGTTTTCATCCTCATATCAAATAAAGTGGACTTTAAGCCGGGCGTGGTGGCGCACATCTGTAATCCCAGCACTTTGGGAGGCTGAGACAGGAGAATCGCGAGTTCAAAGCCAGCCTCAGCAATGGCGAGGCACTAAGCAACTCAGTGAGACCCTGTCTCTACATAAAACACAAAATAGGGCTGGGGATGTGGCTCAGTGGTCCAGTGCCCCTGAGTTCAATTCCTGGTACCAAAAAAAAAAAAAAAAAAGTGGACTTTAAACCAATGATGGTGAAAAGAGATAAAGAAGGTCATTT
>CM053401.1:64142601-64175365 GCA_028644305.1 Xerus rutilus
CTTCCAAACAAAAACTTAATAAAGAAACCATAGATCTCAATGAAACTATCAATAATTTAGACTTAATAGACACTATCCCACTCCTTGGTCTATACCCAGACGACTTAAAAACAGCATACTACAGTGACACAGCCACTTCAATGTTTATAGCATCTCAATTCACAATAGCTAAACTGTGGAACCAACCTAGATGCCCTTCGATAGATGAATGGATAAAGAAACTGTGGTATATATACACAGTGGAATATTACTCAGCAATAAAAGAGAATAAAATTATGGCATTTGCTGGTCAATGGATGGAATTAGAGAATATCATGCTAAGTGAAGTAAGCCAATCTCAGAAAACCAAATGCCGAATGTTCTCATTGATAAGTGGATGCTGATCCATAATGTGGGGAAGGACATGGAACAATGCAGCAACTCTGTTCACAGGGGTGTAAGGGGGGAGGGAGCACGGGGACAGTAAAGGTGGTGGAATATGATGGTCATCATAGCCCTAACTTTATGTATGACTGCATGTATGTTGTGATTCTATATCACTTACAACCAGAGAAAGGAAATGTTATCCTCTAAAAAAAAAAAAAAAAGAATGATCATTCCATCAGCCCAGAATCTGTCACAGTGTAGTGATCATATCAATTGGTGTCACAGTTTGATAATATATCTATATGCTTGTTAAACCACTTAAAGATATGATGTAAACTATAATTCAATAAACAAAAAAAAATCCATTTCACAATTTTTTTTTCTGAAGATGTCCATTATACTTTGTAATTCCATATGTATTTGTAAACCATATATAGTCGTTAGTTTTTCTTCAATGTGACCAAAATACTTGACATATAGAACAACTTAGAGGTGTAAAAGTTTGTTTTGAGCTTATAGTTTCAGAGATCTCAGTTCACAGACAGTGAACTGCATTACTCTGGGCCCAAGGAGAGGCAGAACATTATGGCAGAAGGACACTGTGAAGGAAAGCAGAGGCAGGAAGGAGAGGGGAAGGGGCCAGAGACAGAGAAAGTCAAAGGCCATGCCCCAGTGACCTATGTGTTCCAGCTACAACCCACCTCCCTACAGTTATCACCCAGTACATTCAGCTCTCATTGGATTAATCCAGCAAATGGATTAATCCAGCAAATGGATTAATGCACTGATGAGATCAGAGCTTCTGAAAAACCCTGTATTGTTTCACACATGAGCTTTCATAGGATACTTCATATCTAAATCATAACATGATCACTTTTTGACTATAATATAGTTTCATATTCCATCTACCTTTTAGTAATTTCTCATGAATAAGGCAGATCATATATTCAACCTCATGACATTTTTTGCCTGGCAATAAAATAATGATCAAGTCTTCTGCTTTAATTTGATAACATTTCCAGGCAAAGTATAAATGTGATTTTCTCATTTCATTGTTCACATTTACCTCATTAATTTTGGAGAATTTTAAGAATATTTATAGATATTAATTCTTTGGCTAATATATAGACTGCATTTATTTTAAAATATTCTCATTTCACTTGCACATGTTTCTTCATTGCTAAAATTTAGCTAGATGGTATTTACTATCACCTTAATAATTATAACTAAGTTTATTAATGTATTTGTATTGATAGCGTTTATGTTAGAATAAATTAGCAATAATCTTTGAAATGCTTAAAAACATGCTCATGATATATGTCCATCTGGGTTTGGTAGCGGTAAGAGTCTTCTGCTCTACATAGTCTTTCAAGGATCTAAGCTGACAGGAACTCTACTATCTGGATTGTCACAGTTTATGGTATGCTAACTAAAAAATAATGTGCATCTTCTCTATGCTGTCCCAGAAATCTACACATAAATATTGCCCAAAGTCCACACCCAGCACCGGGCAAATAGGCCTAATTACAAAAGTTGGGATAGATATTGAGTATCTGATTTGTAACATTTTCATTATCTAGTTTGTAGATTACTTGGCATCTATATGCTTTAACTCCTTGACTACAATTGTTTCTTAAGGCATTAGCCAAATTCTGACTGAGTTTTATCCCATTTAATTTCCATTGTAATTATGAGAAAACATTTATATAATTTTATTAAATGCCATGTCCTCATTTTATTAGTATAGTGTTGGTATACAGTTTAAAAAGTTCTGTATGTCAATATCTATATATACATTTCTTATGCATCTTCTCTACAATCATCATTTTTATGGATGTGTTAGTCAGCTTTTCATAGCTGTGACTTAAATATTTAATAAGAATGATTTAAAGGAAGAAAAGTTTATTTGAAGTTCATAGTTTAGAAGTCTCAATCCATAGCTGACTCTATTACTCTAGGCCAAGTTGAGGCAGAAGATGGCTTTAGGATGAGACAAAACATTATGGCTTTAGGGTAAGGCATGGCAGCCAGGAGGCAGAAAGTGAGATGAGTCAAAGTATAAACCCCAAAGCCATGCCTCCAGGGACCTTCTTCCTCTAGCCAAAGACTACCTGTTTACAGTTACCACCTACTTACTCCATTCATATTAGGATGAACTAATTAGGTTACAGCTCTCATATTCTAATGATTTGGCCTCTGCACCTTCTTCCATTAATACAAGAGCTTTTGCTGAGACACTTCATATCCAAACCATAACAATGGCATACCTCTTTCTTTCCTTAAAATCCAGTTGTGGTCTGTTTGAGTCTTTGAAATTTTACTTTAAAATTGTTTTGATCAGATAGTAATGTTTTGCTAGCTACATTATTCTGAGCATTTTAAGATGTAATGTTTTTAATAATGATAATTTTTAAATCCTATTTTTACTTATTTATAGTCATCTGTTCTCCTAAAATTTAACTTTCCATTGGAAATGGTGAATATTTCACACATGCTTCAGAATGCTTCTATTTACTATTCTATTCATTAATTTACTAGATCAATGTTATTGAATGGATAGTCATATTTCCTTGATTACTTTATTCATTCACTTTTCATATATTATTTAATTTATCAAAACTATAATGCTGTTAGTACAGTCCACTTCAATGTGCTTTAAAAAGAAGAAAAAGAAGGTAAGTAGAATTAGCTAAGGATAGTTGGTTGAACACATGTCTATTTTGTTATCTAATGACCTCTTATCAAACCAGTGTTACATAACTGGGTGGGGCCTTCTGAGAAAATGAGGCAGTGCCAACCCTCCCCCTCCTTCCCCCACCTTCAAACCCAGCTTCTTGTGATAAGTCAGAAAGATTTCAGACATGTCATTTAGAATAACAGGAATGAGTTTATTGAAGGTATGGAAAAAGGGAAAAGGAGATTGGGTCCTCTCAGAAAGCAGAGGAACAATGTGCCTCTCCTGCACATTGGTAAACATTCTGGTTTATTGGGGAATCCCAGAAAAAGTTTACAGAGTCCAGCCCAGGTTTGTCTCTTGACTTTTTACTGACAGCAGGATGACATTAGACTTTCAAGTCCCAATTGCCAAGACAACTCTAGGTCACCTTGGCCCATGCTGACTAGCTTTAATTGGATTCTTAGCCATAAATTCTTATGGATTTTATGGTTAGGAGGAATTAGCCTTATCTCCCTGAGTTTTGGGACCTAGTCAAGGGTCACAAAAGTCTCATCCTTCAGTGTAAGTTGGGCTTCATTATTGACATTAAATTGGGCCTGCATTTCTTCTGCAGATTACTGGTAGTTTGTTGAGGAATATGTCATAGCCTCTCCACTTAGGCCAGGCAAGGCTGCAAGTAAATTACTTCTTTAAAAGAAAGCATATGGGGGTCAGCCCAGTTGGCACATTTCATAGAATGATTCTCTTAATCTCATGTTGCCACCATCCACATCTGCCAGTCCCCTAACACGAGCAATAATGTAACTTTTTAAGTCATTAACTTAACAATACTTCAAAGAAAAGGGAAAAGAAACAATAGGATCACAATTGTGAAAACTGAAAAATACTCATGAGTGAAAATATCTAATAAAGTCAAAAAATCTGAGTCATAAATATACAGTGAGAGTTCAAAACCAATTTATTTTTTCTATAGGATTATGAAAATCACTAGGCAATTCTGAGCATAGGAAAAGGACAGGAAGGATACACTAAGAGGACAAGCTGAAAACCTGTTCAAGAATCTTTCCAGTATCCAGATCCCTTCATCTACTTTGCTCAATAGGTAATTTCACCTTTTCTGGTTTATTCCATGGATGGAAAAGTTAAAAAGAAAAATAAGAGACTTTCACTATAGGCAAACCACATACCATATAGAACATTGTACACAAACATTCAAAGAAGACTGTAGGAGACATACTTAGCACCCTTCCCTCAGTTGGTTTCTGGGATAACCAAACAGCCAGATCTTCACACGCTAAGAGTCACACATTCAATGAGTCTGCTATCAGGAAGGTTAGTTGCCTAAGAGAAGAGACAAGGAAAAGAAAAAGGCAACAATGGAGCATTTTTAACCAGAATCTCCAGGTTACGTCAACCACAGAGAAAAAAGTCGTGTTCTGTACTTCTCACTTCTGTGCTGGTGCTCCCCACAAGATTTGGATCCCTGAAATCTTTAATATGAAAGAATTTTAATTTGAAAAATGCCAACCTAAATAAACAGAAAAGGAAAAAAAAGGAGTAGGCATTGAGAAAAACAGCTTCTTACATTCAAGAAAATATTAAAATAAAATCTAGGAAACAACAACAACAAAAAAGAGCAACCTTGAAACAAGATAGGGTTCCTTGTCAAGGAAATATTCAGAGAATTTAAATGGAACTTGTAGAGATTCACATTTTGATGGCAGAATTGAAAACTACATAATGCCTTGAAAGAAAATGCTAAGGATATCTTGCAGATATTGTGACCAAAAAAAAAAAAAAAAAAAAACAATAAATATTAGGAGGAAAAAAGAGCAAAAAGTCAGAGGACCTTACGAGGAGACCCAACATCCAAGTATCTGGAATATAAATTAAAAGAAAGAAAAAAAATGAGAAATACTAAAATTTCCAAAGGAACTATTCTGTGCCAACAATTCTATAGTGACACAACTTGTTAAATATGTTTGGAGAATAAAGCTATTTTAAAATGCACAGTTTTAAAATTTTGTCTAATGCTATTTCTTATAAGCAAACTCATGGTTAACAAAAAAAATTGCTAAAATTATACTTCAGAATAATTATTTATGAAAAACATAAGTATGTAATATAATTGCCTTTTTCTTTCATCCAAATTTATATCTACCTTCAGGGGATTCATTTTTTATTTCAAAGAAAATGAAGGTGAATACAGTATTAAAGACACGATAGCTTTTTGTGATTTTATTTTTCATCTATCATCCATTTTTCAATAAAAATATATTCACTATGATTCATTAGTTCACAAAACTTCTTTGTAGTAAAAAATGGAAAGGTTACTTAAAGCTTCTTAGTAAAATTCTACTAAGATCAAAGTTTCTGGAAAGGTTTTTTTTTTGAGTGCTCCCCAGACATATTTTAGACAGTGAAGTAAAAGAATAGACTAGTAAGATGGCAAATGAAGATACTCTGTAAAGAGTTCTCAGATTGTTTTTTGACAGTGAATAATATGATTTCAATAAAACATGTAACTTTCCACCATACCTGTGTGCAAATCTACTTATTTACTTACTTAGAACTTGGTCTTAGTAATCCATGTGGAGGCACAAATGGATAAAGGATTACTACTAGACTGTAAAGTCAATGAGAGTGATGAATTTTGTTATTTGTCCTCCACTCTGGTATATATAGCACACGGGACTGATAAATATAAATACATGAAACGCTAGTAGAATGAATGAAAGCAAGACACAGAACAGGGATGAAAGGATTCTCAGAATGACCCAGAAGAGAGTTTCCAGGATGATAGTTTAACTCAAGTAAATACAGGCCACCCAGATTGAAATAGGTGAGATGATTCTCAAAGATACTTTTCCTCATGATGAAATAGTAAAATTCCTTAGGCACCAGGATCCCTAAATTAATGATAAAAGCAGAAAACAAAAGTTTGGGATTAAATCAGAGGTATTTATGTATGAAAACTAAATAATCAAGAAGGCAAAATTTATTCCAAAAGAAAAACAAAAGAGGAGAAAAAATAGGAAAGAAAAATGAGCTACATCCTTAATTTTATAATTGGAAGTAAAAAGATAATGCTTCCAGCTAACAAAAACAAGAACTGTAATAGAAGGCCACTACCCAGAATCTTGAGTTGACTTTCAAAATAACAAATTTGAAAAAATAGAAGCAATTGTTGCTTAGAAAGAGTTGCAACAACAGGCTATTTTAAAATAAATCTGTAGAAATATTTGACGTGTTTTACTATGTGTAAGTATAACTGATAAAAATGAAATCTAGTAAACAAATAAATAAAAAGGTTGATAAACCAAAGGATGGTATGGTGTGCCCTCACCTTTTTCTCGACCTCAGAAAGTGCACACCTCTCTGTTCATTTGAGCTATCTTTTCTCCTTGAGGTTAACAACATTCTTTCAATCTTCTCGTAACTGTAAAACCTCATTACTTTTCAGGCAAAAACTGAGGTGCTAGCTCTTTTTAACACTAAAAACTTATAACGACTTACATACTGTCTACATCTGCCATGCTTTTGTTTCCATATTTTCTCATAATTCCATTTTGTCATGCTGCTGAGAATTATCATATCCTTCTTTAAGATAACCATTTTCTGGTTGCCACTCAAAATTAATTTATTTTTCCAGCTTATCAGCTTTGCTTGTAGCCTTTATTTATTTTTTTATTTTTTTGGACTGGGGATTGAACTCAGGAGCACTCGACCACAAGCCATATCGCCAACACTATTTTGTATTTTATTTAACCACAGGGTCTTACTGACTTGCTTAGTGCCTCACTATTGCTGAAGATGGCTTTGAACTTGTGACCCTCTTGTCTCAGCCTCTCAAGCCACTGGGATTATAGGAGTGTGCCACCACGCCTAGTTGCTTGTAGCCTTTCAAATTTGTATTATATCAATACAAGCTTCCCTCCAAAATCCACCTAATTGATAATGACCTCAAGCAAGAAAAAAAATATCACCTATTTTTCAAGTCATTGAATTGAATAGCTTGGTGAACATATTTCCTGGGGTTCAAGATTTCAAATCCTCCCTCCATATGTAGTCCTTCTCCAGAGGTTACTATTATGACATATTTTTAAAAAAGCTATCATTTAGTCAATCATCCTTACATTTATCTCCATGTCCAAGTATCCTGAGTCTCCTCTCACTGTTTAATTGCTTAATTAATATTCATTGATTTTTTTCCACCCTGAAATCTCCTAACTCACTTTGCTCCCCAATAATTTTCTGATCAGTTGTTAATATACTAATCTCATAGTTACTTTTCATCTCTAGCATTAGCTTGATTACTTTGTGGCATTTAATAATAATAACCATTCCCTTTTCTGTAAATTCTCACTTCATAATATCCAAGACATTGATTCTTTTCCTGCTGTTATCAGTTATTTATTCTCAGCATCTTTGCTGGTACCTTATTCTCCATTGCTTAATCCTATTCACATCTGCATTTGTCTTTTCATGACATGACCTCACCTCCTATCTCCACAGTTTGAACTCCCACCTACATCTTGTTCATCTCTTTGTATATCCAAGTCAGGGCTCTTGCATGACCTCCAGGTGATTCCGCTGTCACACACACTCTTCATTCTCAGTCTATCACCATGCCCAAACTGTTCCTCCCTCTGAGTTCTCCATCCTCTTACATAGGACCAAAGAGCTGGAAGTCATTCTAGTCTGCTCTCATTACAGGATATCTCCATCCTATTAAAATTTATTATCTTCTCTTCATATTTGCTCCTTTCCATTCCTATAGCTGATAATTTAGATTCAATCTTGTGAGAGATTTGTAATTGGTATGCATCTGTGTACCACTTAGTGGACTACTTTACGCAAATAATTTAATCTCTTTAAATGTTTCCTTACATGTAAAATGGAAATAACAATAGTGTCTAAGTCTTAGGATCAAGTGTTAACTGATAAAATATATGTAAAACACTCAGTATATTTCCTGATACTAATCCTATTTTTATTCTGAGAAGGCAGAAGACTAGCACAGATCTTTTGTAAAATAAAATATTAAAAACAAGGGAAAATATTAGTGTGAGTTAAAGTTGGTCGTAAATTCAGTGTTTGTAGGACAGTTGATTATGCCACTCAATCATGGATTCTGTGACCAGGATCTTTTTGTCCTCACCTTAAATGTAGCTACATATTTTTGATTTCTTTCCTCTTTGAGGAAAACTTTTCTAAAATTATTTTCCTTACAGATAGATTACCTTTAGTAATATTTTCAAATATTTTTGTAGTAATTTTTAAAACAGTTGCTTTTCGACAGATTAGAACAGAAAGTGAATTTCTGTCAAGCAAATCAGATTTCCTCATTGAATTCTAATTTAATTCGGGGTTGTGTTCCTACCTTGCTGATGACAATGTGCAGTAGAAGACGCCAAGGCTGCAGCTTCAGCTGTCATCAGCACAAATCAGGAAGAGTCAGCGATGTAAGCATCAGCTCTTCACAGAGCATTTTCTTTTTTCCCAGAATGCAACAGATGTGAACAGCAGGGAAACAACTTTTCTGTCAAACAGAATTCCATTAATCTAGGTATTCAGGGACCACATTTTAACTTTGTCATTGATTTTCTAACTCCTTTAGGCCACTATCTATAATGTGTATATACAGTATTTGGCAATACACATTACAGATATTAGCCAAAATATACAGGTATATACTACATTCAAAAAAATAAACAAATAAATTCTGTGGGAATTTACACCTCCAAACATCATAGTAAAGAAATCAATTCAGACAGGAAAATTGACCTTCACACATACAAAAAAGAGAGAGGGAGAGAGAAATAAATAAGAAAAAAAAAGCCTACATGGGACTAAATAGCACCTTTATTTTATTTTATTTCAATGATGGCTAGAACGAAAACTTTATAATTCAGTTGCACAGTGGAGTTTTCATATAATTATACATTGGAAAGAGAAGAATAGTAGGAAATGCACACTCTAAACCTGTTTCATGTACATGTCACTTTGATGTAATTTTTCCCTAAGATGTAGCTTTTTTATATTATTGAAACTGGTTCATCCTTCTAAAAATATTAGTGGAAAGGGCTACAATTAAACTAACAAAATGGTGCTTAAAAGCTCTGTAACCTTTAGCAACCTCTGTAACATTTAAGCTATTCTGAAAAGAAAAAACAGAAATACTGAATGTTCTGACCACATATGGGCATGTGGGCCTTCCCAGTGTCTCAATCATAGGAAACTTTATTTTACCTCCACGGCTTCAGCTAATGCATGTAATAGAAATGGATATTAGAAATCTATTCTCATTCATTGTAATATGAATGCAAATGGAGAAAACAGTAAAAATCTGCAATGTCTGCACATTTCCTCACACTCTTGTTCATGGGAGAGTCACAATTATTTATGGACATTCTGCACAGTTCTGATGTGTAAAGGGCTACAAGTCTTTCTTCATTCAAGAACCATAGGTTTAAAAATGTCCTATAAGGCTTTCAGGAATTAACCTTCTTAAAAGTAAATGTTGGGGTAGGGAGTACCTGTCTTTACACAGATAATAAAAAACATAGATACATAACATTCACTTAAGTCTTTTGCTATGCATTTCTTTTTTTTTAATATTATTTTAGTTGTCAATGAGCCTTTTTTTTTATTTATTTATATGCAGTGCTGAGAATTGAACCCACTGCCTCACACATGCTAGGCAAGTGCTCTGCCACTGTGCCACAACCCCAGCCTTATGCATTTCTCTATACTAAATTATCGTGTGTCTTTATGTAAACAAATGGTGGTAGCTACCCTCAGTAGTAGAGTTCAATTAGAAACAAAAGAAATGAAAAACAAAAAACTGGTATTCTAGAGTCCCTGGAAATATGGTTTTATGCTTATAGCTCCTAATTATTTGTTCTCTGAATACACATGAATATACAAAAATAGAACAGTAATATAACTTTTAATAAATTTGCTTTAAATTTTTCTTTTCTTTTTTGTTTTTGTACCAGGGATTGAACCCAAGGGTACTTAACCATTTAGCCACATCCAGCTCTTTTTTAAGTTTTATTAGAGACAAGGTCTTGCCGAGTTGCTTTGGGCATTGCTAAGTTGCTGAGGCTGGCTTTGAACTCATGATCCTCATGCTTCAGCCCCCTGAGCCACCATACCCTACTAAATTTTTTAAATATCCTGGAGAAAAAATATCTCATATTTTTCTACTTAAGGAGTATGTTTCCTGGCAACTGGAATAAAAGATTTTTGAGTTGCAATTCTTCTTCACTTATTATAAACCTAGTTGATTTCTACCTTTCTATTTTGAATCAAGAGTAGTAATTCACTTTTTTTTTCATGCTGAATTCTAGGATTGTATAATATTATCTCAAATAAATCTACCCAATTACTTGTGTTCAGGGAAGAAGATATGTGTTTCTATTAAAGAAAAGATATTCTACATAAGCTGGAGAATATTTTCGATTTAATTCATGCAACTGAATATTTGTGTACTAATATAACTTTCACAGGAAGAAATTAGAAATCTCTGTAGCATAGGATATGAAAAATAAAATGGGTTAGGGAGATGTTTGAGTATTGAAAAGTGTGCAGCTTGTGAGGAACAAGATCTTGCAGAAGATGATAGAAACTCATAGTGATTGATAATACCCTTAGAGTTGTATGATTAGAAGTTTGAGGGTGGGCATGCACATATCTATACAATTAAAATCTCAGTTTTCCATGATCCTTGACAGAGAGTTTCTATTTTCACTCTAAACATCAGCCATTCCTCAAAGCTCCATGGTATGGTATTAGAATAAAAGGGGGGCTTCTCTACCATATAATATTTTGCCTAAATACACATTATAATATGTAGCATAGACTTTTTACCTAGTATATGCAATACAGTTAAGAAATACAGATCTGAACCTTTTTCTAGATGTAGTTGGTGGGGTAAAAATGACTTGGAAGAGTTGTGAAAATATAATCCAAAGTATTTTAGATGCTTTCGTTCAACAACTTTTTTTTTGTATGTGTGCAGCTCTATCCACAAAACAAATTCTGTATGTGAGACTATAGGTGTTTTCTCCAACTCCATTGCCTTGAGATAGTTAGTCCCAACCAGAGGCCACTGCTTTATGCTGGTGGCATACATAGAAAGTTATCTAAATAGGCTTCTGTCATAGTTTCTATTGTTATAAGGCAATTTTTATGACATATCAATAAAATATTACCCAAAAAAGGATGTAGTCTTGGTGTTTGATTTGGAAGTTCAATTTACCTATTTTCAAGTAAAGTTACCCACTTTGTCTATCATTTTCCTCATATCTAATTCTCCTATTTAACTGAGGAAGTGGAAATACTTAGGATAAAATAAATTACTACACATACTACATTCTTAGAATATATGTATAATGATAAGTTTGAAACAGAATTATAGATATTTAAAGGACAAATGAACATATATTTGAAGAGTATCTAAAAGCACATTTGACATTTGTAGAACTAAAGTAAATACAGATGAAATATGAATGTGTTTGCCTCTGAATGAACATATTGGATTTGATATCTCAGTACAATTCCAGCTTTAGCTCTCCATAATTCTTTCATTATGTATTTTTAAAAATGCAAAAAAAACCTGTAAATAAAAAATAAGAGCAAACTCTAAAATCACTACATAATTTGTAGTTATTCTCCTGAATCCAAACTTTCAGAGGACCTAGCATACAGTGGACATTTTAACTTCTGACTCTATACTATTAATTTCCACCATTACTGCCAAGAAATTGCCTTTACTAAGCTATGGTTCCACTTATCATTTGTATTCCAGAGATTCTTTTGCTGTTTACAAATGCTTATACTGATTATATTTCCATGTTTCCAGTGGACAGCCTTTGAGCTAAATAAGTTCTGTGTTTGCTGCATAGTTTACATGCATACTTTTATTTTTGAGACTCCCCCGTGAAGCTGATTCTTTCCTAGGTATTCTATATTTTCATGTTTTCTTGGCATTACTGCCATATTACCTTGCTGGGATAAGTTATTTTTATTTCAATGAAACAAGTAGCTCCATATAAAATACATTCACAGAACTTTTAAATGTCAAGTAATAAATCAAAAGTAATACAAATAGATTTACTCATTCGAGAGAGAAAAATGAAATTAAAATTTCTTTTTCATCCTCATGTTGTGTTGGCCACTCCTGCTTCTTCTCTTCAATTAATTGAATGTAATCAGATATGCTAAGGATGGCTTTGGTACATACTTTGCATCTTTCAGACAAATGAAACCTGGGATATTCAACATATTATCAAAAACAAAAATATAGTCAGAATAATGTAAAATATTATGAACACAAGATATGCCTAAGAATCATTATAAAATGATCATGTTTTAGATATCCCTTGACAGGAGTCTTTTGGATATATGAGAGGGCAACACAGTGATACAATTATACCTTTCTGAATCATGAATGTTTAGTGATGTAAAAGGATATTAATAAATCTGTAGTGAGGGTTGATAGAATTAATCATAGTTGTGTTGCTCAAGGAATCATGGATTCTCAGTCAAACTTTGCATTGAAAAGTATTGGAACTGATGCCATGTTCAGGGAGTGTCACACCCTAAATAAAACTTTGGAGGCATAGCAGATAAAGTTATATAGTTCATAAGAAATGTTCCTCCAATAATTTTGACAGTTTTCATAGCTGCCTAATATAACTAGGAACAATATAATACAATGTTTAAAGTTAGAGATAATTTAGGATTAAGAAAGTATCACTAGAATCTCATTCTGAAAATATAGATGGGGCTAGAAAAGTTGATTTTGTTTTAGCTTTTCCTGAGTTCCCCTGAGATGGATGTACTCCTCCTCATCTATCTTGGGAGTAAGCATTTGGCCTTGGGTTCATGCCTCACCTGAACGATAGAATGAGAGTTATTAGAGGAGCTGAAGATGGAGTGGGTGACTGATGAGGCAATCTGCCCTTTCTATATCCACAAAAACTTTCCTGAATCTAACCTTCTATCCTGAAAAGAAAGGCAGCGGAATCTCTGAAATGTGACGTTTTCTAAATAAAACAATCTGAGAAACCCAATTACTGACAAATCCAGTCTTCCTGTCTTTTTACCATTCTCTCCTTTACAGTAACTAAAATCAGAAATTCCATTATATTCTCAACAGAGTAGCCAGGCACTAATTCTATCTATTCTCCATTAATGTTTGATGAGGCAGATTTCTTTAAAATTCTCATCCAGCCTATGCACAAACCAATTGCATTTAATCTGCACTTTTAAATTATAAAATTCTGTACTGTGTTAAATTTTCAAAGGAGATGAAGCAGCAAAAGAGAATAGTTTGTGGTCAAAGAATTTGCAGGGTGAATAAAATCTGCCCCAAGTGAAACTAGAATGAATATCCATGAGATACTCATCAGTCTTTCTTTTTAGCTCAGTCCCTGACAAATGCAGATAGTACAGTTTGAACACATTTATTTTCCATGTGACCTGGTCAGAAACCTGGTAATGGCAATGGCTGACATTTCTTAGGGAAAAAATCTAACAACTTAACTTTAATTGAGTGCACTGTGAGATAGCCACCAACATGATTTTATTTTTCAAGATTTCCCAGGATGGGAGAAATGTTCATAGACCTGACAAGCATAGTGATTGTCTTCCCTCTGGGTGATAAAACCAGCTTCATTTCTCTTGCTTTTGCCTATAGTTCCTAAATGCAAAAGAAAAGCAATTATCACATGAAATATACGCCTAAGGTACTCTTCCTGCATTAATCAGTGGACATCTATTTCACTTTCAATGCAGGATCTTTGGGGAAAAAGGAAACTTCCAGGCTATGTAATATATTTACCCAAAATAGTTGTGAGATTTTTTAGTTTTTCAAATGAATTTAACTGACTCTAATGTAGATAAAAGTCATTTTTTCCCTAATTATAACAACAGATATTTTTAAAGCCTGGTATTTTAAAGAAAAGTCTTAGAAACAAGAAAAGTTCTGAGCCAGTCACCTCCTAATAGCTATTTTCTTTCATATTTTGAAGTTTTATATTAAAACAAGCATTTGAGACAATAATTAACTGATTTGAGGCTTATATAAAAATTTCTCAGACTTTCAAAAACCTGGTATTTATTGCTTACAAGTATTCATAGATATTTTCTGTTTGCTTCAAGCAAGATGTTTAACTTATCATGCCACGGTTTCCTCAATAGTACCCATAAGCAATGAGGCAAAATGAAAGTAAATTGCAACTGTGGTTTTAGATATTGCTATACTAAATCTCAGGTTCCAATTAAAAAGGATACTTCAAATATATGTGGGATTGAATATTGTCATCAGTTAGTAAAGAATTTAGTTTTGACTCAGGCCTCATCTATAAATAGTTCAATTTTTTCACTCATTTTTGGTGGACCAGTTTAGTTAAATGTAGTAAAGATTTTGAATTTCCAGCATCAAACCCAAAGTCAAGAAAGAGAGTACTCGGGAAGCATAGATTTAATGAATAAAAAAGGTTAAATCATTTTTAAATTGTTCACCCAACATTTACCCAAATATCTGCACACACTGGAATATATACCAATAGGTACACCAGGAAAGCTACTGAATGGAGAGAACACAATGATAAATGAGATAGACATTAACTTTGTTATGAAACTTGCAGACTGGTAAAGATGAATAATTAAAAATACATTTTATAAAAGTTATTTATTCTACTTAAGTACATAATAGCAGAATGCATTTTGATTCATTGTATACAAATGGAGCACAAATTCTCATTTCTCTGGTTGTATGTGATGTAGAATTGCAACATATGTGCAGTCATACATGAACTTAGGGCAATGTTGTCCATCTCATTCCACCATATTTCCTTCCTCCATGTACCCTCTCCTTCCCTCCACTCATTTGACCAAAGTTCCTCCATTCTTCCCATGTCCTCTCCCCCATTATGGATTAGAGTCCACTTATTAGAGAAAACATTCAGCCTTTGTTTTTAGGGGATTGTCTTACTTTGCTTAGCATGATATTCTCCAACTCCTTCCAGTTACCTGCAAATGCCATAATTTTATTCTTTTTATTGCCGAGTAATATTCTATTGTTTATATATACCACAGTTTCTTTATTCATTCATGAAGGGCATCTAGGTTGGTTCCACAGTTTAGCTCTTGTGAATTGAGCTGCTATAAATATTAAAGTGGTTGTGTCACTGTAGCATGATGTATGGACCAAGGAGTGGGATAGCTGTGTCAAATGGTGGTTCCATTACAAGTTTTCTAAGGAATCTTCATACTGCTTTCCAGATTGGTTGCACCAATTTGCAGTTTCACCAGCAAAGTATGAGCGTGCCTTTTCCCCCACATCCTTGCCAACACTTATTGTTGTTTGTATTCTTGATAATTGCCATTCTGACTGGATTGAGATAAAATCTTAGAGTAGTTTTGATTTGCATTTCTCTAATTGCTGGAGATGTTGAACATCTTTTCATATGTTAGTGATTGATTGTATATCTTCTTCTGAGAAGTGTCTGTTCAGCTCCTTAGCCCATTTATTTATTGGGTTGTTTGTTTTTAGTGTTAAGTTTTTTGAGTTCTTTAAATATGCTGGAGATAAGTGCTCTATCTAATGTGTGTGTGGCAAAAATTTACTCCCAGAATGTGGGCTCTCTGTTCACCTCATTGATTGTTTCTTTTGCTGAGAAGTAGCTTTTTAGTTTGAATCCACCCTATTTATTGATTCTTGATATTATTTCTTGTTCTTTAAGGAAGTTGGATCCTAATCCGAAGTGATAAAGGGTTGGGCCTACTTTTCCTTCTATAAGGCATAGTGTCTCTGGTCTAATTCCTAGGTTCTTGATCCACTTTGAGTTGAGATTTTTTCATAGTGAGACACAGGGGTTTCATTTTATTTTGCTGCATATGGATTTCCAGTTTTCCCAACACCATTTGTTGAAGAGGCTATCTTTTCTCCAATGAATGTTTTTGGTGCCTTTGTCTAGTATAAGATAATTGTATTTATGTGGGTCTGTCTCTGTGTCTTCTATTCTGTACCATTGGTCTACATGTCTATTTTGGTGCCAGTACCATGCCATTTTTGTTACCATAGCTTTGCAGTGTACTTTCAGATCTAGTATTGTGATGCCTCCGGCTTTACTCTTCTTGCTAAGGATTGCTTTGGATATTCTGGGTGTCTTATTTTTTGAAATGAATTTCATGATTGCTTTTTCTATTTCTATAAGGAATTACATTGAGATTTTAATTGGAATTGCATTGAATCTGTATAGAGCTTTGTGTAGTATGGCCATTTTGATGATCCAAAAAATTTTGACAATATTGATTCTACCTATGCAAGAGCATGGGAAATTTTTTCCATCTTCTAAGGTCTTATTCAATTTCTTTCTTTAGTGTCCTGTAGTTTTCATTGTAGAGGTCTTTCACCTCTTCTGTTAAATTGATTCTCAAGTATTTCATTTTGTTTTATTTTTGAGGCTGTTGTGAATGGGATAGTTTTCTTAATTTCTCTTTCAGAGGATTCATTGCTGATGTATAGAAATGCATTTTATTTATGGGTATTGATTTTATATCTTGCTATTTTGATGAGTTCATTTATTAATTCTAGAAGTTTTCTGGTGGAATTTTTTGGATCATCTAAGCGTAGAATCATGTCATCGGCAAATAATGATAGTTTGAGTTCTTCTTTTCCTATTCATATCCCTTTAATTTCTTTCCTCTGTCTAATTGCTCTGGCTAGTGCTTCAAGGACTATATTGAATAGCAGTGGTGAAAAAGGGAATTCTTGTCTTGCTCCTGTTTTTAGAGGAAATGCTTCCAATTTTTCTCTATTTAGGATGATGTTGGCCTTGGGTTTAGCATAGATAACTTTTATAGGGTTGACGTATGTTCCTACTGTCCCTAGATTTTGAACATTAAAAGGTGCTGTATTTTGTCAAATGAATTCTCTGCATGAATGGATAAAATCATATGATTCTTATCTTTAAGTGTATTGGTGTGATGGATTACATTAATTAACTTCTGTATGGTGAACCAATCTTGCATACCTGGTATGAACCCCACTGAATCATGGCACACTGTTTTTTAAATATGTTTCTGTATGCCATTTGCCAAAATTTTATTGAGAATTTTTGCATCTATATTCATCAGTGATATTGGTTTGAAATTTTCTTTCTTTGATGTGTCTCTGTCTGGTTTTGGTGTCAGGGTGATACTCGCCTCATAGAATGAGTTTGGAAGGGTTCCTTTCTTTTCTATTGCATGGAATAATTTGAGGAGTATTGGTGTTAATTCTTCTTTGTAGGTCTCATAGAACTCAGCTGAGAGTCCATCTGGTCTTCAGCTTTTCTTGGTTGGTAGGCTTTTGATGACATCTTCTATTTCCTTGTTTGAAATTGATCTGTATAAGTCATGACTGCCCTCCTGGTTCAGTTTGGGTAGATCATAGGTCTCTAGAAATTTGTCAGCATCTTCAAGGTTTTCTATTTTACTGGAGTATAAATTTTCAAAATAATTTATAGTTATCCTCTGTATTTCAGTAATGTCTGTTGTGATATTTCCCTTTTCATGGTGGCTATGAGTTTGTCAATTTTTTGAATTGTTTCTTTTGTTTCAATCTTGTTGATTTCAGCACTGATTTTAATTATTTTCTGTCTTCTATTTCTTTTGGAGTTGGTTTCTTCTTTTTTTCTAGGGCTTTGAGATGTAGAGTCAAGTCATTTATTTGTTGATTTTTTCTTCTTTTAATGAATGAGCTTAATGCAATGAACTTTCCTCTGAGCTCTGTCTTCATGGTGTCCCAAATATTTTGATATATTGCATCAGAGTTCTCATTTACCTCTAAGAATTTTTTGATATCTTCCCTAATGTCTTCTATTATCCATGTGTCATTCAATATCATATTATTTCATCTCCAGTTATTGGAGTAGTTTCTAGTTTTTAATCTGTCATTGATTTCTAATTTTATTCCATTATGGCCAGATATAACAATGGGTAGTATCTCTATATTTTTGTATTTGCTAAGATTTGCTTTGTGGCATAACATATGATCTATTTTGGAGAATGATCCATGTGCTGCTGATAAAAAAGTGTATTCACTCATTGATGGATTGAATATTCTATACATGTCCCTTAAATCTAAATTATTGATTGTTTATTGAGTTCTATGGTTTCTTTGTTTAGTTTTTGTGTTAAATTCACCCAGTATCATTGTATTGTTGTCTATTTGACTCTTGTAGTTGAGAAGGGTTTGTTTGATGTACATAGATGCCCCATTGTTTGGGGCATAGATATTTATGATTGTTATGTCTTGTTGATGTATGATTCCCTTAAGCAGTATGAAATGTCCTTCTTTATCCTTTTTCACTAACTTTGGTTTGAAGTCCATTTTATCTGATATGAGGATGGAAACTCCTTCTTGTTTATGTTGTCCATGTGAGTGATACTTCTTTCCCACCCTTTCGCTTTCAGTCTGTAGAGGTCTTTGTCTGTGAGAAGTCTCTTGAAGGCAGCATATTGTTGGGTTGTTGTTTTTTTTTAATCCAGTCTGTCAGTCTATGTCTTTTAATTGATGAGTTTAGGCCATTCACATTCAGGGTTATTATCAAAATGTGATTTGTGCTCCCAGTCATTTTGGTTTATTTTTTATTTTTACCTTGATTTGATCTCTCCTTTGATTGGCCTTTCCTTTTGTGTAGTGCCTCTCTTTGTGTATTTTCATTGTTGGTTATCATTTCCTCCTCATGGAATATTTTGTTGAGAATGCTCTGTAGTGCAGGCTTTCTCGTTGTAAATTCTTTTAACATTTTTTATCATGGAAGTTTTTTATTTCATCATCAAATCTTCAGCTTAATTTTTCTGGATGTAAGATTCTTGGTTGGCATCCATTTTCTTTCAGGGCTTGGTATATGTTATTCCAGGATCTCCTGGCTTTTAGGGTATGGGTTGAAATATCTGCTGAGATTTAAATTGGTCTCTCTCTATATGTAATCCTCTCTCTTGTGGCCCTTAAATTTCTATCATTATTCTGTATGCTAGACATTTTTATTATAATGTAGATCTGTTGTAATTTTGTACATTTGATGTCTTGTAAGCTTCTTGTATTTGATTTTCCAATTCATTCTTCATGTTTGGGAAATTTTCTGAAATTATTTCATTGAAGAAATTGTGCATTCCTTTGGTTTGAAACTCTGTGTCTTCTTCTATCCTGATACATCTTAGATTTGGTCTTTTGATGCTATCCTCTAATTCTTGAATATTCTGTTTATGGTTTCTTACTATCTTCACTGTGTGGTAAAGCTTATTTTCAAGATTATATATTTTGTCTTCATTATCTGATGTTCTGTCTTTTAAGGGATCTAGTCTGTTGGTTTTGCTTTCTGTTGAGTTTTTTATTTGGTTTATTGTTTCCTTCATTTCAAGAATTTGTTTTGTTTGCTTTTTCACAATCTCTAGCTCTTTCTTTAAGTAATCTTTTGCTACCTATATTTGCTCTCTTGTCTCTCTCTTGGTGTGATCAATGGTTGCCTTTATTTGCTCTCTTATCTCTTTGTTGGAGTTATCAATTTTTGCCTGTATTTGTTCACTTAAGATAATCTTTAATTTGTAGATTATTTTGATTATATACATTCTGAATTATTTTTCTGACATTTCATCAACTGCACTGTCAATGGATTCTATTATTGTAGTATCTTGTTTTTTGGGGGGCACTTTCTTCACTTGTTTATTCATGTTGATTATGTGTCTTCCTTTCTTGCAGTGCCAATCTGAGGTATTGCAGTTTCTATCCTATAATCTTGTAGTGACCCTATAGATTACCTGTATATCACCTTGGAGTTCACTTCCAGTCCCCAGCAGGTGTCCCCAGATGGATGCTATTGAAACTAAAGATGGTGGTAGTGGTAGTGGAGGTAACTCAAGATAGCAGTGGAGGTGGCTCAATATGGATGCAAACACTTTCAGAGATTTGGATGAAAGAGTGGGACTTACAATGGCTTCAGGCTGATTTATTGGAGATGCAGCACTGTGGCATGCTAAGCTATGGTGGGCTGCTGCCTCTAGGTCCTGTCTATTGTCCCAAGGTGGGAGGGCTATGATTATGGCTGCAGTGTCCCAAAATGGATACAGAAAGGGAGCAACAACATGGACCTCACTCTGTGCAGGGGTACTCTATGCAGGGGTGGTCCTGGGCTTGGGCTCTAATCAAGGACACCTTGAGGGTGTGGTCCTAGGCCTAACTTTGGCCCAGGCTCCTGCAGGGTCCCTACAGGCATTTCTGGGCCTTGGCCTAGGCTCCTGCATGTTGGCAGGGGCTCTGGTGCCAACCGGGGGGCAATCCTGTGCCTGGCTTAGACTCAGTCTCTTGCAGGATTCCCCAGAGTTGGTCCCAGGCCTGGGTCTGGGTTCCTGTGTGAGTCAGTGGATAGATGGGGCAGTCCTGGGCCTAACCTTGGCTGGGCTCCTGCAGAGGTAGAAATACATTTTAGAAAGACTAAAAAAAGTCATATCTTTTGGTAAGTTCAATAAAAACAACAAAATATTTTATAGGTTGATGAAGTATTTTGCTTAAAATCAGAGAAAGTCTTCCTGAGGAAATAATCTCTAATCTGATGCTCAAGGAAAAGAAGCCAGTCATTCTAGGAGATGACAGAAACAAAGAAAGAAAGTAAAGGAAGCAGGAAGGAAGGAGGGAGGAAAGAAAGGAGAAGGAAGAGGAGGGGAAAAAAGAGGGAAAATGGGAAGTAGTGAAAAGAGATGGAGAGAAGAGAGAAAGGGGGAAAAGGCAGACAATAATAAAAGAAAATAGAAGGAATATTTACATCTTCTGAAATATTTTGCTAGAATTATTCTCTATCTACTGTTTTTCCTCATCAAAGATCATGAGGCAGACAACTGCTGAGCAGTCAGAAAAGGAAAGATGTAAAATAAGTCCTATTTTCACAAATAAAAATATATTCAATTCTGAAAACTAAAGATGACTAAATAGAACATGGCTTCCAACAAATACATGGAATGCATGTCCAAATACATTATCTTATTTATAAGAAAAAATTATTCACTAGTAATTAGCATCTGTTCATTAATAACAAGTGTTGCCATATTTCACTAATTTTCTAAGTTGATCATGTTGTAAAATTGCCAAGGACAAGTTGTAAGGATTTCCACAGGGTGATAAAAATCCTGCATTGGCATCCTTGGATATAACCAGGAGGGAAATATGTTAGAGGATCTTGAAGTTTATATAGTTATATAACTGCTAATTAGTAATAATAAAAAGAGATTGTCTCCCATGATATGCAGAATTCTCTCCCTGTATCTTGAAGGTTAAATAAGAAACCTAGATGATGACATAGGCATTATTACTAGATCACAGATGCTATCTGGAAAAAAATACAATTTTATTAGGAAGGAAGACTTTCCTTACCAATAGGCAATCTACTTTTGTGTAATATTAATCTTTGGTCCAGCTTCGAACCTTTGGAGATATATAGATACTTTCAGTTATTCTTCATCATGACATCCCTTCGAACATTTGAGGAAAGGCCTTCACATTTACTGTTTCCTCTACTCATCACAAATTGGGTATAGGTAAAGTCAATTGACTTTGTAATAGTAAACAGATACCTTAGAAGTATCTGTATCTTTAGGTCTTATTTTTATTCTTCATCATCTTGGTTAAGCATCTCTAAATATATCATAGGTTATTAATTTGCAACTTAAAGGTGGTTCCAAGCTGTGAGTATAACATGGCCATTTCAAGCATGAGAAGGGCTACCACAGGAGATAGCAAAGTCTACAATATTCTGAACCAGAAGTTGTATGACTTGGAGCTTAGACAAGGAAAGGGATCTCATTTAATTGGCTGAATGATCTTTAAGGCCTGTGACATGTTAAATTTAATCCATCAACAATGGTTCAATGAAAAATGCTTTGTAAACATATGATTGGACTAAATATTATAACATCCATTTCAATAATTTTGGCAAACAAGTGCTAGTCTGGATCCTCAAGTGTAGAAGACATCAGTAAAGGAAAACAGAATAAACCAACAGTTCACCATTGTTTCTATCCGAGCATCTACCTTGGTTCAGGATCCAAATTACTGAAACCTACTTTATGAGTCTGTCAAAGCAATTTTAAAAATTGTCAAGAAAATGATAACTGGGCTATTTCTACATAAGTTAAAATAGTAGAAGGTTTATTAAACAATTTCACATGTGGTGACTTTTCCAAAAACAATGACACTGATGAAAGGTGACTTTTCTGTAGAAAGAGATCATAAACTTAGAGTTAGTTTACTGTCTTCATTACTAGTTACCTCAAGTTCCTCATGTTTGAATTATACTTTGATTTTTTGTTACCCATTCCTTCATATGTTTTTGCATTTGCACTTTATTTTTAAATGGGAAAGCAATAAAGATATGAAGGCCAAGATGATTTCAAGTGTAATTGATGAATGTAGTGAATTTTTTGAGAGGTGAACATCAAGAAAAACAGAATTGGAATTTCACTAAGTACTATTACAAATTGTATATAAGTAAAGTCAATCGACTTTGGAATAGTAAACAGACACCTTAGAAGTGCATATTAAAGTTGTTAGCTGAAATCAAATGGCTGGAGAGTCCAAACAGATACCAGATTATTCTCTAGTATAATGGCAATATGCACTCTCTAAAACTACAGATTTATAAACTCTTAAATTCCTGGGAAAAATTAGGGACCATTTTTTTTCTTTTGTAATATCTTAAGAACTACAAATTAGCCAGGAATGGTGGCTCATGTCTATAATCCCAGTGGCTCAGGAAGCTAAGGCAGGAGGAGCACAAGTTCAAAGCCAGCCTCAGCAATTTAGTGAGGCCCTAAGCAAACTTAATTTTGAGACCCTGTCTCAAAAAAGAATTCTAAAATAATGTGATATTTGAGAATGATCATTAAGTATCTGAGCAACAAACTGATTGTGAGATTGTGTTCATAATAATATTAAGAACAGTCTGATAATAGCAGAGTTTGTGAATTTTAAAAACAAATATATATCATGCATTTTACAAAGGTAATTGCTGTTACACAAATACTGAGATATAACTATCTTCAGCCTCATTTTATTTTATAGAAGACAAAATTGACACGTAGTATTTATTATTATTATCATTACTTGAAAATATACCTGCCACACACTGAAATGCTTCCCAAAGAGGATAAAAATTATAAATGTGGAATTTAATAAAATTTGCCCTGGTGTTTCTCCACCAGAGGAGTAATTACTACATATTAGTACATATTTCTCTTTAGGCCTGCAAAATTTATGTTTCTTGTATGTTTGTAAATAAATTTAGATAAACACATATTTGCATACATATGCACATATGCTTTTTCAAAGTTATTCAACACAATAGAATCAAACAATATATTCCTTGATTTTTATTTATTTTTAATATTTTTTAATGGTACTGAGGCCCAGGGGTGCTCTACCACTGAGCTACATCCCCAGCACTATTTTATTTTGAGATGATGTCTTGCTAAGTTGACTAGGCTGGATTTGAATATGTGATCCTCCTGCCTCAGCTTCCTCAGTAAGTGGGACTATATGCATTTGCCAACATGCTCAGCTTCTTCATGCTGTTAAAAACTAAAACTTTCCATATCTATCTTTCCAGATCAGCATATTTACAGAGATTTATTCTTTTTAATGACTATGGTACTATGCATGGGTACACCATACCCTACTGAACCATTTTTCCTGCTGCTACTAATTTAGGGAATTTCTAATTTTTATTTGAAATACTACTACAATAATATTATAACATAGAGGTGTTAGTCTATATTTTTATTATTCATACGGTTGTTTTTGTAGAAGAATTTGTTAGGATTTTTCAGTCATAAAGACTGGAACTTTATTTAGATTAAAAATTGCCTTTTAAAATGTTACTTATTATATATTTCCATCAAAACTATATTTAAGTACCTATTTCTCCACACCTTTCTCCAAAGTAAACAGCATTAAATTTTGATGAGTTCCAGAGCCCTAAGCTTAAAAGAAATCTAAGCATTCATATTTGGTTTTAAATTAAGGAATGCACTTTGAGATCTTCATGATCATCCCTACTATCATAGTGGCATTATTGGAAGTGAGAAAATTGTGCAATCATCAGCAAGTAAGCTAAACTCATTGTAGTTAGTAAATTGGGAAAGATAAGAAATTTACTACACAAATAGAAACTGATAAAACAAAGTAATCACTTTCTCTAAACACTGACCAACCCACCCCTGCAAAAAAGTGCAAACAAAAAACATTAAAGATACATAAAGCTTTAGAATTGCAGCTATACATACCACATGCTCTATCTTTTCTGCAATTCTGAGGTGGTATCTGACTTTAAAAATCAACTTTTAGGGGCTGGGGCTGGGGCTCAGCGGTATAGCGCTTGCCTCGCATGCGTGAGGCCCTGGGTTCGATCCTCAGCACCACATACAAAGCAATAAAATAAAGACATTGTGTCCATCCACAACTAAAAAAATATTTTAAAAAAATCAACTTTTAAAGATTATCATGATGATTTATATACACTAAAAAATCAGAGGAAATCTTATGAATTTCACAAAGTTTCCATTTTCAGATACTTAAGGTTATTTTCAAATATACTACTACATAGGAGAGATTATAGACTAAATGAATATATCATTGTAAAATACATTTTAATCCAAGCTGCATGCTTACATGTGACAAGCACACAAAAAACCAAAGCATGAGCAACATGTCCAGCCATCAAATACACATACACACACACACACACACACACACACACACAGTTTTAGCCAGTGGATTTTTAACTATTTTGATCCCAAGCACATACTCACAAACTGTTCATAGTTGTTCATATTTATATTCAGAGTGAATTTACTTAGCTATATTTCAAAACTGAAATCTCTTAGCTACTAATCTTACCCTGATTTTATGCTCTGAGCACACAATAACTGAAAACATAATCTCCTTTTGGTATTAAGCTTTTGTTCTTGAATATCTGACTTGATACCTATCAAATTTCAACTATTTCTGAGTATTTTTCTTCTGAACAAAGCTACTTCAAAGATTGAACCTAGTTCCCTAGCCAAAACTTTTACTCCTAAATTTTCATAATCTGTGAATATTACTTGTTATTAGATTCTCAGTGGCTTCTTACTTATCATGAAAGTCAAGTTACAGAGTAAGACCATTTGGACTTCTGAGCATTTAAAATTTAAGAAATTTAATTCACTTAAAGATTATTTTCTAAACTTATATTTTTGCATTATCCATAAAGGCATTTCTCCTAATTATATGGAGGAGTAGATTACTTTTAAAATAGGTACAACTTAAAAGTTAAAGTAATAGATGAATGCTTTGTTTCAGTATTCCAAAGTAGAAACACTTAGGAAGAAGTTTCAGCCAATCAGAGCTTCTATACATGTTGATGAGGCTCACCCAAACAGTTCTGCCTCCTGGTCTCCATGAAGAACATGAAGCTATAGAGGAATGGAGTACCACTGATGGCCAACTCTAGGAGATAAGGCTCAACAACTCTCTCATCTTTGCCTCCACGCATCTTTAGTATATTATTTCAGGGAAAAATTCATGTAATTTCCTGGTGCATTACCCATCAGCAGAACCAAAAAGACACTTTTCTAGAAAGATACAGGATTAAATGTTAAGCTGAAAATGTAAAGAATTTGTTATATAGACATAAACCTATCACAAACCTTGAAAGCAAGATCAAGAAGATGATGGGAATAGGGAAGAATAGTGAATTAGAATTAGCAGATGATTAACCAAAAAACAAAGTAAGGCCCATTTAGTGTGATTAAGGCTCATGCTTGCACTGCCCATGGACTTCAGATCTTCCTTTTCCAAAATCATGTGCTTTTAAAACTAAAAGGACTAAATGAAAAGAATGTATTCCAAACTTTCATAATACAAATCACATAAAACTGCAAGTGCCTATGTAGGCCATAACTTCACTTTTTCAAAAGTATTTAATTTCAAGTGGCCAGTGTATGCACATCCTTTATTTTCAGTAATAATTTATTGTAGGCAGTCTAGTAACTGTCATATATTTTAGAAATAGTGCTAATATGGGCAAACACTAGAAAATCTTTAAAGCTTAACAAAAGGAAAATTTTATAGAGTGTGAAAAAAATCCTATTGCATTCATATCTTTATTTTTCCCTTGGTGATTTTTATGTTAGAAGGACTGCTGTGATTTTAATACTGATGCATTCAGTTTATCCTATCTAGGAGAGAGAGTGATTAGAGTTTTTCAATAATATACAAGAATCGTTATTAGAAATACTTAAGATTATCAGGAAATCTATTTCAGCTATTTTGCTCTCCAAATTTTGCATTCACCATGTCCATTTATTCAAAAGTAATTTTTTGAGGATAAATACAAAAGGAAACATATAATTTATTATTATTGTATTTCATTTTTCCTGACTTTGGGTGCTAACTGGGCACAAAGGTAAATTTTTTCAACTTCATCAATAGTCTCTCAAAAATACCTATGCAGTTAGTTATGTTAAGATAGAAGGAAATTGAACATACAAGTTTTGTTTGTTTTAATTATCTGCAAAAGAATTCAGATTGAGAATATCCCCAATAAATGATATCACCACAGGCAAATATCTCAGCTAAAGAGAAAAATTTAAAATAAATCTCAGAAGTCATTAATCACTGAGTCAATTTTATGTCTCTGAATGTGGACACACATATACCAAAAGTGTGATTTTGAGAACTTGTCATTTCAGTCTGTTTGAGCTGCTCTAATAAAATTTCATAAACTAGGTAGCATATAAACGATACAAATTTGTTTCACAAAGTTCTGGAGGCTGACAATTCCTGGATCAAGATAAGACAGTTTCAGAGTCTGGTGAGGCCCACTTTCTCCCTCATGAATGGAATGATCTTTCTGTGTCACCATATCGTGGAAGGGACCAGCTATCTATTTGGAATTGATGTTATAAGGACACTAATCCCAATCAGGAGAGCTCTTCTCTCATGACTAATCATTTCCCAAAGTCCTTACCTCCTAGTACCATCACCATGGGCTTTCAGATTCTGACTTGTGGATTCAGACCACAGTGCCCACGATGCATAGAGATTCTTTAGTTAAGAATAGAGAAATGATGAACACAGTTATAAGTAAAACTTGCTTTTGCTTGTCAAGAATTTATATTCTAATAAATTTGAGAATACCCAGTCATTGGAGAATATGTACTATGGTTAGAGTGTTAAGTTTAATACATGTGGAAATACAACTTACAGGGGAAAAAAAGTTTAGTGAAGAGCATATGTGCTATAGAAATCCATACTGGTTGGATGTCAGGGGACATCTTTGTGAAGAAGATGATATTTGAATGAACTTAAAGAATATCTAAGATGTGAAAAGGCTTATGTCAATAGAAAAAGGCTTTCTTTGGAACTCTTAGTAAGGGTGAAAGTATACTAGCCAAAACACAGAAATGGGTACAAAGGGAATTCCAATGTCAGGGGGACCTAGTGTGAAAGATGAGTAGGGAGAGCTAGTGGGAAATAAGGCTGAATCAGTGAAGCATGCATCAGTTTATTATTATGTTCAGATGCACCGAATAGAGACTCATCCAAAGTAGTTTAATTAAAGATTAGTTTTTTGTATTTGGTTTTAGCACTGATGGTGACAACATAGTTCCTATAATGAAAGATTATCTGTGTTCCAGGAAAGTGAAATAAAAGAGAAACATAGCTTTTCTGAAATCTGTATCTGATAAATTCATCTTTTTTAATGAGCTGAAATCATGTCACATGGTCACCTCTCAATCCAAAACCATGTCATATGATCAACTAGGAAATCACATCTTGTGCTATTTAATTTTTGACTGTTCACACTGGCAGGCACATGCATCACAGAAGGAACAAGGTAAAACATATATTGTAAAGAAACTTCTTGCAGTATCTTCTTAAGATAGGTCCAAAAATGTTTTAATACACACACACACACATTAAAAAATTCAATATGATAAAAAGTAATGGAATATAATTAGTTAGAAATTTGAAAAAGAACTAGATTTTCATAAAACTGAACTGGGCAGCAGTGGATATGGAATAGATTGAGGCAATCAAGGACAGAGGAAGAATGATCTAGAATAATATCGCAGCCTCATATATAATGAAAGGAGACTATTCTTGTGTGTTGATAGTACAAACAGGAAAATAGTACTATTTTCCATGGAAGTAGAATCTGAGCACAAAATCAGTTTATGTAGGTAAAGAAAGGGAAATGCGAAGATTATGTTTTCCAACTTGTAAAAGATTTGAACAATATTTATAAAAAAAATTTTTTAGTGGGAAAACTAAAACACAGGAAAGGCCAAAGATGTATTTCAGGTCACAAGCTATCAGTGACAGCTCTGACTAAATTCAAATGTCTTTATTCTTAGTGCAATGCTATTTTAACATACCATTTTCATGACTTATTTTACTTAGCTATGTATGTGTGTATATACATACACATATACATATATATTTTAATAAAAATTTTTACTTTATAAATGTAATAAGAATTTTCTAGTCTTTGGATATGCATGAAGACTAGGAATTTAGGGGATACTGAGGTTTACATAATTTTTATTGCTTCTCATAAAATAGTTACAGCATACTTCAGTTATTGTATTATAAGGATATTGCTGAAAATTACATTTATAGCCTGCATAAACAAAAACTAAACAAGATGTGTAGGCTCCTTCCAAGAGATTAGAAAATGAAGAGAATTAATATGAACTGATAAAGATCTGTGACCTTTTTATTTGCATGTTTGTCATAGGAAAGTTGCTTTAAGCAGATAAGTTTAAGAGAAGAATTATTTAAAAATGCATGGTGTTGGCTCTTTAATAAAAATTCCATTCACTCTCAGAGCATTTATTTTACTAAAATTTACCTGTGTTCTCCAGCTCTCTAGTGTTCTCCCAGCTCTAAAACTCTACACACTTATTAACTCCAAAGAGAAGACAGTTCACACACAGAATATCTTGCTTGCTGTCTGGACTTTCCCCTACAGAATCTAACCAACATAACAAAAGAACACTAATTTCTTATGTTCTGCAAATCTCCAAACCTATTTCATACTCATCCAAACTGATCACTACTATATTCTGTTTTTTTGGTCTTCACTTTCTTCTTGAAAATGAATAAATAAATTTAAGTTAACATGTATACTTTCTATAATGATTTGATATTATTACTGCCTCCTAAGTAGTGTTTTCCTTTTACTGACACATTTTAAAGCAATAAATAAAATGCAGTTTCTGACAATAGGTAGGAAGCAATTGAACATCTCTTCAGGTATAATCATAAATAACCTAAATGCCTTGTATGCAACCAATAGATATTTCTAGATTATCTATGACATGTCAGGCACCAATTCCAAAAAGAGTAGACAGGGTCCCTGACCTTGTGGAATTTAATGTGTGTTGGGTCACCATGTTAGCCACACAAAGAAATACAAAATTCCAAACTGTATTAAATTCTATAAATATTAAGTCTTCTTTTAACCATCTTAAAAGTGAGACTGTTGGTGAACAGGACAGAAAAAGAGATTTTTTCTTCATAAAACTTTCCACACTTAATTCAAATATCTTTGTCTTTTACTGGAACATCCACTTAATATGCATATCTGGTTTTTCTTACTTTATTTTCTGGAACTGGATATTATAAATCTTATACATTCATAAAATTACAGATTTCCAGCCAAAATAGTCTTTATTTAAAATTCAGCATTTGTTATGAAGACTATATATAGATTGAAGTCTAAAGAATTTAAAGAGAATTAAAAACTCATAGAGATAGGATAATTTTTTTTTTTTAAGTACATGCTGAAAAGTATAGACTGGAGTTGTCAGAGCATACTATCGGTCATAGTTTAAAATTTTTCTGGATCATAAACTAATTTCTCCAAATTTTTATCAATGGTGAGTATCGTGGTTTGAAAACCTCATTTTTTTTTTTTTTTATGTGGTGTTGGGGATCAAACCCAGTGCCTTACGCATAGCTAGGCAAGTGCTCTGCCACTGAGCCACAACCCCAGCCTGAAAACCTCAATTTTTTAAAGTTCCTAACTTTAAATGAATTTGAAGAAGTAAACAAGAGTCTGTACAAGGCACAAAAATGATTAAGGAGTTGGCAACTAGGTCTTCTGAGTAACAATAAGATTGAAGGATTTGAAATAATTTAGCTTGCAGGAGAAAACATTTGGCTGTAATTTATTAATAGTTCTCAAAGGGGTAAAAAGTTAGTAAGAAGGAGATGGTAACCAGATGTTCTTGATCTCTACAGTGGAAAGAACAAGATTAAATCAGCTTAAAGTGCAGCCAGACAGAGCAAAGATGGACATAACTTCCAGAATATAAAGGAAGATAAGCTCAACCTTAGACCACCAAAGGACACTATGTGATTTCTGTCATTTGCCTAATACTACCTAGTAGCAGACCTTTATGTGGATCTCTCCTGCCTACGCCTTTCTAATTTTTTTTTTTTAAACTGAGTATTGAGTGTTCAACCATCGAGCCATATCCTCAGCCCTTTTTAATATTTTATTTAGAGACAGGGTCTTGCTGAGTTTCTTAGGACCTCCCTAATTTACTGGGGCTAGATTGGAACTCACAATCCTTCTGCCTCAGCCTCCCAAGCTGCTGGGAGTACAGGCAGGCACCATCACCTCTCTAATTGTTTGCATACAACATCCAGAACAAGTTCTAAAGAGTTTATTAACTAGAAACAAAATTAGCAATAAAACAGTCAAAGGAGGAAGAAAAGCAACTGATTTTAAAACAATAACAATGAGTTTGTATTTTGTTTCAGGAAACAAAGAGTTGAATTGAAAGTGGGCTGAGTTCACATCTGAAAATTTCATTTTTTTGCTGTAGAATCCAAGATTACTTTGAGATTAACTTTCAACCAGTACAGAAGAAATTTGATGAACTGAATCAATCTATGCAATTTTTCAACAACCTCGGGTCTTGACAAAATATAATATATGCTCTTTGAGGCTTTTATAAACAAAATTGGTAATGCAAAACTTAGTTTGTTTCTTATCCTTTGTAAATCAGTGATTAAGAATTAAAGTAAATGGGGGAAGGGATTGTGAGCAATTCAGGCACAATATATGGAAATTATCTATCATCATTTGAACCCTAATGTTAATGATAATAACTGCAATTATAATAATTGTGTTCTTGTTTACCAGGGATGTGGTAAATATGTATATTATTTTAATTAATCCTCACAACAATCCTATTCGTTCTTCCCTTAATCTCTAATGTACATATTAATAAACCAAGGTTTAGATGAAAAGGTACTTTACCCAAGGTCACATCTATTGTTAATGATAGCGTCTGTATTGAACACATGTGCATTAGATTCACAAGGACAAATTGTCAACTACTGAGAAATTTAAAAGTTTATAATACTCTTTGGTAGAGGAATTTTCCAGGATGAATTACTTCTTCTGCCATCAAAGCATGTGTGTATATTTGTATATACACACACACACACATACATACATACATACATATAGAATACATGGAGGAAGTAAGTAAAATTATAATCTATTATCATGTCTTTTATAAGAGAAATTTCTAATCAATTATCATCTATGTAATTTTTATTCCAAATTTAATTAATTCCTGTGAAGTTCAATTACTCAATTATTCCTTACTTCTGGCAGTCTGAAAATGTTCTTGAAATCGGTCAAATTGAAAACTTTAATTACTCCAATGCATTATAAAAGAGTGACATGCTAAAGATTTACAAGAGTAAAAAATATATTGTAAAATATGAGGAGTAAGCTAAACAACTAGTGTTTTATGCATCAAAGGTTAAATATATAAAGTATTATTAGATTTAGGATGAAAACCAACTTTTCTGTCTAACAACATTATCTCAGTAATCTTCTCCATATTCATTCTTCATTATTGTTATATCCTTATTTGAGTCAATACTTTATAAAAACCTAGGTATTTACTGCCATTAAAAAAGTCTACTTCCTTCTCATTTTTCAATTGTTATATTTATGCACTCCTTCTGGATTAATTTTATTGAAATATGACTACAATCATATTTCATTGCTCAAAATTTCTTGATGACTTCCTATTACCAGCATAAAATGTTATTATAATTGTCATCATTGATAACAGCTGTCTTTTATTTTCTGAGAACTTTCCATGTACCAAGAACTATTTTGAATACTTTGCACATTCTATTTCATGTTATCCCCTCAAGCATATTGAAATCTACATACTGTTATTATCTGTAAAGATGAGAAACTGAGACTTGGTATGTTTCTGTAGCTTGCCCAAAGCTATGAAGCAGGTAGAATTTGAAGTCAAACAAGCATTAGCTCTACTCCTTCCAGAATAAACTTGAAGTTTTTCTCTGGCATTCAAAATCCTAATCTCTCCTAAATTTCTCATCACTTTTCAGTATTGATGGCACTTCAGTTCTAGCTAACCAAAGTCTGTCATTTTCCCTCCAGCTGAACAAAATTGAGCATTTCTCTGAACAATGATATCACTGTTAGGTCGGGGGGCAGACACAGAAAACCAGACCCACCTGCTGCGCTGCGGTGCTGAGCCATGGCACTGTGCTGACGCAACACCAGGAAGTTCCTTGGGAGACAATTCTAGAGACCTCCTCTTTTCCCATCACCGCCCGGAGCC
>CM053401.1:64175865-64263225 GCA_028644305.1 Xerus rutilus
CTTCCGGATGGGAAAAGGCCATATAACCCTCTGTAACACGAGGCACAGCGCCATTTCTCTCGACCCGCTCTGATGGACGGGGGGATGGTCCGAGGGCTCGCCTTCCAATAAAGCCTTGCCGAGTGGCTTAATTCATCTTCTCCTGGTCCTGTGAATTTTACAATCACTCCATGTGTATTGTTTGTCATAAATAATTCTGCACATTTGCTTAATTACTTAGCTTATCTTCTTAGTAGGACAAAATATTTTATAATGTCAAGATCAGTGTCCAACTCAAATATTCCTGCTTTGCGGAGACTGAAACTGTTACTTGTTGAAAAGAATTGTGCTGTGTTTGTTTCAAAATGAAGAGAGGAAATAAACTTACACTATTATCAGAATTTTAGTTAGGCTTTAGGAAGTAATGATAGAAAGAGGTGATAGATACAGAATAATTACTTAAGAAAATGAATTTTTGTCTTCTGAGATTCTTAATAGAAAAAATTTTTATTTTTCATGACAGTTTCCAAGTAGTTCTATATGGAGAACAGCAATGGGATTCAAGATCACCTAAAACTTCATTTTTATGAATGAATGATGAAAGTTGGATCCACTGGAACTCACTAAAAAAAAAAAAAAAAAAACTTAAACATAGCTACTAAGAACATGTCTAAACATTTTCTTTGTTCTCTTTTCTGTTATGCATGTTTGTTGGGGTGGGGCAAGGGCCTCAGTTGATTTAGAGAAATTAGCTATGTTAATAGAGGTTATAATGGTCTAAACTGCAATGCAGGCTGAGCCTCTGAGAAAGGCAGGACCATTTTATTGTGCCTATCTAACCTGCGGAGTATTTACCGGGCTTCTCTCTGTGCTGTGCTGTTGCTCAGTGTCGTGCTGAAACATGATGAGGTAATACTAAACACAAACCTCTGCTGGGTTCCCAATAGGAAAACATGCCTTAGTCACAAGTAATAAAGTAAACACAGAAGCTGCAAAAATCCATCACCAGAGGAAAACAATAATTTAAATGAGTGATAAAAAAAAGCACTTCATCTATGCATGATAAGAAACCACTGAACAAAACAAATTATATCCCACACCAGAATGGCTCACTACTCAAAGAAATTGCAAACAGCTTATGATGAGAGAGAAGAGAAAACCACAGAGATTCAAACATGAAAGCAGAGTGTCTCTCATGTAAAGAATGCCAATGTTCTATTCCTAAAAACCCACCCAGAGTGCTCTGCTGAGCTGTAGAGATTATGTGTAAGGAACACTGGCCATTAGTGAGGAGTATTTTGGAAGGCCTTTTGGATAAGAGAACAATCTCACAAGGAAGCATCATTTGTCCTTTCAATGCACCCCCTCTTTTACTTCCCTGTCTCCAAGTCACTGCTTCCTTTAGGTGAAGTCCAAATAGTTGGACCAAAATATGGCATAGCTTTTTATTCAGAATACTATTTATTACTAATATCCACAGACATCTGTAGATGGTTTTATACCTGAAATATTGTTTTTAAAATTTCTATTATAGAAACTGACCCACAGAAATAGTCATTTCCTCTGTCACAGGTGAGTTGGTAACAGTCCCCAGACAAAACTCAACTCTCATGAATTCCTCAGATAATAACTATTGTAATAATAATGTGCTTTTATCTTTTCATTTTTGTTGCTTTGAGGCTTTTTATTAATATTTATAGAGAAATTATCACCATTTCTGTGTCTATAATAAGCAGAAGTTTAGAAACTGGACAATTTTATGTGATCCTCTATTTAAAATAAACTCTCAGGCTTAATAGATAATTGTCTAGACTATTGTTGAGTTTGAGTTGCATTACACAGCAGGATCTATATATAGGTAGTAATTCGTGTGCATGGAGCAAATCACAAAGGCAATTGTAGAGAAGGAACATAATGATGACTACTTGAAGAATGAAACTCTGGGAATCTTTGTCATTTATTATCATGGAGAAAAGCAATGAGAAAAACCTTCAGAGAAAAAAGTGTCTCAGAAGTAAAAGTGAAGCAAACAAAGTAGCAACTGAAGAAGAAGTAGGAAAAGAGAATTCAAGAGTCACAAAGATCAAAGAGAAATGTTTAAGAGCCTTTCGAAATAAAAAAAGATTATGTAAGAGCCCTTAACATTCATGAAATAGAAAATGTGACAGAAATAAAGGATTATTTAAGTATCTTTAGCAATATCATGATGAAAACATACTAAAAAAGAACAAATCAAAATGGCAAAATGATTACAAAAGTATAACTCCCACTATAAAAGATGAGACTGCATTAAACCTAAAACACAAGTAAGTAGAGCCACACCAGCTGACTGCAGAGCTGGAGAGGCTACACAGGCCAAGCTGACTTTTTGAATGTGTTTCTTGGGCAACAAAAATCCACTGGGCAGCTGGAGCAGTGGGTGCAGCAATCTTCTCTAAGGGACAGGCTATTGGCAAGACTCGGAGGAGCAATGAATAGCAGATCTCACCATTTTTCTACTGTTTGAGATAGGATTCAAGAAACTAGTGGAACATCAGGGAATACATTGTGGAAAACTTGAAAATAAAACAAAAATGATTAAACAACCTGAGTTTTAAAATTATTCATTATTAGAGGAGCCTGAAACTCAATAATCAGAAAAGTTAACAAAGAAAATTTATTAGAACACTAATGAAAATTAAAAGAAACTGAATAATAGTGCATCTAAGTGTTTAAAAGAAAACTGTTCATTGATATAACTATAAAAATGATTATCAATCTTGAAGACAAAAATACAAAATAATTTGAACATAAATACTGCAAGTATAGTGTAATAATATTAGTAAATTAGAAAATTTAAATTTTAGAGGTTTTTGTTTGATTTTTTTTTGTAGTATTGGAGATTGAACATAGGAGCTTGTATAGTCAAATCAAATGCTCTACCAGTGAGCTCCATTTCCAGTCCTACACGATAATTTCTTATAAAACAACATGGAAAAAAATCAAAATGATGAATATAACTGGGAAAAGTTGAGACTCACAAAGAATAATTCCAAAAATTCCATCTGCCATCTTTGATACATACAAAATAAAAGCGAGATCAAAATCAAAGTTATATCCGATTTTTAGAAGGAAAGATATATTTCTCCAAATCAAAAATGTTGTGGTTTAGAGAAGGAAGGGAAAAAGATGGAGAGCCTTCAGTTTTTGAGCTTCTAGGAATAAGATAGAAAATAAAAGCCTAAAATAAAAATGATAAAGATAAATCTGAAGAAACTTTCTAGAGTTTAGCACTGATACAAAAATCAGAAGATTAAAGCAAGGTTAAGAATCATAGAGAACCTAATGAGAAGATTTAAGGAAATATTTTAGGGTTTGGGAAATGAAAAGAAAGGCCTAAATAAAAAATTATTTGTAAAAATAATAATAATTTCCCATAATTAAATATATAAAACAAAGTACTAATTCTTAGATTTGAAAAATAAACATATAAATAAGATATAAATATTACTTACAGAAACCAAAGACAATGACAGACTGTGAAAGTAACTAAAGAGAGAAGACAGATTATCCATGAAGAAATAAAAATCCATAGTGAGATCAGACATTTAATACAAGAGTCCATGAAGAAGAATCTTGATAATTGAGTAGTTCATTATTACAAGAGAGAGACAGGGATCCTAAATGTCCATCAGGAAATTTAGAAAATAAATAATTTTATATGGCTTTGCAAACTATCTGCAAAAAAGAATAAACTTAAGGTAGAAATGTCAGCATGAATAAAAGTAATTTATTATAAAGATGAATAGCTATGCATAAATGCAAACCAGGTGATTTTTTAAAAATTTTTTTAGTTGATGGGTCTTTATTTTATTAATTTATTATTTATTTATATATGGTGCTGAGGATGGAACCCAGTGTCTCACGCATACTAGGCAAGCGTTCTACCACTGAGCTACAGCCCCAGCCCCACCAGGTGATTTTTATATAAATATGTGAACTTTGACATTTAGGAACACACAAATTAATTTAGCAAGATTTCTTACTACCAGAGTGTGTGCTCTCTGGAAAAAGGGTGGGGTTGTAAAAGGGTCAGCCAAGAAGCAGAGGTCATCGTTTTCCTCAGGCATTGCCCAGGGGAGGTGGGCCCTGCCCAGCTGGCACAAGTATCTGATCAGCTTAACAAACTCCACCCAGCAGTGACAACAGAGCATCTGGGTTGTAGCACTCCCTAGCCTCAGGCATTAAGGTCACTGAAACCACACCACTTCCCAATTACATTTAATCTGAAGGAGAAATGCAGATAGTAAAAGCCCAAAATGAGATGAAAATAAATGTTGAGGATTTTGTTATTATTATTAATATTTTGAGAGTTGTCAAAGGCATGTGTACTTGCTTAGAAGAAAAAGTTACAAAGTGGATGGAGATAACATGATGGAAGGAAAGAAGGCCATGGAACAACAGAAAAATAGATGGGAAGACAGTGCTTCCTCTAAAATTTGGGAGTGGGGAAAAAGTAATAGAATATATCATTTGTGTTGGAGCAAGCTGTTGGGAAATTTATGTGCTATTTATTACATTTTTTGTTTTTAGTGAAGCAGATAAATGATCAAGTGTTTTAAGCAGCAAAGGTAGAGATCATGAGAAAAGAAATAATATTTTTCAATAGCTATATGGGAACAGGAGAAACACAAACACAAATTCACAGAAGACTGAAGCATGCTAAAAGTCCAACTCTTAGGGTGAAGATGATATATTTTCATGGCTCAATCAGCATAGTATCATTCTTCTCTAGAAAGAAGGTGCTGGTTTTAGCCTAAGGTTGAGAATAGGTAGATTAAGTGAAAAAGAAAGAAAACAGTAAAGGAAAGGAAGAAATTAAGTAAAAGTGGTTGACATGTCAAATTATAGAAACAATTCTAGACAAGAAAATAAGTGAAACTGAAAAATGGGTATAGGACTACAGTATCTGAAATTGAAGATAGCAAGGAAACAAAAATCCTGCTGTGGTCAAAGTGATGGACATAAAAAAGGGAGAAAAGTATGAAAACAGGAGCATATGATGCAATTTAGTTTCTTACACACACGGTCATAATTTCATCACTGTGTGTTGTTTTCAGCACCTATTGATACTTGGAATTTTCTTTTTCAATGAAAAGTAAAATTTCTGTTGTCTTATTTGTTGATGTATCCCAGCCATCTAGATTGGTTCTTGGTACATCATGAGTATGTAATTATTTTTGTGAATGTCTAAATCATTGTGAGAATTAATATATCATAGTTAGTATGAGCCTTGGTATGTATAATGAATTGGATGAAAGGTTTTACAAAAATAAGTAGTTTTCACTTGGCTTCAAAGTGCATCAGTAATAGGGCATTGCATAGTAAGCTCAATAGCTATGAGCCTTCATTTGCTTATTGATGGGAATGGTGGAACTCTTCTATAATAACAATTTTATGATGACAAAATTAGATAATAATGCACATATGCTTTGTACTTGGCATATAAGGATATACATTTCAGAATATTCAGGGTAGGTATTTTTAAATGTTCCCCAGATTACTATGATGGGATCTATACTCCCCTTTTATTCAATGATATTATTTTATCAAGACATCAAAGATACTAAAAAAATTTATAATTTGTCAGCTCTAAAAGTCAAACAATTGTACCTACTAAGATTCATAATGTATCCCTTAGTACTTTCATTGAGGAGCAAAACTCCATGGCCATTGCCTAGGCCAATGACTAGGCCTAACTGGTTGTTCACTATACAAAAGGTGAATTTTGTACTACAGAACCAGGGAAGTCAATGTAAATGTTGAGTCATACTATTAAGTTCCCCAAATACTTCTGAAGAAATAACTGTGCCTTTGACTGCTGCATCTCATCATGTATGGGAGAGGGTATGGTGTCATTGACTTTTCCAACATGTCCTCAGCCATTATTGGCAGAGAGAAGGTGTCCTGACTCCTGAACCCATTTTCTATAGTGGTGGTTGTACTGGAAGGGCAAGTGGTAGTTTGGAAAGGGCAAAATACAAGAATAAAATTTTGATGGTTGAAAGCACATTTTCATTTTAAGCTTCCTCTTTAACTTCTTACAAATTATCCCAACTTTAAAAATCAAAAGGATGTAAAGGTTCACTCAAAGTATGATTAGATTTTATTCTGCCTGCTGTTTGGCTAATGATGTATCTCAATAATTCCAGTGATAAAATTAATGTGTGTATATTCCAAAAAATTCTTCATAAGGGTTCTTTTTGACTGTGAACCGCAGCAGGATGCAAGAAAAAAAAAAGGAATTTGATTTTGTTTTCCACATGACCATTGGAAATTCACTCATCTTTTTTTTTTTTTTCTGGTAGGGGGTTCATGGTAGGAATTGAACAGTGTCTCATGCATACTAAGCATGAACTCTACCACTGAGCTACACACCAGCCCTTCATTCTTTTCTTAACAGCTTCAATTCATTGCTGAGAACTCCAAGGCTGTTGAAAGTTTATTCAATTATAAAAATACATTCATTCATCGAAAAACATATCAATTGATAAGAAAGTATGTTTATATAAGGAATAAATAACTCAACTATGAATATCCACACTTTGTACATAAAAGTAATGTAGTAAGTTTATTCATCTTAAAAAAGAAAAGACTCAATAACAGCAGTGGGAAAGATGGGAGGAGCAATAGTTTTTTGGATGGTTCTTTTTTTTTTATTGTATCATTTTTATCACCAAATCTTCACCCTTAGTTAATCTTAGAGTTAGGTTATTCTGCACTCAAACTGAACTTAATACATATAGAACAAAATAAAAGCTAGTGTATCACAACACAACTTTTCTTAAGAAATATTTTTCATTATAGATGGACACAATACCTTTGTTTTATTTATTTATTTTTTTATGCGATGCTGAGTATTGAACCCAGTGCCTCACACATGCTGTTCAAGCACTCTACCGCTGAGCTACAACTCCAGTCCTTACAATAGCACCTTGAAACAATGAAAATAACGTGTCAAGCAATGCAAGTAAAATAAAAAAAACTGCTATGTTTTCATCTCTTTCACTTGGCATACATACAAAAGCAAAACATTTTGGGTTCATCCAAACATGGAACATAATTCAAATTTTTTCCATAATTTTTCTAAGAACTGTTTTTTCAAGTAAATTATTGAGTGTATCTTTGCTTGAAATTAAAATGTCAAAGTATCACTTTTTACAGCATATTAATTTATTGTGCCTTTAACTGAAAACGTCATCATTATAGAACAAATGGAAATATTATCAATATATAATACATATTTTCAAGGATACTATAGTAAATACTTGTTAACCAAACAGGCATTGTGTTAGGTATGTCTGTTTTTTTCGCCCATTTATGTTCTAGCTCACTCTATTTTTTTGATAGGGAAAGCAGTAGCATTAATACAATATATTTGCAATATTTCCTAAGGAAGTCTAGACTTCCAAACACTGAAGTCTCTGAAGACAGCACATAGAAACTTTTTTTAACATATACACACACACATACACACAATTACTAATGTAACAATGTATTTTTGATGGAAGAGCATCTCAGTTTTCTCACAGGGTTTCTTTATATACAGATATCAGAATTGAAGAGCTTAAAAGATATCTCCTATCACTAAGGACTCAAAAGGCAGTGAGGAAAGGCTAGGGTTTAGATTAGTGCAAGAACTAATGCCAGATAAAATGCAACTACCTTTAGTTGCTTTCCTCATTCTAGGCTGTTGTATGATATGCTCAATGCCAGTTGTTAAAAGGCAAGGGGTCGGAATTTCTTCATCAGTTTATTATCAAGAACACTAAATGCACTGTATTCGAGATTTTACCTAATTCAGCCTTAATCATGTTCACATTGCTGCTACAGACTGGACATAGCAGAGTCTATTGACTTTTGAAGTGAATATACTGGGTTTGCATGGGCCTAGAAAAGTTTTTAGCATTATGACTAAAGCAGAAAATCTTCATGTCAAATTAATCTGTTCAATCCTCATCTCTGATTAACAAAAATTAGGTTTCACAACCATTGCCTAGAGACATTAATAAGTATTTGTACCACATTCCATGATTTTGCCCCACTATAGTTGCTTGAATTTTCCTTACTTCATATTTAAAAGCCTGTAGTGTTCATTTCAAAAGAATAATGTGAAATGAAGGTTCTCACAGCATGTGTCAGATTTTCTTCAGTGTTCTAAGATGGAGTTTGGAAGCACCTGTAAATTTCACAGCTAAATTAATTTCAAAAGATAGATCCAATAATTAAACATCTAGTATTGTCTTAAAGATTTTAAATATCATATGAATTTGCATTATGGAAACCCAGAGGTGTACCATCAATCTCTAGATTGTATTCATTTACATAAGAAAGCAAATGTAGAAGCATCACACCACAGCAAAGTCTAATAACAAAAATGTGAGGTTTTAAATGACTCTGCTTATAATATTATGTTTTTTATTCATCCAAAAGGGAGTTATGAAGAAAGAATTTTGCTGAGAATTTATATTCCAAATGTTCTCATAGAAGCTCTTTTTGTTTAGGTTTGTAAACATAAATATATGCAGATATACCACGAGAGACCTACAATAAAGCATATGTTACATAACAAAGGGGAAATATAACTAATACACAAATATGCTTTTGTATTTTGTGATAGTTTTCAGAGAATTACTGTATTAATTGTTTAAAGTTATAGAAAGCTTTCTAATAACCTACTTTAAATAAGACTACATAAAACACTCTATGCCCTTGATATTGGAAAAGTATCTATTAATTCACCTTCAGTACATTCTCCTAAATCCCATCAACATATCAGTGGGAAACTCACATCAGAAGTACCATTGTATTGAATTGTGCTATATATGTGATGCTGTGTTCTGTGATTGCTTCATCTTTCCATTTGGACACTGCATTGGACACTAAAAGATCAAAGGTGGTGCCTTTCATTTGTTTGCTTGTCTGATTGTCTTCTCTTCCCCTCAATGTCCTGCAAAATGTTGAAACTCAAGGATTACTCTTGCATTCACAAAGCTCTAAAGCCAGTTGTCCATGTCTTTTATGCTTTGTTGTAGTTATTTACGTGTTGAAGCTCTAAACCTCTATATCACAGAACTTGGAAGTGGGATCTTTGGGGAGCAATGAGGTCATGAGTATGGGGCTTTCCCAATAGGATTAGAGTTATCATAAGAAAAAGAGGCAGTAATTTCTTCTACCTCCCCCATGTGACAATACAGTAAGGAGACAGCTCACTGTAAGCAAGAAAGAGACCCCTCTCCAACAGCAAAATTTACTGGCACTTTGATCTTGAACTTCCCAAACTTAAAGGACTGTGAGAACTGTGAGGAAAAAAATGTCCATTGTCTAAGACACTCAATCTATGGTATTTTACTATGTTAGCCTGAGCTGTTTCAAATACGCTTGATCCCTACACATAAAAATCATCAATCAAGAGGCTGTCATAGGAAGATCACAAGTTGGAGGCCAGCCTCAGTAACTTAGCAAGACCCTATCTCAAAATACAATCAAAAGGGCTGGGGACATAATTCAGTCGTACAGTGTGCCTGGATTAAATCTGTAGCATCACTAAAAAAAAAAAGAAAAGAAAAGAAAAAAGATTAGTTTTTAAAAACATTGTATTTTTCTTAAACCGGGCGCGGTGGCGCAAGCCTGTAATCCCAGCACTTAGGGAGGCTGAGACAGGAGAATCGCGAGTTCAAAGCCAGCCTCAGCAAAGGCGAGGCGCTAAGCAACTCCGTGAGACCCTGTCTCTACATAAAACACAAAATAGGGCTGGGGATGTGGCTCAGTGGTTGAGTGCCCCTGAGTTCAGTACCCAAAAAAAAAAAAAAAAAAAACATTGTATTTTTCTTCAAATGACTTCCATTTCATGTACTTAACTACACTTACTCATTATAGCCATGGTGATGGGATATGAAAATTGCCTATTGTCATGAAATGCTAATTCAGATACCATATTCTCTACTTCTGAAGAAAAGACATAGTGTCAGTACAAAACACCATCAAGTTTCTGTCTCTTTAAATTGCAGGATATAATAATTAACATGTAAAGTACATATTTTTAATAAACAAACATTTAGGAGGACACCAAAGTTACTCTCTTAATTCATCTATTAATTCTTAATTCACATGTGATTTTCTTAGCATACAATTTTTTTCATACTTAAATGTCTATGATATTTCATATAGTAGTAGTGCATCTATTATTACGGATATATTCTCAAGTAATTCATTTCTGCTTACTAGAGTAATAATTTTAACACCTACAAGAGGTTTTTCTATGGATTCTAACTCATGTATTGATCTTCATTAATATCAAATTAAGCACATCGTGACCAACTCTAATCTGTGCTTAGACAGTGATTTCTCACATTCAGTACTCCGCCATTGTCTCTCACTCTGTACCTGTGGGCACCTACAGTACTAAGTTGTATACCATAAAAATAAAACTAAACAATGAAAAGCAAAAAGCATCTTATATAAGAATATAATGTATAAATAATATAAATGAAGGATATTCATTAAATTTCTAAGGGGCATGAGGTGCCCAAGAGTAGACATTTATTCATCTTATATCCCTGATATGATTCATAGTGGCTAGTATATACTAGGTTCTTCATGTAGCTTCTGAATTTATTAATAAGAAAAAATATCAGCCATTTGACAAGGGATGAGGTATTAAAAACTGAATACAATGAAGGCACAGTCCTGGAAGAAAATATAGTCAAATGGAAATACTTAGAGAACTAATCTAATTAATTGGTAATGAGAATAAAATTCAGATTTGCACAATTCATCCAGATCCCTATTTTAAAATGGTGGTCCAAAAAAACAACTCCTTCAATAAGAGCCAGCAATGACAGTGCTTCTGAACCAGTCTAATAAATAAAGGTTTGCCTTGCTTCCTAATCTGGTGATTGAGGCTTACCCTGCATCATTTATCAAGTTATTTCCTATTTATAAAATCAGAAGGATGATTTCAAATACCTACATGTAAGGAGAGACTTGTTGTTCTTCATTTTAGAATTAAGTTAGGGAGAAGCAAGCACAATTGGAATGGTAGTCTAAAGACACCTGAAACTTCCCTGGTAGAAATCAATGGGGCGGGGCGAGGGGCGGGGGAAGAAAGGTCAAAATCAACTTTTAGCAATCCGAGAAACATTTATTCAAGAATAATAGCTGAATCTCAGTTAAAACAAAAAAAGTGAACTTTGTGGTGTTTTAAATTGGGCAATAATATCCTCCTCTTGCCAGCCCAGCCTTAAAATCTAGCAGCCACTGAGAAGACAAATGATGAGTGTGCAGTTTTCAAGAAACCCCATTTCCAAACAATCCTCACTATTTGACTTCTCTGGCCTCATTTTGGAAAAGTCTCCAATGCAAGGTTTTTCATTATTTGAACTGACTAGGATCCAGCTCAGTGAGAAAAGCCTCAAGTCAGCGCTGTTTATAAAAACAAACCAACAAAAGAAAAACCAGCACCAATTATTTAACACTGACGTTGTCTAGGCAGTGGATAAGATAAGGTGGACCAAAAAGGATTGCCAAAAACATAAAAGAAAATTACCTCTAATGAAATATCCACATGGAATTTTGACAGACTCAAAGCTATTCCTGTGTTGTGTTTGTGTATGTCTGTATATGACAAGAAACACTAGCAAGTGCCCTGATCTCTCACCTCTAGCTGACCTTGAGATGTGCTGAAGCTGCAAATGAAGAACAATGTAATTATAAACCCCTAGAGAGTTGAAATCATGCCCAGCTTACAATACACAAAGCCCTTCTGCAAAGTTTGTGAAACTAACTGGTTCAAAGAACTTAAGAAAATCTCATTCCAGTATTAGCTTATCAGTAAGTTAGCTGAAGTACAGGCTTCCTTGACTGTACAGACTTTAAAGAATTAGTTTAAGAAAGTTACTATATGAAAGTGATGATAACAAAAGCTAAAGAAACACAGGGTTTGCCTTCTAAAATTACTACATTTGATTATTGCAAATTTCATTTTTATACACATGTACACATACACATACATGAATAAGACATGCAAAGATGCAAAACAGTATTGCCGTACACAAGAAAGAAAATAAAAGGAGCCAACAAAAATTTTCCATGAGAAAAATTAGGTACTGAATCTGTTAGACAAAAGTTTTAAATCTGCTATATTAAAAAAATACTAAAAACTAAAGGAAACAATATCTGAAGAATTAAAATACAAGAATAATGTCTCAGCCGGGCTTGGTGGTGCACACCTGTAACCCCAGCACTTTGGGAGGCTGACACAGGAGAAACACAAGTTCATAGCCAACCTCAGCAACAGCGAGGTGCTAAGCAACTCAGTGAGACCCTGTCTTTACATAAACCACAAAATAGGGCTGGGGATGTGGCTCAGTGGTTCAATCCTGAGTTCAATCCTAGTACTAAAAAAAAAAAAAAAAAGAACAATGCCTCACACAACATACAATCAAGGAAGAAAAATAATAAAAATAATCCAATCTTAAATAAGACATCTTAAAAATTTACTAGAAATCCTCAATGGTAGATTTGAACTGACAGAAGGAATCTGCAAACTTGAACATACATCATTTATGAGAGTTCTTGATTATTTCTGAGGAGCAGAAAGAATAAAATGTATGTAATTAATGCAGTCACAGATAACTGTGAGATACCATAAAGCATACCAACTACATAAAATGGCAAAGAGAGAAAGGATAAAGGGGAAGGAAGAATATTAGAAAGGCCAAAAAAGAATAAAACTGATGAAGAACAGCATTCTACAAGTCCAAGAAGCTCAGTGAACTTTAGGTTAAACTAAAAAAATGCACACCTCCAGATGTCATCATGAAATTGTCAAAGGTCAAAGAGAACTTTGAAAGACACAGAGACAGAGAATCATGAAATCAGAAAGAAGACATTTTATTGCATGCAAGGAATCTTCAATAAGATTAAGAGCTAAATGCATGAGAAATAATGAAGGCCAGGAAGCAGTGGGATATTCAATGTGATAAAAGAAAAAGACTAAAAATCAAGAATTCTACATCCAGCTTTTGTATTCAAAGTTTTCATATATTATTAAAATTAAGTTATTAACCCAAAATAGATTGTTTAAAATTAAAATATGTGTAATCCACAGGACAACCATTTAAAATAACTCAGGAACAAAATAAAATAAATAAGATTGTTAGCATTAAATATAAATAGATTAAGCACTCTAGTAATAGGCAATAATTGGCAGAATAAGTTAAAAAAAATAAAAAGATCCAACTCATTCCAACTACAAGAAATGTACTTTATGTCCAAAGACACAAAGCATTTGAAAGTAAAAGCATAGAAAAAAATATATATTATGCAAATAACAACCAAAAGGGAATTAAAGTGTCTGTGTTAAAATCAGGTCCAATGGATTTAAGACAAATCATCTATGAGGGAAAATGAACGTTTTACAATAAAAAGAACCAATACATTGAGAAGACATAAAAATTTTAAGATGTTATCCTTTGAGTGACAACTTCCAAAGTTTCAACATAAATTTGCTATTACATTGCACTAAGAGGTCTGATCTTTGGCTATTCCCTCATGTCCACCTTCTGCTGCTGAGGACACACAACAAGGCACCATGAGATCAGCCTTCAGAAGACACCAATACCAGCTTCTAGATCTTGAAGCTGAAGAAATAATTTTCATTTGTCATCAATTATCCAGTATAAGGCATTTTGTTATAGTAGCCAAATAGACTAGGAGATGAGCATCAATACACTTAGCAATGAAATCCCCAAAATATATCAAGCAAAGTTTAACATGAATGAAAGGATTAGGGAGAATTCCACAATAACAGTTGGGAACTTCAATACCCCAAATTGAATAATGGATAGAAAAACTAGGCAGGAAATTGAGAAGGAAATAGAAGACTTGAACAATACTACAAGCCAAGAAGACCTAACAAACATCTATAAAACTATACCTAACAACAGAAAAAATAAGAATAAAAACATTCTTCTTAAGTGCATACACAAAATTCTCCAAGACAGACTATGTTAGATTAAAAAAGCAAGCTTCAATAAATTTAAGTGATAGAAATCATACAAGTTACAATGGTACAAATCATAAAAGCTATGTTCTCTGTGACTACAAAGGATGAAATTGAAGAAAATTGAAGAATTTTATAAATAAACTGAAATTAAACAACACATTCAAATCTCCAAAGGGCTAACAAATCAAAATGGAAATTAGAAAATACTTTGTGATTTATGAGAGTGAATCAGCAACATGCTCAAACATAAGAAATGCAGTTAAAATAATACTTAGAAAAAATTTACCATTATGAATGTCTAAATATAAAAAAAAATAAAGATATAAAATCAACTTAACCTTCCAGTACTGGGAATTGAACTCAGGAGTACTCTAACACTGTGATACATCTCTAGCCCGTTTTATTTTTTATTTTGAGGGAGGATCTTATTAAATAGCTGAAGCTAGACTGACACTTGTGATGTTTCTTCTTGAGCCTCCCAAGTAGATAGGATTACAGGTGTGTACCACTGCACCCAGTGAGAAACTTACATATTTCTTATGGAATTCCTATAAAATAGGTTCCACTAGTTCTATTTTCAGATGAAGACTCAGATTCAATGTGACTTTTCTTATGTGAAATACATAGAAAAGTTTTAGGATGTGAATTTCAACCAATGACTTTTCGAAGTTCAAAGTTTTTCTCTTTCTAATTTACCATACTGGCAGACTATAGGTTAAAAATCAGTATCATTTTCTCCCAAGTTTGAGAAAGATAGGACATGGAAGAGAGGCAAAAGGGAAAATAAAAGAATATAAAGAAAATGGACAGAACAACTCACATAAGACTTCACAATAAAGAGTTAATTCAGTTTATATTATGTTTTATTACTTGATAGCAAGTTCTCAAGTTTGATACTCTAGGCATTCCTTAGAATGAGCTATTTGACTATGTATCTCACTTTCCATGGGCACATATCAAATATGGGTTTTAGAAGAAATGATAAAGGACTTACAGCTTTCTCCAAATGGACCTTTAACACTTAGCAACAAAATCTCCTCAAAAGTTTGATATTTTCTTTCATTATTAGCAACAGTAATTACATTTTAATTACCAAGAATGTCCACTCACCACAAGTGGCAGCATAAACTTCAAAGGAATAGTTCTTTCTGGCAATGTTAGCTCAGATCTTCTATAATAATGGCAAACGACACTATTTTGGGGGATTTCTGACTCCACCTAAATCCATCTTTTGAATTTAGTTAAATAAGGCAGGATAGGCATAACTAATTTATTTTTCAGGAGAATATAACTATAACTTTACATCATTTTTGACTACCCTACTATTTAACGATGAGCAAATAAAATAATAAACTATGATTAAAAGTCACAATTAAGTTGTTTTTGTTGATATGCTTGCATGATCAAGGTACCACTGTCAGAGTGAACAGGATATAGTGATTTCATATTAACAAATGAACTCTTGCTATAGTACATAGGATTTTTCTCTATTTTGGATATATAAATATATGTATGTGTGTAATATTGTATGTAATAATATGTATTTTGTTGTCTGACTGGATCAGCTCTCTCAAACTACAGATTTTTAAAGCTTGCTCATTTCTTGGGATTTCCATAGCAGAGAAAGGAATGCCAAGAGATTCATTAAATCATAAATTGTACTTTTAAGTTCTCTTGGAAACAACGGAGAAATTTTCACTCTCTTGTTTAAATCTTACTATCTTAAATTCAAAAAAAAAACACTTCAATTGTGCTTTATCTAAAATTAATGTTCAATTAGAAATATGCTTTATCTTCAAGTGTGCTCATTGATTTATTATTCATTTACATTCTTCTGTTGTTAGCTTTTGATAATCTACTATATTCTAGAAAAACGTCATGCTTCAGAAAAAGCCTAGTGGATATTAAAGCTGGGGATATTTTGACATATTTGCCAACCTCAGGTATGCCTCTTTATGTTGCAAAGGTATGGTTTCAGTTCTGCCTTCAAATCCTCACCCTTTAAAACTTATCTCCCAGGATATGTTTCAAAAGAAGGATGTATATTGTTGACAAGGAATTAAATGTAATAATCAGGCAATTAACCAAGGGTGTTTGCAGCACTATATAAAGAGACAAATTAAGACTACCATGGTATCCAGAAGCCATCTGTTAACCAATGTCAAATTGATGATAAAGAAAATTGAGTTCCCCTGGCAGTTGGTTTTTCTCCAGCTGTATGCAGCTATAAAAGAGCCATCAAAGACAAATCTGCATTTGTTGTTAATTCAGAAATGCAGTAGATAGGCATTGAGAAACCTCTAGTGACAACTTTTTGTTCCGAAAGTTGATGGTAAGATTCTAGGAAAAGTTATACATTGGGCCTTGGATCAGCATTTCACACTTTCTTTATAGGATGAAAAGGTGATCAGTACAATTCTCATATGTATATGCATACACAAAAGTACAATAAAAATCTGTTTAGAGCATAAAGCAATGAGTCAATCACTTCTGAAGCAATCAACCATACAAGGCTCAGTGTGTCTATAGATACACACCACACACACACACACACACATACCCAAACATCTATTATTACACATATCCTAGTGTGAGCCTCACTTTAAGGAAAGCCTCACATAGGAGCAGTATTAGAAAATAACCATAATTTGGATTGGTCTTCATTATCATGCCCTGAGAAAGACTCATGTCAAAGACTTAAATAAGGTGCCCTCCAGAAGTTTATAATCCTAATGCTTAATTAAAACTTCAACAAGTTAATATAATGTCTCAAAAGTTGTTGGGATACAGAATCAAGCAAAAGTGAACGTTTAGATTCACACTTCATTCCTTATTAGTTATATGACCTTGGGTTTATTAATCTGTTCTAATATTTGTGTGAAAATGAGAATGATAATAGGGATATTGAAGGGATAAAATGAATTAATGCATGTCAAAACTTATTTCTATAAAATAAAATACTAAATGATTTATCAATGGATTATTGAAGTACACAGATAGCTAAGGACTTTAAGCCATATTATGGAAAGATCACTATGATGAATCTTATTTTACTAACCTTGCCATAAATTAGCTATGTGACCCTGTACAAATAATTAAGTTCTCTAGACTTCATTTTACTGTTCCTTAGATTAAGTTCTGGATGGACCTGGAATAAAAAAGTCCCCACTCATCCTAAAATCTCACATTTCTAAGTTCTTGAGTTGCTTAAAGGGTAAATACAGAAAATAATAAATTTGAACCAGAACAATATTCAAATCATTGCAATCCCTTGTGTTTATTACTGATTTTTTAAAGAAAAACTGGTAAGTTTGTTTTTGCAATTCACTTAAGGTTTAAATTTCATATGTATAGTTTTATTAGAATGAATATAATTATAAGTAAACACATGCTTACTTTTTCACCAAAGCTGTCTAATTGAACCAAATTAACCATATCTATGTTTGACTCTTCTTGTACTAGCAACATAGAAGTTTGGAGTTGAAAAATATTTTTAAAAATGTTTGTTCATCCTCTATTTTATGGTTGAAGAAAACTATCCATAGACTTTATGGATAAATAAAATAAAAATAAATAAAAAATAAATAAAAAATAGCTCAAAATGAGTCATAGTCATAAAGATAAACCACATAATACTCTCAGAACATAATATAGAAAATACAGATGGTCTCAGAATTAGCAATGACTTTAGGTACAACATCACAGGCATGATCCATAAATGAAACAATTGATAGTATGGACTTTGTTAAAATTAATTATTTATTTTTCTAAGAAAGGCATGACTAAGAGAATAAGAAGATAAGCCACAAACTGGAAGAAAAATATTTACAAAAGATATATCTGAAAAATGATCATTATGCAAAATATACAAAATATACTTAAAATTCAATTTCAGTTGGGGTAGAGTAGTGTGTACCTATAGTCCCAGCAACTTGGAGGTTAAAGCAGTTGGATCTCTTAAATCCAAGAGTTTAATACTAGACTGGGCAAAATAAGGAAGACCTTGTCTCAAAAAGTTTTTTAAAAAAGTTAGTAAGAAGAAAACAAACAATATAAAAAAAAAAACCTGAAAAGAAATTTATATATATATACACACACAAATAAAAAAGGCACACATAAAAAGATGTCTAAAAGCCAAATATATAGAAAAGAGGTACAAAGTTATCATAAACAATAAAGGAGACTGTAATCTTAATGAGAAATTCAACATGAGGATGTTTACCCTCAAACTAGCATTTAATAAAATGTATCTATTGTTTAGAAGGCAGCAATATGGTCAATTGTGTGTTAGTCAGCTTATTGTCACTGTGACCAAAATACCTGACAGGAATAACTTAGAGGAAGAAAGGTTTATTCTAGACTCATGGTTTCAGAGGTTCAGTCCAAGATCAGCTGACTCCATTGCTCTGAACCTAAGGCAAGGCAGAACATCATCTCAGAAGGACACAGTGAAGCAAATTTGTTCAGCTTATGGCAGCTGGGAAGCAGAGATCAAGAAGAAAGAGCCAGAGACAAGATACAGTTTCCAAGGGCATGCCCCTAAGTGACCACCTTCCTACAGACACACTCAGTAGTCCTTTTGAATCATGAATGTATTAAATGGATTAATCCATCGATGAGGTTCCAGTTCTCATAACTCAATCCTTTCACCTCTGAACATTACTGCATTGACTAACACATAAGCTTTTCAGGGAACATTCCTAGACCCAAACCATAAAATAATGTGAAGAAGAACATGTGCATACTAAATGTGTATCAGCATATGCCCCTATGTTAATATTCATCACAATATATTCAACTGCTTTATTTAAATATACACAAGACCTCCTATGGAAGATATTTGTATGATTCTCACTTGGCATAGTAGTTGGCATATAGGTCTGAAATGCATAAATAAATAAATGAATAAATAAATACATACTCAGGAATGTATATAGCTCTGGAGAAATTAAAGATAATTATACCATTTTCTAAATGTGTACTCTGAGCTAGTTCTACACAGTTGAAAATACTCTTCTTATTTCTATTATTTATGATAAAAGTATTTCTATCCCTGAGACTGAGAAAAGTCAATTAAGCTTCTTGTGTACATGTAACTTATAAAGGATACCAACAAAAGATCTCTATTTATATCTATTTCCAAAGCATTTCACTGCCATCACAACACATACTCAGGAATTGTACAGTTTCAATAATTCTTCTTACCAAGAACTTTAGAGTAAGAAATATCTTAATTCAATGTTCATTTGGGACAAAGAAAGAATAATTGCTTAGCCAGTATTTTGTGTGTGTGTGTGTGTGTGTCTGCGAGTGTGCTCTGTTTCTACTGAAGAACTCTGACTAATAGCGTCTGCCTAAGCAAATGTCTACAAATCTCTAAGACCTAAAGGGTTAGCAGAGTTAGCAGGAAGGGGAAAGAAAAATGACCAGGGAGAAGTAAAAACAGCATGCCAAAAAGCTTCCAGTAAAGAGTTGAAGTGAATAAGTAGGTTGCTATGACAAGATTTAGGGAAAAGTCTCCTAGACACTCCAGGGGAAACCACAAAGGACTGTAGTTTGATGTTACCCGTAAGGAAAGAGTAAGATTATTATTCCACTGACCTTCAAGATATCCCCTGCACCAGTCCTTCCTGCCTAAGGCAGATACCAGTGATGTGGGCTATAAATATGTGCTGATCGCTCTGATGCAGGAAGAGAACAGGTTTAAAGGACAATGTTATATTCTCTGATTTATTATGGTGGATAAAGGGATACTAATAAGATAGAGGAAATTATCCATGAAAGACTGAAACAAATTAAAAAAAAAATTAAAGATGAAGATTGTAACAGAGTCCTACAATAAGAATGAAATCTTTCTTGTTTCTTAGCAGATAAAGAAAAAAGACAAAGAAACATTGTCTCCCATAAAAAGGGAAAGAGTGGCCTGAAGCTCAACCATCTGGCACCTACTGCAATCCCTGTACCTAAAAAGGAAAAGGAACAACAGTAGTTATGTATGGCAGCCAATCAAGATGAAGAATTTGTTATAGGTTAAAGGGGGCATAAGTACTGGTTTTATCTAGATCAGTGCTTGGGAATGAGGGTATTATAAGTATGCTTTCTTTTAATGAAATTTCAGCTTTGGCAATAAACACATACATAAAATAAATGAACAATATTTTAACCAACTTTGTCAGGCTGTAGACTAGCCCATTTTTAAAAGATTAAAATTACTAACAATGTAGGTCAAGATGTTGACAAATAGAAGCACATGTTACAGAAAAAATATGTAGCTCCACACAACTGGTACCAAGTGTAGGCCCACCTTATGAAGAATCAACACTTATGAAGCCCTATTATGTAATCTAAAGTATGAAGTCAGGATCTTGGAATTACTTCTTATGTTAATAAAGCAAGTCAAGAAGAATTTGAAAAGCTAGGACAACCAAAAGGCCTCTCTTGGATTTTTTCAGTATTAAAGCAAAGAGAGGATAACATTACCTGAATCTTCTCTAAATTAACTTTACACTGAAAATATTGAATCAAACATGAGAAACAGACAATTCCAGGGTAGAGAACATGACTTAAGGTCACCCTGGCACTTTAAATAGTTTATAGATGTATGCCAAGATTACTTAAATAACAGAGAAATGAGGGGAAAAAAAGAGATTATCATTACAAAATTATCATTAACTATGTGTGGGGCCTAATGCAAAATAGAAAATGTACAGAAATACAGACAAATGCATTAACAATAGCAGTTAAGGATTTTTTTTCAGTTCAATTAATTTTATATGTATAAATAAATATACATTTTTCCAGTGATAAGAATTTTTTAAGTGATAGGAAGTTGAAAGGACATGAGTTTGTTATAATTCATTTTTAAAAGTTTTTTTTTCTCTGTAGATAATAAACTTCTTATTTATAGAAGTAGTCAATTAAAAGCTGAGATGTTGGAAAGAGAGATTCCAGTGGCCAAGAGGTTAGAACAGATGAACTCTAAAATAAGCTTCCAAATTTTAGCACTTTTATAGCATTTTACATGCTAAGAAACATGTTTATTTTCATTCTTATTATCATAAGGAAGCATATTCATTATATTCCATGCTCATATTCAAATTATTATTTATGAATTTAGGCAAGGATTTCAAATAGGGTACTTTCATACAGGGACAGAATAGTCTCTTTAGCACTAGATGACTGAATATCCTGATGTTTCCCTCCTTATAGGCCCATTTATTAAGTATCTGTTAAGTGAAAAGTCTAGTATTTAAAGTTAGAGCTCTTGTGGAGGAAAAAAACTGGCAAAATGAATCACCATTAACTTCTATATATAGTCTAGATAACTTCAGATATTTTTGTCTGATGGTTTAACAAGTCAATAAGGCACATGTTTAGCATTTGGCTTAACTAATACCTGGAACTTCTCTCAAGAGAAAGCAATGGTCATAATCAAATATCTCCTGTTCATCTCTCCACACTTAGAGGACTGCCACCAGCGTCAGCACCTCCATACAACCATGGTCCTCACAGATGCATGCTTATATTGCTGAAGTAGAGGACACAACATGGAAACAGGGGAGAAATCTGGCTTTTAAAAATTGCAATGTACTTTTTTCTGAAATATACTTAGGTGGGAATTCATATGAACGATATTTTTCTTTGGATTTTGCCTGACAAGCAATCTTCTATCTTTGAATAAAAAAACACAGGTTGCTGATTACAATAACATAATTCCTTACATAGACTATAAATGTCAGTTTATACTGTTTTTTTTTTTCACATCTAAAGTACAAATAAAGAGTCCTCAATAAATGTGTTTGAAAAAATGAATGGAAGTTAGATCTCAGTTTTTCAGTGAAAGAGCATACTTAATACATAGCAATTTCCCCTAATGAACTCTCAAAACAAGTGGAAAAATATAGAGATAAAAAAACAATAAGCCATTTGATATAGCTACTTTAATAACAAGGTTCAATAATTCTAGTTTTGGCTCTAGAAGTAGACTTTAATATCTAGTTTTAAGCATATAAACAATAAAACAAATCATTGAAAAAATCCATTATTTCTCAGCATTAATTATAATCAAGACCATAAAAAGTGAAATTAAGATACAGGTTTATAAATATAAATCAGAAATAAGAGGACTTAGCTCCTCTCATAGGATTATTTCACAAAATAAAATTTAGGAGAGATTATGTCTTTAGAATTTACAAATGGCTTCCATCATCCTTATATGGTTGTAACTTTCTATATACCATGTCGTTGGACATGTCTGGAATTCTACATGTCCTTTGCTGTATTAGAATTACAGGCAAATATTCTTCCACGTCTACTGATGAAATATTTTGAGGATGTTTCAATAAGAAATCACAGGTAGAAAAATAGAAAGGGAGATAAAAATAGATAAGGGAGAATTTAGTCCAACATTTGGTTAAGGAGAAATAAGCAACTAATATCAAGCAAAAAAGGTATATAAGAGGCTGACTACAACTAGGACAAAATCAAACTAATCCAACCAACAAAAATTTTCTATTTCATGACAAACATTAGCACTACTTTGTACTCACCACTTAATGTATACCAAATGTCTGGTAGAAATTATCCCACTAATCCTTTCAACAATATATCTCTAATAAATATTAGAAATAGGTGGTATTTTCCATGATTAGCAGTTAATAAGAGTCACATAGAAATTCAGTGATTTATTAACTAAAATCAAATTCTAATCTCACAAATTTTAATTCCCTAATCTATTTCCTAACTTACACTATCAATATAAAACTAAAGTTTGAGATTTCTTCCCTATTCAAATGGTCTACACACTTCATTTTTTGCTGGTGTCAGTTTACCATTTTTGAAACAGTGATTAGTTTCTGCTGTAAAACATTATTTCTCTTTATCTTCAGAAAACTTCAGAGTAAACAACATTAAAGAAAAGCCATGAGCTATGAGCAAAGATGTTATTACCATAGGCTAAAAATATCTGAAAAAGAAAAAAAAAGGCACTTCACTTATCACTTTCCCACTCTTTCAAAAACCAAGTATGTACTATATGTCTAAAACATCAAACTGACAGACTAATATGTACTTATCTGAGACAACGATTTAAAATATACCTCTAACACCACTTTTTATATTAGACTTTAAGGGAAAGAGGACACTAACATAAATAGCTCTTTTTCATAACCAAAGCTGGTGATTTACTCTCAATTCAAGGTCTTATTATTTCTGTTCAATTTGGCTACAAAATGTGCAATTAAGATAACTATCTCTTAAGAGTCATGTTGTGAAACTAACCCAAATAATAACAATAGCTTGCATAATGATGGATAGTTTTAGAGAAGCCCCACAATTAATCAATAAATAAACATCTATTTTTGATTTGTTGTTATAGTTTAGACATGAGTTGTCCCCCAAGAGCTCCTGTGTTAGACAATGCAAGAAAGTTTAGATGTGAAATGATTGGGTTATGAGCGCCTTAACCTAACCAGTGCATTAATTCAGCTGAATGGATTAATTGGATGGTAACCGTGGGCAGGTAGGGTGTGGCTGCAGAGTGCAGGTCTTTGTGGGCATGCTTTGGGGATATACATTTTGTCCCTGGTGAACAGGTGAGTCTCTCTTTACTGACTGTCATGTCCTGAGCTGATTTCTTCCATCAGGTCCTTCTGCCCTGATGTTCTGCCTCACCTCCGGCCCAGAGCAACAGTTATCCATGGACAGAGTCCTCTCAAACCGTGATCCCCAGATAAAACTTTTCACCTCTAAGATTGTTCTTGTCAGGCCTATTGGTTACAGCAGCAAAAAAGCTGACTAAATTATGTTGAGTAATTGTTGATTTTTAGTCAAATGCAGTCATAAGCATATTTATTTTCTTTTCCTGAAACATCAGAAATAAAATAGGAAAATATTGGCAGTATAGGAGTAAATGCTTAACAGGATTCCTGAAATCCACAGAGGGCAATGCTTCCTAGTAATTTTAATTTTTAGCACTGGGAAGGTGGTCCTACTGTTCCCAAATCTTATAACACACTGTTAACCCTCATGATTCCAATGAAACATTTTGGAATAGTCTTGAGATAACTTGCTCCCAAGTTAGTCAGCCTATTAACATCTGAAAATCAATGTCATTAGTATCTTTTCCAAGTAGGAGTATTGCTTAATGGCGGTAAACCATAGTCATCCTCTACATACCTAGTCATAGGAACAGATGATTTACAGATCTGCACAGGAGAGGTTTGTGTTGAGAGAGATTTTAGCAGATGAAGCATAAGACTTGAAAACATGCAGTATACTGTGAGATGGATGCTAAAAACACTATATTCTGGAAATACCACTTTTCAGATTTTGTTATATGTCCTTCCAGCTAAGTAGAAAAGTGAAAATGTTCCAAATGTGCACGTAAGGAAACTGAAATTGGAAAATAAATAGATGAGTTATGATGAACTGGCAAAAGTAAGCGATCTGGATTTAGATGTTTCATTATACATTTCAGAATTAAATAAATACATTAGTCAAGATAACATTGGACAAGAGAAGACACAATATAAATTTAGGCATATGAAAACATGTTAAAGACAAATTCAGAAAAGGTAAATTGAGGTTTCTATATTGGCCTTACTCAAGAGGTAATATGGGAGTTAGATATTGATGGAAATTGCCCTGGAGATTTTCTTGGTCCTGATTATCTTTGTATTTGATGTACTATGGAAAATTTATTCTATTAAAAAAGGAAAAAGGATAGAAATCAGAAATTAGCTAATGTGCCTTCTTCTCTGCACATTTCAAATTCAGCACTATAGTGTACAGTTATTGAAAAATAATTTGTATGACACTATCTCCCTTGGAGAAAAGATTAATCCAATTATTAAGGTCTTAGGGATATATATCATAAACAAGTTTTTAACTTAATATTTACTTAGTAAAATGCCATTTTTCTCTATCATTAGCATTTTAGTACAAAATATCATGGAATGATAATGTATTGAAATGTCTTACTTTGCCAAATCAAGACTATCATTATCCTTTACCACTGTCCCCCAAAACTCTGTTTCTCCATATATTATTAAAACAGATATACACATTAGTAATGGCATAGTTTAGGATCTTATTTTTAGACAGAAATAGAAGACAAATATATGCAAAAAATAAAAACAAATTTAATTGCTCAACTGTTGTCAAGTATAAATCTGGTTCTTTAATAAAGCAATGATAAAGAAATTAACATTTTCAATTACTTGCCCAAATAAAATGACTCACATGAGGTGCCTATTATTCCAGGAAACTTTTCAATATATCCTTAGCTGTGACATTCCATTTTTCTCATGTCTCAAAGCAAGGTATTCATACTGTTTTTATGAACAGAAATTGTCTTTCAAGCACTCTAATTCAGCATGTACTTTCTTTCTTTCAATCCTGTAGAAATTTCCTAAAGGCAAGTGTTTTACTTGATTTATTTTTTAAAATAGTGATAATAACAATAACCAATACTTTTTTAATAGATTAAAGAAGCTGTGGTATTTTAAAGTGTAGGCCAGATCAACAATTCTTCTCTGGAACTCTACAACATCTCCTGCCCTGAGTAGCTGTTAGCACAATTTGGTTTCTTAGAGTTTTAAGATTTTGTTCCCTGTTTTCTTGACACATTAACCTGTTCACATGCAAGTAAATAAATATGTGTGATGCTTGCATAATTAATAAAGGAAGGGATCTAAATTCTGGTTATCTTATTGACCACAGTATGCTTACCAATCCACAGGAAGCTTGTTTCATAGTTTCTCAGCTCCTATCCAACTCCTCCTTCTTTCCAGCACCCCTCTCCAAGGTGCTGCTCTTCAGTATTATACCCAGACCTCACTGTAGGTTTTCACAGGAAATTACTTTTTGTGTTATGAACATACAACATAATCTCATGATATCCTTTCTAGGTCTACAATTATTTCTTAAGTATAAATATGTTATGTTTTAAAAGGAAAAAAATCTAAATTAAAACACACTAAAATTTTAATGTAAATAATGATTATACTGGCTAGCTTAAGAATATGTTTGTCTAATGTGAGAGTATACTTACATATTCCAATAAATATATTTTATTTTTATTGTTTTTATTTAGTTATACATGACAGTAGAATTCATTTTGATATAATTATACAAGCAAGGGATATATCTTATTCTAATTAGGATCCCATTCTTATGGATGTAGATGATGGTGGGATTCACTGTGGTGTGTTCATATATGTACATAGGAAAATTATTTCAGGTTCATTTCACTGTCTTTCTTTTTCCTATCCCCCCTACCTTCCCTTCATTCCCCTTTGACTAATCTATTGAATATTCATTCTTCTCATCACCCCTACCCTTATTGTGAGTTAGCTTTCACATATCAGTGAAAACTTTGACCTGTGGCCTTTTGGGACTAGCTTATTTCACTTAGCATGATAGTCTCCAAATTCATCCATTTACTGGCAGATGTCATAAAGTTATTCTTCTTTATGGCTGAGTTATATTTTGTTGTGTATATACACCACATTTTCTTTATCCATGCATCTCTTGAAGGGCACCTAGATTGGTTCCATAGCTTAGCTATTGTGAATTGAGCTGCTATAAACATTGAAGTGGCTGCGTCACTGTAGTATGATGATTTTGGGGGTGATGAGGGGTACTGAATTGAATCCAGGGGCACTTACTGATTTAGCCATTCCTCAGCCCTTTTTTATATTTTTTTTAAAATATTTTTTTAGTTGTTGATAGATTTTTATTTTATTCCTTTATCATTTATATGTGGTGCTGAGGATCGAACCTAGGGCCTCAAGCATGCGAGGCAAGCGCTCTACCACTGAGCCACAATCCCAGCCCCTTTTTTATATTTTATTTAAGGACAGGGTCTCGATAAATTGCATAGGGCCTACCCGGATTTGAACTCACAATTCTCCTGCCTCAGCCTTCTCAGCTACTGGGATAACAGGCATGCACCACCATGTCTGGCTAATATGCTGATTTTAAATCTTTAGGATATACACTGAAGAGTGGGATAGCTAGGTCAAAAGGTGGTTCCATTCCTAGTTTTTTGAGGAATTTCCATACTGCTTTCCAGAGTGGTTACACTAATTTTCAGTCTCACCAGCAATATATGAGGGTACATTTTTCCTGTAACCTCACCAACATTTAACTTTTCTTGTATTCTTGATAATTGCCATTCTGACTGAGGTGAATGAAATCTCAGTATAGTTTTAATTTGCATTTTACTAATTGGTAGATTTGTTAAATATCTTTTATGTATTTGTTGACGATTCATATTTCTTCTGAGAAGTGTCTGTTCATCTCCTTTGCCCATTTACTGATTAGGTCATTTGGGTTTTTTTAATTTTGTTTGTTTTGTTTGGTATTAAGCTTTTTGAGTTCTTTATATATCCCAGAAATTAACTCACTATCTGAGGTACAAGTAGCAAATATTTTCTCCCATTCTGTAGGCTCTCTCTTCATCATCTTGATTATTTCCTGTGAAGAAGCTTTTCAATTTGATGCTATCCAATTTGTTAATTGTTGATTTTAATTCTTGCACTTAAGGAGTCTTGTTAAGGATGTCAGTTCCTGAGCCAATATGTTGGAGTGTTGGACCTACGTTTTCTTCTTGTATGTGCAGGGATTCTGGTCCAAATTCTAGGTTTTTGAACAACTTTGAGTGGAGTTGTGTGCAGGTTGATAGATGGGGGTTCAATTTCATTCTACTACATATCAATTTTCAGTTTTCCCAGCACCATTTATCGAAGAGGTTATCTTTTCTCCAATGTATGTTTATATCACTTTTGTCTAGTATGAGGTAACAGCATTTATGTGGGTTTTTCTCTGTGTCTTCCATTCTGTTCCATTGGTCTTCTTACCTGTTTTATTACCAATACCATGCTGTTTTGTTATTATAGCTCTGTAGTATAATTTAAGGTGCTGTGATGCCTCCTGCTTCACTTTTCTCACTGAGGATTGCTTTGGCTATTCTGGGCCTCTTATTTTTCCAAATGAATTTTATGACTGTTTTTTCCAATTGGAATTTTAATGAGAATTGCATTTAATCTGTGTAATGTTTTTGGTAGCATGGACATTTTCACAGTATTAATTCTGCTTATTCAGCTACGTTATAGGTCTTCTCATCTTCTAAAGTCTTCCTCAATTTCTTTCTATAGTGTTCTGTAGATTTGATTGTAGAGGTCCTTCATCACTTTTGTTATATTGGTTTCCAAATATTTTAATTTTTTGAAACTATTGTGAATGGGATGGTTTTCCTAATTACTCTTTCAGCTGTTTTGTCATTAGCATATGGGAATGAAATTGGTTTCTTGGTGTTAATTTTGTATCCTGCTACTTTACTAAATGCATTTATGAGTTCTAGAAATTTCCTGGTGGAGTTTTTTTGAGAGGTCTTCTACATATAGAGTCATGTCATTGGCAAATAGAGTCTGAGTTCATTTTCCTATTCGTATCCCTTTAATTTCTTTCTTTTGCCTAATTGCTCTGGCTACAGTTTCAAGGACTTTGTGGAATTGAAATAGTAAAAGTTGTCATCCCTGTCTTGTTCCTTTTCTATTGAGAGAATTGTTTCAGTTTTTCTCCTGTTAGAGTAATGCTGGCCTTGGGTTTGTCTACAATGCTTAGGTATGTTCCTTCTATCCCTACTTTTTCTAGTGTTTTCAACATGAATAGATGCTGTATTTTTCCAAATGCTTTTTCTGTATCTATTGAAATAATCATTTGATTCTTCTCTTTCAGTCTATAGATGTGGTGAATTTTGCTTGTTAATTCCCATACATTGAACCAAACTTGCCTCCCTGGGATTAAACCCACTTGATCATAATGCACTATCTTTTTAATGTGTTCTTCTGTGTGATTTGCCAATATTTCATTAAGAATTTTTGTATCCATGTTCATAAGGGATTTGAGTCTGAAGGTTTCTTTCTTTGATGTGTCTTTGTCTGGTTTTGGTGTCAGGGTGATACTAGCTTCATAGAATGTGTTTGGAAGAGTTCCCTACTTTTTTATTTATGAAATAATTTGAAGAGGATTAGCTCTTATTTAGTAGGGTCTGGTGAAACTCTGCTGAAAATCCATCCAGCCCTGGGATTTTCTTTGATGGTAGAAAACAAAATTGTTTTCATGGCTGCTTCAATTTCTTTACTTGAAATTGGTCTGTTTCAATTCTCTATATCCTCCTGGTTCAACTTGGGTAGCTCATATGTCTCTAAGAATTTATTGATGTCTTATAGGAATATAAATTTTCAAAATTCTTTTTGATTATCTTCTATTTCAGCAGTGTCTAGTGGTGTTTCCTTTTTCACCACAAATTTTAACAATTTGAGTTTTTTTCTCTTTCTTTTGGTTAGCCTGGCTAAAGGTTTATTAATTTTGTTAATTCTTTCAAAGAACCAACTTTTTGTTTCATTTTTTAAAAAATTTGTATCTCAATTTCTTTTATTTCAGTTTGATTTCAATTATTTCCAGTCTTCTATTGATTTGGATAATTCTCTACTTTTTTCAGGGCCTTGAGATGTAATATTTGATTATTTATTTGTTATCTTTCTATTCTTTTAATGTGTGAACTCAATGCTATGAATTTTCCTCTTAAAACAGCCTTCATAGTATCCCAGAGATTTTGATATGTTGTATTTCTATTCTCATTTGCTTCTAAGTTTTTTTTTATTTCACCCTGATTTCTTTTGTTATCCATTCATCATTCAATAGTTATTTATTTAGTCTCCAGTTGTTAATTTCTCTTTTTTATATTATCATAGATTTCTAATTTCATTCCATTATGGTCTGATAGAATGCCTGATAATATCTCTTTTTTTTTCATATTTGCAAAAAGTTGCTTTGTAGCCTAATGTGGTCTATTTTAGAAAATGTTCCATGTGCTACTGAGAAAAAAGTGTATTTAGGTATTGAAAGGTAAAATATTCTAAATATATGTTATATCTAAAATATTATTATTTTTAGTTCTGTAGCTTTCTTAAGTGTTTTTAAGAAGATCTATCTAGTAATGAGAGAGGTGTGTTAAAGTCACCCAATGTTGTTATGTTGTGATCTATTTGATTCTTGACATTGAGAAGGGTTTGTCTGATGTGCATGGATGCTCCATTCTTTGGGCCACAAATATTTGACTATTATTTCCTGTTGTTGTATGGTTCCCTTAAGCAGTATAAAGTAAGCTTCTTTGTCCTTTTTGACTAACTTTGGCTTGAAGTCAACTTTATCTGATAGAAGAATAGAAACCCCTGTTTGTTTACAAGATCCATATGAATGTTTTATTTCCCATCCTTTCACCTTTGGTCTGTGGATGTCTTTGCCTATGAGGTGAGTGTCTTGGAAACAGTGTCTTGTTGGTTCTTGTTTTTCAATTCAATCTGCCACCCTGTGTATTTTGATTGATGAGTTGAGTTCATTAACATTCAATATTATTATTGAAATGATTTTTATTTTCTGTCATTTTGATTTATTTCTAGTTTTTAATTTTAATCAAATTTTCCTTTGCTTGACTATTCTTCTAGTGAAGTTTCTCCTTTTGCTGCTTTTCATTTTTATTCTCCATTTCTTCTTCATGAAACATTTTATTGAGTATATTTTGTAGCTCAGGCTTTCTCATGAATTCTTTTAACTTCTGTTTATCATGGAAGGTTTTTATTTCATCTTCAATTCTGAAGCTTTATTTTGCTGAATATCATATTCTTGGTTGGCATCCATTTTCTTTCATAATTTAGTATGTATTGTTCCAAGACCTCCTAGCTTTTAGGGTTTGGGTTGAAAAATTGTCTTAGATGCAAATTGTTTTACCTCTGAATGTGACCAGTTGTTTTATTCTAGTAGCTTTCAAAATTCTACCCTTATTCTGCAGGGTAGGTATTTTCAAAACAATGTGCCTTGGAGTGGGTCAGTTGTAATTCTGTATATTTGGAATCCTGTATGCCTCTTGTATTTGATTCTCCATTTCATTCTTAAGGTTTGGAGAACTTTTTGATATTATTTTATTGAAAAATTGTGCATTCCTTTAATTTGTTCTTTAAAGCCTTGATTTATATCTATGAATTTTAGATTTGGCCTTTTAATGTTATCTCATATTTCTTCTGAAAATTCTGTTTATGGTCTCGTCACATCTTCTCTCAATGACCAGCTTTACTTTTTCTTAACTGCCTGAAACTCTATCTTATTCCAAGTGATCTAATCTATTGGTGGTGTTTCCCATTGAATTTTTAATTTGGCTTAATAATTCCTTCATTTTGAGGATTTCTGATCGTTCTTCAGGATCTCTATCTCCTTATTGAAGTGATCTTCCACTTCTTGTATTTTCCTCTATGATTTCACTCTTTATGTCACCTTTTACCTCATAGATCAGTTTTACTATGAACTGTCTAAATTCCCTGATATTTCTTCCACTGTGGTGTCAATGGTGTCTTTGTTGAGGCTTTCTGGGTTGTTGGGGTGGTTTGTTTCCTTGCTTTTTCATATTGTTTGTGTGTCATCTATCTGAATGGATCTGAAGAAGCAGAGTTTCTACCCTACAAACTTATAATGTCCCTTTTGGTTTCCAGTCTGTCACTGATAAGGGGGAGTCAAATAATAGCAATGACCTATGTAAACAATATATAGAAATACACTAAGTATTTGGTTCCTGTTATGACATCTATGCTGTTAACCGACACAATAAAAAGAATTGATAAGATCAGCAATTTCATCAGCAAGTGATCATGTATTATGTTTGGTATAAAATCAAATAATAGGTGGTTTGACCTCCATAGTATTAATTATTAGTACAGCATTAATGGTGGGGTCTGGTGTTAACAATAAACAATTAGTGCTGAGAGATGTTAAGAATAGAGTTATTAAAAAGGAAAGATGAAGAGATAGATGGATAGCAAAGGGTTCACAATTTCAATAGGTGAATGTGGGAAAGGCAAAAGTGACCTAGGTTGTGATAGTTACAAGGAGGGAAGAAAAAAATTAAAGTGAAAAATTAAAAGATAAGTGAAAGAGAAAATAGAATTCGGCTGTTTGCAAGACAAAAGAGAGAAAGAGAACCAGGGAAATAGGATAGTGAAGAAAACAATAAAAAACAAAAACAGAATATATTAACAAAAAATCCTAACCCTCAAAAGACAACAAGGAAAACTAAGTACATTCAAAAAATGTTAGAATAAGAAAACAGTAACAAACATGTATATGCATAAATATCCATGCATCATTCAGCATATGAGAATAAAAAAGACAAAAAGAATCTTGATGAAAAATTAGGGAGTTGTTTCCATTGAGGTGGACAAAAAGGTCAGTGAGGATATATGTTCATAGTCTGTGCTCACTTGTCTTTCCGTTTCTTCTTGAGGGATGTACTGGGTACAGGAGTAGGGGATGCAGATTGGTCAACTCCTTTCTTTTTATTGTGTTGCTCACCAAGAGGCCTGTTGGAGTTCAGAAACCTCTGTTTCCTTTCTCCTCAGAAAGATGAACTTTGGGATGGGAAATACTGTCAGTTCTGCTCCAGGTTAAATACACAGCTGGATTCTGTGAGCTGAGTTCCTATGGGTGGGGCTCTTGAAAGGAGGGCTTAAATCTAGAGAGGCCTCAGGTGCTTGATTGCACAGCTAGTTATTTGAAGATATTAAATTAATGCACTTTTAGAGCCCATCAGATGCCAAACTATGCTGGGAGACTGTATTCCAAGAGCCACCCCAGGGATTCACTCACAAGATAGGGGAGCAAGTCCTAGGCTGCTTCTGTTTCTCACAGGTACTGCCCTTTATGGCCTCCCAGAGGTCCTCAAGTACAATTACACCAAAATGCTCAGGTTCCCAACCAGCTACAGTTGATCTTACATCCTTCCCAGCCTCCGAGGGTCAGTCTCTGAGAGCAGACACACCTGCCCATTCAGACTCCCAACACACCAGCTAGTCCTGTTAGCTGTTGGACTAAAATGGAGGAGAAAGCTGAATTCTCCCTGGCCTCCCCAATTTGTATTCCCCCAAGTAAAATACTCTATATGCTTAACTTTCTCCAGATTTTTATAGGCTCAGTTTAGGTCACTTGGCTGGTGTCTGCCTGGACTGTGTATGGGAGCCATCCCAGTTTTCCTGGATCCAAGTTTTGGGTTCTATATCTGCCAGCCACCCCAGTGCACTAGGTTCAAGATGGCTACTGCCTTTGCTCTCTGTGGAAAACTGTTAAACATGGGGTGCTATCGGTGAAACAATTTATTGGCCCAACAGCCTCTGGATGAGCCTAGGGCAGGCTGCCCCTACAATCTTAGGATTTTCCCTACTAACACTGTCCATTGTATTTCTCAAATTTTTTTGGTTTTGTGTGCCAATTCCACTGCTCCTACCATCAGTTCAACTCTATTTTTGCCTCCTTTTCTTATACCAAAAATATACCTAAAAATTCTAAGTTTCTAGAGCACTCCGGTTGTCTAGTATTGAGTTTTGGTTAAATCTCTCTTTCACCTACCTTGCAGAGAAGCAGTATTACTGCTGCTTGAATACCAGGTCACAGAGCTACAAGAAACACCATTTCCTTCTAGTTTGCCATCTTGTTCTGTTATAAATATATTTTAGACAAACACAAATCAAGCTGTAACCTAGTACCTTGTATGGGCTTTCTTATAGTCATAACCTAATTATGAAGTGACCAAATATGAAAGAGCTGCAGTGCACATGTACACGTACAAACACACACACACACACACACACACACACACACACACACACACGCACACACTGAAAAATTTTTATTTCTCCGTCCGGGGGCACTCTGAAGTGTTTGCATGAAATAACAACAACAGAGTCGGGGGTAAAATGTTGAGATAAAGGACCACTTAACTGAGAAGGAAAGTCATAATATATAACTATTTCTAATAGCTTCAAAATATGCCTTACCTGACAAGAATAATCTATATTCAACTATTATATTGTATATTTAAAGAAAGAAATAATTTTCTTTTGGTCAGATATTGAGCCCATGATAATCCAATCATAACCTTAACGGGGAGCAAAACCAATTTCTATTTCACTTCACTACACTATAGTATCTAATCTTTTTCTATTGATAGTTAGTGCATGCAATTTTCATTAGAAGAGTTTTAAACATCAGAAGTAACATTCAGAGGCTGCAGTAGATTCACAGCAGCTCTTTCATATTTGGTCATTTCATAATTAGGTTATAACTTTACAAGAAAGCACAGACAAGGCACTGGGTCACAGCTTCAAAGTTATGGAACCAATAAAATCATCCAAGGTTGTATCATTATTTTGAAATGACTTAAAAGCAGTTTAATTTTATTGCCAAACATTTTTATAATTCCTTTTCCAAAGACAAATGTGCTCAGCTTGATTTGTGTTTGTCTTTGCATTTAATCATGTTTGCAGTCATTTTTTGAATTTATAATTAATCCTCTTTACATTTATGTAACACTATTCTAAACTTTTCCTTCCTGAATTTATCTTAGTGGGTGATTGCTTATTACATTTTTATAATGTTGTAATTATTATATATACATAGTGCTTTGAGCATCCTGACAGAAGATATTTTATAATTTTATTATTTAATTGCTAAAACATTTGCAAAACACATTCATAAAATCTAAAGCATGTAAACATGAGAGAGATTCTAATGCTGTTCAGAAACCCACTAGATAAGCAATACTTTATGTAAACATAAATTAACATTTTACATATTACTGAGCATACTCAGGCATACTCAGGCTGGATTTAGTTATACTCTCAGAGAATTAATAGGTCAGGGACTTGTACATTAACAGAAAATGCGACAATAGACCTGTGAGACTAAAAATGTATGGTTTGTTGTTTTCATGGGGGTATGGGGACTATTATTTTTCTGAAGAAAAATAGAAGTCTTAGAAAACATTGTGGATTAGAATGAGAAAACTGGAAACTAGTTATAGTTCTTCCATGTATAGAGTATACCAATACATCATTTGACATCTAGGACTGAGGAGGAACTCTCTGGATCAGAACCTATATTTACTTCCTCAGAAAATTATTTCACAGGGTACCCAGCAACTCATTCTATATGGTTCTTAATTTTTCCCTTACCCTACATAATTCTATGTACAGTGAATGTTGGCCAGTGAGCTCCACTTGTTCACCTTTTGCCACCTCTTTCCAAATGTGCCTTTGATGCCTCGGCTTATAGTGTAGGCTCATAGTGTCTGTGAAGTGCATTTTTCTTAATATCACTTTTCTAGGGTCTCTTGTCTCAGACAACATAACCATTTTTGCAGAAAATATTTTATAGAATTCCTTTGAACTAATACTGTGTATAGTACTATCATCAGATGCAGATTTAATATACAAAACTCAGGAGTATTTATACATACTAGTAATAAACAAGTATAATTCAAAATGTTAAAACTGTGAATTTGTAATAACACAAAACTACTTGGGTATAAAATTTAAATTACTTGGAATCTATATGCTGAAGACTACATAACACCAATAAAGAAAGTGAAGACAGACCTAAATAGAAATATAGATCATGGTCATGACTCAAAAGGATCATTGTTAAGATTTTAATGTAATTTTCAAATTGAAATCTATATTAATACAAAACCAAATAAAACCATTCTAGGATCATTGCAAACATTGGCAAGTCAATTCTGAATCTTATATATGGAAAACAAAGGAATTAGGGTCATAACAGTTTTGAAAAGAGAGCAAGGTTGGAAGACATACTGTATGATATAAAGCTGTAGCAATAAAAATAGTCTGATACTGGTAACGGATGGACACGCAGATCCAAGAGATAGAGTGGAAGTCTGGAAAGAGAGAAACACTAAACCAGCTGATTTCATCAAGTGTGCACAAGCAAGTCAATGGAGAAAATCAGCTTTTGCAACAAATGTTGCTAGAATATTTGTATATCACCCGTACATTTAAAAATTTAAAAAGTTTGGGCCACTGCTCAGGAAAATCAGAAAGAGGGATCATGTGTTTGATCCCAGTCTGAACAACACGGGAAAACTCTCTCAAAAAATAAAGCAAATAAATAATTAAATTAAATTAAAACATAAAATAAAGTTTACAATAGACTGAGCAGAACTCTCACCTCATATATTACCTCAAAAGAGATCATACATAAACTTTAAAAGTAAAATTAAAAACTCTAAAAGCTCTAAAGGAAAGTACAAGAGAGAATTCTGGTGAACCTTCCTTGAATCAGGCTAAGTGTTCACAGATACAATACCAAAAGCAAGATTGTCAAAGAAAATATTGGTACATTGTACTTTAACAATTTTTTTTTAAATTCCTGTGAATGGCACTGTTAGAATTAAAAGACAAGCTGTGGATTTGAGAAAATATTTGCAGAGGTTATGTCTCCCAAGGAACTTGAATCCACAATAGGAAAGGAATTTTCAAAATAAGAAAATAACTCAGTGAAAAAAATCAGCCAAAGATTTGAATAGACATTTCATCAAAGATGATATATAAGTGGCAAATAAACATGTGAAAATATTTCAAGACCATTATTCATTAGGGTAATATAAATTGAAACTATAAAGAGATACCTACCACTAGGTATTCATTAGAATGAAAAACAAATATAACACCAATCTAACAAAGTATAGAGAGCAACCAGGAATTTTGTGTATTGGTAAAATTGCAAAAATGACAAGACTTTGACATTTTCTTATAAAATGAAACATACACTTACCATATGACACAATTCCTGTCCTAGATATTAGCCCAAGAGAAATAATACTTTTGTACATAGTAAATCCTGTATATGGATGTTTAAAGTAGCTTAAGCTCTGAAAACTGGAAACAATCTAAATGCCTTTTAACTTGTGAAAAAATTAAGAGACTATAATAAATTCATAGGGTGAAATACTACTTCTCAATAAGGAGGAGCAAATTGTTGCTGAAAATAACAATATGGATGGGTTTCAAATGTGTTAGCATAAGGAAAAGGGCTGCATGCTGCATGATCCCATTTGTAGAATCCACGTGAAAAGTCAAGACTGTAGAAAATGAGGATAGTAGATACCAGATTTTAGGCATGAGTGAAGGGTTGGTTATAAGGTTGATATTCAAAAATGTTCTGGTTGGTGGAACTACCCATATACCAGTGACTGTGGAAGCAATACAATCATATTTTTGTCAAAACTCAAAAATGAACTGTACAACAAAGTGTCAATTTTAAAATTAAAATTATAACAGTGAAATTTTAAAACATAGTACTTAAATTATTAAGTATTTTTATGATAAAATTCAAAAGTCAGAAAATGCAGGTAGGAATAATGTAGTAATGAGTTGATAGATGTTGTTTACATTTAACTTAAAAAGAGTAACAATTATGTATCTATATTATTCAGAGAGTTGAAATGCTTTTCTGCAAGGTGTTATGGGGAGAGATTTGCATATGCTTATCACTTAAAAGGGGGTGGGCCACGTAGGCTTACTCCACGAGTTGGGGTCCAGAGAGACAGAAAAAGAAGGAGTCTCCGGAGAAGATGATATGGGGTCTCTCTGGACAGTGGGGATTGGTGGAGTCACTCACTCAGACCCCGGGGTGTAGATAAAAATCTGCTCTGCCCCAGTGAGACGCAGAAACACTCGGAGCAAGAAGCAGGGACACCAGAGCAAGAATCAGAAAACACCGTTTATTCCAGAAAATATAGAAGTTTAAATACACTCTTGGACCAATCAGATCCAAAGGTCACAAACAAAGGGGTGCATTCTGACAAGAGCACAGTCTGTTAGCATAGAATGGGGAAAGATGGAAGGGAGAGGTTGAAGGTGTGGAGAGTGCTCCTACATATGCTTATGCATTATGATTGAATTTTAAAGTATGGGCATACATGTTTTAGTAAAAATGAACAATATAGTGTTTATATTGTATAAGTGGGTTTATAAGAATGATATTGATTTAACAGAAGGGTAGATAATATAGAGTATATTGGTCTTATTCAGTAATATGAGTGTAATTTTTATATAATTCTTCTTATATCTTTATAATGTGTGAAGATGAAGAAACCATCTTGAGTTTGTTTAAAGTTGATTCCTAGATGCCTTAAGCTCCCAATCACAATTACTTTAGGGGCACTGTGTATAAAGCAACATTCTTATTTTTGTCAGTATGTTCTCAGTGTTTCTTTGCGTGTTCAAAGTCATCTTTTTAGGTACTTTGGGGGATTCTAAGACCTCTAATGTACTATAATTAATCCATTAAAAGATGTGTTTCTCATATGCTTGGTACATGACATAAAATTTTCAATACAGCAAAAAAATTTATGGATCTTACTACACTGGGCATAGATCTCAAGGGGAGGCTGTTAAGACAAGCTGCTATTTAAACGGATAGAATACATCTTCATCCAAGCCGTTTAGTATATTTTTTTAAACTACCAAGAAGCCCTACCAAGCATTATTCTGGCCCTGATAAATAGGTTCTTGTCCTCTCTAGATATAATATGATTTTTTTCATAGTGATGCAGTTTCCATCATAAGGCATTATTAAATAATATAGTTCCATCATAACAAAAGCTTAGAAAACTGTCTGTATTTCCTTGGTATTTATTTTCAACCTTGTGAAAGCCAACTTTCTGCCAAGTTTCATACCTCTAAACTAGAGATTATCTATTGATTCTGAAAAACACAGCACTAAATAAGGCAGACATTATAAGACCAGATGAGCTAAAAATTATCAATCTCTTCATAAAATCTCCAATTCTATTTGGAGGAATGTATTTTTCCATTTTTATTTAACATTTGATTTCTATATTTAATATAGAGGTTTTTCACATATTTTCTGATTGCAATAGATATGAAGATAAATCCAGTATAAGAACTCAAATGTGGAGATACACACACACACACACACACACACATACATACTGCTTTGGGGGAAATAATACATAGTACCCTTCATCTTACTAATGATGGTATAAAGCATAGTATGTTGGCATTCTGAACTTCTCCTCTTATTCTAAGTGACACCATAATGATAAACCAGAGATGGGATGCTTATTGAGGGTGAAGAAAAATTACATTTCAGTAAAGAAAAAGATTTCATTATAAGTACCTAGGATGCTATTTCATAAGAAAGAATGAAAAATTAAAAAAATACCACTTGGCTGGCAGTGGTCCTTATGACTAGATATTGCTTTCTCAATATAACCCCCATTGAGGCAAAAGTAATATTAACAAATGATAAAGTTTTGCTGTAATTCTTAGTGTTTTAATAAACATAGTAATAACATGCCAAGTAAATTAAACTCCTTAATCTTTTCCTCCTCTTTTACTCTAGCACTGCACTGCTATACTTGGAAAATGATCATTCCACAAACAAAGTCACTAATCATCTAAGATTGATTAAAAAGAAAAAATTTTCTTGATTCCTTGTGACCCCCAAGCTATGGTCTTTGAATAGGAGATTAAAGCTTAATTATTTTCATGTATAAGATCAGTGTTATCAACCTGGTCTCTTCACCACTCTGAAAGTGTAAATTGCTTGAATAAAAGAGGTGCATGCTCTTTCCTTTTTTTTAAAGAATTCACATTTTCAATTTCTAGATGAAAAATAATACCTTGACTAAATGCTAATCATACTTTCTGCTGACAGAGATAGAATAAACCGAGAGATTACCTAGAATACTAAGGGATAGCAGGATGAATAAATCAATACTGCCTCCATCCATATTACTAATCTTCTTTTCAGACATAAAACACAAAGGTTTTTGAAAAATGTAGACCACTTTGAGATAAGGTTTAAAGTGCTCTCTCAATCTTAAAATATAGTTTTCTTTACTAAAGTATTTTGGGCTAAACTATTTTACATATGAAAGATAAACTCAGAAAGAAATCTCAGCACCCTCTCTCCACCTCTACTATTCTCTACCCAGTAGAGCTTCAAACAGGAAACCGCAGCATCAGTTTTATATTTGAACTTCCAGAAATAGTATATGGATGCGCAAATATTGTTTTAAAGAAATTTTAACAAAAAATACCAGTTTTTCCTCAAAAAACAGTTTACACATGTATCCACATCAATGCATATAAATTTTGTACTTTATGTTATTATGTAAATGTTTTTTTATTTATTTAAATTGTCACTTAAGATGTGTTCAGAAATGCTGGAGCTCTGATGTTTATCCCACTGCACTTCTGTTCTTCTTTATGATAAATTTCTTTCAGGGCCATTTGAGCCTTTCCCTGGGAGCTAAGTGTAAGAGGATATGATCTTATGCTAAGTTGCTCCAGTTCGAATTTTGATTCCACCAGTTTTTCATTCTGTTAATTTTGTATGCTGATTCTATATAAGCCTTGTTTTATATTTTTGTAAAAAAGTATATAATCATATCTCAAAAGTTTTATAGATTATAAAATTCATGAAAACATATTTAGCACTGTTCCTAGAACATTCTAAGTTCTCTATAAATAAGCTTATGTGGACAGTCCTGCCTTACTTACAGAAGCCTTCTGGGACAGAAGTTAAAATTGTCACTGCAGATAAAGATTTTGTTTTGTTTTGTTTTGTTTTTTTGGTACCAGAGATTGAACTCAGGCGTACTCGACCACTGACCCACGCCCCCAGCACTATTTTGTGTTTTATTTAGAGACAGGGTCTCACTGAGTTGCTTAGCGCCTTGCTTTGCTGAGTCTGGCTTTGAACTCACCATTCTCCTGTCTCAGCCTCCCTAAGTGCTGGGATTACAAGCTTGTGCCACTGCGGCCGGCTCAGATAAAGTTTTAAATATATTACCCAATAATATCTATGGCCCTTATCATAACCAAGCCCATCTACAAAATGGATTCCTTTACACTTCTGCCTTCCACTTAGACAGTGCCTGCATCTACATAACAATGAACAGGTGGGTCCTATCCCAACAGCTGTGTACTGATATAAAATTGATTCTCCCTCCTTCTGATTTAGAAGCATTAAGTTTCAAATATATTACAAATTGCAGACTCAAACTATAAGACCCTATATGTCTAGTAGTAACCTTTATAGAAATAGTGATCTACATGGGTCCAGCAGTCCTGTTGTCTGGCTTACATCCAGAAAACTCAATGCATAGCAGTTAACATCTTCTTTTCTATCACTACATTATAGATTCGGCTGTGCTCTGTAAAGAGATGTGTCACTTCCTCATCCTCCTAATTGAACAGTCCATTCTCATTGTGCTTGTGTTTAACTACTATTATATTTTGGATCTTTAATCTTCCTACAAATCTCATGTGTTAGGCAATGTGGTAATGCTGAGGCAAAATGATAAGATTACAACCTCATCACTGGAATAATTCATTTGATGGATTAATAATTTGAACGAGCTACTGAATAGTTAACTGTATAGGTAGAGGGGGAGTCATTAGAGGAATGGAGGGTGTGGTCTTTGACTATATGAGATTCCTGGTTCCTCTCCTTTTCTTTCTCTCTCCCTCCACTCATAAACTTACCCTATTATTTATGAGATTTATGCATGTTGTATGTTGATGGTTCAGTGTTTTTTGACTGTTGGGTAGTATATCTTGCTTTTCTCTTCTTTTCTTCTCGGCTGTCCTGAACTGAGCAGCTTTCCTCCACCACACCCTTCTGCCATGGTGTTCTGCTGCTTCATTTGTGCCTAGAGCAGTAGAGAAGGCTGATCATGGACTGAACTTCAGAAACCATGCACTCAAAATAAATCTTTCCTTCTCTAAGTTGTTCTTGTCAGGTATTTTGGCCACAGCAATGAAAACTATCTTACATAATTGCCTCCACAAGTAAATGAGGAGAGGAAAATTTTATCCCCCAGTCATCCCCGTGAGTGGTATATACTGTGAAGCAAAGATAAAATGGAATTTAAGCCTCTTGTTCCCTGAGTGGTCTCAGTTCCTGTGACACTTATGTTTCAATATCTCATATCATCTTACTTATGTCCACCACATTCAGGTGAAAGAAATTATTATTAATATCTTTGTATAACAGAAGGACAAAAGCTTAGAAAGCATAAATGATTTCATTTATGATGTCATTAAGTGGCAGAGCTAGTATTTGAACCCAGGTTTCATTGACTTCAAGGTCAATAGTTTTTCACCACATTAGATTGTCTCATAAATAAATACAAAAGGTCTGTGGGAAACTGATTAAAATGCAAAAGCCATAGCTACACCATTTTTTTTCTTTTCCATTCACATGAACTCCATATACAGGATATGTGTTATGCTATGCTTAACAGTATGCTGAAATGTAAAGCACAAAAACTATTGACACATATTCAAAGGTATCAGTTAAGAAGGTGACCAGGTAATAGTTATAGACCAGAGGTAGACCGGCAAACCCTGGAGCATTCCCTTTAATACTAAATACAGATGGCATCATATAAAATAATGTAGGCTATCAAATTAGCACATTAAAACCAAGGAGACCAGAATACTGTTCTGGTCAGAATAGCTGTGGAATGGGCTAATCAAGACATGCATTTTTTTTTCCTTAAAAATATCATCTTTAGTCTGTAATCTAGAAAAAACATACACAGTAGCTAGTTTCCAATCAAGAACACCTTTTTGTGTTATGGAGAAAAAAAGGATTAAATATGTAAATGTGTTCCATTATAGCTTTGCTTCAAATTAGCATTCCAAACTATGGGCTAATCTTACCAATGGTAATGTACAATGTTCAAATTGCCTTCATATTCATTTATCTATTTGGTTTTCACATTAACCCTTTCAGGTTGATGAGGCAAAATCTTTTTCTTTTCCTTTCTCATTTTGAGACAATGGAACTGAATTTAGAGTTAGTATATTAACCAAAATATTCTTATTTCCACTGTTGAAAAAGAACAACCTCAATTTTAACCAAGTGTTCTAGTGATAATGATAGCAATGCCAAGAAAAATCATCTATAATACCAGCAACGACTACATTGGCACCAATGGCTTATAGTCAAACCTTTAGAATCAAATGGTTTTATTTTATTTAAACAGTGGGATTGTGTTTATATTTCCATAGAAATTGTCATCATGTGACTCAACACTGTCAACTTCTGAGTTTCTCCCATGTGTTTCCAAGCACATGTGTGAAATCACCCTGATGTGGTCTCAATAAGGGTATGTGTTAATAAGAGTTAACTGTTAATAATTCTTATAGAGAATGTTACAAAACACCATATTAGAAAAGACATTAATCTGAGATGAGTAGAGGTGTATTAATTGTCCTAGATCATATGGCCAGTAAGTACCAGAGTCAAACAAGGCAACACTGCTTACCAAAGAGAGTGCAGACAGCCCACGTGCTTGTCTCCTTAGATTTTACTATTCAAATTAAGATAGTATGTGTGCTTTATTGAGGAAACAACTTCTTATCTCAAATTTTAATACAAACTCCTATGTCATTATCCCTTAAATACAGTAAAGAACATGACTTTACCTTTATTAAGACAGGATTTGGGGAGGGCTTTCATGTGATTGCTTTGGAGCATCCCCTCTTTTGATGGCAGTAGCATATGAATGTAATTATTTCATTTAGAGGCAGAAGAATATTTTATTCTCTACATCCACACATCCCAATCTCTTTGTGTTTTTCTCCATGTTCCTGCAAGGTCTTACCCTTTTTCTCTCTTCCCATGACATCTTACACCAAATCACCATTATATTTGATTGTGAATATTCATTTCCATTACAGTTCACACAATAAACAATTGTTAACAACCCAAAATACTTGGGTACCTTACTACATACTAAGAGTATAGTGATAAGGGACATGGACATTGCATCTCTTCTTATAAATAAAGGTATTTATATAAAGATATTGATGTTAAGCAATTGCATTAATAATTGCATGATGATCAAAAAGCAGCTGGATAAAAAGTAGAATGTAAAACTTTAATAAGAGAGAGTCATCAAAACAGTTAAATCAAGAATAGTTTCCATGCAAACTAGTTCTTAGCAGAAATTTGAAAATTAAGAAATATGCAAACAGATATGCTGGGAACATGCCTCAGAGCCTTGATGGAGGAAGGTACTGAATGAAGGAACTGAAGCTGAAGTTTAGTTTGCTAGACTAATGAGGCAATTGAGAGCTATGCATAGCTTATTCACAATATTCACTTTCTTCTCTAACAAAAAATGTCTTTAAAAGATTGCAAACATGGGGAGATTTTCTGTTTAAAACCTCATATTGGCTAATTGGGAAAGGAAGACTAGAGATGCCAAGATTATATTTATATGAAGCAGAATAAAAGTATAGATATCCAAATTGTGGTATATTTATACTGCTTAGCACTAAAAAAGAGACAAACATTCTGTGGGTGCAGGAATATGGATGTATCTTCCAAATGTTATGCTAAGCAAAGTAACTACACAAATAGCATGATTATGATTCCATTTGTGTGAATATATTGAATAGGCAAAACTAATCAATAGTGGTGGAAATCAGATATGTGGTCACCTAGAGTAGAAAGGATTAGAAGGACATCAGAAAGACAGTTGAGCAAATAAGCTTTTTGGGATGGCAAAAATAATGTGAATATAGATTGAGGTGATGATTAAAAATGTGTTGTTATGGTTTAGATATTAGATGTCCCCCAAAAGCTCATGTGAGAGACAATTCAAGAACATTCGGAGGTGAACAGATTGGGTTATGAGAGCTTTAACCCAATCAGTGAATTAATCCCTTGATGGGGACTAAAAGAGTGGTAACTGAAAGCAAGTAGCATGTGACTAGAGGAGGTAGGCCATTAGGGTATGTATTTTGTATCTGGTGATAGGAGTGTCTCTGCTTTCTCATCATCATGTGATCTGCTTTGCTCCACCATACTCTTCTGCCATGAAGTCCTGCCTCACTTTGAGCCCCGAGGGATGGAACTGGCTGTCTATGCACTGAGAAATCTGAAGCTGTGAACCCCCAAAGACATTTTTCTTCCCCTATTGTTCTTGTCAGGTCTTTTGGTCACAGCAGTGAAAAAGCTGATTAAAACATGCATTATTCATCAAAATCACTTTAACTTATAGTAAATATAGGTGCATTTTCTTATAGGAGAACTATAGCAACAAAGTTGACTTTTGAAAGATAAATGTAACATCAGCTAATTTAATCCTTTTACCTTTTCCCAAAATGTAAAAAACAAGAATTGATTAAATTTAAGGTAAGACTAAGAACAGTGTCTTAGTGAGATACCTCACTCTTAACAATAATGCTTACAAATCATAAAAATTAAAATTCAAAGGTACTGTCTGTTTTATTGTGTTGAACTTAAACCTTCCTTATACTTCCACCTAAAATCAGTGTTGGTGATTATCCAACTTCTAGGACTGTAATTAATACTGTTTACTAAATACTCTTGTATTTTATGTATGCTATGTCATTCATTTAATCTGCATGCTATCTCTGAAAATGTTTCGTATCTTTTCTATTTTTTCATTTCAGATGAGGTTAATAATTTCATCTGCGTAACCTAATGGTAGCTTAAATACTGCATTGCCCAATGGAGGCCTACACTGATTTTCAGATGCAGATATCATAGCAGATAATTTTATGACATTGAATGAATATCTTAGGTTTATCTCAGTTGTGATTAATAAATACAAAGAAATATCAATTTGAATATTCAAACAGTATCTCTTAGAGTATTTTGACAAGTTCAAAGTAAATAATATTGCAATTGTATTATTTAGTAGTGCTTTGAAGTGGCTTATATAGAATCAAATGTTTTTATTTTATTTAAACAGTGGGATTGTGTTTATATTTCGATAGAAATTATCATCATGTGACTCAACACTGTCAACGTCTGAGTTTCTCCCATGAACACATCATTTACAGAACAGAAAAAAAAAAAGAAATACAAAAAAAAAAGAAAAACTTCTAGTCAGGCAAACATCACAGATATCCCTTTAGAGTGAATCTTTTACTTCAAAATATCTGTATTTGCTATGCTCTTTGAACTACCTTAAGTTTTACTTTAGAAAAACAGACATGTGCATTGTAACTTTATCAGTTTGGTTATCTGTCAAAACACAGAATCATCAAAATTTGAAAAAGAGCAAATTTACAAAACACCTGACATACAGCAGGCTGCTTCTAAGAAGAAGCAAATCACCAGAGTTTAATGCTTGATTAGAGCACAGGATGGGTAAGATTTGTTTGACCTTAATATTTAGACTCTAGTGATGTTTTCCCCATTTAACTGAGTTTTTCTAGAACAATTCAATCAGGCATAGATAAGAAAATTTAAAATGCACCTCTATTAAAACAATTTAACATGGAAATTAAAAAATAATTAACACAGAAAATGCACTTAATGGAAAAGGGTGTTAATGCAGATGTGTGTCCTTATTAACATGTTTTGTGAAAATGAGAGAAAACTGAAATTGTTCCTATATATTTAAATATATTTATTTCTTACCATCAAAACAAATTCAAAAAGATCAATAAGGTGAATTGCAACCACCACTAAAATTGACAACAGAGATATAAATAAATAACAAACTAGATAATTTTGTGATTATAAGCATGTTCAGAATCAAGAGTTTAAGAAAAATAAGGACAACACATTTTCATTCAGTTTCTAAGTAAAATGATTAAAAAAATTATGCCCATAAATTAAAATGTTACAGTTCAGGACAAAATAATCAGTGTAATCATAAATCTGACAAAATCACAGAAAAAGAAATCTTTCATAAATCCTTTCTCCTTTTACACAAGTCATGTTTTCCACTTCTATTCAACCCAGTCTAGTTATCTAGCATAAATCAATAAGAAAGGAGAGTGATTGCACTCCTCTCACTAGAAGTGAAAGAGAGTCATTGAAAAATTTGTTCTATGTCCATTAGACAGCCTAATACTGCAAAAGCAGGATGAATCTACATGTGATTTAGACAAAAAGAAGAAGAAACCACAACTTCTACTCAGGCAAACATCACAGATATCCCTTTAGAGTGAATCTTTTTCTTCAAAATATCTGTATTTGCTATGCTCTTTGAACTACCTTAAGTTTTACTTTAGAAAAACAGACATGTGCATTGTAACTTTATCAGGCAGAAAAAATTTTTGGTTTTGTTTACACTTTCCCATAATTAAGTCTGGCAAAAAGAACACAATTATGTACAGTCGTTAAATGAATGAACAAACTACAAAACATAAAGCAACTAAATTGAAATGTCTGAATAGTTAAAAAATAAACAATTTCAACTCTAAAACAGCACTGCAACATAGGAAATAAAATAAGAAAATTCCTCAACTATTTTTACAAGGATCTTATATTCATAATACCAAAACAGAAAAAGAAATAAAGCAAAAGAAAAAATAACAGGCAAATGTTAAATGTACATTTAGATGCAAGAATCACATATAAATTAATAATAAATTGAAACTAGTTATATATTATATATAAATTAGTATTGAATTTATATGGTAAAGTCAATTATACAAGATAAATTAGATATTAATAAAATAGAAAAATAAAATCATGTCAATAATTATATTATTTGATAAATTCAATGTATACTCATGATTTATAAAACAGAAAATTCTAAGAATTGCAGGATCTTATTTATCTTTTAAAACATGCCTGAAGACATATAGCCAGGCTCAGTGATGTACATATATATATATATATATATATATATATATAGAGAGAGAGAGAGAGAGAGAGAGAGAGAGAGAGAGAAAGAGAGAGAGAGAGAGAACATTATATTTAACAGAAGGTAGAAACATTTTTCTCTGAGATCAGGAACATGAAAAGAATTTCTTTTTGCAACTTTTTTTACAATTTTATTGGGATAATTATTCATTAAAAAAAGCTTTCAAAAATTAACTACAAATATTACGGGAAGAAAAATAATTTACTTTTCTCTAAAACATATGATTCTCTAGCAGAATTCTCACCATTCTCACATAGATTATTGGAAATAGTAATAGAGTTCATATTGTCTGCTGGGTTAAAAAATATTCAAAAATAAACTGGTTACCACTTGTGGATATGATGCACTAAAGACTTCCTCAGAAAATGTCCTCCAAAGAAAACAATATAAAACCTGAATATAATGCAAAATGTAAATATTTGAAGATGCTTCAGTGGAAAAGAAGCAAAAAGTGTGTACTTTTTGGAGAATGAAACTTGGGTACACAGTCAGTTACAGTTTCCACAACTTGCAGTCTAGAACTATCTGTAAGGCATAGACACTGGTAGTAAGAAAGCACACTTGGAAAAGATCATAATTTTTCTGGCACTGGGAAATTGAAAAGTATAGCTGGGAACTAAAAACATGGTAAGAGAAAAATGAATGGAAAAGAGCCAAAGTAGGAGTTTCCAAACTCCACCTTTATCTGTGACTGACCCCTCAAATAATGTTAACCTATGCCACCCATCACAGAAGAGCATTTTCAGTAAAAGTTTATTTAATATTCTAATAACAACAAAAAAAGTGTCTTTAATGGTTCCCCTTTATGATTTTTTGTGTAATTTAACACTTGCATAGTCTTTTTCAAGTTTTGATATTGAGGTGACTGGACTATTTTCTGAAAAAGCTGGTGTAAAATTGATATATCTTCATTAAATATTTATTAGTGGACATTAAGGAAATCATCTAGGCCTATAATTTTTCTGGAAAGCCTTTTGATAATTAATTGAAGTAGGAGAACTACTATAATTTTCGACTTCATCTTGTGTCAGTTTTTTAGTTGTATTTTAAGTAATATGTACAGTTGTATTTTAAGTAATTTGTCAGTTGTATTTTAAGTAATATGTACAGTTCATCTAGTTCTTAAATTTATTGGTAATAAGTCTTCCTTATTATTATTTAATATCTATAGGATATATTGTGATATATCTTTGCAGTTTTAACATTGAATTTCCAATCATTACAGAAGAATAAATGAGAAGGAATTTGATTAATTCAATTTAGCTTTTATGCCTTTTTATTCCAAATGGAAAATGAAGAAATGGCGTAATGGTGCCATCTGTATAAAAATTTTGTATATTATTTGTTTACTGGGTGAGAAAAAGCTTAATAGACATGAGTTATTCTTCAATTATTGTATTTATGATAGCAGTTTACTTAACCTGAAGGTAAACTATGTTATTTGCTGACAGACTTTCATCTCCTGGAGGAAACAATTTCTCATACTTTATTGTTGTAAATTACATTAAATTTAATGATTTAAATTAAAATTGGAAATTCCCAACCTACTTTTGGAACTGGCAATGATAATTTGCAGGTATGTTGTCAATGTCAGTATAATAAACCAATATCTGCTCATTTTATATTCACTAACAAATCTAAAATCACACAAGATTATACAAAGGATTATAAACTTTAAATTCTTTAACAGAACAAAACAAACAAGTGAAAACCTCACATTCAATATATCCTATGCATTTTATGAGAACTTTGCTAATATCCTTGTATACTACTTGCTAGGTTAACTAAAGAAATAGAAGACTTTGGCAGAATATAAAAAACACTAAAATTATTTTTAAATGAAAAAATATATATTTGTTTCTCTCAATTTCATCATATGATGGTCCACCACACTTTTTAAGTTTTAAAAAGGCCTATTAATATCTTGCATGGTTCAGGTTCAAAAACCAATCTTCTTATGGAATAAATGATCCATTTTGGTGGTGGAGTTCCTCTTATTGGTGATTTCCAAACTTTAAGAAGCAAGCATTTAAACTTAATGCCCAATTCACACACAGCAAAAAAGCAAATCTTCTGGAAAAACTCTCTCCTGATGCTCTTGTTTTCTCCTAATCATCATACAAATTACTTCCAAGTTCTTCTGGGAAGATTAATATGACATCCAATACAAAGTATGTTTCTGAAAGGCATCCAAAAACCAAACTACATCCATCCAGCAGAAGGGGCAATGCCAAGTGTGATGGGGAGTTGGCACTCAATACCTGTTTTAGTAATGATGGTATGAACATGTTTTTGTCTCCAGTGCTCTAACACTTCTAAATAAACATAGAACAGAATCTTTAAATGCAGAAAAACTTTTTTCTTGTGCCTTGGGCAACATCTCATTAAAATCAAGATAGGTCAATTATTCTAAATATTTTTTGAGAAAACTTGTTTGGGTTGGGGCTTATCTTGAGTTGTTTGCTGAGATTTTCTTCTGCTTCTCTCAGAATTTCATGTAATCAGCATATCCAGTCATAGTTTTCACATTTAGATAAATACTTATCAAATTGCTCTGATAAAAACACTTATTGATTGTCCTGTAACAGACAAGAACAAAAATAGTCTCAAGTATAGTTATTGTTGTTATTTATAATCATGTTTTCTTCAGGGTTTCTTTAAATTGATAACCTACCAGAAAATAATAGAAAATTATCCAAGAGAGCGTTCAAAGTACATAAGTTCTATTTTCCACAACAAAATAAAATTCACCTAGATATATGAGCTTTTATTGCATTTTATATATTAGAAAAATTCTTGAAAAGGTGAAAAAAACAATCTTTACTATCGTCAAGAATGAAATATAACATGATGTAAATCCTGTTGGTCAGAATCACCAACAGCTGCTGCTGTTCCACACAGCCATTGCCTTTCAGTGAATGAGGAGGAGATACCATTTTTACACTTGTGGAAATCCCCAACTTGAGCAGATACCAATTACTTTATCATTGAACGGTATCAGTCATCAGTCATATATCCTTTTTAGACTAATTATTAATAAGGACACCTGAATTTTCATGAATGGTTTAAAAAATCTCCCCTTTTGTGCTCAAGATGTTGATATTTTATTAGGCATGTGGCCTTCTAACAATGACATCTACACTGAGCCAGGCTGGTAAGCAGGTTTTTTTGCCACTGAAGGGCCTGACCAGAGCAATTGTAGAGGAGGAAATGCTATTTAAGGGCTCACAGTTTCAGAGGTCTTAGTACAGAGAAGGCTATAGAAGGCTCCATGCCTCAGGGCTCGGCTCCATTCTTTGGGGCTCAAAGTGAGGCAGAACACCATGGTGGAAGAGTGTGGCAGAGGGAAATAGCTCACACGATAATCAGAGAGCAGAAAGAGGGATCTCCACTTGCCAGAGACATATATATATCCCAAAGCCATACTTCATTTCTCATCTCTTCCAGCCACCCTCTACTGCTTCAACTACCACTCAGTTAATCCCTTTCAGGGAATTAATTCACTGATTGGATTAAGACTCTCAAAACCCAATCATTTCTCCTCTGAACCTTCTTTCATCGTCTCACACCTGAGCTTTTGGGGGATACCTCACATCCAAACCATAACAAGGCTCTATTACATCAACCTGAAACTTTCTCAGGCACACCTGTTTTTTCAGTCTTTCCTCAGTCCAACACTCTTATTTTTTAATTCCTTTTCTACCTTCAAGGGTTAACTATAGCTTAAAAACAGACCCAAGTTTATTTTATGTGTAAAACAAAACTCAAAAATAAATAAGAGGATTATTCATTATTTTGTTCTAAATATACTAAGAACAAAATTGCTCAGAATTTTTGAGCCACCAACGTGTACTTGTGTTTGTTTAGAATTGTACCAGACTATAGAGTAGCTCCAATTTATTATATCTTCTAATGCAATTGAACTTGAGTATTTAAATACTGAAATATGATTTTATTATAAATTAATTTCATTTTTTTGGAAAATGTTATCCACAATAAACTGCTTGCTTTAAAATTCGGAGTGCAAGCCAGGCACCATGGCACATGCCTGTAAGCCTAGAGGGTCAGGAGGCTGAGGCAGGAGGATCACAGGTTCAAAGCAGCCTGAGCAAAAATGAGGTGCTAAGCAACTCAGTGAGGCCCTATCTCTAAAATAAAATTACAATAGAGCTGTTGGTATGGCTTAGTGCTTGAGTCCCCCTCAGTGCAATCCCTAGTACCAAAATAAATAAATAAATAAATAAAACCCACTAACATTCGGAGTGCATAGAAGCACTCTCTTGTAATAATAACACAGTATAATTCAGATTAGCTTGAGTAGCTCCAGAAGACATAAGTAATGGGCATGGTACTTAGATTCTACTGCATCACCACCTTGCCTGCATCTCATACTGGTAAATACACGAAGAGTTTTCTATGACAAGTTGGTCGAATCAGAAAGAACACTAGGCCTGATATACAGATATGTCTAATATGCTACTACATTACAATTTCCATATGACCAGGAAGGACAGTAGTGAAGGAAGATCATATAAGTGCACAAAACCTGAAATGGTATTTCCAATTGTCGATTTTTGGGTGTAAGTATCATCAAATAAAACCATAGATTCATTGATTTATAATGGTATTAACTTTCTTTTTTCAGTTAAGGAATAAAGAGAATATGTTTGGAACATTGAGACCAGCCAGCCTGAAGTAGAGGCACATAGGGAACCTCTCAAAATGGGCACAGCCTAGGAAAATATTTTTCAACTGAACATTCGCCAGAAGGGCATCCACTACCCTCTACTGCAGTGGAGACTTTTCATAATTAGATGGACAAAATGAAGTAGTTTATTCATGACAGAGTTTCTTTCCAAACACTTTGTGACCATTTTACAGGGGACTGTGGACTCAATTATAAATTATCATGGTGACAGGAATGTTGGTTATGGAAGAGCTTGACAATATGGGATTCTCTTCTTTTAAGACAACATAGGATTCCTACCATTAAGAAAATCAAAATAGAATCTGCTCATTATATTATGTTATAAGCATTACACTGATGAGCTCCCCATCTGGCACCAACACTAAGTAATCACTAAGCCACCCAATGGAAGGTTGACATAGCACCATGTATTTTACATTGTTTAATGAACATACTACATTGTGGAAGAGTGTTTCAACTTGATAGAATGCCATTCCCAAGTTGGCACATTTGTTGAGGCTTTAGTAGCCCATTCCATTAGTTGATTATATCAACTGCTTCCAGATGATGCTTTTACACAATAAAATCTATTCATATTATGGCCATGTGCCCATTAATCCATATTCTTTGTGTAAAATAGTCAATTTATCCAAGGCAACATTATATGGGAATTCCATGTCAGCAAAATATGGCATTCTTTAAATCCTCAGTAGACAGTACTGGCAGCAGTTTTATGGACTCTAGGAAGATAACCCATAATTGAAAGTTAGTGCATATTGCAATAAAACTGAATCACTACTCTACTTTTTTTTTTTTTTTTGGTACCAAGGATCGAACTCAGGGGTACTTGACCATTGAACCACATCCCCAGCCCTATTTTGTGTTTTATGTAGAGACAGGGTCTCACTGTGTTGCTTAGTGCCTCACTGTTGCTGAGGCTGGCTTTGAACTTGTGATTCTCCTGTCTCAGCCTTCCAAAGTGCTGAGATTACAGGCATGCACGACCATGCCAGGCTCTGAATCGCTCCTCTCTCCCAGGTGGGAAGAGGCTCATGTAATTATTTTGTTTCCAAGTAGCCTGTTGGCAGTCCCTAAAGAACAGTGCTCTATTAAGGGGTACATTTTGATGTTAACAGTGTCTAGACCAGCCTATGTTATTAGATATAAAAGCAGCCTTCATCCTTGCCAACATAGGTTCATTCTTGCAAGCACTGTGGTGGCTAAAGAGAGACTAGTTTATAGCAAGCTGACGTGTCATATTCTCTCTCTGGTATTTGTGTGCCTTCTCCTTGCGTGGATGCTCTTTGGCAAGGACTAGAAAACATAACCAAAATCTACTATTTTTTTTTTTTTTTTGCTTCTATTAGTCTTTACAAATGCCTTGTAGTGAATGCTGTGATGTGTTTCTCAGGTACCCCTTTGAAGACTGACACCCATTCCCTAGTGGTTGAGGATTTCCATGGTTGAAAACTAGAAAGGAAGACTCCATCCCTAAAACTAGATGAAACATGAAGAGCCACCAGAATACAGCAGTCATACAATTTTTAAAATCTTCGTTGTTGGTGAATTGAAGCAAGATAGCAAAAAATGAAAGATACTAATGGGGGCAATATGGAGACATTTAAGAAGTTTCAGTAAGTAAAACTTCACAGTATCTATACAATCAAACATCTTTCTCTGGGTGCTTCTAAAGCACTAAACAAAATTAATAAAAGATTGAGGGTGATTACTTACAAATTAAAAGTTTAGTTAAAAAGATAAAGGGCTTTTCTTAGCAACATGTAAATCGCCTGTCATCTTCAACACTCAGAGTTAGTTCATGAAAAGGGAAGTATTTAGCCCAGGAGTTATCTATAAATAAATTAGAAGAAATTATAAGTGACAGAGAAGTATGAGTCCTCTACCTAGTTCAGAGTGCTGAATGGGAAAGAGCAATTAGCAATATGTAGGTTGATTTAAAACAAAAACAAACAAACAAACAAAAAATCTTGAATCTCCAGATCCTTCTGAACCCTGTGATCCTCAAAATTGACCTATTAATCCCTGATAATTGTGAGTGCCTTCTTCTGAAGATATTATAGGGGCTTCTGGCTTACAAGAAAGCAAGCCTCCTCCTTAGGATCTACCCTCACTATCTCTCTGGGATACCAGTCCAATAAATGTAGTTAAGCTGCTGGGGAAGTGCTGGGTTTACTGAAAGAGGAAAGGGAAGATAGCTGAAAAAAGCTTCGAGATATATTCATAGTGTACTGGCAGGATCCTAGATTTTACACATGGCCTGAATCCAGAGGGGCTCAAACAAAGTAAAAATTGGATAAGGAAGCACTTACAGATAAGGAAATCTCTCTCGTGATACAAGATTGATCACCTTAGTGAGGACTCTTGGAATACCGTTTTAACATCCCGTAAGGAAGGCACTTGGAAGTTTGAAGAAAGGGATACATAGCGCACAGTACTCTGGAATTGTCACAAAAGACTGTTAACTATACTTTTTAAAAGAAATTAACTATACTTTTTCTGGTTATTCTTTACTTTTGAGAGGTTGTATCAGCATGCTCCAAAATTACAGATACTTAAAAACTTTAATGATACAGTGGATCCTAGATGTTTTGAATTGTTTTTTCTCTTATCCTCTGAGTTTCAGATATCTTACCAAGATCCATGATGTATTTACCACTTCTTGCTCATCCTGCTGATTAACATCATGACACAAATACAGTGAATAAATGTGATCTCCTATAGTGAACACTGTTCTACAATACATAGCTTATTGGATATTTATTTTTTTCCCAACATATCTGAGTAAGTGATTTTAGGTGTCTAGGTAGCACATTAGACATTTGACAGTAAAGCCTTTTCAGATTTTAGATGCAGCATATTCCATACTTGGCAATACTACTACAACCAATTTACCTGTTGTCATAAAGATTGCTAGTTTTGAATGATACACTGGGCACCAAAGGGCTCTACAGGAAATTCAGTCTATGGTGTAGATAGCTTTGCCATTTTTGTCTTAAATCCTGCAACTCCTATGATGTCAAAGCACTGATGATAAAGGTTATATATGATGTGTATAGTAACACCAATAAAGTAATCAGAATAAAGACCTGTAGGCTTCATGGTAAAACTCTTTCTATCTTCCGTCAATAATAATACATAACTTAAAAAACAAGTCTTGCATGCAACAGACCCTGGTTCTGATGAAGAATCTAATCATGAGTATTAGGAGATTATGCATCAAAACTCTCCGTAATTAGCTGAATTGCCTCAGACTTAACAAATCACAAGGATAGGTGAACCTAGCAGTATTGAAGAATGGATTTGGCAAAAGAAGAAATAGTGGGTACAAACAATGAGGTGATCCATGGCTCCATGACAGTTAATACTATTGCACCAGCACCTCTTTTTCAGATACTACCTGAGAGCCTCATGGAAGGAGGGGCAATACTTCAGGACCAGCATATTGAGGACAAGTGTCATTTAAAGACAGATGTATGTATGTGTTCATGCTAACTAAATTTGGACTGCTAACGTCCTATAGCCACAACTGGAATAGCAGCAAAAGGTGAGAAAACCACTCCCACTCACCATAACTACTAAAGGGATTTTGGTAAGATAACTAAGCAGCCATTTTGTTTGTAAAGAGAAGAATCCATGGAAAGAACATATGAGCAATGTCAAATGGCTAGACTGGGTGATCAGAAGACTAAAGGAGAAATGTTGGAACACGGAAAATAAAGAAGGGCGAGGAAGATGCACATGGGTGGGTCTATGAAAAGTGGGCCCCAGGCATAAAGATCTTTATATCACATAGAAATAGCTACCCAAAGAACACCCACAGTTGAAGACATGTTAAATTAGATCCATCAATGGTAGCCAGTTTCTATTCTCTGTTACTGTCCACTCCAGGACTGGTAGAATGGGCTCATTAGTGCTGTAGTCATGGAAGTAAGAATAATGTATGAATTCCCAGTTTTTAAAGTTTACTTAGCTAATGCCACTGATAAGGCAGTAACAGAGACTAATTCTGAATTCCTGATGTGATATTATTCTTGGGAATACAACCAGTTACCCAGTAGCAAGTTAATTATACTGTATCTCTTCCATGAGAGACAGACTATGCTTCATCTCCTGAAAGGCCTCAGGCAGAAACTTGGCCTTTTATCCAATATCCCACACAACATACCCCTACTTTAGAGCAAAGAAGGTAAATGAGGTTTAACTGTAGCCCTATAGGATATTTTGATCCTATTATCTATCTCATGTTTAGAAGCTGCTAACCTGATAGAGCAAGAGAAACACATTTTGAAGGGGTAAATCTGCCAACGTGGATATCATAACAGCTAAAGATCAAGAGACATTTTTAAAGATTCCATGTTTATCATGAATCAATGATATTTTATGTTTCTGTGTCTGAAAGAAGTAAAATAAAACATAGGCCTGGTACCAAGAATGAAAGTAATCGTTGCCACACTTACACATCAAATTCTATGACTCCTTTGGGAGAATTTGTACTTGATCAGGGCAATATGATTTTAGAGTTCCAGATTTCTAGAGACAAATGTTTCTCAGAGGACACTAGGAAAGTTTCATTTAACTTTAAGCTGTATTGACCTGGCCACGTAGGGCTCTTCATGTGAGGAGATAAACAGGCAAAAACATGTTCCATTGGCTTGGAAGGAATAATTGACTCTGATCATCAGGATGAGGTAGGGCAATTATTACATTTAAGGGCAGGAAGACTATGCTTGGTCACTGAAAGTAGATAATGAAACAGCTATGGCTCAAAAAGGGCAACTCATGAGCCATAAATTAAATTTACAAATATTTTGACCTGACAATTAAATCATATCAAAATTGAGACAAATCTATATCTGAATTCAGATGCATATATGAGAAAAGAATAATATAAGATAAACTCTTAATACCTTTGCAGAAGTTAAAGAATTCTCAAATAAGACACTGAAAGCAAACTACAATGTAAAATATTTTTAATTGGACTTAAATTAAGTCCAATTAAAAGATATCAAAGATATCTTTTTTTACATTATCAAAAGATATCATTAATAGAGTAAGAGAGGATGACATAGACTAAGAGAAGATATTTATAAAATCTACATCTCACTAGAGACTTATTTCCAGAAATATTTTTAAGTTATAAAATTATTAGGAGAAAACAGACAACCTAATTGAAGAAAAAAATGGAAAAAGGTCTTTGGCAGCTCTCAAAGATGATATACAAATGACAGACCAGTTTATGAAAATGAAATTATAATTGTGCCATCTCACTGCAAACCCACAAGAATGGATGAGTTTTTTCTTACCTGAAAAAAACAGTTCAGTGTTTATTGAGTAGAGGAGTAAGTGGAAATCTCATGAACTATTGAACAGTGTGAGTTGATATAACCACTTTGAAAAAGTGTTTGGCATCACTCACTAGATGCTGAACATACCTGTACTATCAGAACATGGAATGTTCTGAGATAGTATATGGGATAAATAGTTAAATCAGATTTTACATATCAGAGACCTTAGCTAGTATTAAATGGCACTAATACTTTAGAGGTTACAGATAACTGCAAGACACAGCATAACATAAATTTCAAATTCCTTGAACAGAATGAATCACTCTTTAATGCCTAACTCCAAGGGATCAGGGAAGGTGCCCAGAAAAAAGAGAAAAACCAGACATAAATGAGTTTCAAAATATTCATGAGCTAACAAAAAGCAATGTGTGAAATTCTTGGAAACATGTAGCAAATTGTGTCCTGTTAATTTATTACAGTTCCTAGAATGATCATAAGGTCAAGGGATCAAGGTAACCTATTCAAACTTTTACAAGGTTTTATCAAAATTCTTTGTAAACATCTTTTAAATATGTTATATAAACGCAGGGTTATGGGATGATTTGGGGGAAAAAAGATGGTTTGAGTTTGCAGAGCCATTCAGTATTTTCTAACACTTCATTTTGGAATTGCATATGGGAATAAGAATGTTTCATAATCATCTTAGTCCACAAGATTGCTAATATTTGAAACTTTAAAGTCACTGGATAACATTAAACATTTCTGATATGTGAAGATATCAGATATTTCATACTGATGAAAAAAGTTACAAGATCTCACAGTTCTGTGCAAACAGGCAGAAAAGTGGAAGCCAAAATTGAGAGTAGGAAAGTTCAAAGAAAGCATTATGAAAGTGCAAAATTCAAATGATGTGTAATGAATAAAAGCCCAGACACAGAAATAATAGTAGGCATTATTATTAATGCCACTTGCTTTTGTTTGCCAGTTATCCTACCCCATCCCATGGCCATGAACTTTTGCTGGCACTGCTGCAAAAACTAACAAATTCTTACACTTTAATGACAATACTAGAAACCAAACAAATATATTGTCATGAGTAAGTATAAAATAACATGCTTCTAGAGTATTATTTGGACAATCGTATAATGCATAAACATGATAGTAATCTTACAATTTAAAAAGGTGAAATATAAGAAATATAAGGTCAAAATCTGCATAAATGTAAATATAAATAAAGAAACCAAAAATGCATTTATTTTCCTATCCCTGATATAACAAGACAAGAGGCGGAACTCTGCAACTGGGCAAAGTTCTCTTAGAAAAATATCAAGAAGCCCTTATTCATAGCAGGTAATAAACTTTTTGGCCAAGAAGTGCTAGTGGCAGAAATTAAATGGTTTTCACCGAGTTGATAAATGATATAACTATAGAACGTTAGTAAAAAAAGCTGGTGTATAATTCAACTCTCAGGTTAAAGTGAGGAAAATTAATCCATACCACATAATAGCAGGTAACTTGTGGTAATTACTCACAACACAGTAATTGATTAGAACTGTGGTACCTGATAGAAAAACACCATCCACATATGGCCATTTAAATTAAATTTAAATCAATTAAAATAGAGTAAAATAAAAATTTAGTTCTTCAATTTCAGTCTAAATAGTTCAATCCCATAATGTTTCAGTGTGACTAGTGACTTATATGGAATAGCACAGTTTATAAAACATTTTTATCCTCACAAAAGTTCTACAATCACCTGGAATATAACCTAAATTTCTCCCTGTGTCTTAGAAATTCACAGAGGAATAACATAGTTTGTATCATCTACCAGAGAAATTGGGGGCATTAAACAAGGCTTCCCAAATTCAATTTTATATAAAAGAATATCCTATGCAATGTAAAAAGGGGTTCCATAAAAATAAATGGAAAAATTCTATAATAAAATATTTTAGAAAAGTAACTTCATGAAATGTCTCACATTACAGACTCAAAGAATAATGGGAATTAGTATATTTTAAAAGACTGCAAGACTTTATATATATAGTAAATATACTTGTTCAAGTTTGCTTACTAAAATGTTCAAACAGAGAACATTTAAGTGTTTTCTTAGTTCTCTCCAGTGACATTAATGTTAAAAAAATCACTGAAAAATATTTTGGTATAATTCTTAGTTCTTATAAATGAAGATCCCTTAGGTATAATTTATTTATCCTAATTGGTAAACTTAGTTCTGCTTTAAAGTATCATTTAATAGAAGAATGAATAAACCATACAGCTATGAGCTTTCAAAGCATTATCTTATTTAATTTCAGTTTTCATAACAGTTCTGCAGTGCATAAAGGTTGAGTCTTATTTTAAAGATTCACTACACACTAACTTGCCCAAGGTTAATGTTTCAGTCAGCTTTTTCACTGCTGTGACTTAAACACCCAACCAGAACACTTGAAAAGGAGGAAAAGTTTATATAAGGGCTCACGGTTTCAGAGGTCTCAGTCCATATACAGCCAGCTCCATCTTGGCAGAAGAGTATGGCAGAGGGAAGCAACTTACCTAATAATCAGAAAGCAGAAAGAGAGAGACACCACTCCCCCGATATAAAATCTATCACCCAAAGGCACGCTCTTACTGCCCTACCTCCTCCAGCCACACCCCTCCTGCCTTCAATTACCACTCAATCCAATCAGGTGGTTAATTCACTGATTGGGTTAAGGCTCTCATAACCCATACCAATTAACTAATCACACACTGCTGTAGAAGAAATCATGGAAAAACCAATTTCATCCAGACTATTATGCCTTTCATAATTTTAATTGATAGACAAAAATCACATGTTTTATACTATAACAATCTTATAATTATCATACTGTTGTAGATCAACATACAAAGCACATAAATGGGCAATTTCTCAAGTTGAATGTGTGATGAGTATGTGAGTCCACTACTGCTCTAAATATACCAGCATCACTTGGCCCCCAATGTGATTGGATATCATTGCTCTAGGTGTTACCATAGGCTAAACATTATATTTAATGATGCAAAAAGATTAGCAAAACATAATCTTTTATGTCAAGAGAGTTTATATCATAATGAGAAGATGACGAATAAAGCAACATATGAATTGGCATTAAGGCACAACTAAAGGTACCAGACTAATTGATATATAGAAGAATAGGTGGGTATAAATGGACCATGAAAAGTGAGAAATGTATTTAGTGGTGTGTCATGAGTGAGAATTTGACACTGTTCATAGAATTGTCTCAACTAGAGCGGTGATAAAATCATGAGAAAAAGCAAAGTGGCATAAGAATTAGAACAGGGAATAGAGCAAATGTTTTGGTAAGGTTAGAGTACAAAGAACCTTGTTGAGGGGGTTTGCCACAGTATGCCATGAATTTACAATTTGTTATGTTAGGATAAAGGGCTAATTATGCAATTAAAATAGAGAAATGGCACAATTTTATGTGGGTGTCAGAAACATAACTCATTATAAATATTAAGTTATTTGAGGTCAGGGAACTGAAAAATCAGTTAAAAGATAACAACAATAATTCTGGTGAGAAATTTTGGATATTGAATAACTGATTAAAATGAAGGGTAGACTGGGATAGAGGCAAGGGTGATAGAAAACATCGGAAGGAAAAACATCAGCTGAATTTTAGATATAATAATAACAAAGGTATTGGGAAACAATCCTGATCATGTATAGTTAGGAAGTTGAATAGAGAAATCTAGAGTTCACAATAAAGAATGATTCTAGAGATGAGCCCTGAAATCAATAGTACTTGCATGGAGTTGGTATCCTCAGGCATAGATAAGATCATCCAAGAAAAGACAAGAGTAGAAAACACTACTGCAAAGTTTTGAAAAACTCTTGATGCTTTAATGACTGACTAAGAAAATTAGCTTGACTTCTTTCACTGATGATTTCACTTCTTTAGTATTATCAAAACAGTGTAGCTTTTGAACATTCTACTTCATCTTTTTCATAATTAATACCAATCATTATATTAAAGTCAGTGTCAGGTAGATACCAGTATAACAATCAAGTATGTGCCATTTTCTGTCTAAATACAATGGATTTATCATCCTAATAAGTGATTGTTATCCAGGAGTACCTAATATAAGAACAAGCAATCAATGAAATATCAGTAATTTCCAATATATACCTTCCTAAGGCCACTTTCTCAGTCTTTATTTCTGCTTAGGTAACTGGTTATTAACAGGTAACAATTTCATCAATTATTAATTAGCATTTTTTCAAAGGCACTAAATTATAAAAAGACAACTTTTTAATTGTAACTAGTTGCTTCACAAGTAATAGAGCAAAAGTCACATATTATTTTATTTCACTTCTCAGTCTGTGCTCAGTTGCATTTCTTAACTAAGTTTGGCAGAAATGATAGAACGCAAACATGTAGAATTGAAAGGAGACATGGAGAACATGTCCTTGGGACAAAATGAACACATGTTATTTCAGTCAATGAGAGAGTGAAGTGGGAAGTTGTAGTATAGCAGCCTTGTGTAATGAAATAGAGGCAGAGAAGGTGAAGAATTAGGAAGAACATAATTTTAGTTTAAGTTTATTTTTTAAAATGATACATATTAATGGAAGGACATGTGATGTTGTGATACATGCATACATTATATTACATTTAAATTAAGTTAAACATATTGGTCTCCTCGAAAATTTATAATTTATGATGAAATAATTTAAAAATATTTTCTTCTAGCATTTTGAATTACATAGTGCATAAATGCTAGATAAATTCACCTTTGTTCTATATCACACCAGAACTTCTTACTTCTATCTTGCACCATCCATATAACTGATAACAGTCATTCAGTATTGGTTAAAAATGGTAAATAGTCAATCAAATTTATTATGTTTAAAAAATTAAAATGTGTGAAAGATGATGATTGATGTGAATTATAATGAATTATACATGAATGTCTACTGACACTATGCTTTAGTGAGAACAAAACATTTACTCACATGGTATTTTTTGTGAAACCATGTTTGATCAATGACCATATATTGCTAAATCAACTATTTGGCTCCAAAAGTTGTGTGATTTTCAAAATCAAAAATACATTGTCACCAGTAGGGATATTTAAACAGTATATTACAGCATGCAAAAATAGTTCCAAAAGAGAAAATTTAAACAGGTTATAAATAGTGATAGAATCGTTAAGTCAGCACATAGCTTTCAGTTTCAATATTAAAGAAGGTAATACTTGGATATGTCCCATCATTTTTAAAAGTATAATTGATTTAGAAGTAAAATCAATAACATACACCAATCTAGCAGCTAACAGAATTGCTGAATAAGCCTCTTTTGTAATTCTTGCTTGTTAAATAGAGAAGAAATAGCTGAACTTAGTACATAACATATTTACATGTAAGTCGTATTATAAATTTTATTTATATTGTAAATATATATATATATTTATTTACATTGTAAATTGTATATAAAAACTAGTTTATATTAGGTAGATTAAGAATTAACCTCTTAAAATTCTACATCATTGATTTGCAGATCCAGACTTTTAAGAATTGGTTATTAAATGTTAAACATGGCACATCCTATACATGTGTAATTCATTCCACACCCTAATTTACTGAGGTCTAACTCAGATTATTTTTGTTTTATTAAACAAAGATACATCTTTAAGTTGGGAAACATATTCCTAATGGCACTTTGCTCCATACAGTTGTAAATTACAGAAAAAGATAATTTCAAATTCTATGTAAGCTGTTCTTTTGAACCATTTTTATTTCAAAGAAATAAGACCGTGACATAGAGCAAAACAAGTAAAAGAAAACAGTTAAAATAAGCACATTATTTTCCTTTTGCTCTTCACAAAGAGGCTATGTTTAAAATGCCATGATTTTAGTCAACACTACCCTTTACAGCTAAACTGTAAGGGCACTTCCATTAAATTCAAAACCAACAACAAGAAAAATCCAAAGTTACTCCCATTGGTTTTTTTTTTTTTTTTAATTTTTGTTGCAGTTGTAGATAGACAGCATGCTTTTATTTTATTTATTTTTACTTGGTGCTGAGGATAGAACCCAGTGCCTCCCATGTGCTAGGCAAGTGTCGATCCTGTTACTTCCATTTTTAGCTTGACATTTGCTTATATCTTTAATGTAAAAAATTCTTATTATAAAGAAGAAATTCAGTTGATAATTTAATTTATGAAGATACATTAAATATAATGAGTTAAGGTTTAATTGAGCAGTAATAAAATACAACTTGGACAAATATCAGATATTTAAATGAAAATCATACATATTGTTGGCTAGTGAAGCAGGTCGTCCTAGGTATTATAGCTATAATACAGATTAGTTTACCTATTCTAAAATCATTTGGCAGTTAATAGCAAGAGACTTTAAAAAAATGCTAGCCCTTGTGACCAAGGAATTTTATCTCTTAAGAATTTACAACTATAAAATAGTAAAACATGAGCTATAAAATTATGAAATATATACTTATAAAGACATTTAAAAGAGATAAATTAAGAATAGTCAATGTTTCACTATAAATAAATAAATAATGCATCTGTAAAGCACTCCATTTATCTATATAAAATTTTGTTTCAGAATATTTAATGACATGAAAAATGCCCATAATATATGGAAATTGCAAAAGGGAGAATAGTGCATAAATTATATAATCAAATTTGATAAAAACAATTTGAAAAACAAGGAATCACATCTACTACATGTGTACAAACATAAATTAAGAAGGTCTGAAAGGATAGGATAGATGACAGAAATAGGCAGGCAAAAAGTTAGAAAAGCAAATATTCCTTGTTAGAATTACAGGTAAATTTTGTTATGAACATGTTTTAGCTTCGTTATTTTTAAAAAATGTTACAAACCTGAAGGATACGCATTTTTCCATAATCTGTCACATTTTAATTGTTTAAACGGTAACAGCTTGAATTTTAAATATTTCATCTGAAGGGAATTTAACCTATTCTCTACTTTGTCCTCTCATTCCTGGATGTGCTTTTAAAAGATCATCTATACAGAAATCAACAGAGTACAAGCGTTAAATGATATTGCAATCACATGCCCTGATTCAAAATAAAGTGTAGGTTAATAAATTCTTCATAAAAATGACACTATCTTCACAGAAGGGCACTACCGGAGATTGCTGGTTGATTAAACCTTCAGCAAGGCACATTTGTTTTCTAGTTCTATACTTATTGATTCTGTAGTAATAACTGCAATGCAGAGTTACTGCTTGCACTCACCTCAGCTTAAGAAGCTCTGTTGCTTTTTATCAGAACATTATGTTTCCTACTTTACTTTTCAATTTCCTGGATGTATCAAGAAAAATAAAATGAGTTAAAGAAACAAAAACTTGACATCTGAGACTCCAATTTATATCACCTAAAAATACAATTAGAAATATAACAAAAGTTTCCATGAAAACAAATGCAATCTAACATATCAGAAATTCAAATTACAATTTATGCTATCGACACAAATCTATAAGTGTTTTCATTTGCACATCTGAATAATATATATCATTTGGATGCATTCATCTCATTTCCAAAGTATTAATCTTCTGTAATGTTTATAAGAGGAAAACATTTCTAAGTGAAGCAATAGCAATTTCTGTATTATACTTCTTATTTTGGGTTTGTAAAATTGATTTTACTAATATAAATCTGAATCACAAATTTCTGCTTCCAGCATTATAAGGATTCAGTGGTGTAAAGTTTTTATTTTCAAATGACATGAAAAACAGCCACTTTCTAACACTTCATTCAGTACTCTAAAATACACTGGCAAGGTGACAGTAGTGATCATGTTTTCTGCCCATTCTGGTTACAGTCACATATTAATTTGGAGATACCTTTCAGCTTTTCTTTTCCTTTTTTTGCATTAGGATAAATATAAATTAAAAATATGTTTTAAGTGCCATCAAAGCAGTGTTGGGAAATATAGGTAATCTATTATTTCTAACTGTATTTTAGTCTAATTTTATCTTTCACTTACTACATAAATTTTGAAACTGTTAAATGTAATTTGAGGTTTCTAATTGACACCCAAACCAATTTAGTTTAGACCAGTTTAAATTAATATATTTCTTAGATGCCTATGATTCCAATTAGATTTTATAGATTTTATCTTTTGTGTTAATTAGTGTAGGGTACCACAGGAAAACAACTGGATTCAAATATGTAATAGATCAACACAATGAAAAGTGAATTTTTGCTCCTGTAGTTTAGGAAATTTCTAAATTCACAGTTCACAAGTATTTCTATTTCTCAAACCATGTGAGGATCAAAATTGCAGGCAAGTGCTCTACCTTTAGTATACAATTACCATGATTGCCCTGGGTGCTCCTCCTCCCAGCAGTCAGATGGAAGATAAGCAAGGAGGGGTTCATTTAGGAGACTGAGGTAGTGGGAAGATATATTTTATAGAAAAAAGTACAATCATACAAAGGATTATTATCTTTTGTCTCTCTCTCCTCTCTCTCTGCTTCTCAGCTGCCATGAACTAAAGATTTTTCCTCCACTATTCCCTTCTACTGAAATGTTCTACCTCTCTTCAGGCCCAGAGCAATGGAGCCCACCAACCATGGGTTGAACCTCCGAAACCATGAGCTCCAAATCAACTTTTCCTACTCTTTTCTTGTCAGTTATCTTGGTCACCTCGAGGAAAAGCTGACTGACACATCTGCAGTTCTCTAGGGAGTATGTTTCCCTTTAACCCTCTCCAATGTATCTCGTGGCCCTTGGCTTCCCCCTTGGTAAAATTCCTCCTTTTGTCTTTGCTGGGCTCATCTAAAGTGGATAGGGTTGAGGATGTCATAACTTGAAACTAACCAGTTGAGATGACTATTTTCTCGCTGGTGAAATTTCTGTAATTCTAGTATTGTCTAATGATCAAATATTCTTTCCCCATCCCTCTCCACCTCTCTTTCTCACACACACAAATACACACACACACACACACACACACATTTTGCTCTTGGTCTCACTCTTTTTCTCCGTTGGGGAGTAGAGACTTAAAAATAACACAAAAACTTTTTACCTTAATATCTAACTTACAGAAAAGTTGTAAGAGTAATGTTAAAGTTCCCATATCCACATCAAAGTTTTGATTGTTAATAATTTTATAGGCTTGATGTTTCAAGCCTATAAAGTATATGTGCTTCTGATAAAACCCATGTTCTAGTCATTTCTGATTTCATCAAATGTGTTATCAAAGGGTTTTTTTCCTGTACATAGTTTTTAAGTCAGTTCTATTAAATGTGCTTTATTTCTTTGCTTTTCTCTTCTTCCTATGTGCTTCATTCTTCTCCCTGTCCTCCTCCCTCTCCTTCCCTCTCCCCTTCAACCTCTGTTTCTCCGTTTCTTCCCTTTAAGGACACGTGAAATAATATGAGAGGATGAGAAGACAAACTCTCTTAAGCTGATTTTTGCACAAACTGAAGCCCTTTGATTATACTGTCTTAATATGCCTTTGGTTCTTAGAGCCCTTTTCTGTCTTATCTCCTGTTATTCAGGGTTCAGAGCAGTTGGGTTTTCCAGCCCTATGATGCTTTAATCTCTGGCTTTTTTTATTCCCTTCAATCTCTGTTTAAAACCCACTAATTCTTGCCTGAGCTTAGCTCTTTCTTATAATTCATAGCTCAGTGCAGCAAATAACAGTCACACATTTATTAACACTCTGGCTTTTATCATCTCTTACCCTTGAGCTCCAGTTCCAGTAGGCACTTGATCTACCTTCCAAGTAATTGCAGGTGAAAGGTTTTGAAATGTTTTGTCCCTGCAAAGCCCAATCTCCACCCCTGCAACTTTCTATATGTATTTTCTCACCATCTACCATATGATCTCCTTTTCATTTTTGTTAGAGCAAAAACTTTTGTTACAGAACATGTTATTTTTTTAAAGTAGTACTCTATTTTGATATCATGTATTATTAGTAGAAATCAGCTGGGATATGGTCACAAGAACTAAACAAATAATGATTCAAGACCATGACATTTTCATGTAACTATCTAGGGACACTCAGGTCAATGATCAAACTTGAGGTCACTCTACCAGTTTCCTGTTAAGGCAGGAAAAAGGGAAAGCAGTGTAAGAGGGCTCGCAGGCAAGTTTTGTAGAATGAACCTAGATATGACCATTCCACCTCCTCTCACTTTCCACATGTTAATTGGTCACAATAATCTCTAGGGGCAGTTGAGAATATAGTCTGACCTATGTACACATGAGAAGAAAAAAAAAAAGGCAGGTGGGCAGGTCCTTGCCTCACTTTTGAATTTGTTGAAAGTAGCTATATAATTCAGTGACTAAGTGACTAAGTAAACTGTGCAAAAATAAAAGTAGGTAAGAAAAAGAAAGTTAAAGTATAATAGTTCTAAGGATGGAACAATCACCACCACTGGTTTAATAGTCATATTATAATTTTCATTTTTTCTATTGAAAGACTTCTTCCTTCAGTGACTTGAATATATGTATTCCTCAAATCATTATCCCCTCACTTATTCAGAGATGTTTTGATGATGATGATGGTAATTAAAAATTAGAATAGAAAGTTTCATATCTTATTTAATAGAGTAACTTTCAACTGTCATAAAAAGATCAGAAAACAAAGTGAGTTTTCAAGTTTCAATAAAACTGATTTCTGATCATTCTGAGACTTAGCTACGAATATGTCAGTAAAAAGGCAAATATAACTTTCCCAAGAAAACCAATATTTTTAAAAGCAGGAAGGATTTTCTATGTCTGTATAATTCATTTCTATCAGCATTTTCATGTTTGCTTTCCTGATGTAATTCGGGATTTTGTTATGGAAAGAGAGGAGAACTCTGAACTGCAGAGTAGATGGCATATACTATATTTTTAATACTGAACCTACAGTATATACCACTACCTTTTTACAGCTGCTACATCTGTAATAAGGAAATATTATATCCTGAATTTGGTCAAGAAAAATCTACTATTTTATTGTTTGAATGGTATTCCATGTATAAAAAAATTGAAGACAATATTCATTAAGCATTGACTATGTGTCAGAACTTATTTCATCTTGTGAAACCAAATGAAGTAACTTCTATTATTAAGACTATAGAAAGGAAAATTGTGACTTGATATAATCTCATTACTTACTCAAGAGCCAAAAAATAATGAATAAAGTAATTATGATATCTGCAAAGATCAAATTATGAACACTCACTATATGATCTTAAAATTCAGTTAGAACTGTTACTATGTTTTCCTACATTATAATAGCAAATGTTTATATATGGTATTTAATCTGTGCCAACAAGCTTCTGGGAGTTTTGCATTTAGTAACTCATTTAATGCAGAACTGAATGAAGCAGGTAGTGCTTTTGCTATGGAAGAGGAAAAGCTGAGTAGAGTGCTCATGTCCACATAAATAGTAAGGATGAGGGTTAAACTTCACACTCAGGTTGTTTGGCTCCAGGGTCTGCATATTTAAATGATTCTCTATGCAGCATCTCCCAATGCTCAACTTCTATTGAAAAGAAAGTTTATTAGAGGAATAATAAACACACTGGCATGAACAAGAACAAAGGCTTTACCATATGTGTTTTTAAACCTATTATAGTCTTTGCCTTTTTCTAATTGTTACTGACAAAATACATAATGTGGCACGTCTGAAAGATAACTCCATCTATGGATCTGCAAACTTCCTGTGTTTGTGTGTGCATGTGTGATATAATCATGCCTCAAAGTCTTTTAATCAAAATAATTAGCATTAATCAATTGGATGTAGCATTCCCTCTCTATATACATGTTCTATTCTGAAGTTTGAATCATAATATAAATTTGTTCATGAAAACAAGGTAGTGGAATATCTCCTTTTCTTCTCCATTTTTTTAACTCCAAATCTTCTGATAATTAGTCATGAATGAATATAATCTCCTTATCCTATATTTACGGAAACTGAGACATTGATAGATTAATTAAACAGATGACATAGGTAAATTTTTTAAAAAAAAATCTCTTCAGGGCCAGGATGTACTATAAAGCTATAAAATTATTTTGTTCCCTTAGGTGAAATTAAAAGAGAAGATTAAACAAATCCATTATTAGTGTTCCCTTAAGATGGTAGTTACCAAAATGGGAATAGAATGGGTGACTGCATGTACCTTACTCAGTTCTTTTACTTAGAACCTTTATAAGTGGTTTACCACTCTTATTAATGAGCACCAGCTAATCTTAAAGCAGCCTGTTTCCTACTGGGTATAGTAGGCAACATGAGTTGATGAGATTGATTCATACCTAAAGCCTGTATTAGAGGAGAAGAGGCTACTAAGACATAAAAGCATTTTGTTTTCTAAATCATATCCAGAGGTTATACTTGTTTATATTCTGTTCTTTTTACATTTCTGTCACTTATTAGTGGTTGCAAAACAAGTAATATATGTAAAAGAAGGAAAATGTTACCTGAAGAGAATAAACTATTTTAGTATGCACTCTTTTGTTCTCAGAATACTTCCTTTAGGAAAAATTCTTCCTCTTAAAACACTGCGGAGAGCAGACTGAGAAATGGTTAATGACAATTTATCTTATCAAACTACTTATCCAATCTAATGACAATGGCAAAGACTTATTTCAGAAAATTTAACACATTCCTTTGGTTCATTTTACTATATCATTAATAATTATGAATAGTTTCTGAATGAAGCATGGTTATATCTTTTGGTTAAAACATTTTCTTGGCCCATTCTCCCAGATACAGCATTTTCAGCTCATTCCAAGCTTTCTCCAGTCACCTCTCTCAAGGTCAAAAAAAATGATACAACAATTAAAAAATAGAACAAACAGCAGCTAATGGCAGGAGCAGTTCATAAAAGCTGTAATGGCAATTCCACACAGGCAGCGAAGGAATGCAACATTTTCACTGAGCACTACCTGACAGATTCAATAATCAAGGGAAAGCCTTAATTGATGACACTTCATTAGCATAATGAGTCGAGGCTGGGAAAAGAGAGTCCCTTATTAATTAATCAAGCAAAGCACGAACTGTTTCAGTCTCCTACACTCTGCCATTTTCCATTAATCAAGAAAATGTGTATTAAACTCATTTGAAATCTCGGCGTGTGGATTATCATTCCAAGGAAAAGCAATGGCAAAAAGGTTTGCCCAGCTGTACACATCTGCTCGGGATTCACTTATGCCTCCAATTCAGATTTGCAAAACTAAAATCATGCACACAGGGCACAGAGTTAGCAGTTCTCTAAGACATGTAAATCACCATCTCATTAAGAAAGCAAACAAAACCCCATCAATTTCACTAGGAAAAACAGAAAAAGAAAAAATGAATTAACTTCATTTGCCATTGCTTTGTATGTTGTCCAAACCTCTGTTGCATGCAATATTATAAAATATAGACATATGCAAAATATTTATAGTAACCTGGTCAACAAACATATCTAATTTCATATTCTTTGTTTTAGGTTCTATATATTTCATTGAGACACAAGAGAAATGATTTTTGGAGGTGGGATCTGGAACAAAAGTGTCATGCTCCTTAGTCCCCATCCAACCACAGACACAGGTGTTGAGAATCAATGCTAATGAGGTTAACAAGCCAAGATCAAAACTGTAGAATCCCTGCAGCAGAATGGACTTGAAGAGAGACTGAAACCAGGACTCTATTATTGTAAGGTCACTTCCCTGTGATGTTCCATGTAATCTTCAGGTGAGAGGAGGCTGTCAACACATTAATAAGCTAAAGAAAGCTAGAATGGAATTTTGGAAAGAGAACACTATAAAAGAAATCTGTGTCCTTTGGATCTAGTCTTGACCCTCATTACTACTATGTAGATTAGTATAGCACCTTGATATCTAGGAACTTCAGTTTTCTCCTAAAGAGTAAGGGGTTTGGACTAGACAAACTCTTCAGTCAATTATGTTCAGAACTCATTAGGAAAAGTTGGCATTTCAAGTCAAGGGTCTTATTTGTTCATCTAGCCAACTATAGACATGTTGTGTATTTAAAAATGATGGTTTAACCAAACTCCTTACTTGCTTTCTATTTATCTCTACCAGGAACTCCATGTACAGTATACCAATTTTGCACAGAGAGCCTAACCAAATTCCATCTTTCCTGCTTATCTATTAGTGTGTTGGGGCTCCTTGTAGTCTTATGTCAATTATACACTATCAAGGTACAGGGAGGCCATTCTTTGTGAAAACCAAGCATGACCAGTTATGCAATGCCTAAGCTACATGACCATACGTGGCAGCTATGTAAACCCAACCATGTAAAACCGAGGTTAGTTGGCCAGTGTGTCTTGTCTATATACTTCATGTTTGTGTATACCTGTTTCCATCCAAGACAGATTAGAAGCATTACTCAAATTTAGTGGTTCCAGCATAAGTGAAAGAAATAAAAACTCTGATCAAACAGAATACAGTTTTGTCCATTGCCTGTTTATCAGCATTATTTTAAGTGCTTGATGATAAAAAGACAAATTTGTTTGACAGAAATGTGTCTCATCTAAATTTTCAAGTGGATGCATTAAGCCTAGTAACAAGATAAATTCACATCTGAAGTACTTGTGACATTCTAGAACTTAAGTGTAGTGATATACAGATCACTAGTAAAGAGCCATTGCTGATCCGGGGGCTCTTTCATGTGAGCCAAATTGGTCCCAAGTGCTGAACATTAACTTTTTGAGTTCTGAGTGGAGACAAGCATTACATCCTTGCAGGAAAATACCCTCTATCAATTTGAAAGAGCTCAGATTTGTGTTAAGGATGATTTTATTATAATAAATTGTATTTTGCAACTTTGAAGATAGCTGAAGCCATCACCTGTAACATAAGATGATAACCAGAGACTACATGATCTCAATAGCTACTTTTTCTAATAAAAATTTTATTGATTTTTCAAGCCCTCAAAGATTCCTTGTTGTCATAAAGTTGGCTTAATGTATACAACAGAATCTATCTATGCATACAAAATGAAACCCTCTCTCAGGTATAGTGGAAAAGGAAAATACACCTGTGATATGCAGGCACCAACTTTTTCTGACTTGCCACTATTGACTTTCTAGGAATATTTTCTGACCTTTCATTATATGTTGAATTATTTTGCAAAATGCTCTTTCTGTTTATGAGTATCAGCAGTCAGTAAAAAAGAAAAAGGAAAAAAAAACAACTTCAAAACTGATTTAAAAGCAAGGACACATTATATATTATATGCCAAAGTCAAAAGTGAACATAATGAAATGAAAAAAAAAAAAAAAAAGGAGGCAGAGGCAGAGGAGTGACAGTGATTCCTTTTTTATTAGATAATGAGAAATTTTCCATATCAGAAATAGATGCTTATTTCAATAAATGTCAGACAATTGCATTTTGGTAAAGTATAAATCTTTCCCATTGTTGTGAAAATAATAAATTCCTACAAGATGTTAAGAATTTAGATCAATTGAAATGATGGAACCCACATATTGACAAGCAAAGAGTACAAAATAAGGCTAAAAGAATTGCTTCATATAAAACAGATCTAAATGAGAGCACTCTCTCTCTCTCTCTCTCATATATATATATGAAGAAAGAAATGGTTAATTTAATGGACTTAAAGTTTTCCAAACTCTATAGTCAATGCATTTATTTTAAACCATGGGCTGAGTTTTTGAGAGGTGCTAATTTTAAGGTATTGTCTATAAATTTAGCTTTGAAATTATTTTGCTCCTTTAGAAAAAAGTCTAAAATATTCATAAAGTCAGAACTCAGTTCTAGTTCGAGGATAACACATTACCCTTTTCAGGCCACTCAGGATACTATTGTGTGTGCCATTGAGTAATGCCATAAGGAAAGAAAGAAATTTAATAAAATGAGCACATGTAAGTACAGCTGGAAAGAAATGAAAACTATACAAAACTTCTGAGAATATTATTATTCAACAAAGGTAACTTTGGCATAACCTTACAATGTAGAAGTTACAATACATTTAACTTTTCATTTGCTGTTGTCCATAAATGTGTAAAAATAGTGGGAACATAGCAAAAATGAATGAAGAACCACTTTACATTGTAAATGAGACAGAGAAAGATATAGAGGTCTGTTTTCAGAGTTGACGATCTTTTGTATATGGCATTGACTCAGCATTGAACAGAGAATAATGCATTGAATAATGTTAAAAGAAAAAATGATCACCCTTAATAATTTCAAAGCCTTTTATTTGTTTAATTGCAAGACACATTCTGTAGTCAAAAGTAAGAGGCAAGATTTATCATTAACACTTATCATCTTTTAATATTTCCTTAGGATTCCCTAGTACATTGTACTAAACAAGATACTTATAGAGTGGAAAATCTCAGGATATAGAGATGAAGTGATGCTCATGTAACAATATGAACAAGTGATAAGAACAGAAGCTAAGTCTTATCTTCCAAATGCTAGATCACTGTTTAATGCTGATCCACTTTTGTTGCTTTGCTGAGGCCAATAAATGTGCCCAATGACCCTTGGTTAGAAAATTCTAAGCTAGTTCATCCTATTTTAAAATGATTACTCAGAAAATGAAAAGAAATAAGATTTAAATTCTAGGTACTTTTTATCTGTTGAGTTAGAAGTACAAGAAATTACTATGAGTAATTGTAAAAGAAATACAAAAATTAAACTTTGATCTATTTTAATAAATACCTTTATAAAGAAAGTGATTCAACATATTATTATAGTAGAATCCTACATCATTATAATTAAATTTGTGTTATTTTATTAAGGAAAATTTATAATTTTCCTTCCTTGAGTTGTGGTATAATTTGAAGTTATTGTTATAATTAATTATATTAAGGAAACTTACAAGGAATTCATATTTCAGAAAGCACTTATTCTAGAAAGTTTCTATGTAAAGGGGCAAAAATTGAAAACTAAATATAGTTTTACAAAGATACCACTGATCATTTTTATACCTTAAATATTTCAAAATAAAAGCAATTAAAATTAATTTTAAAAATCTAGAACAACTCAGAATATCAATATTTATATGAAAACTTTTATATGTACAAATGTTCCTGAACACTCGTGTAAAGAAATATGAAAAGTTCAGAGGACTCCACAAAACAGTGCAAGACCTAGAATGCTTTATTATCCATAATGTGATCATCTTCACTCTAGGCAAGCCTAAAGGCAAATGCTCTTCCTCTAATGTCAGTAACCCCAAGTCATTTCACCTTCCTATGTGAATTTTACAAAGAGAATTATTCAGAATTTTACATTCAGTTTGCAGTTTGAAAACAGCACATGATGTAAAGAACTGAAAGAAACATAGTGCATTCATCATCATTTAGGGTCTTTATTAAAGTGTTTAGTTCTAATGCTCTGAAAATGAATTAAGGATATTTTATTACAACACTTTTAAAATTTGAGTTTAAAGTTCATTTAAAGTAGAGGAAGAATATCATCTTAATCAAAACCATGACTAATAATTTGATAAGTATGCTCATGGAGAAAATGGCATAGTATTTGAAGACCAGACTTTTCCAGGAAATTCATAGGCACTCACTCAATCATGGAGACTGGCCAAATAGTGGGTAACTGATTTTTCAAGATATTTTTACACTACTAATGTATAGCAATTTTAATTAGTGGTTTGCCTTAATTGTTGCCTTTCCTCAGTCCTTTATCACTGCACTCTTCCAAGGAAATGATATAGGCCAAATGTCTAAACACAATCTTTGTTTTCAGGAAGAAATAATCTCGTATATTTTAACTTGTGAATCATTTCACTTTGTAACAAAACTTATAAAAATCTATGATCACCTTTAATTTATCCATCTGTGTATGTGCAGAAACCACATTATACCTCCAAGATTGTTGAATCAATACATACTGACAATAAGTAGAAACCAATTTAAATTCTGCTTACATACTTCAAATTGGAATAAAGATCATGGCCATCTATCAATTCCAGAAGTGAATCCGGTAGATTAAATCAATTATAACACTTTGAATTTCTTAAATAAAAGTTATATACTGGCACATAAATATTATCAAAACTATTATAAAATGTAAAATAAGTCTAATATTTTGATGACTCAATAGGGCAGATAAAACATTGTCTGTCATATATTTGGATAAATTAATAATCACTAGAACATGTAACATTTAATCACAGCCATATGAGTTCATTTTGAATTTTTAAAACATTCTTATCCAAGGTCTTCCAGTTACAGTGATAACTTAGTATCAGAAAATAGAATCATTGCTACCATAAGGAGAAAAACTAAATTTCTGTTATCAGGGGGAATATATGAACTGCATTTCTGCACAGAACACAGTTTTTTTGTTTGTTTTGTATTGTTTTGTTTTGTTTTGGTATTGAGGATTGAACTCAGGGGTACTCGACCACTGAGCCACATCCCCAGCCCTATTTTGTGTTTTATGTAGAGACAGGGTCTCACTGAGTTGCTTAGCACCTCATTGTTGCTGAGGTTGGCTTTGAACTCACGATTCTCCTGTTTCAGCCTCCCACAGTGCTGGGATTACAGGCATGCACCATCGCACCTGGCTCAGAACACATTTTAACTAGAGTATGAAGAGGATTTTCTACCCAAGATAGGGGTGGTAAAATTGGCCTTCTAGAGATCGCATCACTGGACCACCCATGTATACATAAGAATGCTCATAAGTGAACAGAAAGCTGCAATAGCTTCTGCATAACCCACCTAGAAAAGAAAGGAAGTAATATTTTTTTGTGAATTCATCAAAAATCGTAAGATTAATGTTCCTCCTCTTACTTCTGCCAGTTCCATAAACGGAATCTCTTTACTTGCCTGAATATGTGCTGCAATTTTCACTGTATCCTTCTTCTTTGTTTTCCAATGAAATTAAAAACTCCTATTGATGTTCCTCCATCCTACTGTTCATCTATATGGTTCTGATCCCATATCTGTCTTAGTTCAAGCTGTCTTTATAGAAAAAAAAAAAAAACAGAGAGATGGACAGTTGCAGAATTTATGTCCTGAATCTAGGATACACCTGACAGGTTTAATTGGAAGAGGGATACTTCATCCAAAGTAACAGAGGGAAAAATTAAAAAATGTGCATAGTTACAGATGCAGATGAATTGACAATCTTGGTCATGTGAAGGTAAAAGGGTACATGTCTGACTGTATCTGATTTCTCAATGAAGTACAAAATTTGGTCCTCAGTGGAAGGCAATGTGTAAAAAGAGGCAGGAATTCAGGAGAAAGATAGTGTCAATTGTTGATCTGAAGCTTATTGAGTGTTTTACACAAAGCAAAATACCTATAAATCCCATCAAAGATGTGAAACAAACTCTTTTTTGTACCCATTCTCTTTCAAATTAAGCAACACATTTTCTAGAAGTCCACTTTGACCCCCATATGTTAAGATGAATCAATGCACAGAATGAATAACTGCAAATAATGATATCGTTAACAGCTCGTGGTGATCCCATATACATAATCCCCTGTAGTCCTTCCATCAGAGACCATGGAGTTACAAAGAAATTGTATACAAACTACCACCCATATTTCTGAATAATTTTATTTCTAGTTCCAATAGGGAACATTGCAAGCCAATGCAATCCCTACCTTGGGCACTTTATGATTTTGCCTTGGCCACTCCAGATATGTACTGGCCAGATATGTACATGCTTCCTTGGGTCCTTGAAAATGAAACTTTCTAAAAACTCTACACATAAACAAAAGTACACAAAATCACACATGTGAATCATATAGCCTACTTTGGGTTCTACATAGACATACTAGCATCAACTAAATTCATCACGAATATAAAAATGGTAACTATCAGACTGAAGTAGAAATAAAAAGTCAAGTCACTATATTCCTAGAAGGAAAATAGAATAGCACTTGGTAAGAGGGAAAACAGACTGGAGCCTAGTTCTCATGAACTTGGATGTAAGATCTATACTAATCTACGAGGAAATATGATTTGATGCTAAACCAATAATTTTGATATGCCATCTCTTCAGCCTTTCCATCCCTGATATATAATATTTTAGACAAAGTCTAGGTAAGTGGCTCTGAACTCTTGACATTTTCCTCTAGAAACATCCAGGTGGGAGTGATACTGGCCTCTAGGAGGTAGACAACAGTGAACCTACTAAACCATCTGACAAGGCACAGGACAGCCCCAAAATCATCTGGCTTGAAACACCAATTCAACCAGCTACTCTATGCAACTAATGGCCAACCAGCCACCATTGTAAAGTTACTGAGGAGTGAATGGAAGATTTACTATTTTCATGTACTCAAGGTTTGTCTTACTAGAATTATGTTACATTTTGGGTCTTCACATAAATCAATAAGGAACAATATTGTCTTCATGTGGCTATTTAGCCATTATTTAGAATGTTCTCTCTTTCCAGTTATCTGAAGGTTGACACACTTTTTGGTCATATTCTAATTCTAATTATTATTATTAATTATTGGTACCAGGGACTGAGCCCACGAGTGCCACTGAGCAACATCCCCAGCCCTCTTTATATTTTTATTTTGAGACAAGGTCTCTTTAAGTTGCTTATGATCTCTCTAAGTTGCTGAGACTGGTCTTGAACCTGCAATCATTCTGCCTCAGCCTCCAAAGCTGCTGGGATTCAAGCATGTGCCACTGTGTGAGGCTTGGTCATATTATTTTGAACCCTCTCTGGAAATTAAATCTATTCTCTTCCTAGAACATTTTCTCCACTGTGTTGCCTTCTACTCATAGAACAGTCCCACATTCGAATCTTTTTATATAACTTCATATTTTGTTCCAATTATTACTCATTCAGTCACAAATAAATCCTTTCGGTCTGTACACACCCTTACACTGTTTTTGCCATATACCAAGATGTTAAATGACAATTGCAAATACTATGTCTTTGTACAGCTGGGATATTTCACCAATTACTGTCGGTATAACTTCAACACTTAATGAAAAACTACTTTGAACTGAAGCACACAGACCCATATCTTCCTCCCCCACCTCACATTTCAGATATCATTTGTCAAATATAGATTTTAATCATCAAGAAAACAAAAATACACTGCCACAGTTGCTTACCAGCTCTGAAAAACAAAGACTGCAGTTCCACAGTCACTTTTCTAGAAGCACAAAGGACAATGTGTTTATTTAATTATGTTGTGACAGAAATTCACAATATTTGGCTGCTTCCAACTCACCTGCATAATAATGATTACAGAAAATCAGTTATAGTGATGAAAACACATTCACTCAGGAGGTATTCTTTCCCCTTGCATCATATATCTCTATCCATATACATGCTGTAGATTCAGCACATGCTCAGATAATCCTCTGTGACAACCTCCACAACATCTCTGAACAGAAATAAAAATAAGGGGAGAGCTTGGAACACTTTATTCCTCTTACTTTATAAAGAATTGAAAATGCAAAGCTGTGAAAATTTAAGGATTTAGAACTCTTGATAGGTATAAAATCTTTTCCAACCATACTATTTCAAATTCTAGAGAGAAATAATAATGCAATAATAAATTAGTCTGTAGCATGTGGAGTAGCTTTAGAAAACAAGTTTACTTTTTCCCCACAATATGCCATTGAAAGTATCTCTTCCTGATGAGCTGTCCTCACTTTTTATTGCACAATGTTAGGTTATTTATTGCTGTTTCAAAATGGACCAGCTTTCATCATATATTTCCTGCATATTTTATTATGAATAATAAAATTCGTTTATGTGAGTAGAGTAAAAAAGCCCACATCTTTCATGATGAACTAGCTTTTGCGTAGAGGCATGCTTCTCTTTTTCTTAAAAATACTAAATTTGATTCCTTACTTAAATTATGTTTCTGCTCAGCTCTAAATTTATATTATTATCTTTTGACATAAGGCAATACATCAGTTAGCACATGTTCATATAAGAAATACTATAGGAAATAATTATCTTTCTATCTGTAAATAAGTCCCCCAAATTTTCACATATCCAAGTAACTTAAGAAAATCTTTCAAAAGGATGGAGTGCATGGGGGATATCTCTCTCTAGGAATATTTTTAAGCTTTCAATTGCTGTGTGCAAAAAGGAAAAAAAGCCATTTTTAAAATCAAAATCTCTACTAGAATTTTATAAGACTTTGCAGAATATTTCCATTTTATTTGACTTAAATGCTTTTTTATTCTTTTCTTCATGTATTTTGCCCATTTTTATGGCAAATAACTAATGATGGTAAGGTGGTGGTACAATGGAAAGATCTGGATCCTACTAACTGGAATAAAAAAGAAGGCAAAATATGCATAAAAGGGTTATAAGATAGTCCAAGATATCACAGCATTAGTGCTGAAGGTTTTAAATAAATTGCATTTCTATAAAAAATGATTCTACCAGCTCCAAAATTCATTCAAACACTGAAGTCAGGATCACCTGGTGACCGTAAAGTCTCATGTACAATCTATGCAGATGTTTTGTGTTCTGTGGTAGCAGAAATCTAGGCAAGAGATGCTGAAGAGGAATTGGTAACTGATTAAAAATTGGTCTTCTCTAAAGAAGACAGAAAATCTATTTCATTACAAAAAAGAACATCCTGGATATGTTCCTTCTTCTGATCAAAATAGACAGTTCTCAAATTTAGTGGAGGTTTAACTCTTCACATCCCAAGAGCTATGTAAGTAAACCCTTTGTTGGGTTTAAGTGATGTTTATCAGTAATTCTGGAATAACACTACCACTGTATCTTTGATTGCTTCATACAAAGACAGGCAAGCTGTATATCTACGTATTGTAAATAACAATTCTACATAGCATAGCCAAATTTGAACTTCAAAACTATAGATTAATAGTTAAATTATATCACAAATAGTGAGAACTATGGTTAATAAAAGCAAATAAACAAGTGACAACAAAAACAGGAATACCTCTGTTTATAAAGGATTCAGTGTATATCTTAGCTTCAGTGTGACTCAGCCCATTCTCAAAACCATACCACAAACCCTATCACAAAGCATGATAGATTCCTATCCTATACATATGACCAGAAAAGTTGACAGGCACAATTTGAAAACATTTCCAATAAGGCTTTAAACAAAAATGGTGTGTGTCTCATTGGGAGGAGGCAGGAGAAAACAGGGATTCCAATAATTAAAATAATTATGATTTATTATATGTGACATGTTTCTCTCAAGGCACAAATTATCCTGTAAAACTAATGAAACAGCAGTTAGAATGTACAGGACTTGAGTCTCCCACTATGTTTTAGACATTGACAAGTGGTGGTTTGTCTTTGACAAATAACATGGAAAAGAGGAAATGTTGCTGGTAATTCTTAGTTACACTATTCTTTCACAAAAATATATTTATGTTTGAATCAAATTCAAATTCTATTAACATTTTAAAGTGTGTATGAATTCAGATTATTCTTTTATAGTAGACAGTCTTCTTAAGAAAATCATGATTGAGACAGGAAGGAGAAATAAGGTCTTCTAAGACAAGGACAAATACAAGGCCATCCATTTGTGTCTTAGAGGATCAAACAATGCTACCCAGAGTAATTAAGTGCATAGGAGAGGAGGTCATAATGTGAGAGAAAATACAGATCTGAAAGGAGTTCAGTAGACTGAGGTGAATGTAAAAGCTATTTTTGTTTTTCCTTGTTTTGTTTATTTCTACTTTTTAAAAAGTCTGAATATATTTTTATTATTGAAGATATGAATGTGATTTCAGTAATTAGCCCTAAATATAAAGATCTAGTCATAAATTTAATGGTCAGAATTTTTTGTTCAAGACTCCAAAGCAACATTTGCAAAATATCCTTCACTAAAGATTATTGGCCCCCAAAACAAGCATGTGTAAAACTTAGCATACATTCTATTCAAGAGGTAAAAGGAATAGGCTATATCTGTATTACTGCCTAATAAATCCCAGTCTTAAAGTTATCATTATTCTACATCTATCTGAGTAAACAAAATGCCCTTAATTCCTGAGATGTGTGTTTTTGCTAGGAGCAAATCTAGTCATTACCATCTTAATCTTAATGATTCTCTAGATTGACAGAGGTCAGTTATAACTGTTTTAGTTGGCTTTTTACTGCTGTAAATATAAGACCTGACAAGAACAACACAGAGAAGGGAAAGTTTATTTGGGGGCTCAGAGTTTCAGAGGACAGCCAACTTGTCCACTGGGCTTGAGGTGACGCTAAACATCACAGTGCAAGTGTCTGGTAGAGGAAAGTGGCTCAGGAATCACATTAGGAAGCAAGAGATAGAGCTCTGCTCAACAAGGACAAAATATAAACCCCAAAGGCATGCTGCCAGGGACCCACCTCCTTCAACCACACACTACCTGCCTATAGTTACCACTCAGTTAATCCCTAACACACTGATTAGATTAAGACTCTCATACCCCAATCATTTCACCTTTAAACCTTCTTCCTTGTCTCACATGAGCTTTTGAGGGACACCTAATATCTAACCCATAACAATGAGCAAAAAAATGTACATGTGGAACTGCAAATATTCCTGGAAGTAAGATGATTTAGAAAGAGTTAAGTAACTCGTAGTATAATAGCCATTACTTCCTGGTTTGAGTAAGTGATACATGTATATACAGAGTCCTTGACTTCTACTTTTACATTATGCCAACAATAAAAACAATCAAAATATAAGTATCAACCAAACAAAGCTTACAACTCCTCTATTTCTTACTCTTCTCACCAAATAATATTCCCAAGTAATGATCTGGAAAACATACTGATTACAAATTTGAGGCCCAGCACTGTATCAATGAGAGTTCTCCCCTAAAATCTTTAATACCTGACTCATCATCACCTTCACAATACTCAGAAAGATATACAACATGATCCATGATATCTCCATCCCTTGTCAGGCTTCCTTCCTGTGCTTTGGTCTTACTGAGTTATTTCAGCTTTGCTTTACAATTAGGACCATATTTCTACTTTGCCTCTGAACACTTCTTATCTTCCTGAAATATTCTTATACCACCCCACCTGATGCATGCACACCTAGATCTCGCAGTTTAAGGTAGATGTCATCTCTTCCATCAGTCCTTTCCCTGGCCTCTCCTTTCAGGTTAGGCTCCTCTTAAAATTATCTCCTATGCACTTTGTCCTTCTTCACAATCTTTGTTATATTTTATCTTTTCTATGTGTTCGCACTTCCAATAAAACAGGCTGCATACTGGAAGCAGGGAATGTAAATTATATCTCTGTGTCTTGTATTCACAATACCATGTTTTGGTTATTAGTAATTGCTTCATTAATGTCTACTGAATAAACAAGTAGAACTATCCAGATAAGCATTGTTTCTCCCTCCCTTTATAAGACCTTTCCAAGGTTGGCATAGGAATGATGGCTTATTTTCTCTCTGTCCTCGAATTGAGTGTTTATTCACTTAATTTATGTGTCAAGGAAAAATGGTTTTCATGTCTGACTTTTTAACTCAGCAGCACAATTTTGACAATGCTATATCCTGGTGGTTTATTTGATTTTATATGCTGTGAATGGATTTCATTGGTTTGTTCTATTTCATTGGTAAGCTGAATCTTAATGAGAAATTTGAAATGTCCTAAGATATTGTGTGTATTTGTGTGTGTGTGTATGTGTGTACGTATCCATATGTGTATATGCACTCACATATGTGTTGCTTGTGTGGGGAGAAAGCCCAAGGTTAGTGAGTTTAATATCCGTTATTCTTTGCTTTTTTCCTTGACTGGTTTATGCACATTATTTTTATAACAATATCTGAAATTATTATAGAATAAACTCATAACTCTGGGGGTTGTTTACACATTTGACATAAAATGAGAAGCAAAACCACCAAACATCTGTTAACTTATAAACAATCTAAAGCAATCTTTTACAATAATAACAAAGTCTTGCTCTTGGATAGCTTTAAAAAATTCTTCCATAAAATGTCTTTTAATTTTAGTAAAATTTTAACAATTATTAACTATCTCTACCTTACAAAATGACTGCATTAAGAGGCATTACAGTAGTTTTCCAGAGATCAAACTGATAGTGATAGAACATATTTTTTCTGATTCTCACTCTTGGTCTTATAGAACTATAAGTTAGAAAGGATGATAGGAATTTACTAAATTAATATTCTAAACAAAAATTTATAAACATTTACTTAAATTTTCAAAGATAAATGCCTGTTAAAATGTCTTTCCATTGATTCTGGTGTTTTTTATCCTGACACAGGATATCCCAAGGTACTGTGATGTGATAATGAAAAGACACTAACAGAAATTATTTTATAAGGAAAAGTGTAAAGAAAATTAGAAAATCATTCAATGGATAAGACATAGCACATTACCAGGTGGAGGTACAAATTTCTAAATTCTCCCAAAGTTCTGCAAGGAAGCATTCTGCTCACAAGAAGGTCATGTGATACAAAGAAGCCCAGTTTCTACTTTTCTTCAGGATATTTCAATAGTTTTGCTCTCAAGTTCACCCTATCTCACCATGTATCTGGACTGGAGATTGGCCATGGACTTGCTCCCTTATCAGAATACGTAACTGGAACAAAACTAGCCAAATCATTTTTCCTGAATGACCAATTGAAGCAAAAGTTAACTGCCAATGTGGACACTCTAGGGTGTTTCTTCTTGAGCTGGGCGGCACTATCAGCATTTGAATCAGGGTGTATAGCATCCCTGGATCCTGCCCAATAAGCCTAGTACTAGTCATTTGTCACTGTGCAATGAAAAATACCTAATTCATATTTACAAATGACCTAGTTCAGTATCGTGGAACAAAAGGCCTGAGAACGCTTCCTGTATCAAGTGTTTTAGGAAATGTTTTCCCTACACAATCCATCATTTGCTTACCTATAAGCAAAAGTTTTAATTTTGACATCTAGAGACACATATAAAACATTAATATACCCCATTCTCTCTTAGGACAATTATTCCAAAATTAGAGTCAGCTATTTATATTATTAAATATCCCCAGTTCCTTCCATCCTTCCAAACACAGCATAACTTCTTTTTATTTTTGCCTTCAGATCCTTTAGGTTCAGACACATTGCAGGTGGTTATTGTGCCTCTAACATAAAGATTCCCAGTGTGAGCACCATAGGCCACATTATGTGACTAAAGCAAAATATTTAGGAATATTACTGCCTATGTTTCACATGATATATGGCTTTTCTTGATAAAATTTGCAGTAATGTTTGTCTTATATACTTTGATCCACTTCTAGTTCATTTATATACTCTTTAATTTCTAAAATTGTGAAAATAATGATTGTCTTTAATAATATAATTATTTATATGTATAGTGTTATATTACAAATTAAAAATGTCATTGACACCTACATAGCAGACCCTGAATAGCTCTCATTTCACTTTCTTCTCTTGTCTCATTTTCACCTTTTATAATATCTGTTCAAGAGATAAAGTTAAAAAATCAACAATACCATCAATAATTCTCTCCAGATTCCATATGATCTATTAATAATATGCTTAGAAATGGTGATTAATTCACTATTAATATGGCAATGTATAATGCATTTAGTCTGTGATCTTTCATATTGTTTTAAGTAGATTACAGTATAATTCTTCTTAATGACTTACAGAAATCAAATACATATCTACACTATTCACCGCTTCTCAGAGCTTTTGCAGTGCCCATGACCATCAGATTAAAGATTGTATTCCATAGTCTTCTTGTAACTGTATGTGGACAAGTGACCAAGTTTTACATGTGGAATATGAGCAGAAACAATATGGACAATTTTCATATCACTTCCCTAAAGGAAATTATTTTTTTTCTGCTACCTCTCTTGTTCCCTTACCTTAGGCTAAAAAGGGGTAAGGGCTGCTGTTTGCTAGCTCCAACTACACAGTGAGGCAAATACCCATGAGAATGGATTCCATTCTCCTGAAAAACTCCAGGTCCCTGCTTGACCTTGTGGAGCAGAAATATCTACCTCTACACTTGTATGTAAATTTAAAAAAGTTCTGTCTTGCTTCTATCTTCTGCATTTTAGGTCCATTTTTAAAAACGGATTAGTTTATATCCTAATTATATCTTGCATAGTCCATGATAAATTTTTAAATATTAATTTTTACCATATTTGCTTCAAATATTTTTATTAATTAAAAATATAAATGCTAGCTGGGCATGGTGGTACATGTCTGTAATCCCAACACTTTGGGAGGCTGAGACAGGAGAATCAAGAGTTCAAAGCCAGCCTCAGCAATGATGAGGCACTAAGCACCCAGTGAGACTCTGTCTCTAAATAAAACACAAAGTAGGCCTGGGGATGTGGTTCAGTGGTCACATACCCTTGAGTTCAATCCTCAGTACCAAAAAAAAAAAAAAAAAAATAGATGCTGCCAAATCATTCTTCTTCTAGTCATTGTATCTCTCTTCTTCCACAGAGTCAATCACTTTTTGAAGTGAGGTCTAAACTGGACCAAACCTCAAAGACTGATGAGGACCACTTACTGTTTTATTCTAATTTCCTATTGAACCAGTAAACTAGCAGTGAAAAACTAGCATCTGGAAAAGACTATGAAGGAGTATATAAACACAGCTTCTCAATGCCTGCCTACATGTTCACAGAGGTGAACTAACTAACCAAACTAGGTGAACTAGTTTGGTGAGAAATATAGTCTATACACAACGGGAAACTTGCCATGCTGGCAGATCTCTAAAGTTTTTAAACTACTAGGATTGAGGAGAATATTTAAGTACTCATGATCTTCCTGACACATTAAAGGAAACTTTTTGCAGCATCATAATGATATTTAGTCATTACTGCATCATCAGACTTTGAGAAACCTTAGCCAAGGCCTATCACCTAATGCTGTTACTATATTCAATGGCATTTTAAAATCCAGTGTTGACTCTTTACACCCCAGTAATGGCATTTGGGGTGAAGAATTTTTTTATGAGCACCCAGTTATACTGCATTGTTACTTTGTAAAGTTTTTTTGTTTTTGTTTTTTTATTAGAGCTTTATAGTTAGTTACACACGGTAGTTGGGTTCGTCCTGACAAAATCAGACATGCGTGAAATTAGATTTCAGTTCACAATCCCTCCTTCTCCCTCCATCTCTCCCTTCCCCCATTCTCTTTCCACTGCTCTGCTAGACTTCCTTTTGCTAATTTATTTATTTATATTTGATTGGTTCTTTTCACTTATACATAAAGGTGAAATTCCCTGTGGTATATTTATACATATATATAACAAGGATTTTTAAGAATTCATTTGACATGGCCTCCCTTTTCCCATCCCTCCACTTCACCTCTTGACCTCATTTTATATTATTACTCTTCCCTATATCTTTTTATTTTTTACATAAAAAATTGAGTGCAGTGACATTTGGGGGATAAATAATTGCTATCATTATATCTTCTTGTTGGATTGTTCTCTTTATCAGGATGTAGTGGCCTTTCGTATTAAATTTTGTTTGAAGTCTGCTTTTCCAGATATGAGAATAATGACTCCTGCTTGTTTTGATAGCCAGTTTGTCTGAAATATTTTTCCATCTTTTTACCGTCAGCCTTTAGGTGTCTGTGCCTATGAGTCTCTTGCAAACAGCATATACTTGGATCTTGTTTCTTTTTTTTTTTTTTTTTTTTGGCACCAGGGACTGAACTCAGGGGCACTCGACCACTGAGCCACATCCCCAGCCCTATTTTGTGTTTTATGTAGAGACAGGGTCTCATTGAGTCACTTAGCACCTCGCTGTTGCTGAGGCTGGCTTTGAACTCGCGATCCTCCTGTCTCAGCCTCCCTAAGTGCTGGGATTACAGGCGTGAGCCACCGCGCCCGG
>CM053401.1:64263725-64334746 GCA_028644305.1 Xerus rutilus
TTTGGCACCAGGGACTGAACTCAGGGGCACTCGACCACTGAGCCACATCCCCAGCCCTATTTTGTGTTTTATGTAGAGACAGGGTCTCATTGAGTCACTTAGCACCTCGCTGTTGCTGAGGCTGGCTTTGAACTCGCGATCCTCCTGTCTCAGCCTCCCTAAGTGCTGGGATTACAGGCGTGAGCCACCGCGCCCGGCTAGGATCTTGTTTCTTGATCCATTCTGCTAATCTGTGTCTTTTAATTGGGAAGTGGAGACCATTAATATTCTGTGTTTCTATGGATATCTGTATACAGTTACTTACTATTTTGAGTTTTTGCTATATTTAATACTTTCTTGATTTTCATTTAATATGTTACTCTTCTATTGATATTTTGCTATTTGGATGCTTTGGGATTTGTTTTTTGGTTTCTGTGTGCAATTTATCTCCTACTCAAATTAGAAACCGAACTTTGCTGGGTATAGTAACCATTGCTGGCAGTTGTTTTCTTTTAGCTCTTGGAATATCTCATTCCAGACCCCCTTAGTTTTAGGTTCGGAATTGAGAAATCAAATATGAGTCTTATTGGCTTGCCTCTAAATGTGAGCTAATGTTCCTCTCTTGCAGCTTTTACTATCCTTTGCTTATTTTCTGTGTTAAGCATTTTGATTGTGATGTGCCTTGGAGAACTTCTTATTTGATTAGGTCTATTTGGGGTCCCATATGTCTCTTGTATAGGTATGTCTATCTCATTTCTGATGTGGGAAAGTTTTCTGTGACTATCTCATTGAAAATATTCTTAATGTCTTTAGCTTGTATCAACATGGTCTCTTCTATTCAGTGATTCTTAGGTTTGGTCTCTTGATACTGTCCCAGAGTTATTGCATACTTTGATCATGTTCTATAATTTTTTCCCTTTACTGCATTATGTGTACTCAAGTTTACCCTGTGTGGAAGGCCAGAAGTTCTGTCTTTAATGGATGAATTTCTACTTTCTACACAATCTAATATGTTAGCAATATGTTGAAGCCAATTTTTAATTTGATTAATGAATGTTTCATTTCTAGGAGTTCTGATTGGTTTTTTTTTTTTCAATGTTTCTATTTATTTATTGAAGTGGTCTTTCATCTCCTGTGTTTGCTCCCTTAATTCATTCCTTAGATTTTCTTTTAGTTCATTGAACATTTTAATAATCAATTTTTATCATCTTTCCCTGAGATTTCATCAAAATCACTATCAGCGGGATCCTTCATTGTGAACTTTGTAAGGAGATTTGTTTGCCTGTTTCCTCATGCTTTCAGAGTTCTTGGACTTGCACATCAATTGAGATAGTTGCCCCTTCCTCTTTTGTATACATGTCCCTTTGTGTGTAATTATCTTATTTCTTCTGGGGCTTCTCTCTGTTTTTAATATATGAGTACAGGTGTAAAACTTGTTTCTGATTATTCCTCCTTAGGTCCATATTGTGGTTTGGGGTTTTTGCCTTCTCAGTTCTTTGAGTTGGATTAATGTTAAAACTCAAGTGGTGCTAGATTATGTCGGGGCTAAGTTTCACTGTTGCTTGTTTGAGATGTGAGTATTTCTTGGCAACAGGATTTCTATTCTGTGATCTTGAAGTGTACCAATCTCTTTCTAGTCCCTCCCAGAGGGATATGCAAGGCAGGAGTGGCACTAATGTGTAAGGACTTAAGATAAATGTCTGGTGTCTACTTTAACATCTATAGCACTAATTGCTGCCTATGTAGAAATGGTGGGGTCAGCATTTAACAACAGCTCCAACAATAAAAAACCATGAACTAGATCAAATATTCAACAGCATGTGTGTTCTATGTTTTCCATTATATTAATAGTCACAACAACTCAAATGGGGTAGTGGTTGCATAATCTAGTTTCTGCTATTTAATGGGGTTACAGTTTCTTAAATAAGAGAAAATAGGGTAAGAAAGCAAGAGAAAGTTTGAAGTGTTTGAAAAAGTGATCAAAGGGGAGGCAGTAGATGAGGAACAGGTGTCAGTTGTGCAGAAGAAGAAATAGAAAGTTAATTGAAATTAATTTAAAAAGAGAAGAGAAGAAAACAGGAATTTGGGGTTGCTACTGGAGAAAGAGAGCGAAGAAGGGGAGATAGGTGGGCCTAGAATCTAGGTTTGAATGAACCAGCAAATGTAAGATCAGAACAACTTGAACCCCCATACAATTTTACCCTACCTGAGTTACACACACACATACACATGTATATTCAGAACTATCCATGCAGAAAAAGCATACACAACCATACATGAACACTCATACACAAAAATCCATGCATAGTGAAAAATGTAAAGAATAATAAAATTCAATGAATTGATGTTTAAAAAATTGGAAGCAAAAGTTAAGATTTAAAAATAATAAAAACTGTGAATATGGAGGGAAAAAAATAAAAAAGAAAGCAAAAGGGAAAATGAAAAAAGAAACAATCTTAATGAGAAATAGAGGGCTTGTTTCCATTCCGGTGGTTAAATCTGTTGGCATGGATGAATTTTCAGTCTTTATATTTATTTTTGGCTCTGCACTTTTGGCCACTGTCCTTGTGTTCCTCACCTAGCTGCCAGCCAGTTGTAGTAGCTCTTAGCTTCCAATTTCCCAGTGCTGTGTGGGATTGACTGTAGAGTGCTGATGAATTGTATAGTGGAGGTGATGTAAAGTTCTGCATTGGAGTTTCTGGTTGCTGGGTTTTGGAATTTGGTAGGTTTGTGGAACTCTATTGGTGGATATTTGAGTTATGGTCCACTCCCCCTATTGGTATGAAGCTTCTTATCTCTGCTGGGCTTCTGGATCTCTGGGCCTTCTGGGGAAAAAAAATCCACCTTTAGGGCACAGGGACTAAGTCTCTTCAAGTTTCACCTTCATCACTGTGGATGTGACTTACCAGTGGTATCCACACTTGCCAGATGGACTTGTATTAGTGAGTGTCTTCTCAGTAGCACTTAGGGGATGCCAACTATGATGGGATTTTTCTCTCTTGGGATCGAGAGCCTGAATAGTTTAGCCTGAATAGGTAAGATTTGCTTTGTGCCTGTTTCAGTTTCTTTGGTTCAGGCACTCTCTAGGAATTTTTTTGTTGGCTGCTCGATAACTTCCTTTATAAGTTCCCAGTCTTGTCTCTGTAGGAGCTACACTGGACAGCCTTCAGTGCCTGGAAACGTTTTCCTCACCTACCAGCATATTCCTATCCACTGGTAAGCTGCCTGTGGTAGGCTTTCCATGCTGCTTGCCATCCCCACAAAAGGCTTTAACCCCAGCAGACTGCTTGGATTTATTTTCACTGAGATGCTTACCCTACCAACACTGTGTCCATTAAAATTAGCTTTCTTCTGTAAACTACAGGTTTCCCCAAGTTGATTTTTCTTTATTATTAATTTCTTTATCTGCCCACCATGTGTCTCTTTTATCTGTGATCCCTGCTCCCTTGGTATAGAGAGCGGAGCTCAGAGCTAGAGGCCAAAGTCCATGCCCACCTAAGGATTATTTCTTATGCTGAAGTTATGGACTTTCTGTAGCTGTATGATTTTTTTTCTACTGTTTAGTATTATGTTTCAGTGAGGGTCCTCTGTTACTTATCTTGCTGAGGAACAGTCTTTCTGCTATATAAATCTGGTGCATAGGAGCTGCTGGGCAGTATTTCCTTTCTTTATTTCACCATCTTGTTTGACCTGTAAATAATTTTTAAGTTACATTAAATTCATATTAGAATGCAATCTAGTGAAAACTAGTAAAAATCAGGGATAAATGATGAAGAATATAATGATTTTTTATAGAATTTTTACAGTGATTTGGGGCACTGTGCTTTTTATTATATATAAACATTCATATAGGAATAGAAAACGTGTGCCTCATTAAGAATGCAATCACATGGGGCTGAGATTGTGGCTCAGTGGTAGATCGCTTGCCTCGCATGCGTAAGGCACTGGGTTTGATCCTCAGCACCACATAAAAATAAATAAAAAATAAAGATATTTTTAAAAACCTCTAAAAAAATGCAATCATATTAAACTGGCTTGTTATGATCACAAAGCAGACATTTTCCAAACGAAGCAGCTATGTTTACTTCAACGGGATTAAACACTAACAAGTAGTATGAAAATAGTCCCTCCTTTAATTATTAATTTCTTACAGAGTTTTACGCTTGTACCACCTTTTTCTATATCAACAAGTCAATATCACTACATATACACAATACGATGTGCGTCTTCTTTTGGCTCCAAAAATTGGTGATAAGCGGCGATAAAATGTTGGTATTAAAAGTCTCCAAGGAACAAGAAATGCCTTTTTAAAAAGTTGAAATAGTAGCTGTTATGGTTTGGATGTGAGGTGTCCTTCTCAAAAGCTCATGTGTGAGATGATGCAAGAAAGATCAGAAGAGAAATTATTGGGATATGAGAGTGAATTAATCCCCTCATGGAATTAACTGAGTGGTAAATGAAGGCTGGTTGGGTGTGGCTGTAGGAGGTGAGTCTCTGGGGGCTGAATTTGGGGTATATATTTGTATCTGGAGAGAGGAGTCTCTCTCTGCTTCCTCATCATCATGTGAGCTGCTTCCCTCTTCCACATTCTTCCACCCTGGTGTTCTGCCTCACCTCTAGCCTCTAGGAATGAGAGCTGCTGTCCAAGGACTGAGACCTCTGAAACCTTGAGCCCTCAAATAATTTTTTTCTCTCCTAAAATTATTATTTGTCAGAGCTTACAGTCACAGCAGCAAAAAAGCTGACTAAAACAGTAGCTTAAGCTATTCTCAGTATATAACAGTGACTAGACTTTGGTCTTAACCATACAAAATATCATTTGATCAAAATATTCAAATTTTGTCCTAGTAATTTTGTGTTATCTGAGAATTTCCTTCAAAATAGAACATGAGGTAAGGATTCAGATTCAAAGCACTTGTTTGGTGAAGTGATCTAGATAGAGGAGTAGAAGGTCAGTAGAATAAAACAAGCCAAAGGAAAAGCTGGAGTAAGACTTATTTACTGATTTGCTTTCCACATGAACAGCTGTAGCTGACTGCCACTGGGGATGCTCTACGTATCTTTGGAGAATGTGTTCCAAAAGCCTTTTTCTACTTTATAGAAAAGGGGAGTATCTTTTATCTTTCTTCCTCTTCTGTGTTTAACCCCAAGCTAAGCAATTTTAATTTTATTTGTCAAATAATATGAGTAATTAACTGAATACTGTATATGCCACAACTTTTCTAAATATGATTTAGCACACATTTTAGATGACCAAAATAACATTAAATATTATGTTATATAAATTTGTAAATATTAGAAACAACAGCTTTAACCCTGTGCACTAGCTCATGACTGTAACCTTGTGACTGGAAAGGCTGAAGCAGGAGGATCTCAAGTTCAAGAACAGCCTCAACAACTTAATAAGAGCCTATCTCAAAATAAAAAATAAAAAGGGCCTCTGGGTTCAATATTCATGATCACAAACACATAAAAAGTATTAAGTAAATTTTCCAGATCCACTCAGTAGAAAGTAGCAAGGCCAAGACTTGAAAATAGTTTTTCCTCAGAAAACAATGTCACAATGCAGTGGGGCACAGTGGCTCAAGCCTGTAATCCCAGGACTTAGGGAGGCTGAGACAGGAGAATCGCGAGTTCAAAGCCAGCCTCAGCAAAGGCGAGGTGCTAAGCAACTCAGTGAGACCCTGTCTCTACATAAAACACAAAATAGGGCTGGGGATGTGGCTCAGGGGTCGAGTGCCCCTGAGTTCAATCCCTGGTACAAAAAAGAAAAGAAAAAAGAAAAAAGAAAAATATGCCACAATGAAATTAGTATCACACATTTTAGCTTAACAAAGGAACAGCTATAAAGATATAAAATAGGGAAACCACCAGGGAGAGTGCAGTGCCCCAGGGATGGTATTGTGAAAGATGATGCCACCTCCATGTCTGAAGGAGTAAGAAGTCAGTATAGGAAACTGGAAGAAGAGCCACACAGGGAGAAAACGGCATGGAAAGGAGTAATAGCCTTCAAGTTGTAGGACACAGTGTGTGTAAATGAAGAGCAATGGCATTTTAGCTTCCTGCTGCAGATTAAAGCAGGGTGGAAATGAGTAAAGAATGGTGGATCTGAGCAGAAAAAGACAGATGATATCCAGTAGAAAAGCAGCACTGGGTAAAAAAAAAAAAAACATTTTTTAATTACTGGGTTATTAAATCATTTTTAAAAGGACATTATGTCACCTATTTGTTAAAGAAAATTGATTTATAAATTAATATCCGAAAGACCAAGAATGGACTTAATAATTCAAGTAGGGTAATAAGGTGGTTAGTCATCATGACAGGGAGGGTATGCAGGACTTCCAGTGTTTGCTGCAGTGTGTATGAAGTCATCATGGTTGTGCTATAAAGGTAGGATCAACAGTTCTTAACAATTAACTGCATATATAAAAACAAGAAAGGGAGAGTAAAAATTATAGTCATATTTACAGCATTGGTGACTTGCTATAAAAAAAAAAAGACAACTCCAAAAACCCCGTAGAAAAAAATAACCCAGTTTAAAAAAATGCCAATATTCTTAAATAAATATTTCTCAAAAGAAGACATATACATAGCCAACAGGTATATGAAAAAAAAAATGCTCAAAAACACAAAACATCAGGGAAATGCAAATCAAAACCAAAAGAATATATCACCTCACTTCATTAAGAATGGCTATTACAAAATGGCAAAAGATCACAAGTACTGATGAGAATGTGGAGAAAAGGGGACTTTTCACAATGTCCTTGGGAATGTGTCCATATCCAAAGGAAAAAAATCAGTCTGTCAAACAGACATCTGCACCCCCATGTTTATTGCACCACTGTTCACAATACTCAAGATAAACACCTAAGCGTACCCTCCCAGATGAACAGATAATGCGGTACACATATGCAATGGAATACTATTCAGTCATAACAAAGAATGAAATCCTGATATTTGTGACAATATGGATGGAACTGGAGAATGTTAAGTGAAATAATCCAGGTGCAAAAGGACTAGTATTTTCATTCATGTGGAATACAAAAAAAGTTGACTTCAAGAATTATGGTTATCAGACACTGGGGAGAGTAGAGAAAGAGGGAGGAATGAGTGGAGTTTGATCAATAGGTACTCAGAGTTACAGAGGACTAAGTACTTCTGGTGTGCTATTGCATAGTAGGGTGATTATAGTTAATGATAATGTATTGCATATGTCCAAAATCTAGAAGAAACTATTTTGAATGTTTTCACCATAAAGAACTGAAAATCTTTGATAAGATAGTTATGTTTAAACTAATTTAAACACTCTAGAATCTATACTGTATCAAAACATCATGTGGTGACCAAGAATATATACTATATATATATTTTATCAGTTATAAAAATAATTAAAATTTAAAAATGGAAGAAAGAAACAACTGAAAGATGAGCAGGTTGAAGAAGGAACATAACTATTTAATTTGGAGACAGCCCATATCTGAAATTCTAAAAGAAAATCCTGAGAAAAACTTCTGACAAATGATTGGAAATGCAGAAATGAATTCTGAGGTGAGGTTTGGATTGAGGATATAGATCAAGAAGTCACCTGTAGGGACTGGGGCTGTGGCTCAGTGGTAAAGCGCTTGCCTAGCGTGCTTGAGGCACTGGGTTCGATCCTCAGCACCACATATAAATAAAAAATGAATAAAAGAAAGATCCATCAACAACTAAAAAAAAACATTTAAAAAAAAAAAAAGAAGTCACCTGTAAAGAAATGGTATTTGCAATTTTAAATTAGGTTAAGGGAGAAAGTCAGCATTCAATACTGACTTTTTAAAGAGAGAAGTCCTTTAAGTAGTATGTACAAGTTTGAAGAAAAGTTACATTTATTTGAAAGATCAACAAATGTAACATTATAGCTAATAACTTCAAAATATATAAAGCAAACAGTAAAAACAAAGAATACGAAAAATGAATAATTCACCTTTAGGGAAGGATAGTTTCACCTATTTAAGCCATATAATAATCAATCAAGTAGTCGTTAAATTTATAGATTATTAAAATGATATTAATGAATGCAATCTAATAGATGTAAAGAAAATTAGTGCACTCAATTCTGCAGTCTATGGATTTTTTTTTCAGAAATATTTGAGAGGAATAAACAAAACAAAATCACTATATTTGCTTTCCTAATATCAAATTTTAAAACAAAGAACAATTACCTTCAGATAAAGTATATGTAAGCAGAAAGATTCTAAAACTTTGAGAAAATACTATGTGAGATTATCTTTCAGAGTTAACAACAAGGGAATATATATTTTTAAATCCCATAAGCACAATCTATAACAAAGTGATTAATTAAGCCAAATTTAAATTGTATGATTTTATATATATATATCAAGAATATAATAAAGGAAATAGTAGGAAAACCCAATAGCAAGAATAGAGTTGTCAGTCGGGTGTGGTGGTGCAAGCCTGTAATCCCAGCGCTTTGGGGGGCTGAGACAGGAGAATCACGAGTTCAAAGTCAGCCTCAGCAAAGGCGAGGTGCTAAGCAACTCAGTGAGACCCTGTCTCTAAATAAAACACAAAATAGGGTTGGGGATGTGGCTCAGTGATTGAGTACCCCTGAGTTCAATCCCTGGTACCCTCCCCCCAAAAAAAGAACATAGTTGTCACTCACATACTGAAAAGGTTTAATATATAAAAAACGTATTTTAAAACTACTACATATTAGAAAGAAAAACTATCATATATTAGAAAAGATTGATAATACAAAAGAAATATATGATGCTCCTACATACTGCATGAGGGAAATATGCAGTAAGATAAAATCATTAGCAAACAGAGAATACAGCCACAGTGAGTGACCACTCACAGCCCAGACAACAAAGGTTAAAAGTCTGATAATATCATTTGTTGGCAAATATGGATCTAAAGATAGACTATTACACTATTGGTGGTTACATAAATTGACACTACTTGTAACATAAACAATTTATGATTACCTGGTATGAATTTGAAAATATGAGCTAACAATTTAACTTATAGATTCATGCACTGGAAAAATGTTTGCATTTGTGCCCAGGAGACATGTAGAACAATATAAATAGGGATATTACTCATGAGAAGAGAAAACGGAAATAATCTAAGTTTTCATCAATAATGCAATAGGCAAATTGTGCTACAGGCATAAATGAACACATTAGACCTGTAAAAATGATATTGCAATGCTAATCATTGAACACAGCAGTATTGTGCTGCCGAGGTCACATGTCAGTGTGCTGACTGGTAGGTGCACCAGAGATTCCAACCAATACTTAAAGAGGCTCACTCATTTAGCACGGTAATCCTAATAAAAGAATAGCTAAAAATAAACTTAAGAAACATTCATGTTGAATATGAAGATCATTTCAAAATATTTATGTACTATACTCCCATAAATAGAAAAATAACAAATAATGTGCTTAAATGAAGATACTATAATGATTTTGATTCTCTTTAAATTAATGCATGAATTCAATACCATTTCAATTATAACCTAACCTTTTTGCTTCATATTGGTTATTGATTTTATTCAAAATAGCAAAGAATTTTAGTTCAGTTAATTATAAGAGAATAAAGTAATTATTACTTTATTATTATAATTAGTAGTAGAGGTAATTCTAATAATGACAATGCTCACATGTACAAAGTATTTTAAGTGCATATAAAATGAATAAATAAAAATATCCCAATGTACTATATACTTACAATCATTTATATTTTGATGATAAAAAACAGATGTGTGGAATAAAACAGAATTTAAGAAAAACGTTAAATGATTTTGTAGATTTAATGTATTTTGCATGCAGCTTTCTATTCTCACTTGAACAAGCTGACTTTAAAAAAACTTTGAGGGAAAAAACTAGACCACTACTTTTACCTTGATATTAAATAGCTTATGGATAGTTTAATCAACAAATGTGATAAAATTAAATTGTAAATGACCTGAAAAAATGTCAATTTATAATTTTTATTCATCAAATGGTAAGGCTTTTTAAAACTATTATACAATGTCCAGAAACCACTAAAATTAAAAAGACTAGATCAATTACGATTACATTTAAAGTTATTTTTGTGGGTTATTGAAAAATATTTCCAACTCATATGACAAATTGTTATTAATTGTAAAAATAGCTACAAAACAAGGATAATCACACAATTCTTCATTTACTCAAATTTTCTTTAATATCCTTCAGCTATCAGTCTGCAAATAGTTATCGAGCACCTACTGTATGAGTACAGATGTCAACATGAAATATAAAAATGCTGCCCCAAAGGAACATTCATTATAGAAGAAAAAGACAAATGCTAAAGCCATACATAAAAAATAAATGAGATAACCCTAGATATGTTAAGCACATGAGGAATAAGAACATGTAAAAATGTCATAGGAACTGGCAAGAAGCAAGGATGTGGGTAGGCTTGAATGTGCTGGAGAATTAGGTTGGTCTTAAATACTGAAAACGATCATAGCTTGTAAACACATGAGAACAGGGAATGACAAACCAGTACAAAGGTAACAAAGTGTGAAGAGCTTCATGGAAATGACGAACACCTGTATAGATATGTGGGGTGAATAAAGTGGATGAGAGCTCTGTAGACCTCTGAAAGGGGTTTACCCTTTGACTGTTGCAAGGGAAGGCAATAGAAACTGTCCTTCCACAAAAAATATAAAAAACTTCAAAACCAGAAAATTTACAAAAACCTCCAGAAAATTAAAAGAATAGTTGTATTAAAGTTGATATTACCTCCACTTAGTTCACCAATCAGAACATATTAAAATATAGGCAGCACTTGCCTTATAGTGCACTTCTTTAAAAAGGACAGAACAGGTGATCTTTATTATCAAGGGTAAAATTTACAATTGTGTCTCAACATTTATTTGTCAAGACATAAAAATATGCCTTACTTTTACTTAGAAATATATACAAAAAAGAGTAGAAATAATATTTTATTGCAGTGTAATTTAAATTGTAAATTAAAACATTAGAAACAAAACATTCAGAATTAAGTGTATTTCTTCGTAAAAAGCTTTTCAACAGTTATGCTTGCCTCTTCCTCTTCTAATAATATGTCTTGGCAAATTATCATACTTTCTAGGTTTGGAACAGCTTTCATCTTTTTATTCTTGCACTTTCAATGCCTTAAAATATCCCTGAGAATTATTGTAATGTGAAGTTTTTGTTTGGTTTGGTTTGGTGTTTGTGTTTTTTCTGTCATCTCTTCCTCTGTGACATCTTCATGCTTTTTTCCACACCCATTTTTGTCATTTAGATTAAGCTTGTCCTCAGTAAGCTTGGGGACATATACTAGAGTCTTTCAAATGGTGGCAGTGTCAACATTCCCATTTGTTTCTATGTTGTATGTCCGTCATTCTTGGTTAATTCCCTCTTTTGATTACCCAATCTTAGAAACTGTCATATGGGCTTATCCCTGGAAGTCAATGAAGCAACACAACCCACATGCTTCGTATCATAGATAAACTGAATCATAAATGCACAGTGATGGATCACCTCTTTGTGGATAGTGATGCCAACTATCATGATGCCCAGCTATTAGATATATAGTACTCTGTGGACTGAAGAGCTTTGCACGAAAGTTTTTACTTTAAGTATTTAGTCACAATTAATGGAGTGTGGTAACTAAAATTTGAATCATTTCATTGTGGACTGGTGATATTTAAGGCAATTGAAAAGTGGTCATATTGAGATACATTTCCCTCTTTTTCTTTTCTTTGTTTCCAGTACTAGGGATTGAACCCAGGGGTGCTGAACCACTGAGCCACATCCCAATCCCAAGGCAAGGTTTTACTAAATTGTCCAGTATGCCCTTGAACTTGCAATCCTCCAGCCTCAGCCTTACTAGTACCTAGGATTAAAGTTGTCCACCACCACACCTGTGTTGCCTTACTACCTTTATCTACCTTTATTTCTGTATTTCATATATATTTATTTCTGAATCATGGTAAAGTAAGTTGCAGATATTCTGATATATTGGCATGAATAATTTCAGCATAAATTTTCTAAAATTGAGTAGTTTACTCTGTGTAACCTCAATATCATTAACAAAACCAAGAACAATAACCAAAATACTTTTATGTTGCATTTAAAATAATTTCTGTAGATTTCTTTTAAAGGGTTGAAGGTTCACATATATTTATTTGTGATAATGTATCTTTAGACTTTTAATAGCTTCCTAATTTTTGTTCATGATAATTTTTTGAATGTTCAAAGCTAGTCACCATGGAAAAAGCCCCACATTATGGAATTGTCTGAATTTTTTTGTTTCCATTGCATTAAAATCCTTATTAGATTCAGGTTAAAACTTTTTGGCAAGAATACCAGATCAAATCACATTATAAAGACACAATATTAATTTTTCTGTTAGTGGTTCTAGGTTTAATTGTAGCCATAACTTTATCTACAAAGGTGAGCTCTTCTTTTTTAATAAAAAGTAGAGCTCATGCTTCTCAGCTCAATAAGTCTGAACAAGTCAATGATTCTTGTTGGCAAGGGACAGAAAAGCATGTAAAAATTACAAAGAAACATAATTTAAAGACATTAGAGAGCTCTGAAGTGGTGAAAACTAAATATATTAAAACTGAAAACTGGTCAGAAGTAAGCTGATCATCACCAAATGTCTGTTGTTGCTTTTGTTTTTAACTCTAATTTTCCCCCTTCTGGGATATGAAAGGAGTGGGCATCTTATTTTTCTGGATGCAGGTTGAGAACCAAAAGTTAAACCAGGAGGAAGGAAACTTCTGGGGAAAGAGACATCCAATAGAGCCTTCAATAGTTGCCAGGGCCTCAAGTGATAAAATTGAAGATGTGGGGAGTCTGTAGAACACAGACATTCTTTTCTGCAAACTGAGAACTGTATTCTGCAGTTGTATAGGAGAGAAGAAATTCACTGAAAACATAGAACACCCATAATGAAATGTTTTTATAGGGTCCTAAGGAAACAGGTACTGGATTAAGAAACCCTGAGACAAAATATCAAGAGATGAAAGACCCAGATGGGACGTTGCACAGCCCCTGAGTTTGCACAGTATATTTGCACATGGCAATGTGCTGCAACACTGGGTGCAGGCAGAGATGAAGAATACACAGTTGACCCTGTCAGAGACCTTTGCTGGGGATAGAAAGAGCAGGAGGAATTTTAGCATTCACAGAAGGTTGGAGTGATGAAATTGACAACTTCAAGAACTTCAAACACACAGCCGGTCTCCATTTCAAAACATTGCCCAAGTTATAAAGCTCTATGTTGTAGAAGGCTCAACTGAAAAGCTCTAAAGGTCAGGACTTAAGTCAATATTTCAGAATTGAGCAAAGACTCACTAAGGTCACAATCAAAACACAAAAATAACAACAGCAATTCTGATGTAGAGTTAGTCTCACTGGAACTGCAATCCAGCTCCCACTCAATTTAATCCTTAAATGAACTGAGGTGATGATGTCACCTAAGGAGCCCCAGCAAAGTCCCCTGCAATACCACCTCTCCAATTTTCATACAGGCCTAACCTGCCCTGGTAGCTGTGTTTGCTCAGCAGGAAAGAAGGCATAGGACCAAACCCCAGTGAGAAATATCCAAGATGGCCATGGGTGGCATGTGTACTACATGCAAAAAGTACTGAGTGCAAAAGAAAAAAGTCTTCACATGTGTTTTTCCCTGCCTGGACCCAGGACATCTGTACCCTAACCTGTAAAATATGCCCCTCTTGCCAAACCTCTGGGAGAAAGTGTCTGTAGAGCAGATATTTTGAGCTCTACCTTCTCCATTTTTCTTCTCCTTTTTTTTCTTTGATGTAGTGTCTCACTGTCAGCTTCCCATTGCCACCATGCTGGGATCTTCTTGATTGTTTGATCAAAAAATAAAGCTTGTACCCTGCTTTGCTAAACCCCAGTTCCTTCTACTGACATGAGCCCAGGCAGGAGGACCCTCAGAGATGGTTGATAAGAGTAAGGCCATCACTCGGCCCAAAAGTAAAAGAAGAGCCCTTCCTTTTGGAAGATAATAGTATCTTCAGTTGCCAATATTATTTTATATACTCCATTAGAGTAAAACAAATATCACATAAATATAAATGAATGTTTACTTAAATAATTATCAAATGTCATATTTAACAGAAATTTTGACAGTATTATCCTTCTAAATTGAGAATATGAAAAAAAGCATGTTTTCATCACAGCTATTCAAATTATATTGAGGAATAGTAGCCAGTACAATAATGCTGAAAAAACATAATATGAAATTATGCAAAAATAAAACAGCCAAAGAAATCTAGGAAAAGAAAATACAAATAGATTTCATAATATTGTAAGATTCAGAATCAATATCTAAAAGTTACTTTCATTACTGTATGTCATGAGCCAACAAGTAGAAAATGAAATTTTAAAATAATATGCTGAAAGGTATCAAATATCTGGATGTAAATTTAATAGATGGCATAACAAACTTCAACACAATAAAATATAAAGTATTACTGAGCAAATTAATACCCTGAGTAAATGGAAAGAAATGCTATATTCATTAACTGAAATCTTTAATAATGTTAAAATAGAAATTCTATTAAAATACTTTGTAGATTAAATATATTCTCATAAAACTTTGTTTTGTAAAAAGAAAAACATTGAATTTAAAATTTATAGGAAATGCAAATAGTCAATTCCACAAGACATTCCTGAAGAAAAATGACTGCTATTGAGAACTTAAAGCTCTGTGCATCAAGAACAATTATTTATAGTAAGGCCTCAGCAAGTCTATAATCCCAGCTACTTGGAAAGCCAGGGATAGGAGGATGAAAACTTCCAGTCCTCCCAGAGCAACTTAGAGAGACCCTTCTCAAAACAAAAGTTTAAAAGAGAGCCAGGTATGTAGCTTAATGGTAGAGCTTCCTGGAGTTCAATACTCAGTACTGCAAAAAAGAAAAGAAAAAAGAAAAAAGAAAGACACAGAGAGAGAGAAGAGGAGAAAGGAATAGTTAGACCTTCTGATATTGGTGTAAAGATAGACAAAATGAACCATTGAATAGTCATTTCAGGAAAAGACCAGCACATACACAGTTTCCTGACTGATGACAAAGGGAAACTGCAGTACAGTGAGGAAATAGTGACCTTTCCAGTGAAGTCTCAGAATAATTAAAATATGGGAGAAAATATATCCTAAATTCTGCTTTTGGCCATATCTGTGTAACAAGGTCTAGAATTACTCACCAACTGTACACATCTGTAATACACTATAGAATATGTAACAGTTACTTTCAGGCAATTAAGGACCATGATCCTTCCTGAAAGGAAAAAATTAAATAAGCAGAGTTCTGAAATTGTCCATGCTTTCTGCTAGGAGGCAAATTTGAGATTGCAGATTAAGGCAGCATCCAAGGTCTAGAATTTTCACTGAGTTAAAGAGAGTGAAGTTCAAGAAGATGGTATATTGGGCTGCAGACAGATATGGCTGCATTAAAATGAGATCAAATAGCATTTTGAAGAATTATTATTACCAAGAAAAAGGAATACTTCACAATGATAAAGAGGTCAGCTCATCAAAATTCAGAGGAACCTCAAATTTATATGAACACAATGAAAATGCTTCAAAAGACATGAATTAAAGTTGACAGGATGAAAAGAAGAAATAGAAAATTCTATTATAGTAATATTTTAACTACTTCTGACACAATAAATAGAACACAAAGAATACAATGCTATTAATCAACTTAACTTTTATGATATTTATAGAACCATACAAACAAAAACTACAGAATTCATATTATTTTTGAGCGGACATGCAGAAATCGCCAATACTTATGAAATTTTGAGTAATAATAGATTTATCAATAAAATTAGGAATAATGAAATAATAAATGAATATTCTCAGAAAACAGTAATAAATGAAAATTTAATAACAAAGATATGTGGAATAATCTAAATTACTTAAACATTTGAAAATCCACTTCTGAGGTTCAAAAGACAAATCACAAGAGAACTTCAAAATATTTTGAATGAAGTGCAAATGAACCCACAACAAATGTGGAATGAAGTTAAAACTGTGATTAACAGAACATTTAGAACATTAAATGCAAATATTAAAAACAAGAAGGGAATCAAGATAATGATAATGCTTACAAATTCATAAATTATAAAAATAATGAGGCTAAGGATGTGGCTCAGTGGTACAGTGCTTACCTAGCATGCATGATACCCCAGGTTCAATCCCCAATACCAAATAAATAAATAAATAGTAAAAAAGAATAGATTAGCTGGGCGTGGTGGTGCACACCTGTAATCCCAGCAGCTGGGAAGGTTGAGGCAGGAGGATTGAGAATTCAAAGCCAGCCTCAGCAAAAGCCAGGAACTAAGCAACTCAGTGAGACTCTGTTTCTAAATAAAATACAAAATAGGGTTAGTGTGATGGCTCAGTGGTTGAATACCCTTCAGTTAAATTGCTGGTACCTCCCCCCAAAAAAAAGAATAGGTTAAACCTAAAATAGAGAATAATAGAAATCATTGATATAGAACACAACACAACAACCCAGAATATTAATGAAACAACTTCTTTAATCAATGAAATTATTAGTAAGCCTCTACCCAGTTAAAGCAGGGCATCACTATCAGTCTTGCAGACATTTAGAAGGTTAATTATGAAATACATAAACAACTTAATGTGGTACAAATGCTCTGAAAGGCAAAGGGTTGCCAAAACTAACTCAAAAAGAAATAAAACATTGTTGTAGCTCTATATTTAAAGAAATTAACTTTATAAATAAAACATTTCCATAAAGAAAATGGTAGATTATCACCACATCTAACTAATTTAAGGAGGAATTAACATCATTTCTATTATTTACATATAATAGAGAAGAAGGAAACACTGCTTAATTCATTTTGTGATTCCTGAACTAGCTTGATAGCAAAACAGACAAAAATACTAAATAGCAAAACCACAAAATGATAACTTATGAATTTAGATGTGAAAATCCTTAAGAAAAATTTAACAAACGGAATCTAGCATCTTACTATACCAAGTCTATGTAAGATACCTCATTAATTGAAGATTGGCTTAGCATTATAAAAATTAATAGTAATTCACATAGAAAAAATTGATGATAAAATATTAAATTTTCAATAGATGTAGGAAAAGAATTTCACGCAAATAAACACATTTAAAATTAAAACTCTCACTCCAATACCACATTGTTTTGATTATTGAAAGAGTTAATACATAGCATCAGGTAGAGTAAGCCCTTCAAATTTGTTATTTTTCAAACTTGTTTTGAAAGTTTAAAATTTTTGCATTCTTAAGTATATTTTAGAATATCAGCTTCTAAATGTTGATCAAAAAAGACTCCTGGAATTTTGATTAATTGTGATTGCACTAAATTTATAGATCTATTTGGTAAAAATTTGACATCCTAACATGTATTATTTTGATTGATGAATTCTATCTATCATGTCATTTACTTAGGTCTTTCAAATTTTTTCTTAGCAGTGCTTCTAGTTCAGTGAATAGGTCTTGTTTTAGTCTATTTTTTCACTGCTTCAACCAAAAGGCCTGATAGGAACAATCAGAGGAGGAAAGAAAAGTTTATTTGGGGGCTCTAGATGAGGCAGAATATCATGGCTAAAGAGTATGGTGAAAGAAAGCAGCTCAGGACATAAAACGGTATGAAGCAGAGAGAGAGCGAGAGCGAGCTCTGCTCAACAAGGACAAAATACAAACCCCAAAGGTGTGCCCCCAATGACCTATCTCCTACAGCCACCTGCTTTGAGTTACCACTCAGTTAACTCCTCTCAGTAGATTAAAACATTGATTAGGTTAAGATTCTCATAATCCAATAATTTCAACACTAAATTTTCTTGCATTGTCTTACACATAAACCTTTGGGGGAATACCTCACATCTAAACCATAACAGATCTTGACACACTTTCCAGATTTACCCCTAAGTATTTAAGCTTTTGGAGCCTATTATATAAGGTATTATGTAAAATTTCAAGTTTCAATTTTTTGTTGCTAGGATATAGAAATTCACTCTGTGTGTGTTAACCTTGTATTCTGCACCCTTGTATACTCATTTATTATTATTTCTATTAGTATTTTTCTTATAAGATTTCTTACTCCTGTGTATGTATGTTTTTCTGAAATAAAATTTACTTCTTCCTTTCTCATATGTGTTCCTGATATTTATGAGCAGATAAGAGTAAATTTGCAATGATATGACAGGATAAATGACAAATTTTATTTATATTAATACAAAAACACTGTATAGGTCCATTAACCCTGAGTAACATGTCTCTGTGGCTTTCAAACATTTTTGAATTATTGTAATCCAAAGTAAAATATTTTTTACATTGCAACCCAGTAAATATGCATACATGCACACAAAAGCACACATAACTGAGACAAAATTTTCACAAAATATTTTCATGAAAAATGTGTTACCCAATATTTTCCTTCATTTTTATAATTTTTAAAAAAATTTCCTTTTGCAATACCAGGAACTGAACCCAGGGCTACCACTGAGCCATGTCTCTAGCCCATTTTGTAATTTTTAATTTGAGGAAAGACGTCTCACTAAGTTGTCAGGCTGACCTTGAACTTGTGATGCTCCTGCCTCAGCCTCCCATATAGCTGGGATTACAGGTGTACACTACCACCACTGGCTCTTGTATTTCATATCATATTCAATTGCATAGTGTCCAATGTATTTTAAAATACTGCTCAAAAATTATTCAACTATTTCAATGGGTCTCCATTTACTCCTCAAAAAGTAAACTATTGTGAAGCATAAGTATTATAAATTCTTTTCAGAAATGACTCAATAATGAAGATAAAATGTTATAGTGAACATAAAGGCTGCAGAATGTATTCAATAAATATTTGTTACAGTCATCCAACAAATATTTATTGTGCACTCCCTGTATTAGTTTCCTAGAGCAGCATAATGAAGTACCACAAACCGAGCAACTTACCACCATAGAAGTTGTCAAGGCAAGAGATCTAACATCAAAGTGTCACTAGTGCTAATGCTCCCTCTGAAGGTTCTAAGAAAGAATTTTCTCCCTCTATAATCTGGTAGCTCCTAGCATCCCTCTGCTGGTACAAACATTACTCCAGTCTCTGCTGCTGTCTTCACATGGTCTTCTCCTCCATGTCTGTGCTGTTTTCTTATAAGACATCAGTCATCAGATTTTGAGCTCACCCTCAATTCAGGACTATTTCAACTGAGATTATTTACTAACTGTATCTGTAGAACTCTATTTTCAAATAATGTTACATTCTGAGGGACCAGGGATGTAGATTGATGGCAGAGCACTTGCCTAGAATGAATGAGGCTGTGGGTTCAATCTCCAGTACTACAAAATAAGAAAAGAAAAGTTGCACTCCAAGGCTGCAAACAGACATGAGATTCTTAATATCACTCCAGGCAACCCACCACTCTTGTCCTAGTCTGAGTCTACAGTAATACATAGAAGAGAAGGCTTGCCCTGATCCTAATAAACAACAAAGAACATGTAATAAAGGAGTCTCTTACTAAACAACACTCCAAGAATTATCTAATCAGGAGAGACAAAACTCATAACTCTATGGAGAAAATAGAATGGCCTTGCAGGAAAGGAAAATCACCAGCTCTATGAACTGAGAGACCCAAGTATACAGGTTGTGTGCTGAACAGAGCACCTTAGTCACATTGGGCTGCCGTAACAAAATACAAGCTCTGGCTTAAACCACAAACACTTACTCCTCAAGGTTCTGGTGATGAGGAAGTCCAAGATCAAGGATTGTCAGATTCAATGTCTAGTGAAAGTACTCTTTCTGTTTTGTTTTTGTTTTTTTTTGTTGTTGTTATTTGTTTTTCCCTACAGAAAGAGTAGCATTCAATGTCTTTATTTCATATTCAAATGGCTTCATTTTTCCCACTCATTGAAATTCAGCAATCAAAACTCTTATTTGAATTGATTATGGTTTTCTTTTCTTTCTTTTTTTTAATTTGGAGATCAATCTATCTGCTGCTCAGGAATGAAGTACAACTTCATTGTAGCCTCCATACTTTCTGACCTTGATGACAATGGTTCTCGTGGTTTTCCGGTTGTTTAGATCTCTTTACATTATTGTATATAAAATATTTCAGGCACTACTGATATTATTTTTAAGATCTATGTTTCTATCATATAAACAAGAACTCAAAAAACATGGTATGCACTTTGTAAAGCCATTTTATGAAAATGCCACACCTGCCTTCCCGCTTGATATGCTCTGCTTCTAGCACTTAAATCTCATTTCTTACATCCTTAAGGAAGTATTGTACAAAGCGTCTCATTGGAAAGACTTGTTATGGGCAAATAGTTAAATGGATGCCAACTCTTCCAAAGCCAATGCTTGCTGATGCTTTCTCCCTGGCTGGCAAAAGAACCTTTTGCACAAATGCTAAGAGGTTTGTTGGCTCTACTATGCACTATAATTCACCCAGTTATGGAGGAAAACAGCTGTTTTGTGATCATGTTCTGGACATTTGCCATATTGGCATACTGAGTTAAAAATCCCAACTTGCCTCTCAGCACTGCAGTTTAGTCTCTAGGCTATTGGAAAATAGAAGAGAGAATCCTTGGATTTTCTCTTTTAATTCAATGACTTTGGTTCTCCCCTCTAATTTATAACATATTTCATTATTTACCAGTGGCCAAATTTGTGACAATATTTTGCAACAAAAATAGTAGTAGTAAAAAGGGCCTCAACCCTTAGAATTTCAGTCTCCAAATCAAGATATTCAAAGATAACCAGTTATTGTAAGTGAATCCCATAGACTGCAGTCAATGGTGGCATATAATTCCACAGGCTCACAAAAACTGTCTCAAATCATGTGCATAACTCAGTGGCTGGTGTCAGCAGTTGGTATGCAACAATCTGAAGTCCATAAAAAGCCCTTAATACTAGTTATATTACTTGTAATGTACTCAAATACAGATTGCTGCAAGGGAAACATCATTGAGAATTCCCTTACCTTCACAAATGTAAAACCTCATCAAATGAAAACTACATTTAAAAATTTTAATCTTAAGGGGTTTTAACATTAAGTACACAAGATGCTAGCAGATTTTGTATAACTATTCTCTGTAATAACGTAAGTATATATCCTGAAACAATTCACATATCTAATTCATATATCCTGAAACTATTCAGATAGTATCTCATTCTCTTAATAATGGTATGTACATTTAAAAAGTAATATTGTGATAAAATACATTGGAAAGAATAAAAAAATTACTTCTTTTTGTAAAGATGCATCAATTTACAGATTCCTTTGGATACAGTTATTTTACTGATGTGAGATTTTACTAATTTAACCATTACTCCATGGAACAATCTACTAATAACTGACTAAGGATCATTAAGCTTCATTTAAGGCAGTTAATGGTTTATCAAAGAGACAAAAGTGTTATTTCCACTCCAAATGGACTCTCAGGGCATGCAGATCTGCAAATCCATCGTCTACATAAGAAAAACATGTATATGCATATGTTTTTTAATTGTTCAGCATAAGTAATAGGTCATTCCACAAAAGGGCACAATATCCATTCTGCTCTTGTTTCTTTAGTACTCAAAGCTTGGTTTTGTTTCTAGGATGATATTATTAAGACTTTACCAATAAATCATGATATATTTTACAACGTATTTAAGTTTTCAGAGCATGAAATATACCCTCAAACTGATTATTTTCAGACATGGATGAAGAAACATCCCAGTTTCTTGGAATTATAAATCATCATTTTTCTATAGGAAATTGAGGTACAGGTCCCAATACTGAATATTTGTAATGAAAGAGAAGTAAAAAGGCCTTCATCCACTTTGCAGGAGATACACGGCAAACAGAGAAGAGCTGAGCAGATCACAATTAATCTGGCACCAGAGTGGGTTCCTTGGATACCACACACTTATAGAAACAAAGTATCTCATTATGTATGTACCCAAGAGCAAATTGCAGGCATACACTCTGAATTCTATTTCTAGCACTTAGAGAAGAGGATTATCAAGGACAAGATGGATTTAAATCTGGAACAATACCACTGATTGCTAAAGATGATTTGAACGTAGAATAAGACACTAATCAATAGTTATTAATTTTTAAATAATTTCAGAAAATTAATTTTGCTTATATTTATTTTATGTTGGATGACTTTTCCTTTCTTTAAAGTCAATTGCATATAAATGTGATGAATATCAAAAGGATAATTATTTCACAGGCAATATTCATACAGTACATCAAATTTATTAATAAAACATTTTAAAGCAAAATATTTGGTTTTATGACAACAAAAATAAGTCCACTAATAATATAAGGTGAGATTTTTTTGAATATGTATCGTCCCCCCAAATTCTCTAGCTCCCTTTGAAAGATCTTACGCCTTATACCTGAAAATATATCATTCTAAAACAGGAGTTGAGGATGTGTTAATATTTAACATAAAATATCTAGTGCTAAGACAAACATAAAAAGAAGTACTTGCAGTTCTTCAACTCCCAACATGAGCTAATGCTTGAGAAAAGAAATGTGTTTGCTTTATGCAATACTATTCACAACCAAATTATCCCGAAGTGTTTTACAAAGCAATTAGTTGGAGACTAGGATGAGAGTATGCAGGCAAACACAGGAGCCATTAAGACACTCAGCAATAGCTCACACACTGCTTTGGACATAAGAACCTATTTTATTGAGAGTGGAGATGTTAGTTCAATTACAGAGTAATTTAATAGAATAATTGGAATTCCTTTGGGTCTGGTTTTACAGATCATCAAAAATGATAAGCTAACTCTATTTTTAAAAAAGAATTATGAAAATATCCAAGGGTGAATTAAAACTTGTATTTTCCCTCAAGTAATTTATTTACAAGAAATGATTGCTATGAGGTTGATGTATAACAGAAAAAGACGTGATTCTTTTTAAAAACACTTTATAGGATTGGTAAAGAGGTATTTCATGGATTCCTTTCTTTTTCATACCCTTTTTTACAAATGTTTTACTTGTTTTGCTCTGAGCTTTGTTTATTCAAGTAGAAATCCTTTTCTTTCTCAACATATTTAATTTCTATCCATTTTTTTAGGACACAGGTTAGATCTAACCTCTTTCATTAAAAGATCATCAGCTGAAACACTCTCTCTCCTGATTTTATACCATGTGTTTTGTACTTATCACTTAGCCTTGGCTCATCGTACTTTTGACTATCACTTATATATCCAGCATGAAATCAATGAGGGCAGCAATAATATCTATCATTTCATTGCTTTTCCAATACTCTGGGCAGGCAAAGTGTCATGATCAAGTATGTGTTTTCCAAAGCTCATGTAGATTGCAGTCTGGAAGATGCATTGGCAAGAGCAGATGGCAAGCATTCCATTCTTATCTAAGAAATCATCACATCTTGATGGAGCAGTTAACAAACTAAGTTTATGACTTCTATGCTTCTCTGAGCCAAGAGTTTGTTCCTCACTCATCCATTTTCCAAATTCCTTTGATCAAAGGACCCTCTTTAGACACCATTTCACACATCAACAACTACTTATAGGTGGATGCAGTAACATAACTGCTCTCTTGACCTTTTTAACATTTTGAGTGTCAAAGACAGGGATTAGCTCAGCAGCTGTCAGATCATGTCTTACCTTCCTCTGGTCCTCATGTCACAACATGGACTGCCCCCAGCGGGCCCTTCTTTTTCCACAGGAGAAAGAAAACTATCAAATAGGGAAAATGAATTAAAGAATTAAAAAGGGGAGTTGGATTTTTATCTAAAATACATCACAAAATGTTTAAAAGTCTTTTGCACTACAAAACAGACTCTTTTCACCCAATTGCTAAATATGCAGAGGTCCTAATTTCAGTGTTTACTGAATAAAGGCATAAAACAATGCTTCCTATTAAAAAGAAGTATACTTTGTCTATCTGAATTTTCTCTGTCACTTTTTTTGGGGGGGAAGGGGATGAGTTGAACAGGAGCTAATCTGGGATCTGGGAAGTCTGGCTGTGAGGCTTTTCTTAGTAACAGGTAAAGCCCATCATCAGTGAAACTAGATAGGTGTTCTCTACACAGTCTGTAAGACAGAACTGAGTTTTATCTCTGTGGTTACAGCTTGCACTTTAGCAGCTGGGCTAACTCACTAAGAAATCCTGTCCTGGACTAGAAGCCAATCTATCACATTTCAAGGCTGAGTCCAGTTGCCTGGGATGAACCCATATATCCCAGACACCTAGGGAGTGTGGAAGTTACATGATACGTAAGTATCAGTTTAGGCTCTCTTGTTTACCAGTGGCAGGAGACCAACTGAAACAAGCCTTGCTGTATTTAGAAAGGACTCTATTAGCTCACACACAGAGCAGTTCTGGATAAGCTTGCCTTGTTCCTGGGGCTCATTTGCTGTCACCAAGCCTGATTTCTCCCAAGCACCAGCTCCAGGTTCTTTGTGTGGGCTCCATTCTCTGATAGGCATTCCTTTCCTGGTGCCAAGATGGATGCAACACTTCAGCTCTGCATCCTTTGACATTCAAGTTCTGTAGTCCCAGTGGATATCTGATTACAACTCATTAGCTCTGACTGTGTCAGATGCTCCTCCCTAAAACAATTACGGTAGCCAAGAGAATGCAATGCCTAATGCCAGAAACTGGAAAGGAGTCAACAATCATCAAATCAGCAAGGACTGAAACTAGCAGAAGGGTGGTTAATTGAGGGAAGTTGGAGTTCTATTTGGGAGAGCGGAATATACAATAAATGGCCAAAACTGTAAATGATTACTACATCATAAATAGCAGACCATCTTATTTATTGTTCTACTAAAGAATTGCTGCAGTACCAATAACATTCTTTGTGAAATAATATTCATATATTTCCCTTTAGGGCTACTTTGGATGAAACTTTATGTAATTGTCTATGTAAAAAATATTATCCTCACAGTCTTGTCTTAAAATTTGCATACTTATAAAATTATGTATGCATATATAGTTCTGTATAATGTCTTAAATATTCATAATATGTGGACATGTGTGTATATATACATATATGCATATACTTATACATATGATATATTATGAGCCATTAATAGTATTTTTTCAACTCTCTAAGCTTTGGAAGTCTCCACATGACTTCCATGATCTTGAAGAGGAAGACTAGATTCTTTCAGTTGGGTTAAAGTTTTATGATATTCATAAATATCAAGATATTTTTCCCAAATTTATAATTTACATTATTTAGTCATTCAAAGTATTTATTACACATCTATTTTATGTCTGATTCTACATTATTTGCTAGGGATATAATAAACTGCACAAACAAAATGTCTGTTCTTTTGAAGTTTAAGCACAGTGGTAATATGACAATATTTGCTTTTTGGAAATATCACTCATTAATTTTACAGAAGAGGCTGTAGGAGTATCAGCAGCATATGCAGAGAGACTAGTTAGTGTGTGCTACAGCACTGAAGAAAAAGGATGAAACTAAGTTTAACTGGAGCAGAAATAGGAGAGATTGAGCAGTATAGCAAGAATAGAAGGTTTGAGTTTAAATTACTAAAAACTTGCTAACAAACAAGAATTAAGTACAGTAAATGTTGCATTCTTCTATCTGTCATGCAAAAAGTAAGTAGATGTTTTCCTTTTCTCTAATAAGAAAAATTAGGGTCAGGTTTGAGGGACATTTATCAATATTACTTCTCCTAAAACATTAACAGTATGCCTTATATTTTGCTTAGTTCTGGATCTATATTATTTTGAATCATAATACTGTTGCTCCATTTCAGTGACGGATCAAGCCTTAACTTTCACCTTTAAAGGAGCCATGTTTAGCTCTTAGTGGTATTTATTGCACTCAATCTACTTTTTTGGACTGACTAAATAAAATGAATAAGCAAATAAGGATCCATTCATTGCAGCGCCCTTAATGATATTATCACATTTTATTCCATTCTACTCACCATTGTCTTCAACCAAAGTTTCTTTAGAAGACAAAATTCTGAGATTGTTTAATAATAAATACCTTTTAAAATATGATCAGAATTATAAGCATTCACAATAATGTATCCCCTTTTTAGAGGAAGTTTTTAGAAATTTTAAATTACTTAGAAGGGGCCAAGGAAATGATGTCTATAAATGTCTCCTTCTGGGGTGAATAAAGAGAACACTATATGCATCTTTTTTGCAAGTCTGCAGAAGACTTGGTCAGAAAGGTCAATTTCAATTCTTAATGCTCCTTTTCCCTCTCGACCCCTAGGATAAAAGCTACATTAAGTGAGAAGTACTAGACAGCAAGACTGAAGAAGCAAGCATTAGAGAAATAAATAATTAGGATAATTAATATTTGTTTATTTTCTATGAGTTCAGATATTTAGATTTTGCCTTGACCATCATTTGTGAGCCTTTGTTCTCCTTGTCACTGAACTCCCTTAAGTACTTATTTTCATTTTTCTTATTTTTTATTATTTTGGTTCTTTTTAGTTTTACATGACAGTTGAATTCATTTTCATTTTGATCTATTTATACAAGCATGAAATATATCTTTTTCTAATTAGGACCCCTGTACCTTTCCTCCCCTTTCCATTCCCCACCCCCTGTTCCCTTCCTTCCACTGATCTTTTTATTTATTTATTGTAAATTAAGTTCTTGTGGATATACCCAATGATGAAATTCACTATAGTACATTCATATAAGTACACAGAAAAGTTATGACAGATTCATTCCACTGTCTTACTTTTCCTATTCCCTTCCATTCCCTTCATTCCACTTTGTCTAATCCACTGACTTCTCCTCTCAAACTCCTTATTGTGGGTTAGCTTCCACATATCAGAGAAAGCATTCATCTTTTGGTTTTTTGAGATTGGCTTATTTTCTAAACATTCATTTGGCCACACAAATTCCTTAGCGTTGACCGTGTATTTTAGCATTGGATTGTAACCTTTTATTATGCTATTTGTTTTTAAGCATTTGTTATATTGGGATAATATTTATGCCCTGAGTTCCAGGATTACCTTGGTTTTAGGAGTCTAATCTCATTTCTTCACACAAAATTGACTGTAGCAGAAATGTGGTTGATTTCTAGACTTCTTGTTAGTTGCATTAATTTACTAGGTGGTTCTTCTTCTTTCAGTGGTAAACAGTTAGCCTTTAGAATGTACACAAAGAACATATTCTCTCTGACAATGCCCTTACTGCCACTTCTACTCTGCTCTAATGTTTTTCCTGTGTTGAAGTTATTTCTGATCAAAAATGATTTCAACGCACTCATAAATCTCCCATATATCTTCAGAGGAAATTGTTCCTAAAGCACACCCTCAGGGTTATTTTTTAATCTTCTGATCTTGTAATCACTAGAGCTCAAATAGTTCCCACATTACTCTATAACCTTTAGACAAGCATTGATTTATTTTCTGAGTTTCTTCAAAAATGAGAGTCATATTACCTTAACATTGGCTGTTTCCTTGATACATATCCTATATTGTTCACTGAATATGTGTCAGGAGCTTTGAAAACATACACATGGCATTTTCTATACTAATCATTAAATTGCTCTTAATTTTTTTTCTTAAAATTACCTTGGGTAAAACAGTGTTCTAGTCTTGAGTTAAAGGAATTGCAACATTTTATAATGGAATCTTCTAATGGCCCAATGTATTTCAGTCATATCTTTCTACATAGCATCACTTGAGAAGAAGTTCAAAACATATTTGTGATACACATTACCCTCAGCGATTCCAAATTTAATTTCCTGGAATAGTGCCCAAGTGTTGGTGACACTAACAATCAGCCAGATTTGAGAATAACTATACAAGTCAATAAAATAAATATTTTGTTTTCTTTTAACAAAACAAGAATCTGAATACCTGGTTTCTAATATTTTACAACTCTGTCAGTAATTACCTTGTGAGTTTGGGTAAGCCATTCCATCTCTCTAAGACTCAGCTTTTTCAGCTCTAAAATAAAAAAGTTTGGATGAGATGACTTAATCATTTATTAGCCCAATCTGTTTTTATAATCTACTAAGCTCCAAGTATGTTAAATTTCAAGTTGTGATACAACCAGTATAAAACTATCAATAGCCTTGGTCAATGGATTTCTAAGTAGATTTTAAAACTGGTTGTGGCATTTAATTTATAATTAAATTCTTGCTAAAGCAAATTTCTAAATTCAGTAAAAGCTTTATTGTTATTCTAAACACATTTTTCTTTTACTTTCTTACTTATTCTTATACTTTTCTAATTAATTGCTTAATCAAAAAATTAAATTATTATATTGCTTTGAAGGATTTTTGGAGATGGAGGTCAGAATTGGTTTATCATAATTTAATCTCCATTTAGTCTTGTTATATTTGGGCAGGATGAAGGAAATCACAACAAGCTTTAATTTAGTTGCAGGAATGAATAATGAGGCAGAAACCATGGCCCAGAAGACAGAGAGTCAGGCAAGTGGGCCAATGATATTTAGGTCAAGAAGAGAGGATACATCAGCCCGTTTCTGGTGCAAGGAAGGCTGTAGGAATGATTACCCAAATCGTTAAAGCCAGGTGATCGGTATCCAGTGATCCATTATGCAAGATGATACATTTCCCAAGATCTAACAGCCCAGGTTTGGTGGGCTTTCTGCATACACACCACCCATCCAATCTCCTCATATGTACTTGCAAAAGGAATAGAACAATTCCCACTTGCATTAGCCCACTTTTCAAGAACTTTATTGACGTTTAATCTTCTAGACTATCTCTTAGTCTTGATAACACTTCCAATAATCATTTGACCTTCTCTTACATTTTAATGTCATGTAAAACAAGCAATGTCTTACCTTTCTCTCTCATTTTCTTTTCTCTGCTGTGATATTTCTCACAAACAGATAATGTGGATCTCTGAGGCTTGTTGTATAAGTAATCCAAACTTGCTGATTTATAAATTATGAAGCAGGTTGTATTCACATACAGGTATTTAGATTCTATTGATTTTGATTAGTTGTCTATTATGAGCCTCATTAATCCTCCCTCACCCTGTTTGCCTTTATTATTTAACTTTTTGAATTTGGCTTGAGGGGTCTGAGTATCATTTGGAGTAAATCAAAATTAGCAATTGGGGTGATCCTATATTGCATTCACTCTACAGAGCAGACTAAATATATTTTTAGGCACTGCATGTTTATAACCTAATTTTCCCTCATTACTTTACAGAGGTGACCTTGTTCTAATACCTTCGGCACCTGATGTTATAAAAGTGAAATTCTTTTCAAACCTGCTCTGTTAATGTGCTCCTGCTCAGAAACAAATGTGAGATAACATTAACATTCCTGCCACAAAATACCTGCTAATTTGCTTGCAGTGAAGATAGAAAGCTTTTCATTACATATCACAAACTTCATTTATGTAGAATGAGTCACCAAGCTTGCTGAAAAGCCAATGAGCATCTAATCTCTAATGCTGCCTTCAGCTCTGACATCAATCCTCCCAGTCCAACTCATCTTTTATCAGCTATTCAGTCTTTTTTTAAAAATTTTCATCCTGTTACAAAATTGTGTTGTTCATCTGTCAAAACAGCTTTGATTTATGCTTTTTTTAATATTATAGCTTCAGAGAAGAAAAACACACACAGGAATATGCTATTTTTTTATTAAGGTCAGAATGAAATCTATGCAACAGAAAATGAGCAGCTTGGTTTGAAACAAATGATGACATTATTAAGTTCATAAAAATTGCATTCCTGATCTTAAATTCTGCTTGATACTCATCCATCCATGTTCAATTTCTCTTTAAAATGGTTTTCAGAGGCTTGCACATATGTATGTATCATCTCTAGGCACAAGTGGAAAAACAGAAAGAAGCTTGTATGTAATACTTTAGTTTGTTCTAAACCTATTAAGAAGATGGCATTTCAATTATGTTTATTCCACTAAATCTTTAAACTTACTTCATATTATTGCTGAGGACACCTCTATTAGTCTCTCAGAACTGTCCTGAAGATTAACCCTGTGTTAATTTGTGTACATCTTGGCGCATTCCCAAGGAGGAAAATAAAATTGTATTTTATGTATTGCACTTACCTATAGTCTTTCTTTAAAACTTTTAAACATATTCTTACATATTATATGTAATTCCTCAAGAGTTTAAGAGTCTCAGAAAACTTTATTCCATAGTTCTCTGAGAATGAACTTTTGTATTGACAAAATTGGTAGCAAGTTAAACTGAACTTAAATTATAATCTTGAAGGTGAAATGTTAATAAAGGCAAAGAGCATATGTTTAGAAGACTGTAGATATTCTGCTCACTTTGTCTTGGTGGCATATTATGTAAAATAAAATGTAGTTTTTTTCCCCTACTCATTTGAACCCCAAATACATTTATCTTTCTCAACAGGCTAAGAGGGAGAGATACGTTCTTGCTGTGAGCAGTAGGGCCTGAGGTAATTACACCCAATTTGTAGTATCTCAGACTCTAATAGTTCTTCATAGCATCCTGATGAAAAACACAAAGTTAAATATAACTCTAGGGACTGGATTTTTCTTATAGTGAAGGTTAGTCTTATTTGTCTACAGAAAAAGCACAGACCTCTGTTTTGTGTGACTGTTGTGTTTCATTAAAATTGAAATAAAACCAGAATAAAACAGGGGGTTAACAGCTGGCTCCAGCAAACAACATTCAAGTTGCCAATAACCAAATGTCTTGAGATTCTAATCTAGACTATCTCCAAATTTCCAAATCAAATTATGTTTCTCTAGGCCAGAATTCATGTATGTCTACATTCAGAGATTACATGTAAAGCTGCCTTTAATATAATGAAAGTTTCTGCATTTTCAGTGTACACTCCAGTAAGAATATTGAGACCATCACATCCTCAGTTTTTCTAAATTTACGCTCTCTTAAGAGCTCTCAAGTTTCTTAACGCTAACTTATTTGCCTCTTCAACATTATCAACTTACTTAGAAGAGAAAAAAGTATTAATCCTCAATTTTCATAATTTTTATTTTCTTACATCAGATAGTTGCATACCTATGATGCATGCAAATGATTTTTGCACAAAATTGCTATAATTGCATCATCATTTCTTTCTAGAAAACTTTTCAACCTTGGAAAATTTACATTAAAATAATACTGGTACAAAACCTCTATACTGCATTTTTTCCAGTGTGTTTACTAACATGTTTTTTATTTATGATTTCTATGAAGACAGTTTGAAGAAGATGATGTTTGGTCAATTAATGCATTGTTAGCACTGAGGTGTGTTGAAAATAATTTTGGTTCAAAAACTAAGCTTTGGTTAAATGATCTGAGTTCTGGTTGTAGTTCCAATACTTTTAAATACTTGTTTAGATAAGTCACATAACTCCCTTTGAATAATAGCTTCTTCAGTCACTAATTTAAATAAAGAAAACAAAATGTAAGTTGTAGTTTATTCAGAAATAAGCAAAATATAATCTATACCAGCAAGTTATTATCTAGTGGAGACTCAGATATGTGATTAGAACTACCTGTAGTATACTAGATATATAAATGAAAGTTTGTAAGATTAATGTAAGGAAAATAGTGTAACAACTACCCTTGTTAATACTGTTTGGGTTAAATGAAATAGGGAGTAAGAAAGAAACTTAAAAACTGTACATGTATAATTATGGTGTATTATTATTGACATTATTCTAATTGTTAGTCCCAAATCAGACAGAAAGCCAAATGGATTTGTAGTCATCACATTCTAACACCTGGAATCTGTAATTATGTTACCAACATGACTAAGAAATTTGGGTGAGTGATTAACCTAGACTATCTGTAGCATCTAAAATAATTTTAAGGGTCTTGCATAGTAGAAAAGGAAGGTGAGAGAGGAGATCAGAGTAGTAAGGTGTAAGAAGAACTCAATTCATCCCACTTGGCTTTCAAGATGGGAAAAGAGTTACAAGTCAAGGAATGCTACTGACTTTTAGAAGATAGAGAAGATAGAGAAACAGGTTCTTCCCCTAGATATCCCATGAGGGAATGCAGCCCTTCTGTTATTTTTATTTTAATTCAGTGAGACATATGTTGAAATTATAACCTACAGAATATTAGGACAACACAGTTGTGTTGTTTCAAGAAAACAAGTATGACAGGCACTGAGGTCTTTGATATTGAACTAAAGAAGTTCCTACAAAAGAAGCCTCCAAGAATAAAAGGAGACCATGTGGTATCTTACTCCTGGAAGGCGTTATAAGTCCGGTAAACACAAGGAAGAGTATGAAGCATTATTAAGAGACAGCATGGCACTTGGCCTATGTGAAGATATAAAATAGACATGAAGCATAGCTGATCCATTGTTCATACATTTTTAGGCATATATTGTAAAATAATTGTATGTTAGAGGTTTTAAGAAACAAAAAAAGGTAAACTCAATATATTTTCTTAAGTAGTGTGTGTAACAATAGCATTACTAGAAAGTATCACGTTGAAGTCATACTAGTAAAAATGTGAGCATAATGTACATAGCATAAACTATGACCCTATAAGTCCACAAATGAAAGTATTTGACAAAAGGGGAGTGGTTAGGATACAGGTAGGGATTTGAGAAGATGAAAAGATAATAAGGCCTAAAAGCCAGTGTAAGAGCAAGAGGAAGATAAATTTGGGGAGAATGAGCAGATTCTCACCCCTACTTCCTACTACAAGTATAAGTATTCAGTATTTCTCTTTTTGTACCTACTTGACACCCATGAAATAATTCCTTTGTGAAAAGATGTGTAGTCTTTTCCAAAAATCTGAAAACCATCACAGTAATCAACAGGAAACCAGTGAACAAATTTAAGCTTGAAAACTCCACGAATAATTTGCCAAGCATGTAAAAGATGTAACCATTTCCTATTTTCAACCCCAAACTGGATCCTTTATCTGCCTCAGAATTTTTGGGACCTCCTGAGATTCTTTTCTCTATCAATCCCCTCTACCCTGCTGTTCTGATTGAGCAGTAAGGAAGGTTTATTCTTGGCTAATAATAGGTGAAACAGAAAAAATCTCCCAGATCAGCTTCTTAACCTGTTGGAGTATGGAAGTTATAATACAGGATAAAAGAAATGAGGGCAACAATAAAATAAGATAAATGTAACAGATTTCAACATACCACTCTCACTAACAGATAGGCTTTTCATATAGAAAATCAGCAAAGACACATCAGATTTTGTCAGATATATATCTTATTGAATTTAGAAAGGATTATCAGATTGATATAGATCAGCTGAATTTAACACACATCAATAGAATATTTTATTCAACAACTGGATACACTTTCTTTTCAGCTACTAATGGAACATTCCCCAAAACTGATAACATATTATGCCATAAAACAATTCTTAGCAAATACAAAAAGATTAAAACAATCTCTTAAATCTTTTTTGGATACTAATGGAATGAAATTAGAAATGAGAAACAAGAAAAACTATAGAAATTATTGGAATACATGGAGATTGAACTTAGATTATTGAATGGTGAGAAGTCATTGAAGAAAAAGGGAAATTTAAAATTCTCAAAATTAAGCAGAAAGTGAAAATAAAACATAACACAATCTTTGGATATGGCAAAGGTAGTTCTAAAGGGAAAATTTATAGTTTTGAATGCCAGCATTATAAAAACAGAGAGATCTCAAACAACCTAATGATGCCTACATGGTTTTAAGAAAAAACAATATTAAAACTAGTAGAAGAAAGGAAATAATATACATTGAAGTTTACATTAATGAAAGAGAAATTACAAGAATAAAAAAGAGGGTCAATAAACAAAGAGATCGCTCTTTGAAGAAATTAATGAGTTTATAACCCTACCAAGACAACCAAAACAAAGAGAAGATCCAAATTAAGAGGGGGGCAAAAGAGGAGGAATATTAAAAGAGATGCTATTGAAATCCAGAGGAACACTGGGGACTATTTTGAAAATATATATTCCAATAAATTGGATAATCTAGACACATATGACCTACCAAAATTAAACCAATAATATATAGAAACCATAAACATACCAAAAATAAACAATAAGATTGAAGCAATAATAAAGCTTCCCTACAGTGAAAAGCACACCAGATGGATTCACAGCTGAATTTTACCAAATCGTTAAAAAAAAGCTAATACATTTTTTTTCTTAAATTATTTCATAAAATTGAAAGAAAGGGAATGCTTCCATACTCATTCTATGAAGTTCATATCACCCTGATACCAAAACTGGACAAAGACAATTCAAGGAAAGAAAACTATAGACCAATATAATTTGAGATTTATTCTTGGCTAATAATAGGTGAAACAGAGAAAGTCTTCTAGATCAGATTCTCAACCTGTTGGAGTATGGAGGTTATAGATACAGGATAAAAGAAATGAGGGGAAACAATACAATAAGATAAATGTAGGTGATTTCAACATACCAATCTCACTAACAGGCCTTTAAGTTAAAAGATCAGCAAAGACACATCAGACTTTGTCAGATATATATCATATTGAATTTAGAAAGGATTATCAGATTGATATATATCAGTTGAATTTAACACACATATATAGAATATTTTACTCAACAACTGGGTACACTTTCTTTTTAGCATCTATAAAGAATAATAAAAAATAATTAAAAGGGTCAATAAACAAAGACATGGCTCTTTGAAGAAATTAATGAGATTGATAAGCCCTTTATTATTCTTCATTCTTTTTACTTTTACCTTCTTTTCAAATGTTCATCAATGAACAGAGATGCAAAAATCCTTAATAAAATATTAGCAAATTGAGTTTAAAAGCATTAAAAAGATCACATGCCACAATCAAGTTGATTTCATTTCAGATTATTTCAACATCTTCAAATAAATACACTTGTAATAACACCACATTAAAAAAATTAATGCAAAAATCACATGGTCATCTCAATAAATACAGAAAAATCTTACAAAACATTGACACCTCTTAATGATAAAAACTGAAGAAAATAGGGATAGAAGGAACTTACCTCAATATCATAAAGAGTATATATGTAAAACTTAGAGCTGGCATCATACAGAATGAGAAAAATCTGAAAACATTCTTCTACAATCAGAAAAAAGACAAAGATGTCCACTCTCAACATTCTCATACAATATAGTACTTGAAATTTTGGCCAAAGCAATTAGGCAAGAAAATTTAAAAAACAATAAAAGGAATGGAAATAAGAAAGGAAGAAGTCCAATTATCCCTATTTGCAGATGATATGATTCTATATGAGACAGCCCTAAAGCTCCCTCCAGAAGTCTTCTAGTGCTAATAAACTAATTCAGCCAAGTAGCAAGATACAAAAGCAACATGCACAAGAACCCACATTTTTAATATATCAATAATTAACCTACTGAGAAAGATATCAGGAAAACAATTCTATTCACAGTAGCTTAAAAAAATAATACCTAGCAATAAACTTAACCAAGGAGGTGAATGCCCATTACAATGAAAATTATAGAACACTGAAGAAAGAAATCGAAGAACACACTAGAAAATGGAAAGATCTGCCAGATAAATGGATAAGAAGAATCAATATTGTTAAAATGTCCATATTGCCAAAAGTGATCAGCAGATTCAATGCATTCCTTATCAAAATAGCAATGATATCATTCACAGAACTGAAATCCTAAAATTTTGGATGGAAGAACAAAAGATCCAGAATATCCAAGTAATCCTGAGGAAAAACAGCAATGCAGGAGACGTCATAATGCCAGACCTCAAATTATACTACAGAGCCACAGTAACAAAAACAGCATGAGACTAGCATAGAAAAAGACATGTAGACCAATGAAACAGAATAAAAGACACAGAGATAAACTCACACAGTTATACAGTCATCTGATTCTTAATAAAGTTGACAAAAACATACATTGGATAAAAGGTAGCCTCTTTAACAAATAGTGCCTAGAAACTGGATATTCATATCTAGAAAAATAAAAGTAGACCCTTATCTCTCATTCTATATAAAATACAACACAAAATGGACCAAAAACCCAATTATAATGCTAGAAACTTTGCAACTGTTAGAAGAAAATATATGGGGAACAATTCAACATACAGGCACAGGCCAAGAGTTTCTGAATAGAATCCCTATAGCTCAGGAAATAAGAGAAAGAACCAATAAACTGGACAGCATCTCTTGTGGTTTGGACATAAGGTGTCCCCCAGAAGCTCATGAGTGCAAGAAAGTTTAGAGGTGAAATGATTAAGTTATGAGAGTCTTAATCAAATTAGTGCATTAATCCATTAGTAAGGATTAACTGGGTGGCAACTGTAGGCAAGTAGGGTGTGGCTGGAGGAGGTAGGTTAATGGGGGTGTGCCTTTGGACTATACATTTTGTCTCTGGTGAGGAATGTTCTCTCTGCTTCCTGATTGCTATGTCCTGAGGTGCTTTCGTCTATCAATCCCTTCTACCCTTATGTTCTGCCTCAGCTCCAGCCCCGAGTAATGGGGCCAGCCATCTGTAGACTGAGACCTTTGAAATTCTAAGAACGAAATAAATATTTTCCCTCTAAAATAATAATTCTTCTTCTCCTTCTTCTCCTCCTCCTCCTCCTCCTCCTCCTCCTCCTTCTTCTTCCTCTTTATTTTGGTACTCAAATATTTTGGTCACAGTAGTGAAAAAACTGACTAAAGCACAATTGCTTGATATTTAGCCAAAAGAATTAAATCAGCATAAAAAAGAGACATGTGCATAACCATATTTATCACAGCACAAGTCACAATAGCTAAGTTATGAAATCAGCCTAGATGTCTGTCAACAGATGAATGGCTAAAGAAAATTTGATTTATGTACACAATGAAGTTTTATTTAGCCATAAAGAAGAATAAAATTGTGTCATTTTCAGGAGTATTGATAGAACTAGAGACCATAATTTTGAGCAAAGTCAGACTCAAAGATAAAAATATTGTATGATTTCTCTCATTGTGAAACTTAAAAGGGGGAGAAAATACCAGAATAAAATGGGGAAATGCTATGAAAGTAGAAGGAAGATCACTAGGATAGAGGAAAGGGATCAAGGGGAAGCAGAATGAGAGGGGAAGAGGAGTGAAATTGATCAAATTATATTTTTATGTATGTACAGATATGCCACAATGAAATCCAATATTCTGTATAATTAATAAGTATTATTAAAATAAATAAATAAGCCAAGTATGGTGGCACATGCCTGTAATTCCAGCTATAGAGGAGAATAAGGCAAGAAGATTATAAGTTTGAGGCTAGCCAGGGCAATTTAGAGATCCCATTTCTCAAAATAATAAAGAATTAAAAACAAAAATAGCTGGGGATGTAGATCAGTGGTAAAGTGCACCTAGCATGTGAGAAACACAAGGTTTGATCTCCAGGGCCAGGGAAGGAAGGGAGGGAGGGAAGAAAGGAAAGAAGGAAGGAAGGAAGGGAAAGAGGGAGAGAGGGAGAGGGAAAAGAGAGGGATAGGGATAGGGTAAAAAAGAGAAGAATATTCTGGGAATATTCCTGGGAATGAGCAGAGATTTTTTTGGGAATTCAGGCATCACTTCCTTCTACTTTTTATGGTTTTCTAGTCATCTGCATAGCAGTTTTCAACTGTCATGAAGCTGGGTATTGTGATGAATTTAAAGGTCCTCTGGTGGTCACACTGGCAGCCACCTTAGATTTAATCAATTTTGCTTAGACCACCTAAACAGGAACTTCTAGTGTCCTGGCATCCTGCTCAAAGAAAAACAAGATTGGGACAGGGCAGAAATTCAGCTAGGTTACCTAGGGAATACAAGATTAAGGCAGGGTAACAGAACTGGGTCACAATTACAAAAGGCCAAATTTGAAGCTAATGGGAAGAAAAGAAAAAGACAAATAAGATAGATTTTTCAAAATGGAAATGATTGGACTTAGTTTTGATTAAGTAAAAGAGGGTGATAGATATCCTGAGATTACTGGCTTAAAAGACAAGATGGATATTGTGGCTGTTATCCACTGAGTAGCAACTTCTGTTTGATATATGAACTCATTTTATCCTCATACCCATTCCAGGAGGTGGTTTGTATTATTATTCCAGACTTACTGGTGAGTAAACTGAAGCTAAGTAGTTCACTTAGGTCATCCAGTAGCTACTGGCAGATTCAAATTTGGGTAGCATGGCTGTGGGAGCCCATACTCTGAGCCACTGTGCTGCATAGGATAGAGTAGTTATTTAGAGAAATAGAGCAACTTTCACTTTGGGCATGTGGAATTTGAAACAAATGAAATACAAGAACTCTGTGGTACATTTTGCTATCATTATAGGCAGATCTCAGAACATTATTGCTGGGTAGAACAAAGTTGACCCTGACAGAAGATAAATCCAGATATCATTAAATTATTGTTTGAGCCAATAGGACATCTTGACTTTTGTGAGGTGTGATGAGAAGTATAATGTTATTTCACTATCACTAAACTATAGCTATTCATAAAGGAATTAGAGAGATCTACTTCCCTAGAGACAATCATGCCATATGGCTATTATAAAAGTATAGTTTTTAACAATATCAAATCTGAGCAGTGTTAATGAAGTCTCTTCATTGCACAATAAGTATACTAAGAGGTCAATAGAACACTAAATAAATTCCCATAATAAATAAATTATCTTATTATTCATTACCTTGGGCATTATAAATAAAAAGATGAGTTATTTCAACAATTCTATTTGACTTTTTAAAACGTGGGTGAATTCCTTCTTAAGATTTAGTTACTGAACTAACAGTGATAACAAGTAAAATAACAGAAATCAGTCCTGTTTAGGTATGAAATTTCTGCCATATAATTAGAGATCTGCAAATTCATATGAAGTCAAGAGAAGCCTCATTACCCACAGCTACTTGACAAAACGCTTTGCCACCTGCATATTTGCTGTTAAATTTAGATCAAGATTGACAAAATATTTTTTCCTGTGGTGCTTATAACTCAAAAGACAAAACTTCTAAGACTCCCTTGCCCTAGTTTTACTTTTTATTTTTTTATTTTTCTTTAAGAATTTTTTCTTTATAGAAACCTTTAGAACTCTTGTAAAATTTTTTTTTTTTCCTATTTCTTTGCTGTTTGGCATTCCACTTCAGAGGTAGGACTACGTGGAAGCTTTCAGATAACCACCACAACAGAAACAAAACTGTGGCATCAAGATGAAGTTGACCTTCTGGCAGCCAGTATGGAACAAAATCTCTCCTTTAAATCCCTCCAGTATTTGGTGAATCTTCTAATCCTAAAAAGCTGACCCTTATTGATTCCTTTTGTGTTGTAAAAAAAATATCATATCTAAAAAACTTTTTATAAAAGTCTGGAAATTCTCACTCTGCTGAAAAGAATTCTAATGTTAAATAAGGAGTCAGTAATAAGTATCAATAGAAGGACTCTGACTACTTGATGAAAAATATAAAGAGGACTCTTTTCATTTCCTTTGAATTTGAAATTGAATGAACTTATGACTTCCTGACATATATCATATTTAGTTGTAGAATCAGAGTATTTGTCATAAATAGAACTGAGGAATAGACTGAGAATGCTCTGATGTTGAGAATATGAGAAGATTAATTAACTCAAAGGTAAGTTAATATGAACACATTAGGAAATATGAATGCATACATGTTTACTCTTACAATATTTTTATTTTCTTTAAATTTAATTTTTCAGATTTCTGTGTAAGTGCACTCAGTACAGACCTATTCCTTGTGTAATTTGCCAATATTTCAGCATTTTTCTCAAATGTAAACTCTGACTTTCTGGGTTTGAAGTTCCAGGTGTCATTCATTCTGGAAATAAGGGAATTGTTCTGGGAGCTCTTAGGTCACTCTGCCTCATCTGGGTCACTGAGCTCAGATCCAGGCAGAGCAGGATGCAGCTCCTCTCCCAGTGGGTTTCTTTTTTAGTGCATGCTGCTTTTAATATTCACTCTCTCTCAAGGGTCTAACTGGGTTACACTCATAGTCCAGCTCAGCACAATGACCAGATTTCTGACACTCTTGAGGATTTTGTGAACTACATTAATGCTTAAAATATGGGTAAAGTTGGGATCCACATATATATCAAGGAAATAAATCTTAGAATTTCACTATTAAATAAAGCCTTTCTATATATCTGTTCTCTATTCAAATAATTTGATATAATTCAAATGACTTAATTATTGGAATGCTGTTATTAATTTTCAATCCTACCTATAAGGTGGGCCCATGGTAAGGATCCCAAGGGCAGTGCAGTAAGAAATCTGTAATGCATTCACTTAGAGTCTGGTGAAATATTGCTTTCTAGAATTCACTTGGAAGATGTAAAGTCTTTATAAATTCCTTTCTAACACTGACATTTGCACTCAGCCTAGGGGTATTTCCAAAGCAATTAGTTACACCAAAAACACAATTAGTTCTAAAATAGCTAAAATCCATATAAAAGTAGAAAGCTCCCTGCTGTGATTGCACTTCATCAACAACAACACAGCATATTAAAATTCCTCATTCAGAACTGAAACAATGAAAACTTCTTTGTGTGTGAGCCATGCTAAGGTATTTGTTTTAGGAATGATGGAATGCAAAATGTCATGAACAACAATAATTTGAGTGTTTTAGATTGTAGTTAACACCCAAAAGCACAGGTCAAGATAATTCTTGGAAAGATATTGAAATGATCAGAAAGCCTAATATTCAAGAAACTAAACCTAAACTGAATTCAGAGAAATTCTGTTGTCTTAGGAGAGAATTTTATAACCCTCATTTTAGGAACTATGTAAAATAAGAAAAATTGAAATCCATTTTAGTTCTTCTTTCACGTAGAGGGAATTTAACATAGACAAATTGATTAAGCAAGTGATAAAAAGTTTAGTAGTCCAAGTGAGTACATGACACAACCTAAAAATTAGCAAACATCAAAAAGACACCACAATTCCTAGGACAGAAGTGACACTGAGGAGGGGTGCTATCAGCAAACAATGAGGCTAAAGGGATTTAGAATCCACTACTTGGCAGGCAAAAGTGGGGGCCATGGAAAACTGGTGTCTTGATCCCCTTGGGCTGCCAGAAAAAAAATGCTGCAGAGTAATTAGCTTCTATAAAATATATATATATATATATTTCTCACAGCTCTGGAGGCTGGAAGTCCAAGATCAAGATTCACTATCTATGTAAGGTCTGTTTCTGTTTCATAGAGCCATACTTTCCTTGTATTCTCAACATGGTGGAATGAGCAAGGCAGCTCTCTGGAGCATCTTTTATAAGAGCACGCATCACTTCCCAAAGGCCTTACCCTTAATAGGGAATAAAGAGATGTGAGTGGTGGGAACATGAGGTTAAGAGAATAATTCTGAATAATTCTATAAAATGGACCCATTGTGCTGACCCCATATGCTTTCTTTTAAAAAACAATTTACCTGCAGCCCTGCCTGGCTTAAGTCAATAAGATATGTTACATTCCTCAGCAAACAACCTATTATCTGCAGGAGAAATGCATGCCCAAAATGCTAATAAGAAGAACACGTTACCTTGGAGGAAGGGGAGAATTTCAGGACCCTTACTAATTCCTCCTAACCATAAAATCCGTAAGAACAAGTTCCAATTAGAACCAATCAGCATGGGTCAAAGTGATTTGGAGTAGTCTATATAGTCTATGATTCTTAGGTAAACAAAGGAATTAAGAGGTAGACATGCAGCCAAACAGGCAAGTGACAAACATAGCAATTAAAAGAAATTAAAATTTGAACAATCTTTAAATATCACATTATCTAACCTCTTTCCTGTCCCAAAGAATCCATGGCAAGAAATGGTGTGCTGAGAAATGTATGCTTCTGAAGAAACAAAACCTTTATTTCATGGTCTGACTACATTTTCTAATGTTCACTTATTTCCTCATGAGTCACCATTCTTTTCAAATCTTTTCACTTGTAAAGTTTATTTTATAGATTTATTTGTTATTTTATTTGGATATTTATTTGATTTAGCTTCTGCTAAACACTACTCAAACTTATTCTGAGTGTTTATCTTTAATAATGAACAAAAATGACATAGACACCAGGGCAGAAGCCTAGAGAAATTATAGCTCCATCCTACTCTAAGTATATATCTAAGTGCTTAGTATACTTTATACTTCTCCTTATTCTGCAGCAGGATTTAAGTAAATCAAAGCTATTCTCATACAGTATCATGAAGTCATATAGTCTAACCCATATCCATTTTGCTTAAAACATTGCCTTCCATTTTATGTACATATTTCCAGAATTCCAAGTATCAGTCTCTAAAGTCATATTGAAAAGACTTATCTCCTTTGCTCAGAGGTAATACCAAATCTTTCTCATATGAAAATACCATTGACTCTTGGTCTTTTTTCTAAATGTTCTTCTAATGTTTTTTGTCTAACTCATTAGGAATATATTTGGGTGGTTTTGAGGGTTTGTTTGTTTTCTGATACTGAGTAATGTTCCTAAGTCACTTTAGGACTGATCATGTTGTTGTTTTCATTCCAGCCAAACCAACTAATTTTTCTAACAAAATTTCAAAGCATACTGCATAAAGCTTTTACTCCAGTTGGAAATAAAAATCAGAAATGAAAAAAATAAGCTGTTTTCCTTTTCCTACTGTTTCTTTAATTTCACCTAAAGTCTTGGTATTGTTTGTTCTACACTAGGATGATTACAATAAAATTCATTGTTTGTTGGGGTGTTTTTGGTTGTGAGGAATAAAATGTTTTATGCGTTGATCCAAACTCTCTACATAGAATTCTGTATGTGTTTGTATCTTTATTTTTGTGTCTGAGTCTAAATATATACAGATAAAGAAAGTCAATCAGGCTGCTATAGGGAAAGAGTAGTAGGAGATGAGATCTGAGATATGAAGAGTAAGAGTAGATCAGGAAAGACACTGTAGGATGTTCTAAACAATATTTTTGCTTTAGGACTTGGCAAATTAATTATAGCGATATATATTATATATATACAGAAAGACACATATTAACATATATATAGTATATGTATATGTGTATGTGTATATATATACATATCTGTGTGGATATAGATGTAAATATAGACAGAGATAAAGACAGACAGAGAGAGACATAGAGGTCTATTTATTTCAAGGCATTGGCTCATGTAGTTTGGGGGGCTGGAAATTTTAAAATTAGCAGGGTAAGCTGGCAGACTGGAACTTCTGGCAAGAGTTGATATTGCAGTCTTGAGTACAAAAGTAATCTAGATGCAGACTTTCTTCCTCTTTTGGAGAACCTGTTTTTGTTTTTCTTAAGGCTTTCAACTCAATGCATTAGGCCCACCTACATTATGAGGGTAATCTACTTTATGCAAAGTCTACTGATTTAAATGAATCACATTTAAAGAATGACTTAACAACAATTTCTGGCCTTGCCTGTAACTGAACAACATTTCTAACCATCTCTAAAGTTTTTAGAGAAATCATATTTTGATATTGGAAGAATTTTATCTAAGTGAAATAACTGATGGCAGGAAAAATAAATGCTATATTAAAATTTCTGAGAATAATAAAATTTTACCACTATAAATCACAACTGAAAAAACCCAAGTATTAATTGAAAAATATAAAGAATAACAGAATTCATCTCCATTGTCTCTATTGACTGACACGAAACAATAAAAGTATATATTTTTAAAAAGTTCCTCACAAGGAAATTCAACCACTGTGACTGGTATATTGTTCTGTTATTCAATTATCTACAGCATCTCTGTCCATCTAAAATAATCAGAGTATGCCTCAAATCCAAAACTCAGAGATATATAGGCATTTGAAAAAAATTATAATAGAAGACCACACATTGCCAGGGAAAGACATTATCATTATGTTTTGGGCAAATGAAGTAAATCATTGTTATATTTATGGCCAGTCTTCTGGGTATGTGCATGAAAAATATATGATTAAAAACTATAATTTTGTTGTTATTTATTAATAAATAAATGTTTCATTTTTTATTTGTAGTAGTCTATCTATAATCATCATCTAGAAATTTTATGACAATTTCATCATAATTAAATATAACCTTAACATATTAATTTACATTGTTACATATCATAAAAGTAGGCATTATTCACCTTATAGAATTCTTCATCATTTTTAAGAGTGTTTTAATAAAATTTTGTGTTTCACATAGAACATATAAGAAAATACTAGAAATATATACTAAAATAAAAGTGTGATTGAAAGTACGGGGTCTTTCTATTTTCTGAAATTTCTTAAATATCGAAATGGATTATGAAATTAATGGTAAATAAATATCAAGAAGATAGATTTAAATTTTAAACATATTATTTTATTTTATTAATTTTGCAGTATTGGAGACTGAACTCAGGGCCACTCTATTATGGAGCTCCAACCTCAGCCCTTTTTATTTTTTATTTTGAGATTGAGATTTGCTAAATTGGCCAGACTGTCCTCCAACTAGTGCTCCTCCTGCTTCAGTCTCCCATTTCCTTGGAAATACTGGTATGCACCACCACAACTGGCTTATTAGTTTATTTTTAAAAATGACAAGTATCCTAGCCCAGTTGTGGTGGTGCATGCCTGTGATCCCAGTCACTTAGGAGGCTGAAGCAGGAGGAAGCCAACTTCAAAGCCAGCCTGGGTAACTTAGTGAGACTTGGTCTCAAAATGAAAAGGGCTAGGAATGTAGCTCAGTAGTAGAAAGACCCACAGTTTAATCCCCAGTACTGTTAAAAAAAAAAAAAAAAGTATTCTAATTCAAACACAAACACAAAGACTGAAATTATATTCTTCATTTTTTTTTTACTTTTTCAAGTTGCTACATGAAAACATTAGAATTGTGTATATTAATGGAGTAATGTGATATTATTTCAATGTATGCATACATTGTACAATACTTCAATTGCTTTAAACATATCTATTCAAACGTCTATCATTTCTTCATGGTAACAATATTCAAAATCCTTTCTTCAAGCTTTTGAGATATACAGTGCACAATTATAGTCTTGCTCCTATCTGACTGTAACTTAGTATTCATTAATCAGCCTTTCCTTTTCTTTCCCTTCCCACTAGAATATTCTCCCCAGTTTCTGGTAACCACTATTCTACTCTCAATTTTTATGAGGTAAACATTTTCATATTTCACATTCGAGTAAGGTCATGCAGTACTTGTCTTTCTGTGCCTGGATAATTACATAATAATAATACACTTAAAATAGTAATCTTTGGTTCCATCCACACTTCCACAAATGACAGAATTTTACTCTTTGCTATGAATGAATAGAATTCCATTGTGTTTGTGTAGCACATTTTCTTTATCCATTCATTCATTAGCTGACAAATAGGTGATTCCATATCTTAGAAGTTGTGAATAGTGCTAACAGATGCATGAATACTGTATTTTTAAAAATTTAGCTACTTGCTGTTTACTAGAGTGATATTTTGCATATAAAACATAGGAAATACGAATTTTAAAGGATGGAAAGTATAAGCTATACAACTTGATTTAAATTAACTTCTAGTTAATTGAGCAACATAGATGTTAAGATAGGAAGCATCATTAGAGATTGAGACAGTTCATAATTTTACAGAAACAAACAGTGAAATATTTGATGGCTTCGACATGTTTGCTCAATAACATATTAAGCAATCAAAAAATCATTTGTATATGTACAGAGAATGTGTGTTACACCATAAATGATCCACTTGTCATATATGGATTATTGAATCCATCAGCTGCATAGTACAAATGAGTTATAACAGCACATGGATAACTTATCCAAAAAAGGCCACATTCTGCATCATCAGACTAGTTTTAGCAAACTGCTCTTAATAAGTATATAGCATATGTTCTCTGACTTCAGTGAAATTAAGTTAGAACTGAATAACAAGTAATTCAATAGAAAATATTAAATGTTTTGAAATGAAGCTTCATGCTTCTAAATAACATTTGGGTAAAAAATACAATAATCAAAGGAAAATATCTTAATTGAATGAAAAGTATTATATCAAAATATGAATGATGCAATTAAAGCTGAACATAAAAGAAAATATGTGGCTTTATATGTATAAATTAAAAGAAAAGAAAGAGAGAAAATCTCAGATCTAAGTATCCATCTCAATAAGCTAGAAAAAGACTGGATTACAAGGTCAGAACTCTAAAAATAAGAGCATAAATCAATGAAACATAAAATATTGAAGAGAAAATCTATCAATTTAAAAATGTTTGCTTTGGGAAAACAAAACTAATAAAATAATTGTTATAGATAAACAAGAACAAGAAAGAGCATGTTACATTTATTGTCATTTAATAAGAATATCAAAACAAGTATGTACAAATAAATATTTTTTAAAAATGAATAACAAGTTATTCTGCACAATTTCTTGTCAAAGAGTAATCATACAGCTACTGATGTATTTCATTTGTACCTTATTCTATCAAACACATGCAAGTCTCCAAGGACAGATGATGGCTTCAAGAGAAGTCTTGAAAATATTTAACTAACAAATAAAACCAACCTTAGACATGTTATTGCCAAAAAAGAAAAAAGAAAAGAAAAAGAAAGAAAGAATGGAAAAAAGTGGAAAATCTTTCCTACTCTTTCTATGAAATCATAATACTCTTGATATGAAATCTATCTAGTAAATTTACATAAGAAGCTGTCATAACATATACACAATAATTCTAAATTGATTATTAGCAAATTTAAATCCCTAAAAATAAATAAGACATTAAAACACAAGCAAGTTCAGCCTGTTTTAGTATGTAAAACTGATTGACAGTTATTCATCACATTGAAAAATATAAGACAAAAATGCAATCCATACAATAGATAAAAAGAATGGTTTTATAGGGCTGGGATTGTGGCTCGGTGGTAGAGTGCTTTCCTCGCATGCGGGAGGCACTGGGTTCGATCCTCAGCACCACATAAAAATAAATCAATAAAGATATTGTGTCCACCTACAACTAAAAAATATTTTTTTAAAAAAATGATTGTATAGAATAAAAAAATGGTTCATGGTTAAAACTCAGCAAATTGGGAGTAGAGGAGAATTTCTTGGTTTTATAAGTGGCATCTTCAAATATTCCACCAGCAATGTAGCTTGGTGGCAGGAAAACCTGCTTAGCATTCATGAGAACTTGGGTTTGATCCCAGAAGCATAGAGAGATTAAAAAAAAAAAAATAAGCCAGATGCAGTGGCTCATGCCTGTAGTCACAGCATGAGGCTGAGATAGGGGAATCACAAGTTCAAAGCCAGCCTCAGCAATGGAGAGGCGCTAAGCAACTCAGTGAGACTCTGTCTCTACATAAAACACAAAATAGGGCTGGGGTTGTGGCTCAGTGGTCAAGTACCCCTGAGTTAAATCCCCAGTACCAAAACACAAACAAAACAAAACAAACAAACAAACAAATCTAGCAATGTCCTACAAGCAAACATTTTAATTAATGGTGAAATATAGCAAGTACTAACCGAGATTAAGAATGGGACAATAATGTCTATTCTTGCCTCTTCTAGTGAACATAGTACTGTGGAAGTATAGGGAAAAGGACAAAAGTTAAGAAAATTTGAATGCAAGACTGACAACTCATTATTTTAAGCAATTTGAGTACATACTTTAAAATTCAGTTCAGATAAATCTACAAATTATTAGAATTAGTGAGTGAATTTAGCAGACAGGACATAACAATCTGAAAACACACATATAGATGGTACAAATCATTTACTGATATTGCATTGCAAGTCACAATGCATTCAGTGACTTTATATGCCAATATTTAATGTGTTGTCCCTCACTAACAATATATAAGTTCATAATGATGTGTAAACTTGCAATGAAAGCTTTAATGAGTTATTTTCATGAATTCTTTTTTTTTTTTTTGGTACTGGGGATTGAACTCAGGGGCACTCGACCACTGAGCCACATCCCCAGCTCTATTTTGTGTTTTTTATGTAGAGACAGGGTCTCACTGAGTTGCTTAGTGCCTCGCCGTTGCTGAGGCTGGCTTTGAACTCGCGGTCCTCCTGTCTCAGCCTCCCTAAGTGCTGGGATCATCAATTCTTATAATTGGAACACATATATTGCTTCATATGACTTCTATACAACTTTCACAGAAGAAAGCTTGGCCCTAAAAATATCCTTCAGTGTATTCAGTGCTTCCTTTCAGTGACAGCATCCAGGAGGTCCTTAAAATATCTGCCCATTGAATGACTGAACAGATGACTATAATGTTTTATCAATTTCTAAAATCTCATAAAATTGTGCTATTATTCAAATCCCCTTTCATGAAGTTGATTTTTTTTTTCAGAGATAAATCTTGTTTGTTTTGTAGTGCTAGAGGTAGAACCAATAGCCTTGTACATGATACACAAGTACTCCACAACTGAGTAACACCCCCAGTCAACAGATAAAAGTTTTAAATACCTCTTCTCTTTCAGCAATATTATCTATCAAATTTCCTTCCCCAATCAAGTTAAATATGCAACATATTCTTTTGCATCCTCCTGTTATTGATATGTAAACTAACCTCCCAGAGCTGAGAGAGGCCTTATGGTTCTGTTAAGAGCAGAGCACACAGATAAACTGTAAACACAACTGGCTCCCAACTTCAGCCATTAGTTGCATCAGAATAATTTGGTAATTTAAAAGAAATTATTTTTCCTTTGAGGACCTCACTTTACACAGTTAAAAACGGGGGAAATAACACCTATCTCTGAGGGTCACTGAGAAGATTAAAACCTACATGCTACTTGCTTTGCATAAGGCCTAGCACATGATAAGTAATTAATTATGATTTTACAAATCAGTGACTGCACAATCCCTATACATGCTCTTTGATGTAAGAAAGAATGTAGGCAGATAAATCTCTTTGCAAAAGGAGTTTTTAAAAAGGTATTTTAAAGGTGTCCATCTACAACTAGAAAAATATTTTTTTAAAAAAAGAGTATTTTAAAGTTATTGCTGCATAATAAGTGTGTTCATTTAATTTACAGTATATTTTTTATTTGACATGTCTTGGGCATAGTGGGTAATGCAGAATATGAGGAGCATTGCTGTAACTCCATTGATACAATGCAATTATTTTCCTGAATCCAACAAACTCCCTACTCAAATAAGAATGCTAAGCAAAAGAAAATGTATATTGCTTTTAAAAACAAGGTCACTAATTCTGAAGAGAAGCAAATTAAAACTCAGTTACTAGGTTCTACAAGTTTTACTAAAAACACAAAAGGAATTTGTTAAGTTCTGTGTATTATGGTTTAGATGACAGGTAACCTCAAAAGCACATGTGTGAGATAATAAAAGAATGTGCAGAGGTGAAATGATTAGATTATAAAAGCTTTATCAGTAGATTCATCCACTGATATGGATTAACTGGGTGATAACTGTAGGCTGGTATGGCTAGAGGAAGTAGGTCACTGGGGGTATACCTTGGGGTATCTATTTTTCCCCTGGTGAGCAGAGCTCTCCCTGCTTCCTGGTTGCCATGCCCTAAGCTGCTTTCCTCCACCATGACTTTCCACCATGATGTTCTTCCTCACCTCTGGCCCAGAGTCAACCATGGACTGACTCTCTGAAACCATGAGCCAAAATAAACTTTTTCTCCTTTAAGAGGTTCTTGTCAGTTCTCTTAGTCACAGTGACACAAAAGCTGACTAAAATGCTATGGAATCACTTTGGAATATTCTAAATATGGTGGCCTTCATCAGACAATATGTTGATCTTTATTGGCATCATTCAACAACAATATAGGTATTAATAAGAGAGAAAGTAAAATTGGCAGAAAATTACATACTGATTCAGGTAACTCCAAAAATTCATTTTCATTTTAACATAAGTCATAAAAATTAGGTTCATTTAAGGTTCAAAATAGTCCAAAAACTCAATTAAGATTGGAAGCAACAAATATTGTTAGAGTCACCTAAAAAGAAGAGCTGATGTGTGGTCAGATCCTCTCTAGATTTATTGGTTCTGTCTTTGCCTAACAAAATTTATAAATTTGGAATATAATTAGAGATTCAAAGTAAGTACACCTAAGAAACAAATATTTCTGTTCTACCTGGGACTGTTTAAGCACTAGTAGAACAGTGTAAAACTTGAGTGTTCTGCCTTTTTGAAATGTTCATTCAGTCAACAAAACATGAAGTGCCAGAAATTTCTAATGTAGCAGTATTGTACTTGATGTACAAGCCTTCATGTAGTGCTTACTCTTTATTCAGATATGAATTATTTACAATCAGATAAAGTAATGAAACATTATTTTACATGAACTTTCCAGGCATCAGAATTTTTAGCTAGTGATGTTGTTCTTTAGAATCTTTAAATTATAAGATATAAAAGAAAAATATGAAGGTTGAGTGTCAAAGATCATAGATACAAATTAAATGATGGAATATTTCAGATCATTCTATAGCATTGCTTAGAAAGTTTGGTTGGCTAACATTTTGCAGTGGGAATTTGGGTATAAGAGCTTAAAAACAGCAGTTTTTTGTGTGTTTGTTTATTGCTTGTTAAAACAAAGAGCTACAAATTGTAGTGGACAGAATTTATTCTCCAAATCCTAACTGTAACTTGGACTAAAGAAGACTTAGAACTTGAATTTTGAACTTGAAACTCCAATAGACTGTAATATTCTCTGTATCACAAGTGAGTGCAAAAACTAAAAATAACTGTGAGATTTAGGATAACAATTGATTGTGTGACTCAATAAGAATTCACAAGCACTACTGTAACATGTTTAGCATTACAGTAGTTGCTATGAATATACAAGAGAACTTCAGGATGTAGTCTTTTTTTCCATTTTGGTATTTATTATTTTAGTAATTTATTGTTTTAATGACAAGTTTGACTATCTAATAATTTGATATACAAACACTGTAAATCAAGAAGTAAAAGCCAGTCATTATCAAGACCTCTCAGGATAACAAAACAACATTTGCATGTGTATGTGTGTCTTTATTCTCCCTATTTCTTTTGAGTTTTGATGGTAGAAGTATTTTCTGCCTCTTTTATAAGATGTAGTCTTAATTCTCAAAGAATTTAAGAGATTATTTGGACATTCACACCAAATATACACCTTATAATAACAAAATGACTCCATGCATATTTAAGGATTTACTGGTTTGACACAGAATTTCAGAGAAGAGGAAATTAATAGATGTTTTCATAATTAGGAAAAACTCCAGGAAGAGATGAACCGGAGACTGGCCAATTGGCTTGGGTGGGATATATATAGTTAAAAAAGAAAAAGACAAGAACACTGCATACAAAAATGGTATTGGTGAGGACATGTAGTAAAAAGGAACATAACAGTATAATTGCTGAATGTTCAGACATTCCTCAGATAGGAGCCCATAACTCCTGCCTCAGATTGTATGAGTTTCTCTAACATGATCCTGGTCAGAATATGACTGTCTTCAAGACTGAGAGTTTTGTGATATTTTGTGGGAGAGAGCTGGCCTGGGTGTTCCCACAGTACATAATGTGCAACAGTATCAGGTTTCTCAATCATGTGGCTTGACCATACTTCCATGTTCTTGTAACAGTTCCTCATTCCTGTAAAACTGCAAGATTAGTAAAGTAGCAACACTTTGTAAGACTTCGGTGCATCCGGTTGTACCCTGTGGCACTTCCGGGTGAGAGGGCATCCTAAGATATATATACCCAAGTCGCGGAATAAAGGGACTTGAGTCCTGTCTTGTCCTTTGGGGTGTGTGTGTGATTCTTATCCGTAGCTCCCTCGCCAATCCTAGTTTCACTTTGTACTGGTGCAGGCGCCAGCAATATTTTTCATTTAGGGATATAAACATATGTGCATACACAAATAAATAAAGCAAATTCCATTTTCTAAATATATTCTTCAGCATTAATTTGTTCTTTAAGTGTCATGTATTTTGTCAAGACTTTCATAATTTAAGAATGAAAACTAATGTATGGAAAGCAGGAACACACAGTTTCCTGATTCAAATTTGACTTCTTTAACCTATAAAGTATATTCTATTTTCAGGAAGAATATGAGAGTTCATACACACACACACACACACACACACACACACACAGAGTGATTTTTTTTCCTAAGAAAACAAAAAGAAAAATTAAAGAACTGAAATTGCAGGCAATGGTTTTTAGAAAAATCATCTTTCCCATAAGAGTTTTAACACATAAGAAGAGATTACTAAGGTAAATTATAAACTCTTACATTTTTAAGGAAATACTATTAAGCTCTATTTCTAAAGCACTGACTACAAACAAGAGGTGATTAAAGTGACTACTTGAAGTAGATTCCCTACGAATTCCATCCTTCCAAAGGAAATCTACAAGGACGTTAAAAATATTTTTACTTTTTAAAAAGTATTTTCTCTGTTAAATGGTATAACATAGTTTTCTTGAATGTGAACAACAGCTCAGATACAATGCACAGAGAATTATATTACATTGAAATAACTTTAGTTCAGTGTAATAGGGATTAACATCCTAATTATTTAGAGTATTAAAGAAGATAAGAAAGAAATGTCACTATCATTCACCTTATCACTTCACAGAGTTGTCAGACACTGGGTAAGCACATTTTGGTTTGTTTATTGCTAAATGAAAATTAGGAAAGCTCTGGGGGTTGAGAGGGAATCAGTTTTACCTATGGTCAACTGTTTAAACAACCATTACAAGTATCCAGATAAGCAAATGTTTGATAAACTCAGTCTTGGAATGTGTCTCTTTTCAATTAGGAGTTTCTCTTGCCTAGGTCTAGAATAGCAATAAAAAAGAAATACTTAGCTCAAAATTTTGACTCGACACTTTCCTTCTTACAATATCCCATCATCACCCTGCAAATATTATCTTATTGTTTAAATTGCTCATTATTTCCCACCCCAAATCCATATTTTTCACCTTCTTTAGAAAGCACCATAATTGTTTGCCAAATGCATTGATTCGAAAATTTGGGTAGTTTACTGGCTGGTCTTCCAAGCAGATTTTGGACTGATTGGCAGCAAGCACAGATTTGGAAAATAAGTTCAAAGAAGAAATCACTAGTAGAAAAATAGGAGAGATACACTCCATCTCTCTTCAGACTCACTCCATAGCTCACACTACCTAAGTCTCTAACACATCTGAACCTGTGTGTAGACCGAAAGCTTTGTCAAGCTTTGTTGGAAGCCTGCAGAGCCCAGTGGGATGCAAGCCATATCAGAGGCTCCATAGCCCTTTGATTAATGCCACTAGGTATACTATCAGGATGTCACATTGTGCAATATCAGACCCATCTCAGAAATTGGTCCATGTGCCAGCATCACATTGCCCTGACCAGAACACTAAGACTTAGCTCAGTTACATGCTAACAAATACTCTTATTATGAACTTCAGTTGTATTAAATTATCTGAAGACCTATTAGATAGAACCAAAAAAAAAAAAAAAAACTGAAAGAAATTTCTTCTGGATTATGGAAATAAAAGTATGAATATTTATGTATTTCATTTTCCATTCACTTTCAAAATCTTGCATTTGGATCTACACTTGTCTTTTGGTAGGTCCATAAAACAAAGGGATTCTTCCTGCAGTTACATAAAGAGTTGCCTTGAGAAATCGTTAGCCAACATAAAGCTACACAACATAAAGCTATGTTCTATTTAATGATTCAAATTGTAAAAGCCCTAGTAGACTCCAAGTTAAGATCAGAGCAACCTTAAAATAGATACACTTCATAGCTCTTGAATATCTAACTTTATATTTTTTCACAAAACAAAGTTGTTAAAATTATCCCCAGAAGTTATCCCAATTAACTACTGCTCCCTTTCTACAGACTCAAACCATCTCTAAAACAGGGCTAGGTTGGTGGGGTCATGGAGGGAGTCTCACCATTTCTCATATGTATTCTGTTCTCAGAATCTTAACAATAGAATTTCTCATTTTAAATGATATAATTGGAATGATTTCTCTTTAGTTCAGCTTCCTATGGAAATATATAAGATTTAATGAGCAAATGATCTAGATGTTATGTTTAAACCTGATATTAGCCTTCAAAATCTATTCTTAGAGATTGTAAACATCCAAATTGAGAGCATGGGCCAGCAGATCTTTTTCATATCTGTCCTTTGCCTTTTACAGCATGTCCTTACTGGCTTTCTCCTTTCAAATTTTGTTTTTCTCTGAATGGGCTATTGCACTCATGGCTTTTGGCAGCTGCCAAGTGCTAAACCTGAATATAAAATCAATCTGTGAGGCCAGAGCTACAAAACAGGGCCTACTTGAAATGATTCTTTTCAGCTTTCTGGTTACTGTCATATTAGAGTTTTAGTGCAATGGGCAAGGACAATAATTCATTTTACTTTATGAGAAATCTTTATTTTCAAGAGCCATGGCTTGGTTGAATTCTTTTCAGATTGCCCTCTCAAATATATGCAACATATACAGTAACTCAATATCCTCTTCTACTCTAAATATTGTGGAGAAAAAAGCAACCCAGAATCTTCTGTATCAGATTTTGCATTAATGTGTAAAAAGTTATGAAGATATTGAAACACATTCAATATTTTCCAATACAGAGGAGAAACTATTTTTATACTATTTTCTCCTTGAATATTTTTTCTACTTTCTCACAATAATGAAAATACTAGCTTATACAGTAAGACAAAGGATTTTGGTGTCCATCCAGTCTGAATTATCCTTGGGTCAACTGCTTATGTAGTATTTATACCCCATTGTAATCATATATAAAACATAAGAGTGATTCCTGACTTACAGAATTAAGGTGGAGATTTAAAAGTAAATTAATTATTTATATAACACAACAGGCACTCTACCTAATTCATAAGAACATTTCAAAATATGTGATTAGATTTTTGTTAATTATAGTAACAGCTACCTCTGTTGTCTACCAGTACAAGGAAGTTGTATCTGAGTAACTCACCCTATCTCAATTACTTTTTCCTCTGCACAACAGAAACCTATAATATATGGCATTTCCAGAACAGTTAAAGAAAATAAAATAGTGTTTGAGAATATAAGAATAGACAATGTTTAAAAATACAGTTCTTCAAGCAGCCCTTTGTTATCCTTATCTTTATACTTAACAACTCCAAATTTAATGGGATAAAACAATGATTTAATTATGCTCTAAAATCAGTAGGTCAAGCCGGGTATGGGGGCACATGCTTATAATTGTTGTGGCTTGGGAGGCTGAGGCAAAAAGATCATAAGTTTAAAGCTAGCCTCAGCAAAAGTGAGGCACTAAGCAACTCAATGAGACATTGTTTCTAAATAAAATATAAAATAGGGCTGGGGATGTGGCTCAGCGATTGAGTGCCCCTGAGTTCAATCCTCGGTACATCCCATCTCCTGCAAAAAAAAAAATTAGTAGATCAGATATAAACAAAGTACACAACAGTCTTGGCTCTTTTCACTTCACAATGTCTAGTAACTCAGGTAGGAAGACTCAGATAACCCAGTGCTACAACATCTGGTCTGGAGGTGCTATTTCCAAGCTGTCTTCTACATGAGTAAGTATGGCTCAGTTGGGACTGTTCACAGAGCACTGGAACATGGCTTCTGCATGTGGCTTCGGTACTTCACAGCATGGTGAGTGAGTTCTGAGAGAGAATTTCCTGACAGGGAACTTCCATGTGACCAAGCCTCATGTGTAAGTCAGACATACTCTTGGTCTAAGAATGTGGCCCACTGGTTGAGTGCTTGCCTGACATACATGAGGCCCTGGGTTCAATCTTCAGCACTACAAAAACAAAACACCATCAAAACTCAAACATACAGCCAGTCACGATGGCATATTCCTGTAATCCCAGCACTTTGGGAGGCTGAGACTGGAGAATCGTGAGTTCAAAGCCAGCCTCTGCAACAGCAAGTCACTAAGCAACTCAGTGAGACCCTGCTTCTACATAAAACACAAAATAGGGCTGGGGATGTGGCTCAGTTGAGTGCCCCTGAGTTCAATCCATCCCTAGTACCGGAAAAAAAAAAAAAAAAAAAACAACCTGAAACATACTCCCTTGGCCTATGCAGGTTCAAGGGGAGGAGATAGCATCCCTCTCTCTCTTTGCAAGAAGAGTTAAAGAATTTCTAGGACATATTTTAAAATATATTTTTTTCCATTAACTTTCCTCACTTTGATCATTCCTTCCTTTTATGGCTCCTTATTCCTTAATTATTCAGCATTACTCAATATCCATTATATCTTCTTTTGTGGTTATTCCTGAGTCTGTTAGCCTTTACAAAGTATTATAAAAATGCAGTAAATTCTAGAATATAGGAATAATATCTTTGTTTTCAACATGAGGATCTCCCTGCACTCTGCTGATTCATTCAGTACACGTAAGTACTCTTTTAAAAAAATGCATATGCATTGGCAATAATGATTAGTAGCCCTTCAAAAGAATATTAGCTTCAGAGACGAAAGAACAAATGATAGATACCAATGCAATACACTACAGGAAGCCTAAATAAGCTTAGGCTTCCCCCAAAATGATGAAAATTAGAAAAAGAATCAGTTTTTATTTAATAGGAATTTAATTAATGAAGGAATTAAAGTGTTCATCAATTTTAAAATCAGAAAACATATTCCCAAAATGAATACAAACTCAAAACACTGAAAAAAATGAAAACTATTATCAGTTTGAGGGAACATTCCCACTATATCTGATTTGAAACATTTATGGTTAACTTAAGGCATGGTAGCATCATTGAATTTTTTTGTTTTATAAATGCTGAATCTATTAATTAATATTTAGAGAAGGACAAATTTTATTAATTTTTATTCTTTCTTCAAAATTGTTGAACACCTATTTCCTACAATCTCAGATGCCACAAACACTAAGAAAAATAGGACAAAATTCTTGTTTACACAAAGATTACCATCTAGTTGCAAAGATGAACAGTAACTTTACAATAAATATAAAATGTAATAAGTACTCAAAGAGGAATAGTCGTTTCTGTTGGAACATACCTTAAATATTAAGAGACAAAACAGTCCATTTTAGTCCATGCTGTGATGTCTTATTCAGGTTTCCCATCAGGAATAAAGAGATTATTTATTCAGCTCTGGGGAATATTACTGCCAGATATCATTCAGCTGTCAAGTTTCCTCAGGAATTACTCCCATTGATTAGTCACCTTGATTGATAGCATGGTCCCTTACCAGGTAACTCATACTAAAGGATGTACCTAAAATTTCTATTTTAAATTAATTTATTTTTTTAATTTTCTGGTACTGGTGGCCTCACCCAGGCTAGGCAGGCAAGAACTTTATCTCTCAACTTCTTTAAAAAATTTTTATTTCAAGACTATGTCTTGTTAAGTTGCCCATGCTGACCTTGAACTTGATATCCTCCTTCCTCAGTCTCCTAAGAGTATCTTATATTAAAGGCATAAGCCACTATACTGAACAACTATAGCAGTTTTAGAACTCCCCTGGGATCAGCTGAGATGCCCCCATACCTTTTTTTTGAGATCTATCTGGCCATTTATTCCCTTTCTTTTCCTTCTATAGGTGTGGATCCAAAAAGCACTTACTAGTAAACCTCTACATGGTAATCTTTATTACCAAATCTACTGCACAGGAAACCCATGCAATAGTCATAAATAGAAAAGAGATCCTAATAGAAAAGAAGTCTCCAAGAGCAGAAAAGACTCTACTAGAAACTTCCATATTCTTCACTATGTCAGAAAAGAATTTAAGGATGCATCAGGTATAAGTAGCAAAACAAGAGACTTACAAAGGAAAAGTACACACTAGAGAATGGTAGTACGATCTCAGAGTCTCCTGGTCTTGGTCTGAGGTTTTAATATTCATAGAGGGATAGATAGTAGCTAGGGGGATGAACTAGATAGAGGTGAAGTCAGAATGGAGGTCATGTAATTTTACACCAGTTTTCTTTGTGCTTGCACGTTGCAATTGTAATCATGCTACTTCATATATGCATGTCTCAACATCTTTATCTTTATCCAGGGGTGTACTTCTTACTATTATAATGAAATTAGGGTCATTTCCCAGGTCATCAAAGTCTCTAATGCACATGTTCCCTGAAAAACCAATTGTGGTTAGTTATCTTGTAGTTTTGTTGCTTTTCCCCCAGCCAACCAGCATTTACTTATTATTTCAAGATTTTGCTACCTAATGAACAGACTTCCAATTACTCAATGTGGCATTTTAAACCCTTCACAATTTTATCAATCTACCCTGTATCTGCATTTCCCTTTCTTTCCACTTACTGAATATTCAACTAAACAAACTAAACCACTGCATTACTGAAACACATTCTCACCTCCATGCACACGTTCATGAATTTCTTATGCCTTGACCAGCCACATGGCCAAATCCTACTAAACTTTAAGACTCAACTCAATGTCTATTCATAAACTTTTACTTATTTGTTCTTTTCTTACCACCAAATTAAAATGGGTTTCTCTCATCTGAACAGCAATCACATTTTATCTGTCCTTTGAGTCCTTTGAGACTTTCTATTGCCCAGTTCATACAACCCTTTTGTTTTAGATCCTAAATATTAACTAGTGAATAGAACAATGGTATAAAGGAGAAAGGAAAAATGAGAGGGAGAGAAACTGGAAGTGTATCTCCTGATGTGAGGACATAAAGGAAGAAAAATAGTGGGAGAACAAGAAAAGGAAAAAAAAAAGGCGGCAGACAGCCTGAAAGAAGAAAGGGTAATTCCTTGTCTTTCAAAGGGACTGACTGAAAAAAAATCAGGCTAATCTACTTTTTTTCTTAATATCAGTAACACTTTATGGCACTTTCATTGGAGTTAAATAATAAAGATCATCATCATTTTGTACTTTAGCCAAGACAGTAATGAAATGGCAAGCTTTAGGAGTGAACTTTGAAATATGCTCCCATTAATTAATATACTTTTGTCCTTGAAACTGAGATTGTACCCATATAAACCATTTTACTTCCCTTGGGTTATTTCAGGCACTATTATAGGGATCTGTGTTGCTCAGTAAGGAAGTGAAAAAAAAGGAGCACTGGACTTAAGAAAGATTAGTTTATGGGTGCTCTAGAGAATTAGAAAGAGCTAGCTATAGACATCTAGCAATCTCGACCAAAACTCACCTTCCATAGGAATCCTCCATGCCCTGGTCACCCAGGACCTTCAATCCATGCCATGTATTGATGTTTTTAGAAACAACAGTGTTTAGAACAGAAAATAGAACATTTAACTTTCAATATTGGCAAAACTTTCATTCAGAAATGGTTTATTAGGAATCAGCATGGTGTGTTTGGGGGAAAGTAATCTTCAAATTCTCTTTTACTATCCCAATCTAATATTTACTTTAGACAAGTTCAGAATCACTGGCCTGAGGCTGGCCCTCACTACACTTTCATCAGATATTTTTAGACCTAAGGACAGGAACTTTCCATATCAGCAATTTCAAACTCTGGCTAAGAGTAACTGTCCCTTAGGTAGAGCCATTAACAATTCCTTTATACTGTTCACAAAGTTAAAGAAGAATGCATCTACCCAGCAGTCACTGAGATTATCATAGAACCATGCATTATTCCTTTCATCTGAACTGTTTGCCTCTTCAAATTCATTTAGTTTCAGCCTCATTTCTTTCAGAATTGAAGTCTGATCATCCCCAATAATTGATGATGCTGAAAGAAGTCATCTCATCAAAATCCTGAGCAGCTGTGGTTTTTACATTTGCTGACTCTTTTGTCAGTAGCCATTATTTAGGCTACTGGTCAAAACAGTCCAAAATGGTTGGACTATTTCTATCAAGTAGCCTCAGCAAATTTCTATTTGAGGGCAGTTCACTCAGTCATTACCCTTTCACCATCCCTACCTGTACCTTAGTGAGGTGCTAGTAGTTCTGTGTGGCTCATGATTGTAGAGCAGTTGATGGTTTTAACCCAAAAGGTTACCAAAGGTCATATCTTTATGGTGTCCACAAAAGGATGTCATGTTTGCTTGACTAGGGACTGGAGTAGAATGAAAGTAACATGATACTGCTGCCCAGTAAATCTGAATTTGATATTCTGCTCTGTCATTTGCTTATCATATCATAGTTTTAAAAGATGCAGCCAGGCATGGTGGCAAACACCTCTAATTTGAGCTACTTGAGAGGCTCAGGCAACAGGATTGAAAATTTGAGGCCAGTCTGGGTAATTTAACAAGACCCTGTTTCAAAAAAATATAAAAATATATGAGGATGTAGTTCAGTGGTAAAGCACCCTAGACTTGATTCTCAGTACATCACACACACACACACACACACACACACACACACACACACACACACACCAGAAAAAGAAAACAAAACTCCATCTCTATCTGTATGGGCTAATCTATGAAATCTTGAGTAAAGAATGCAGAAGTCCCAAATCTCTCATCTCTTGGGGGAATGCTAAAGAAAATAATTGACATGAAATGGCTTTTCAAGTAATTTTTAAAAATCTATACAAACTTTTATACTAAATAAGTATATTAGTTCTGCAATCTTACAAGCAATATTTCCGAACAGCATAACCTAACCTCAGTAAATTACCAGGGTCAATTATAAAGGAAAAAGTTATACTTTCTTTTCTATTTCAGGATATCATTTTTTTTCTTTTTCCTGTGGGAGACTTGCCAAGCCTAAACAGATGGTGTTTGTTAAAAAAGAAAAGGTAATTTAATAAAGCCAAACTCATGTCGTTTATAACCCATTTTAAAAGCACAAAGCATAAACTGTTTTATTCTCACCCAGTGGCAGCAGATCACTGCTCCACCAGAAAGGTCATCTTGGAAGGACTTGTAGTTTCATGGCCTCTTCTCGAAACTACTCTCTGGCTGCATTTAATAAGATTCTTCTGAATAAAGAAAAAGTTAAGCAAGAAGAGAGGTCCAATTTTATTCCAGTGCTTAAAATGGAGTGGTTGGCTTAACATCAAAAACTAAACTTATTTCAAGTAGAAAATCAAAACTTTAAAGAAATCCTGTTACAAAACTTCTTAAGTCTTGTCCATCAATACTTTCTAACCAACCAATGATGCTTCTTCCATTTTTCTTTGGCATATTAAGCTTCACGGAGTGGGAATGGGAACACTGTTTTGGTTAAATATCTGTGGTCTTCAGTTAGTGATCGCATTGCCCTTCTGCCTAGCATTTTATTCCCAATGGAAATGATGACTTCCAGAAAAATCACTAGGAAAATAATGCCCCATGGCTGTAGTGAGAGCTGTAGAAGGGCATTGTGAGGAGGAGCTTGACCATTCAAGCCAGTGACCTAGGAGGCACCAAGGTGTACCTAGAAACAGATCTCACTTTCCTTGCACAAGATAATAAAGCTGCAAAATGCCCTTGATGGAGCACACCATGACAAAGGAAAAAACATTTAGAATAGGATACAACTTTTATTTTTATTTTTTGCTTTTAATATATATGGATTGTCTGTCTTTCAATAATTTTGAGAAAGTTATATGTTAAAAGTGATCTAATGGACTTAAACATATGGAAACTTAAATTGCCACTCATTTCTCAGAACAGAGAGTCTTAAAACTGATTTTTACCAATATTTGACTTGTGGCAAGCATGAGATAATGCTCTGAAACCTCTCTTGGGTCTGTGTGCCCCGACCCGCGGGGCAACAACGGGGACACGCGGGAACCACCTAAGAGAATGAAACAAACAAGGGGCGCGAAAGAACGGAGGCCAGACAGGATTCTGATCAAACCTCCGAATCTTTATTAAGAACAATGGTATATATATATGCTCAGGAGGGGGAGGGGAGGGGAAAGAACTGTCCCAGGACGATTGGTCAGTGCAAACAGGTGGAATCAAAAGGGGGAGGTTCACTCCTTTGGCGCCCGCGGGTTTTTCGGCGCTCCTGCTTAACCAGGAAGTGACTCAGGGCTTTTTGCTCCCAACATCTGTGTGTCTGTGTCTATGTGCACACACACATATCAGAAATGTATGTGATATATAATTCAATATATATTCTGTCATTATGTGATATATACACAGTTTCACATTTCAGAAAGTCTTCCTTGAGAGCAATAGTATTTCACCATTTTGATTTCAATACCATGATTGCATAGCAAGGATATGTAATAGATCATAGTCAATATTTTCATGAACAGAGACAAATTTAAGATAGAAAAAGAAGAAAGGAAATAAAAGCTTTATTCTATATATTAATCCAAGAACATCACTAATGACTTATTATTTGTATAATATTTTGATGTTCTAAGGTTTCAATCTTAAAATAAGTAAATAAATAAATATATCTGAATAAACCTTTAATAATTTCTTAAAGCACAGAATGAATAATGTTAGCATGACTTGAGGAAAACAAAACACTAGAAAGATATGTGGAGCTGTCAGTAATTCATCAGAGCCAGTCTGTTTTAGCACCTAATAATTTTTTTCTGTGCTCCTTCCTTAGAAGAGAACAAATCAGAACGCCAATGCAGTAAATTCTCACAGGGGAAACCATAATTCTATTGATGTGCTTCAAGATGGCTTTTTGTTTTCAATTCCGCAAAAGCAGATCGATAAAACTAATGCAGGTTTTCTCCTAAGATTTTTCTTCTACATTCATAGTTAGGAGACTTGATAACACTAGTTTAACTGATTCAGCACTGGCAGGCATAATGGAGCAAGCTTTTGCAGACAAACGGAATACAACACATTCTATGGGATCAACATCAACCTGATATCAAAACCAGATAAGGATGCAACCCAAAAATAAAGCTACTGGCCAATATTTCTGATGTACATAGATACAAAATTCCTCACAAATTACTAGCATTCATCACTACATTAAAAAAATTATTAACCATAATAAAGTGAAATTCATCCCAGGGATGCAATGATGTTTCAACATATACAAATTAATAAAAATTATACAAGATATCAACAAGGTGGGGACAAGAACTATATTGCCATTTCGACAGATGCAGAAAAGGCATTTGCTAAAATTCAACATTCTTTCATGAAAAAAAAAACTAAACAAATTTAGGTACTGTAGGAATGTACCTCAACATAATAAAATTAATTTATTATCATTCAATACCTAACATGATATAGAAAGAGAAAAAGATGAATGCCTTCTCTCTAAGACCTAGAACAAGTCAAACATGCCCACTGTTTCAGTTAGCTTTTCATCACTGTGACCAAAAGGCCTGATAAGAACAACTTAGAGGAGGGAAAGTGTATTTGGAACTCACTTTTGGAGGTCTCAGTCCATAGATGATGAACTCCATTTCTCTGGGCCCAAAGTGAAGCAGCACATCATGGCAGAAGAGGAGGAAAGCTACTCAGCCCATGGCCGGATCCAGACGTTGGACAGGGAGAAGACAAATATTCTACAGGACAACTATACCCTTGCAGGGCGGGCCCCCAGTGACCCAACTCTTCCAGCTGTGCCCAACCTGTTTACAGTCACCAAAAAGTCAGTCATTCAAACTAAGATGGACTGATTAGGTTATAGATCTCACAATCTAATCACTTTACTTAGGAGATAGATTGTTTAACCTTATTTAAACACTACATGATGAATACATGTATCAAAACATCATATTACCCCATCAATATATATTTTTTTATTTTATTTGTTGATTTTAAAATATATTTAATTTGAATAAAAATAAATAAATAAATATATTAGGTGTTCCAGAATGAATTCAGAAGGAATGGATTTCTGTTCACTTCTAGTTTTGTGGCTCCTTGTTTAACACTACTTCATTTTCTTGTTCAAATTGATGGGCTTCTACTCTCATTGCTGGTTTTGATTAAACCCAGTTTCTGGGGCTGAAATGCTACTAGTGTTTCAAATCCAGCCATTTTCTTAGTCCATACAAGCTTCTAGTTCTATCTTCTTGAGATTTTTCTACAGATTATTCTATCTGTTTTTTCTGATTTCAGAGTATTGACATCACCTAAAAAGTCCCATTCTTAGGACCCAGGCGTCCAAGCTGACTCCCTTTGATAGTAGTACTATTTTCAATAAAGCTTCTGCCCCCTTTGGCAACATTATTTAAAGACACAGCTTTTCTCTAAAAGTAGGTAGAGTTTGTGCAAAGGGGAAAGGGAGTCGGGGTTTCCCTAGAGAATTCAGAATTCAATAGCTTAGCCCACAATCCAAAAAGAGGCAAAGAACATGGCAATGAAAATAAAAAGAGGAGAAGACAAGTTGGAGAGAATTTTATAAGTTATGACATGGTGTGCATAATTTGGGGCCTGCTGGATACTTTTTGAAAAGCAACAGTTTTCAAAATAAAGGTATCACTAAACCTAAGGGAGTATGTTATCCTGGCAATTCTAAACATTTATAGTTATGTGTATAGGCTAATTTGTTAAAAAAGGATAGGAAAAACTAAGGAATTTTTTGTTGATTATACATAAAAATTAAGAAAATAACATGTTTAGTTTGGGAGCTAAAAGAGTTATTCTTCAAGCAAAAGCAATGTGTTTGTCACCTTATTTATTTATGTGAACAAAATAACTGACATGAACACTTAGAAAAAAAGATTTATTATGGCTCATGGCTGCAAGAGGGTTCAATTTATGGTCAGCTGGCTCCAAGACAGAAACATCATGGCAGAAGGGAGTGGTGAAGGAAATCTTCTCAGCTCATGGCAGCCAGGAAGGGGTCAAGGACAAGGGGTACTCTCCAAGGGCACACCCTCAGAGATCTACTTCCTCCAACCATGCCCCACGTGCCTATAATTTCCACCTATTCCCAGGGGTCCATTCAAATTATTAATCCTTCAAGATGATTAATCCACTAATGATCAGAGTCCTCATGATCCTATCACTTTCCAAAATCCCCACCTTTGGACATTGTTGTATTGGGAACCAAGCCTTCAACATATGAGATTTCAGAGGACATTCCAGATTCAAACCAAAGCAAGCAAGCAAGAAAAAGCCATGTATAATTTGGAGGAAAAATCAGTCAAAAAAATTCCTATACTTGAATCTGAAAAAGAATTAGTAAAGGAATGAAAATGATGCTTAGGAAACAAGTTCATTTGATCCAATATATTATAGCAAACACCAGTGCCCAGTTCAAGAGGCAGAGAGGAAATTAGTATTGCAACATTGTACACATCAACAACAGGTTGCTTGGTAAACCCAGGGAAGGTAAGATCAAACTAAAGACCACCTTAAAGGCCCAGAAAATAAGATTACTTTAGATGTAGTCCAAACATGAAGACATTGACAGATTTGGAGCAAGGGAATAATAGATATGTTCTCATATTATATCTACTCTATCTACAATTTGTCTTCTTTTAAACTGATATTGATGAAAGTTGTCCAGGTGAGTAGTGTCAAATTAAATAGCAATTCACTAAACTAAAAGTTTTTTGGGGAAAGTGAAGGAAGAAGTTGGGAGGGAATTTCAAATAGAGAATATAAGCTTCACTGGATTGATTTAGTTTACATAAAACTGTGTCAGATTTTATTCAAAATATGATTTCAGCAAGCTAGTATATTGAAAAACACAGTTAAAAGTAATAAAGTTATAAAATCTAGAGATGGAAAGGATCTTTCAAACCTAAAAAATATTTCAAGTCGATGGCTACATGCCTCAAAAATGCCTGAAATAAATTTCGGTTCGACAAATCTTTTGGAGTTATTAAATTACAGACAGGAGATCTGAAAGCTCTAGGCAGGAGATGACTTGCCTAAAAGCTCACAGAACTTGATAATCGGGAAAAAAATAGTCTCCAGGTCTCCTGCCTCTGGGAATTATTCTTGTTTTTTAACTCTGACCATGAATTTCAATTTTTGACATCACATCATAGATCATTTCTTGGAATTAAAATTTTATGTTAGCAAATCCATCAGATAAGTCCAGAATACACAGATTTTAAAGTCCTGAATTGAATAATTAACTATATTAATTAAAATCTCAGAATTAGCTTTATTCACCAAAAAATATCTCTAATTCATGTTTTACTAAATTTTGCAGTTATTCTTATTTGTTCAAAACTCATTTCTTGATCAGCTCTAATATCTTAGTCTCATTTGAGAAGAAACACTACCAATATTTGCATGTCTCATTAGTAGAACTCTCTTAAATCCATCTTAAAAGTAAATTATTTTCCCCAATTTATTCTAAAAACAATGGCATATCTTTTTTTATTAGCACATTATTTATTACAAAATTTAGCTATTGTCCATCTAGTCACTACACATCCACATTTCGACAGTGTACTTTGTAAAACTTTTCAGTACTTTGCAAAGAAAATTTCTATTAAATAGTTGAACTACCATAATTTTGGGGTACAAGGTACAGTTGAGGTGCAAGGTACTAGACCAGATGCTGTGGGAAAAACACTAAAGAGGGGGTCATTTTCATGCCTGTGGAAAGAATGCCTAAACGAAGACATTCCAAAGAAGAGAAGGCTTAGGAACAGTGACAGAGCAACCTAAACATGGGGGCATGTCAGATTTAAAATCAAAATAATGCTGAGTGAAGAAGATCCACAGTGAATAGCACAGACCATGTACTATTTTATTTTCATCTGTCCTAGTACCACCAGCATGAACCCCTCCCACCAACATAAGAATTGTCTATATGTTATATGTTGTGCACTGCATATGTACCTTGCTGTGAGAGATTTTGGAACTTGTGGACAGCGCTGCTTCTACATTCTCTATCCGTTCTGACTTCAGCCTGGAACATTCATCCTCTGAATTATCCTCAAGTTAGCAACCTTTCATTCCGTTGTCATTGTTTTGCTGTGGATTCCATGTTGTTGATGGCTTTTACGAGCAGTTCTATTCACCATCATCTATCTTTGTTTAAAGGAAAATTCTTACACCTCAGATGAGTATTAAATTGGTCTGAAATTCTCTGATGATATGGACCGAAAGAGCAGAACATGACCTCTTATGCATTTGTTCTGAAATTCAATGGCATTTAATGTCAAGGAGACGTTAGATCAGAAAGGTAAAGATACTGCCTCCAGAAAGTCATTGCTAAAATATTCTTGCTTTTGGTAATCTAAGAAATAAATATATTTTATGCTAATACATTATCACGATTCTTTAGTATTTATTTCACCTAATTATCAGTTAAAGAGAATAAAGTCTTAAAGAAATGTGATTCAATTGGCATTTCATTTAATGTTATGTAAAGGCAAAGGTCATTTCAAAGTTGATGTATAACAGTTCCTCCAGAAGTATACAGGACAGCAGTTTTTCTCCATTCAAGCTTATATTATACTATGATTTTAAGTCAAGTGACAAACATTAGAAAATTCATTTCTCACAAATTCTGGAGGCAAGGAAGTTCAAGATCACATTGGACATCTGATAAGATCCTGTTTCCTGATCCATAGATGGTGCCTTTTCACTATGTCCTCACATAGAGAAAAAGGCTAGCTTGCTCTCTGGGGTCTCTTTTATGAAGACACTAATCCCATTTATGATGACTCCTCTCTGGTGACCTAATTAATCATGTCTTAAAGATCTCACCTCCTAAATATGTTCTAAATAGCATCACTGTGGGAGTTAGTATTTCAATGTATGAATTTCACGGGGATATGACATTCAAACCATAGCAGAGAAGTTGCACATATGGGACAATTTCAACATGTAGGTAAGGTGGGGCAACTCAGTAAGAGCTTGAAAAGGTAGGGCCGAAGTCCAACTGTGGGTGTTGGAGCGCGCATGCGCATGCACACACACACATGCACACACAAAAAAATAATAAAAAAATAAGGAAGAAAGAAAAGATAAAAGAAAATTATGACCATGGAATAATTTGCCATAAGTAGGGAATGCTTCCCTCTCCCCAAATAAAAACCACTTTTATGTCTTTGGGTGATGAGAAATAATTCTGGTTATAATTAAATTGTTACACGGATTGAGGAGGGGGAGGAAGAAGACAGTGAAGGGGAAGAAGAAGAAGGAAACTAAAAAACAAGAAAACCAATATTCTCATTCCTTTCTAGGTAAAAGTAATTAGCTAAACTTCCATGTTCATTCACTCTTGGAGTGTCAACTCCCACCTGTAAGTTGATGTGGCTCTGAGATAAACTTCCAGCCTGACTTTGATTCTGAACTTCTTTCTAGATGCTCAAACATTGATGTTGCAAAGGTAACACACAAAAAAAGACCTTATGATATTCTCTACAATAGTGGCTTCCCTTACTATCCTAGGATAATTCAGTGTATAGTATCTACAATTGTAAGTCTTCAAATTTCAGATAATTGTATGTAATAAGCATAAAGTTTTAAGATATGAGAAGTTACTTTTCATTTAGAATTTGCAGCAAGTGCTACCAATTTTATATTTATGGGCAAATAAGATTTTCAAACTAGGGTCGTGAAATTTTTTTAAAAATTAGGTTGACTTAAAATATCAAAACAAATAGTCCATGGAATATTAAAACTGCTAAATGGATACATAAATGACTGAAGTTTTAAGAATACTGTCATAGATTTAGAAGACCCTCTACATGGTGTTCCTTTCTCTTTTCATCTTCAGTGCTTACTGTCTTTGCTTGAATCTTATGCTGCATCAATGGTTACGATTTCTTGTGCACACACTTCACCATACCCATTTGCTTTTTCCAGTGCCAGCTACTCTGTTTCAAGTTCATCCCTTTCCTGGTACATTCCCATCCCCACTTATTTACCTAACAAATGTTTACTCTTCTTTTCAAATTCCTCTTAAGTTCTCCTCTCCTCCAAGCTCTTCTTAAGTTCTTCATGTGCCAAGACATGTTTTATTCCCTTTGTATGTCTAGGCATTTGAAACAAAACCGCAGTCAAACCAGGAAACTAACAAATGTTTTTCTGAATGAATGATGTTTTTCTATAATAGAAATTAATATCTGACACAATAAAGATATTAGTAAATCTCATCTTTCTGCCTTGGATAGCAGTTCCAGCAAAGATTTCTGTTGCCTGTGTTCACTTCTCAAGCTCTAAACAGAAATTTATAGAAATCTGAAGCACGAACAGTCTCCAGATGTTGCTTCCAGAAGCCAAAAGCTCATCTTTATGGCCTATCCTCAGTTCTAACTGCTTTCCATTATATATTCTCTCTTTTCAAAGAATCTCTTTCATTTAAAATTCAAATATATCGAACCTTCTGTCCTGCATCACAGGATGTAGGAGACATTATTCCAAGGCCTGTGGCTTAATAGGTAGATGAGCAAATGTCCCTTCCCCCTCAATGTGCTATGTCAAAGATTTCTAAGGATAATTTAGTCTAACACTCCACAAGAGGTTGGATTATTTGCCAATAGTTCTGTTTCCTGGAAGAGAATTTTAAGTTTTAGAACACAGCATTGCATCAATTACTTATAATTAGTCTCTGGCATTCAAAACCAGACAATTTTAGCCTGAATATGACTTTGAATAGCCTCCTGATATCTGTAATCTTCCTTCAAAAAATCCTTTGTATCACGTGATGGTTTAGTTCACAGGGATCTTGGCCACCTTTTTCTTCCAGAAGATATCACACTGGTCTATGACACTGATGACTTGCTGATCAGAACTAGCGAGCAGAAAAGTAGCAATAGGTCTAGACTTACAGGTAAAATGTGTGCATCAGAAGGTAGGAAATAAATATGGCAAAAAAAGTCAAGGACTTTATATCTCAGTGAAATTTCTTAGGATCCAGTGGCATAGGGCTTGTTCAGCTATCCCTTCTAACCTGAAGGATGAGTTGTTGCATCCGGCTCCTCTAACAACTGAGCAAGAGATGTAACGTCTATTGGGACTCTCTGAATGTTGGAAACAGCATATTCCTTAGCTAAGTATGTTATTCTGGGCCATTTATAGAGTAAAGGAAAAAACTACAAATTTTGAGTGGGGCCCAGGACAATAGGAGGTTCTCCAACAGAGCCAGTTTTTGTGTATGATGCTGCCACTTGACCAATATGATCCAGAAGATCCAGTGATGTTTGAAGGTTAGTAGTGAATAAGGATGCAGTTTGCAGCCTGTGGCAGGCCTCTACAGGTGAGTCACAATGCAAGCCCCTAGAGTTTCAGAGCAGAGTTCTACCATCCTTTGTAGAAAAATTATACTCCTTCTGAGAAATGGTTCTTGACCTTACACCGAATTTTAATAGAGAAAGACTGAATGCCTAACTAACAACCACTAAGTTACAATAGGGCCTTAGCTTCCCCTAAGGAATTGGGTCTTATTAAATCCACTGAGCCCTAAATTGGGCATGCACAACAGCATTTCATCATCAATTGAAGGTGGTTTATACTTGGTCAGTTCTGAGCCAGTTCTGAAGATATGAGTAAGTTACATGAAGAAGTAACCAAATACCCATGGTTCTCACTCCTCCACCACTATTCATGGGGAGTCCCTGAAAATCAGTTGACAGATAAAGAGAAGATTAGACCTTATTTATACATGCTCTGTAGAATATGCAGGCACAGACTCAAAGTGGACAGCTGTAACACAACTGCCTCTTTTGGGGACAACGATAAAAGACAGCATTCAAAAAAATATCTTCCCCACATTCTCACACTCATACCTTCCTGGTGCAACTGCAAATTGGTGCAACCACTATGGAAAGCAGTATGGAGATTCCTCAGAAAACTTGGAATGGAATCACCATTTGACCCAGTCATCAAGGTTTATATCCAAAGGGCTTAAGATCAGCATGCTACAGTGATGTACCCACAACAATGTTTAAAGCAGCTCAATTCACAATATAGCTAAGCTATGGAACGAACTAGGTGCCATTCAACAGATGAATGGATAAAGAAACTGTGGTATATATACACAACAGAATAGTACTCAGCCTTAAAGAAGAATAAAATTATGGCATTTGCCAGTAAATGGATGGAACTGGAGAATAGTATGCTAAGCAAAATGAGCCAATCCCAAAGAACCAAAGGCCAAATGTTTTCTCTGATATGCAGATGCTAATTCACAATGGGGAGGGGCAAAGAATAGAGGTAATTTGGAGTAGACAGAGGAGAGTGAAGGGAGAGGAAGGGGCATGGGGTAGGAATGATAGTAGAATGAATCAGACATTATTACTCTATGTGCATATATGATTACTATGTAACTCTACATCATGTACAACTGGACGAATGAAAAGTTATACTCTATTTATGAATAATATGTCAAAATGCATCATATTGTCATGTATAACCAATTAGAACAAATAAAAAATATACTTAAAAA
>CM053401.1:64335246-64489112 GCA_028644305.1 Xerus rutilus
GGAAGAAATAGGTACCTTTTTTTATACTTTGTTTAAATAATAGGAGCATGTTGACTACATAAATGAATCATCTTTCAGATGGGAAAATTGTTTCGAATACATAAGATTAGAATTAACACATTTACTTAATAAAGAGAAATGTTCTGGGTTTACATTCGGTATGTAGAAAAGTCTATCTTATTTTATCTAAAGCAATCTAAGAAAACCCTCTTTGGCTTTTGTTTTCAGGTTAGGTATTCTTCTGACAGCAAAGAGAAGTCAGTAGAGAGGTGAAGATGGCATGTGAATTAATACCTTTAATCCAGATGAGAAATGCCTTCGTAAGTCATGAAGCAAAGGAACATTTAGGTGTGTTCAGACTCATACACTCACATAAAATCACACTTACCGATACTATCACAGTTTTCTCTTCCATTTTAGAGATGAAGATAGTAAGGACCATAGGAAAAGGGCACTTATTTTTTGGTAAAAATTCACAGTCAATGGTTAAGTATCAGCAGTTTGTGTTGAAGTAAACATCATATCCATCAGCTTAGAAATAATTACAATCTCCCATTTTCTGGTCATGCAGTCATTACCTGTACTCTCTAACTCCAAATAATCAGTTTAATTAGATGGCTTGATGATGCTGAGGGCTAGTCTAAAGAGTGTTCCCCTCAGCTGGGCCTGGTGGTGCATGCCTGTAATCCCAGAGGTTCTAGAGGCTGAGGCAGGAAGATCACAAGTTCAAAGCCAGCTTCAGCAATTTAGTGAGGCCCTAAGCAAATTAGTGAGACTCTGCCTCAAATTAAAAACTAAAAAGAAGGATGAGGATGCTGATCTGTGATTGAGTGTCCCTGGGTTTGATTTCTGGTTCCAAAAAAAAAGTGTTCCCCTCATACATTTCGACTTTTTTTTTTTTTGGTACCAGGGATTGAACTCAGGGGTACTCAACCTACATTTTCATTTTTAACCATGACCAGCATTAAATCACTAGATAAGTTAAAGAGTTGCAGGTATCTTACTTTTCTCTTGATGTTTCTTTGATTTTTGAAAAAATGCATCAAATATAATTTTAATGTGATTTTCTTGTTTGTCAGGCCTGCCTATAGAGTGTTCCAAAGCAATATCTCAGACACTAATACTCCATTAGTACCAGACTTTAACACATAATCTCCATTTCCTTTCTTCATATCTTCTTGAATATTTTGAATAGGAATCATTTGAATAGAAACATTTGAATTATCTAATATAGTCTTTAAACAGCCCAAATACAGGGGGAAAAATAGTTCCCCTTAAATGGAATTGTGAATTTTGCTGAGCATTCAGAGTAGCCTAATATATGGCACTACTCTGAATTAGCTCTTTAGATTTCATTAAAGTATTATGTTGAATAAGTTAAATATCTCTGTTCCTAATTTAAAATGATAATGAGAAGCTTAAAAAGCACTGCAATGAGGAATATCAGGGACATGCATGTCAACTTTAATAAAAGAAATTTTTATCCTTGCTTTAGCTTTGATTTTGTTTGTTTGACCAAAAAATAACATTGGACTCTTGACATTAAAAAAGAAGGCTAAAATATAAAGTATAACGACTTTGGAGATGAATTGGCTCCTGTATATTGGCTTTGATATTTAGAATCTCTAGAGAAACAAATTTCAAAAACCTATAAAAAAGACACAGTCATTCGACCTGAAACAATTCCTTTTTGCAATTATTACAAGGATTACAGAGAGATATATACTTAAATTAAATTCCTTTGGTCAAGAATTTACCTGATGGCTTTCATAGAGTATTTTTACCACTTTATGTATTTTACTATATGGTAAGGGATGCTACATTCTTTATTGGAACATTCCCTTCTAATATAAAATGGCTTGCCCAAGACACCACATGAGTGAGTGAAAGGCATTCCAAATATTCCCTTAAGACCTAATGATGCCATGATGTGTAGGGGTATGTCGTCTTTAAAAATCATTACTAACATTATAATTTGTTTTCATATTTTTGGCCAGATAGTATTAGAAGGCAGTGATGTGACATAAGGCAGTAATAAGAAAGTAAGTTAGAGTTTGGAATGTCAGTTTCATGTGAAAAAACATTTCAACTGAGGAAAGCCATGGAGGGCTTGGAGTTGGGGCACAGGTAGGTAGATTCCAAGGCCACAAGAGGGCAGCAGATGGTGTGAAACTAATGAACTGTGTTGTGTGTGGGATGACTGCAGTAGTGAAGGTTTGTCAACAGAGAAAGAGTAGCTTCCAGACTGAAATGAAAAAGCAAGTGAAGAAGGGAGGGAGGAGGGAAAGAAGGAGGGAGGAAGGACAGGTTGGCAAGAAGGACAAAGGACACAGGTTTAGTGCGTGGGGGATGTGTGTATGTGGTGAATAGCTAACCGGGTATGCTGCTCAAGACCAAAATACATAGAAATTTCCAGTTCTGTCCAAATCTAACTCCAATAAGTGTAATGAGTGGCAAACCCCTGCATACAAAAAGAGCTTTTATCTGCAGTGTTTGTTTTTCTCACTTCCTATCATTCCTTCTCTCCAAAGTAATTAGCCCTCCATCAAAACTCTGCCCCTGCATCTCTATAGACCTAATCCAGGAGCCAGAAAGTTCACTTTTCTAAATTGTTTGATTTTTTTAAATAATTTTCAATCATTTCTTGCCAAAGGTTATGTATCTCCACTATGGTCAACACACCACTAGAGAACACAAGGTCTGCATATTAATTAATTGAGCGGTTCTTCCCAAAGAACACAAGAGCACACATACACAATAATTTACTGTTCTACTTTCCCTATACAATTAATCTGTCATTAAGCTACCATATTTGTTTTTTCATGTTTGCCTCGGTAATACTGAATCTGATTTAAATCAAATCCGAGTTGCTAGATATACAAAATTATATATAGTGAATGAAGACATTTTTAATGGAGCAACCTTTCATTCCTTCCATATTTTTATGCATCCTCATTTAAATACGTGCTAAATAAATAAATCTTTGGGAAGTCATCCAAGAAGCATCAATCCTAAACTAGTACAGAATTCAGATTATGGATCACAGAACAGGTCTAGCTGTTCAGTTCTTACAGTTTTATGAGACTTGCAAGTTCATTAGAATTTGGAATACTGAATATTTGCTCAAGTCTCTCTCAATTATCTGGACTCAAATGTACAAGAAAAGAGGAAATAAAATTAGGAAATAATATCTTAATTATATTAACCAAAACACACCAACAATCATACTGAGAGGCAACAACATTTGCTGTGACATATTCAATATATATATTGCTTCCTAAATCAGTCATGTACAAAGCTTTAAAAAGGAAGATAAATACTCATGACAAAATATGGTTTCACCCTCTCTTGTTTGCACTGTTTTCTGTCAAATATTCTCAGTTTGAACAGGAAAATGATCCAACATTGGGTCTCAAAATGGAAAAATAAAGTTTCATGAACAAACTCTGTAATATATGAAACTATAAATAACTCACAGATTGCTATGAGCGGAAAGTAATGAATGCTTTGTTCAATTCAGAACACTCGCTAACTTTGAGGAAAATAATGAACACTTATTATATACCAGCTTTCTTCTAAGTGCTTTAGATGTATTACTCATTTTAGTCTTAAACCAACCCTATAATTTGACCTTATTATTAGCATATCAATTTTACAGTTGAGGATAATAAGACAAGGAGCGTAAGTCACTTGTCTGAGGTCATACAACTAGAAAGTGGAGTCTTACTGCAAAACTAGTGTTTTGTGAATACTGGTCTCACTGGTAGAAGAGTAGGGGGAGAACACAAAAGCTGCAGTGTCCACAGAAGTACCTGGTTTCCACCCCTTTGAATTAGTAGAGAATAGGGGGTTGAGCAAAGAAACCAGAGGCTACTAGAATGCAAGTCAAGTTTTAGCCATAGGAAAGAGGGAGGGAGGTACATGTCTTACAAAATAAGTTGAGAAATTAACACAAAAGTAGCTAATTTCTCAATCATATCTGAGACCTTTCATATGTTTTATTAAAATTCATGTAATTTTTAATAGTTTTTTCCTAGTATTTTTCTGACCAAAATTCTTAAAACAATAGGAGGAAAATTGGATTGAATTGAGATACACAGATTTAGAACAAAATTTTCTGCCCTGTGGGACCAATTAATCAAAGAGTCTCTCTTTACATAAAATCTCACATGCACACACATGTGTGCATGTTCTCATAATATACATTTTAAAAACTGAAATTGGGCAATGGGTCTCTTCCATCTCTCTTTTTAAATCATTATAATTCAGCATATTTATATGTATACTAGGTTCTTTTGTATTCATTTCTTTTGTTGTATGCTATGCTCTGAGAGACAGAGACAAAACTTGACCACACAGCTGGCCCTTGGCAATGATGTTTCCGTAGAATTGTTACCATGTTCCAATTTCTAGCCTACCTGGGTAATCCAGCTCTTTGAGAGATGTTTTTTTCCCGTAGTAGAAATAAAGCTTTTCAGAGCTGTTTTGTGTGTGGATGAGTGAGTACATGGGTATGTTTGATTCTTGTTAGGTCAGTGGATGGTCTTATTGTGGTTAATAATGGTGTCTTACTCTAAATTATCATGCTTCTAACCTTCAAAGTCAATGTCCGCTTATCCTTCACTCTAGTAGCTCACATTCAGTTAGACAATAAATCTAGCCAGTTCTATCCTAAACTCTCTCTCTCTCCCCAGTCTCTCTGTCTTGTTAGTGTTGTCATCATTACAGTGTAGACTCGTATTACTCTTCTGGGCCGTTAAATCAAATTTCTCCTTATTTCCCATCCTTCCAGCTTTTTCCACTCAAATCCATCTTCCAGAGAGCTGTCAAAAGAATCTTCCTAAGCGTGACTCTGATCATGTTACTTTTCTCCTCAAAAACCTTCGGTGATGACCATTTTTTACCAAATCAAATGTGAACATATGACAATGTGATAAGGGCTCCCTGGAGTATGACACGTGGAACACTCTGAAGAGGCAAAATGGAATTCAAGAGAATCTCAACTGTGCACAACACACCAAACTATCGCATTTCTTATTTTCTTCCTGTATAAAGTTAGGATAGAACTGTTAACCTTGAGATCAACCTTCTAAAACAAGTATTTGGTGATTATACCTCTTTAGCTTTAACTCCCATTTCTCTGCTGCAGACATCCAATATCACCAACATGAGCAAACTTGTGGCCATTCCTACACTATAAACCATATTTCTAACCAGCATGCTTGTGTTCATGTGCTCTTTCTAACTTTCCTCTTGCTAAAGGGTCAATCAAAACTCTGCCCATCATCAAGATTATGCACAAATGATCATACAGAAGTTCTCTCCAGTGTCCCCAAAGCTCTTATGAAAATCATTGCATTCTCCTTACTTATGTCTTTGGTCCCCCTTCAAATTAAGCATCAAATAGGAGGAGACCATGCTTCTTTCATCCTTTTATCTCCCTAAGATTTTGTTCATTATAGGTTTTCAATAAATAAAATGACTTAATGAATTATGTGTCATGAAAGTAAGACAATAAGATATTTAAGTTTCTGAAAAATACTTCAAATGCGATTAATTTGCTTTGATGAAGTTTCAGAAGAAAGCTCACCTACCTCTCCTGTGATGATTCCCTGAGACCAGAGTTCTGAAAGGACACTGGCAGCTTACAGTCACACAGGGGGAGAAAAATTCCTGTGTGACTTGATCTGTGTCATAAAAGAACTCTTCTGGCACAAATAAAATCTCTAAAGAAAGACTGTTAAACACAGCTGTCAGTGAGACCTTGAAAAGAAGATATTTCTTAGAACCAATTTGACTCTTTAGAATGATTAAAAGAACTTATCTTTGTGAGAATTCAGTTTTGTAAGTGAAAAGAAAGGTAATGATACTTATTTAAACACACTTATTTCATTAAAAATAAGAAACTAATAAGATCATATCATCTTTAAAGAGTTTAGGAGGAGAGTAGGTGGGTTCTTCTTTCTGCAAAGGAGCAGAATTCAATATGAAGCTATGTCATAAAATAAATATATCACCTTTCCTCTTCTAACAGTAGATAATACCAATAATTATATATCTTGGAATAAAGGTCTTAACTTATAATTTTTGAAATTTAACTAAAGCAAATGTTGGAAATGTATTATTTCCCACTTGTCTTCCCTAAAAGAGCAAAAAGTTTAACATTAAAAAGCAAAAAACCAATCACAAACATGAAGACAAGCTTACCAAAATTATATCAAAAATCACCATCTAATTTTGAAAAACATTAATATTTTGTGTAAAAATATCTAAACACAACATACAATGCAATTTCCCTCAAAATATTCAAACTTACCTTTTTGCCTATGGGATTTCTTCTGTCTCCAGGCTTTGTCCTTGTACTTCATCCCACCTCATTAGCCATGACTTTTTCTGGAACAACAAGTAAAAGTAAAACCATTAAAGTTACAAAGAGATAGAGACCATTCTGACTTATTAAGTCTCTAGGAAATTTTCTCAGGTGTATGATGCCCTACAGAATCATTTGGTTAGAATAATTATCCCAGTTCAAAGGAGTACATTTGGTAACTTCAGACAAAAAAAAAATTTAGACCCTTTATTCAACATTTTTAACCTCCCTCCTAAGAATTTTTTTCAGATTTACAAAATAATATAAATGGAATTATAAAAAGTCCAAAGTCCATGCTCAGGTGAATATAACAAAGGCACTCAAGACAGTTTCACGGTGCAGTAGAGCTGTAAGCTGTTTGCCCATCTATTCATCTTTCAATCAAATGTATTTTTAGAACTCCAGATGCTCCTGCCTTGATCCTGTGATATTCTCTGTGGATACATGGATACAAATGACACAGCCCTCATACTTTATATTCCATGAGAACTCTCTATGTCATTACATCTTTGCTGTCCTATCCTAATACACTTGTGACCAAGCCATATATACCTTCAGGACACCAATAGTGTATTTTCAGTGAGACACCTATTGGCTGAGATGTAGATTTCAAAGCAGATGCAATCCAGATCTGTCACACATGACTTGAATGACAATTTACATTAAATATTTCTTTTAAGATTATCAACTTGCCTGAGTAAGTTAGAAAAGAAAAACTGTTTTTCTATGTATAGTACCATTCAAGATATAAATGATATAATGATATAAGCATTCCAATTAAAGAAAAAACATTGATAAATTGGATAAAAAAATAAAATCAATTTACTTTCTATTAGAAACCCATTTTCAAAGAATAAAACTGCTTAAAAGTAAAATATAGGAAAAGATATGTCTTGCAACATTAATCATAAGAAAGTTGAAGGACTTATATCAGACTGAGTAAACTTTAAATTGGAGAGTATTATAAGGGATTAAGCCAGGCAATGTGTAATAATTGTAGGATCAACTTATTAAGAGAGTCTAAAGACCATAGGTTTATAAGTACTCAGCCCAGAATCATCAAAAAACTTGAAGCAAAGTATGCCAGAACTGAAAAGCAAATTAAAAACATTTTAGTTGGAGACTTTAACATTCTTGACAGAAAAAAAATAATGATATGGAAGATCTGAATAGCACTTCCAATAACTTGATCTAATTGACATAGAACTCTCTCACACATCATCAGAATTCATATTCATTTCAAAAATATATGAAGGCTGGGGTGTGGCTCAGTGGTATTGTGCTCACCTAGGACGTGTGAAACACTGGGTTCAACTCTCGGTACTACATAAAAAATAAATAAATAAAATAAAGATATTGTGTTCATCTACAACTAAAAAAAATTTAAATTAAAAAAATATATGAGACCTTCTTAAAGGTAGATCATAAAACAAATCAGAATAAAACTTAAAAGACTGAAATTATATGAATATATTTTCTGACCAAATTGAAATTAAATCAGATATCAATAACAGAATATATATTTTTATATCTCTAACTTTTGGAAATTTTAAAATACAATTTAAAAAATCTATGGTTCAAGAAAAAATTACAAAAAAAAACCCATAAAATATTTTGCATTGAGCAAAAGTGAAAGCACAGTATGTCAAAATGTGTGGGATGGTGCTCAAGCAATGTGTCGGAAAATTTTTCATTCTAATTTTAAATGCTTAAACTTGAAAAGAAGGGTCTGAGGTCAATGTTCTAAATGTTCATGTGAATAAATATTGAAGAGAAAACTGAACATCCATAGTAAACCAAAGTTATAAAATTTTAAAGATATGCTAGAAAATACAATAGAAGACAGTAAAAAAGAAAAGAAAAGAAAATCTATGGAAGTTTGTAAAAAGCAATGTAATTGACAAATCTTTTGACAGATTTAGTATAAGAAAGAGGAAGAGCTGAGCAGTAGCTCGTAGGTAGAGCTACATCATGAGGGGTTCAATTCCCAGAAGCTCAGAGAGAGAGAGAGAGAGAGAGAGAGAGAGAGAGAGAGAGAGAGAGGACAAAAGACAAAATTACCAGTATTGGGAATGAAAAAAGTAGGACCTCATAGATCTCACAGATACTAAAAGGATAATAAAAGAATGACATAAAGAGCATGTCAACAATTTTGAAAACTTAATTGAAGTAAAACTGCCCAACAATATCTTCATGCATATAGATGTGAAAAATCTTTTGAAAAATTAGTAAAACTAAACCAGCAATTTCTTGCAAAAATGAAAGATCTGCTTAAGAATTAAAACATTTGAACATTATTAACAAATGAGTTTAGGCAGTTTTAATAATACCAAGTTAGCACACAAAAAGTATTTATATGTCTATATTATGGAAAAATATGAAAATCAAAGTTAAAACAATAACATTTATGACAGCATACAAATCATAAATGTTTATGAAAAATTAGCAAAGTTCTTATAAGACCTGTACCGAAAACTATAAAACACTGACAAAAAACTTTAAGATCTAAATAAATGATGATGAATCAAAATATTCAATATTGAAATAATATTCTCTCAAAATAGATTTCTAGCATCTACTCAATTTAAAAAAATAGAAATATTTAAGAAAAATTAACAAGCTAACTCAAATTTATATGAAAATTTAAATGATTAAGAATAATTAAAACAATTATAGAAAAGAAAAATGAAGATGAATGAATTATGCTACTTGATTTTATGATTTCTGTAAAACGTACTAATATAAACAATTCAATTCCAACTTAAAGATAGAAATACAGATCAATGGAAGAGATTTTTGTTAAGTTGCTAAGGCAATAAAACAATGAAAAGGCAGAGTTTTGTTTTTGTAAATGGTTCTAGAATAACTGAAAATTTTATACAGGGGGAAAATAAAGTAACACTAAAATCTTACCTTACAACCATATACAAAGTTCAACTTGAGGTGGATCTGACCTAATATAAAAGTTAAAACCATAACTAGCGTGGTGGTGAATGCCTATAATCCCAGCAATTTAGGAGGCTGAGGCAGGAGGATCAGAAAGCCAGCCTCAGCAACTTAGAGAAACTCTAAGTGAGACCCTGTCTCAAATTAAAAACGATAAGAAGGTCTGGAGAAGTAGCTTAGTGATAAAGCACCCCTGGATAAAATCCCCAGTACAAAAAAAAAATTAAAATCACAAAAGAATTTTGTGAGTTTGGGAGGATACATATTACTTAGGGAATTCCTTAAAGCAAAAACATAAGCAAAGCAATTTGAAAATAGAGCTTCATCAAATTTTTTGAAGCATTTTCTTTATATTTCAAAATATTTGTCATAGGAGAATGAAAAGTCTTGACACTTCAGAAAGTATTTGCAACATGTATTTATAAAATTGAGTTTGTATCTGGAATATAAAAAGAACTATGTGTCCTAAAGAGGCACAAATATTTTTAAAAGGGCAATGGTTTGACCAAGACTTCACAAAATACAATAAGGGGTCAATTTACACAGGACAGAATGTTCACCATCATTAATCCCTAGAGGAATGCAAATTTACATTACTATGAGATCTCACTTTATAACCTTCAGAAAGGCTAAAATTCAAAAGATTGTCAATATTAAATGTTGGCTAAGCATTATGCTAAGTGAAGTAAGCCAATCCCCAAAAACCAAATGCCTGAATGGTCTCTCTGATTAGTGGATGCTGATGAATAAGGGAGGTGGGACTGGGGAACATAAGAGAAATAGAGGAACACTGGACGCGACATGGGGGAGGCGGGGGGCAGGAAAGGGGGATGGGTATAGTAAAGATGGTTGATTGAGATCGTCATCACTACCCTTGGTGCATGTATGAAAACACAATTGGTGTAACTTTATCTGGTTTGCAACCAGAGAAATGGAAAAACTGAGCTCCATATATGTGCTATGACTTGAAATGCAATTAAATAAACTAATAAAAAAAATGTTGGCTAGGATGTGGAACTGAAAATCTCATTTATTACTAGTAGAAATTCAAAATAATATAGTCACATTAGAAAGTAGTTCAGAAGTTTCTGATATCCATAGAGAAATAGTGACTTCCAGACTGTCACATACAGTGATTGCAACTGATCTTTAAAACATACTGAGAAAAATAACAGATATAAAAGAATGTATGTGATGCCATCATTTGAAACTCCTAGAAAGACTAATAACATGGAACAAAAGTAGATCAATTATCATTAAAGGCCAGAGAAAGAAGAAGGTTGACTGAAAAGGGGCACAAAGAAATTTGTTAGCGTTACAAGATTTTCTACACTTTGTTTGTTGCATGCAGACTCTGCAAAATTCTTTACTGCACTTCAAATCTATGCATTTTATACTTTATGTTAGTCTTCAAATAATGCTTCTTAAAATTGCCTCTTGAAGAAAAGTAAAAGAGAAATAATATGACAACTATTTCCATCATACCATGTGAATCTTATTACTTTAGAGCCCACAAAGTTAGCATATATGTGCTCCATCTTAAATAAATGGAGTAGAGCTGATAGCCAACTAGTCCAATTAATAAATTAATTACAAACAAAAAATTTCCTAAAATATCCCAAAGTAATGATGCTTGGAGGTGTCATTAAGCAATATGGAAAACATCTTGCATTCATTTCTCTCATAAAAGGGACTGTTTGGGGAGGCTGAGACAAGAGAATTGCTAGTTCAAAGCCAGCCTCAGCCACGGTGAGGCGCTAAGCAACTCAGTGAGACTCTGTTTCTAAATAAAACACAAAATAGGGCTGGGGATGTAGCTCAGTGGTCGAGTACCCCTGAGTTCAATTCCCAGTACCAAAAAAAAAAAGTCTGTTTTCCTTAATAGTAAGTCCTGAATCATAAGGAAAATTCCCAGGAAGTTCTGGAGGTCCTGTTGAACTTAGGTGGAAAAAGCAGACAGCCAAGTTCTTTGCCTACTGAGTGATGCCCTTGTTCAACTCAAGGGCCATTCTCCTGTCAGCAAACTTGAATGGAAAACTACAAAAGCACACTGTTCTTCATAACCACAAAGTAAAGTTGAGAAAGTTTAATTTTACTTAGAAATAGAAAAGGCTTTGTTTCTAATCTGCAGGCCATAAGAATAAGAAATAGAAGACAAACATGTTAGCAGTCCATTCATCTCTTTTACTGTCCCCTCCCCCAATAGATACTGTAAAAAAAAGAGAAATACACAGCAAGAAAGTGGCCTATGAAGGGGAGACTGTGATGAACTGTGTCTTACACAGTTCATCAGTGCACAGGGATCTGGCCCCTAATGAAGCCATTTACATGCAGATGCAGGCCTGAGTGTGTGGACACCAGTCTCAACTCTGGGAATTGTTGTTTCATCTAATCAAAAGAAATTTGCACATGAAAGCCACATCCGTGTTCATTAACCCCGCAGCTCTCTCAATATTGCTTCTCTATTGTGCCTAACAAAATTGCAAACCTTTATATGATTAGATACCCCACTTCAGAGCTTTATTTTCCTCTCACCCCCAACCAAGGCCTGCATCTGAATGTAAAACTGCATGTAGGTCTGTAAGACCGAATAATTTGTAAATACATTCACTGAACACCAACCCCAAGCACCTTTTTCACATTGATTGGCCTTACACTAGCTTTACAGTGGTCACATTGGACATGCTCTCTGCTCTTAAACTCCCCAATCAAGGAGGCTCCTCTATTCTTTCAATCTTATTATCACCGAAAAATATAAAATTACAATATAGCAACAGAATCTCAAGCCAGTAAGTTTAATTGCCAACTTTATTTTCATGTGCAAACAACTGAAAGTCACAGATGGGGCTGGTGGCAAATGTTACTCACACATTACATTGAAACACAAAGGCCATCACAAAGGCATTTACAACAGGTTCAAAATTTATTATGGTTATTAGTTGATGTGAGTCCATCACACACAATAATAACTGCTTCTCTTGTCAATCACATGGATGTCAACTATACAGAATTTTTGACAATGATCCTGCTACTTTGCCTTTTTTATGGGGGACAAATAAGATGCATAATATTTATACTCAATTACATTATTAAAGATGATTTTGAGGGAGGGTCTTCCAGTGCATAAAATAAATGTAAATAATAAATATACTGGGATTACTCATTTTGCTAGTACTAGAAAGTTGAGTTTCTTTTTCTATAGAATTAGCAAGAATAACTGTTTTGTTAATGCAATCCAGCAGTGACCTGCCAGGAACTCCGGGACTGAGAGGGCAGGCACATCTTCCTGCCCACTCGGTGTCTGGCCTTTTTACTGAAACTGCCAACAATGGTCTTAATTAGTGCCAATTATGTTTTTTTCTTTTTTTTAATGTGGACACCTGCATAATGTGAACTAGATGGAGAGCCCTAACACATTTTCTATCAACTATCATACAGCTGTCAGAGGCTGACAAATTTTGATTGTTATTGCTCTGGCAAAGATTCAGATTACTAACCTAGAGATCTATTTCTTTATGTCTCATTTGTATTAATCCTCTAAAAGGTATCTAGACCTCTGTTATTTTCTTTTGTAAATCTATATAGTCATTTTAAGTTAAAAATTGTTTATAGATTCTTCATTAAAGAAACAAACTACAGTATGATACAGCTTTCATTATATCAAATGACTTTTAAAAAGTCATATCATTAGATTGTTAGTAGTGAGGAACTGGCTCTAACTGTGAAATTCAGAAAGTTCTGCTACAGAAAGGCAAACTTCAGGTTAAAATGTCAACTATAGAGTCATGCCTTCCTGAGGGAAAACGAAGCTTTAAACCCAGTGAGTTTTGCAGCTGTTTTCCTTGTATATACCTCTCAGAGACCACTGTAGAAGCTTAAGAAAAGAAAACAAGAGCTAAGCTTTGCCTGCTATATTATCCAGAAAAGTTCAACTTCTCTGTAACCAAAAATATCCATGAGATAAATTTTGAAAAATATTTCTGCAGCTAAAAGAATTGGAAATTATTGTTAGATGCTGAAGAAAAGAGGAAAACAAGAAATAAGAAGAAATTATCTATTATCACTTATGAAAGTAAAAGGAAATGGAAAACAGCATTACTACATTTTCTAGTGGCAACAATGCTCCCAAGGAATCATTTTATTGCTCTAGTTGATGGGAGAGCAATAAAACAACTGTTGGATTTCATTTTCAATTGTTGCTTAGTCTGTAAGAATGTTCAGCAAGTAGATTTGCAAAAACTTTGGAACAGCCCATCTGTTCATTTTAAAAGATGAAGGAAAAGAAGGTAATTAGGAAAAAAGGGAAGGAATAAGAGAGATAAGATACTGGGAGACATTTCTTGTTTTAAATTTGTAAGTTATAGCTTTAAATAAAATATCCCAGAATTCTGGAACAGTTCTTAAGGTAAAGAAAATTCCAGACAAATTGGTTAAGAAGTAAAAAAGTACATATTGTACTACTGAATCATTTCAGCTTTATATAAACTCTTATAATCAAACACTTTATATGGAGTGTCAGAATTCATAAATGCATAGAAGACTCATTCAATTATTCACTCATTCATTCAACAATTATTAAGCTATAACCAAATGGTAGACACTGTGCATTAAGTGATTAAAAACACATTTAGGGCCCAGGACTGCCTCCAGTTCCATGGCAGAATTTTTGCCTATGGCAGGAGAACAGATCAAGGCCCAGGATCACCTTCAGGGACTACCTCGGGAGCCCAGCCAAGGGCAAACCTGAACTGCTAGCTGCCAGTCACAGGAGAACCCAGACCCAGGGAAGGACTGCCTCTGGTGATCCTTGTGGGAGATCTGGCCTGAGTGAGGACTGCAACCACCCCATCTCAGTGCCAGAGCCCCTATAGATCCATGGGAGCCCAGGTCCAGAATAGACCCACCACCTGGAATCCCTGAGGGAGTCTAAGCCAAAATCAGGTCTACGATTGCCCTCACAGGTTTGTGTGAGAGCCCAGGCCCAAGACCACCCCTGCACAGAGTGGCGATCCACACTGTTGCTCACTTCCTGTATCTATCTTGTACACTGCAGCCATTCTCATAGTTCTTCTCATGTATTAGCCTCTACCTTGAGTCAACAGACAGGGCCTAGAGGCAGAAGCCCACCAAAGTGTCACATCTCTGATCAATCAGCCCCAAGCCATTATAAGTCCCACCTTTATAGCCCCAGCTCTAAAAGCACCTGCATTTTATCTTGGGCAACTCCCATTGCCATCTTTACTTACCTCCACTACCACCGCCACCATCTTTAGTGGCAGTAGTGTCCATCTGGGAACACCTGCTGGGGACTGGAAGTGAACTCTAAGGTGAGATACAGGTAATATATAGTGCCACTACAAGATTATAGGATAGAAACCACAATACCTCACATCAACATTGCAAGAAAGGAAGATACATAACCAACATGAAAAAACAAGGGAAGAAAGTGCCCCAAATAAATCAAGATACTACAGTAATAGAATCCATTGATAGCAAAGTTGATGAAATGTCAGAGAAAGAGTTCAGAATGTACATAATTAAAATGATCTGTGAATTAAAGAATGACTTAAGCGAGCAATTACAGGAAAAAATGATCACTCCAACAAAGAAATAAGAGAGCAAATAAAGGCAACCATTGATCACTCCAACAAAAAGATACAGGATCAAATACAGGTAGCAAAAGATTACTTTAAGAATGAGCTAGAGATTGTGGGAAAAAAAAAACAGTCAGAAATTCTTGAAATGAAGGAAACAATGAACCAAATAAAAAACTTGATAGAAAGTATAACGGGGAGACTAGATCACTTGGAAGACAGAACCTCAGATAATAAAGATAAAATATACAATCTTGAAAATAATGTTGACTATACAGTGTAGATGATAAGAAATCATGAACAGAACATACAAGAATTATAGCATAGCATCAAAAGGCCAAATCTAAGATTTATCAGGATAGAAGAAGGCACAGAATTCAAACCAAAGGAATACACAATCTCTTCAATGAAATAATATCAAAAAATTTCCCAAACATGAAAAACAAATTGGAAAATAAAATATAAGAGGCTTACAGGACACCAAATGTATAAAATTACAGTAGACCTACACCAAGGCACATTATAATGAAAATACCCAGCATACAGAATAAAGATAGAATTTTAAAGGCTGCAAGAAAGAAGAATCATATTACATATAGAGGGAGACCAATTTGGACCTCAGCAGATTTTTCAACCCAGACCATAAATGCCAGGAGATCCTGGAACAACATACACCAAACTCTGCAATAAAATGGATGCCAACCAAGAATCCTATATCCAGCAAAATTGAGCTTCAGATTTGGTAATGAAATAAAGCCTTCCATGGTAAATGAAAAGAAGGAGAGAGAAAACCCAAATTACTAAAATTCATGATTAAAAAGGAAATATCATGACAGACACTATTGAAATACAGAGGATAATTAGAAACTATCTTGAAAATTTATACTCCAGTAAAATAGAAAACTCTGAAGACATTGAGAAATTTCTAGAGCCATATGATCTACCCAAACTGAACCAGGAGGTTATACACAATTTAAACAGATCAATTTCAAGCAAGGAAATAGAAGATGCCATCAAAAGCCTGCCAATCAAGAAAATTGCAGGTCCAGACGGATTCTCAGCCGAGTTCTACAAGACCTACAAAGAAGAATTAATACCAATACTCCTCAAACTATTTCATGAAATAGAAAAGGAGGGAACCCTTCCAAGCTCATTCTATGCAGTGAGTATCACTCTGATTCCAAAACCAGACAGAGACACATCAAAGAAAGAAAACTTCAGACCAATATCCTTGATGAACATACATGCAAAAATTCTCAATAAAATTTTGTCAACTCACATACAAAAACATATCAAAAAATAGTGCACCATGATCAAGTGGGGTTCATTCCAGGGATGCAAGTTTGGTTCAACATACAGAAATCAATTAACATAATTCATCACATCAATAGACAAAGATAAGTGTCATATGATTTTATCAATTGATGCAGAGAAAGCATTTGACAAAATACAGCACCCTTTTATATTCGAAACACTAGAAAAACTAGGGATAGTAGGAATATACCTCAACTTTGTAAAAGCTATCTATGCTAAACCCAAGGCCAACATCATCCTAAGTGGAGAAAAAATGGAAGCATTCCCTCTAAAAACTGGAACAAGGCAGGCATGCCCTCTTTCACCACTGCTATTCAACATAGTCCTTGAAACATTAGCTAGAGCAATTAGATGAAAGAAATTAAAGGGATACAAATAGGAAAAGAAGAACTCAAACTATCATTATTTGCCAATGACATGATTCTATACTTAGAGGATCCAAAAAATTCCACCATAAAATTTCTAGAATTAATGAATAAATTCAGCAAAGTAGCAGGATATAAAATCAACATCTATAAATAAATTGCATTTCTTTACATTAGTGATGAATCCTCTGAAAGAGAAATTAGGGAATCTACCCCATTCACAATAGCCTCAAAGCAAATAAAATACTTGGAAATCAATTTTAACAAAAGAGGTGAAAGACCTCTACAATGAAAACTATAGGACACTAAAGAAAGAAATTGAAGAAGATCTTAAAAGATGTAAAAATCTCCCATGCTCTTGGATAGGCAGAATTAATATTGTCAAAATGGCCATATTACCCAAAGCACTATATAGATTCAATGCAATTCCAATTAAAATCCCAACATCATTCTTTATAGAAATAGAAAAGGCAGTCATGAAATTCATTTGGAAGAATAAGAGACCCAGAATAGCCAAAGCAATCCTTAGCAAGAAGAGTGAGGCAGGAGGCATCACAATACCAGACCTTAAACTATACTACAAAACTGTAGTAACAAAAACGGCATGGTACTGGCACCAAAACAGACATGTAGACCAATGATACAGAATAGAACACACAGAGGCAAACCCACTTAAATACAGTTATCTTATACTAGAAAAAGTTGCCAAACAAGTACACTGGAGAAAAGATAGCCTCTTCAACAAATGGTGCTGGGAAAACTGGAAATCAATATGCAGCAAAATGAAACTAAACCCTTATCACTCACCATGCACAAAATTCAACTCAATGTGGATCAAGGACCTGGGGATTAGACCAGAGACCCTATACCTAATAGAAGAAAAAGTAGGCCCAAATCTTCATCATGTCGGATTAGGATCTTACTTCCTTATCAAGACTCCTATAGCACAAGACGTAAAATCAAAAATCAATAAATGAGATGGACTCAAACTCAAAAGCTTCTCAGCAAAAGAACCAATTAATGAAGTGAACAGAGAGCCTATATTCTGGGAACAAATTTTTGCCACACACACATCTGATATAGCACTAATCTCAAGGATATGTAAATAACTCAAAAAATTTAACACTAAAAAGACAAACAACCCTATCAATAATTGGGCTGAGGAGCTGAGCAGACACTTCTCAGAAGAAGATATACAATAGATCAATAGACATATGAAAAAATGTTCAGTATCTCTAGCAACTAGAGAAATGCAAATTAAAACTACTCTAAGATTTCATCTCAGGCCAGTCAGAATGGCAGTTATCAAGAATACAAACAATAAGTGTTGGAGAGGTTGTGGGGGAAAAGGTACACTCATACATTGCTGATGGGACTTCAAATTGGTACAACCAATTTGGAAAGCAGTATGGAGATTCCTTAGAAAACCTGGAATGGAACCACCATTTGATCCAGCTATCCTACTCCTGGGTCTATACACAAAGGACTTAAAAAGAGCATACTACAGAGACGCAGCCACTTCTATATTTATAACAGCTCAATTCACAATAGCTAAACTGTGGAACCAGCATAGATGCCCCCCAATAGATGAATGGATAAAGAAATTGTGGTATATACACACAATGGAATATTACTTAGCAATAAAAGAGAATAAAATTATGGCGTTTGCAGGTAAATGGATGGAGTTGGAGAATATCATGCTAAACGAAGTAAGCCAATCCCCAAAACCAAATGCCGAATGTTCTCTCTGAAAAGTGGATGCTGATTCATAATGGGGGAAAGGATACGGGAAGAATTGAGGAACTTTGGTCTAAGGGAGGGAAGGAGGAGGGGGCATGGGGACAGTAAAGATGGTGGAATGAGATGGACATCATAGCCCTAGCTTCATTTATGACTGCATATATGATGTGATTCTACATCACGTACAACCAGAGGAATGAAAAGTTGAGCTCCATCTGTGTACAATGAATCAAAATGCATTCTGCTATCATGTATACCTAAGTAGAATAAATTAAAAAATGAAAAATAAAAAAAAAACACATTTAGTGCAAAAGTCTACAGTGCAGAGTGGTAAATTATTTGAGGACAGTAAGCACAGAGTATATGGGAGTTTTCAACCTAGAAATCATACCAATTGCTTTCATTGAATAAAATCATGCTTAGGGCAGAAAACAGTGAGCAGAACGGTGCTCTCCAAAGGCTGAGAGAACGGAAGTGGGAATATTGGTCAAGCAGTAAGGTGTCATGAGACAGTTAGATAGGAGGATTAAGTTCTGGTGTTCTACTACAGGGCCAGGTGACTATAACAGTAAACATGTATTGTATATTTCAAAATAGCTAGAAGAGAAGATGTTGAATACTCTTGCCTCCCAAAATAATATATGTTTAAGGTGTTAGATTTGCCAGTTAACCTGCTTGGGCCATTACACATGTGTACATGTATCAAAAATTGTATCACACAAATATGCACAATTATTATGTATGAATCAAAGAGAAACTATTTTTAAAAAGTCAGTATGTAGAGAAAGAGGAAAATAGAAATTCAATTCACATAGTTGACTGAAAAACAGCCCATATTTGTGGGATAAGTGGAAAAGGAACAATGAATACGAAGTTAATATCTCAGTCTTTAAAATGATTTTCCTCAAATTATTAGTTTTTTTTTTTTTACTATAGCGAAATAATAGCTCTTCTAAAAGGAAAACACTGAAAGCCACATATAGCCAAAGATCAAAAGTCACATTTTATTTTTGAAGAAAAAAATAATACTTCTTTGGTTGTATGTTAACTTCAAGTAACTTCTGAAGAGCATTTTGCTGAGAGATTCCAAATAAAAATATTGAAAAGAATATCCATTATTTTCTTCCCCTAAAAATTAGCATTTCTATTGTTCTCAACATAAAGAGATAAAAACTGAAGATGCTGAGAATTCCTGGGGTAGGGATGGGGAGGCCAAACTAGTCATAGAGGTAATCTGTTATCATTTCTCACTGTTCAGTCTACAGAAAAATACTCTAAAAGAGGTTCCCATGAAAAATGAGTTCTTGGCTCAATTTCTTTTCAGAATCACTTTATCCAAATCTCTTGTTTGGCATATAAAACTAGTTATTTTCATAGTGCATATGAAAATAGTTAATGTTACATGAAATCTTTTTTAAGAAAACTTCTTAATTTTTTATAACTTACTATTACCCAAACCCTTTTACTCCAGAACACTTTGAGTAATTCTCACACTAGTAACATGCCTTGGAACTGGACTTACTAGCGAAACACTTGTTAGTGATTTTTTGTTACTGAAGTACCTGACAAGAACAACTTAGAGGAGGAAAGATTTATTTTGGCTTATAGTTTCAGAGGTTTGAGTCTATGGTCAGTAGGCTACAATTCTTTGGTTCTCAGGTGAAACAGAACATTATGACTGCACAGCATAACAGAGACAGCCTGCTTCCCTCACAGCAGGCAAGAAGCAGAGAGAGAAAGGGGCAGGGGAGAAGATAAACCCTTCGAGGGCATGCCCCTAGTGATTACACTCCTCAACTAGGTCCCATCAATCAGTAGTCTGTTCAGCTATAAGTGTATTCATCCAACAATGAAGTCAGAGTCCTCATGATCCAATCATTTTCTACAAGTCTTACATCTGAACATCATTTCATTGGGGTCCATGCTTTCAACAGGATACATGAGACACACTAGGGGACATTCCAGATCCAAACCATAATAACACACTTGGCAAATGTTTTTTTTCCCAATACTAAGGATGGAACCCAGAGGCCTCTACTATTGAGCTATATTCTCAACAGCCTTTACTTTTATTTTGAGACAGGATCTCACTGAATTGTTGAGGCTGACCTCAACATTTGATCTCCTATCTCAGTCTCCCAAGTTCCTGGGATCACAGGAGGTCACCAATACCTTAACTTTAATAATTTTTAACCCAAGTCTGTAGTTACTAAGGAAGTACACACACCCATCCTCTCATCAAAATTCTATTTTGATGACTTTTTGCATATTTTTCTTTCAGAATATTGCAATATTTGATAATGCTAATAAGTGTCACCTTGATATACTCTACCTTTTGTTGCTCTCCAGTGACGTTGTGAATTATTCCTTTCTCCAGCCTCCAGCTCATTAATCACTTCCCTCTGAGTTGTGTGCTGCGTTATCCTCTGTTTTTGGATTTTAATTGTTCTCCAAGGCTGTTTTGTCCTAAGCTCTTTCTGCTCTTCATTCTTTTCATTATGTAACTGATGGTCTCTAAGAGCTTAAAATACTACCTGATGATCCTTAAATGCATATTTTAGCTGCCTTTTTCTCAGATAATTATCATCCCCATATTTCAGGTGCCTCTCATCTTCATAAAGAGTAGTAATGCAACACAAAAATTACCACTGATTTTGTCACTCAGGGTACTGATTTTTATTTCAATCAATTTTGTAGGCTTAAAATTTTGACAGTATTTCTCCTTCACACCTTCTATCCAACCAAATGTCAAATCTTGATTATGTTTCTTTACTCACCTGGCATTCCTTCTGTCTGAGCATTCTTTCAAGTTCATACATTCACATGCTGCTCCTCAGCTCTACACTCACATTTTGGTCTTTCTAAAATATAGAAATTTTTATGACAGTACCTTATTGCAGTTTATCATTTTTTGAAAGATGTAAACTACAAAAATAACATATACCATAATGTACAAAGTTTATACATACAGAAAAGGACGAAAAGAAAGCATTACTCAGAATATCCTTCATCCAGCCAGGTGGGGTGGTGCATGCCTGTAATCCCAGCACTTTGGGAGGCTGAGACAGGAGAATTGTGAGTTCAAAGCCAGCCTCAGCAATGGCGAGGCGCTAAGCAACTCAGTGAGACCCTGTCTCTACATAAAACACAAAATAGGGCTGGGGATGTGGCTCATAGTGGTCAAGTGCCCCTGAGTTCAATCCTCAGTACAAAAGAAAAAAGAATATTCCTCATCCATTGATAATTAGATTTTATAGTTTTGTGTATTTTTAAATACTACTGTGTTTTGTGTTCGTATCTGTGTTATATTTCTTTAATTATCTAAATAATATTACATTTTTGTGTCATAGCCTTCTAAACATGAGGTTTTAAACATGAGGTTTAATGAGTACTTCCTGTTTCAATAGGTACTCAAATTTATTTAACTTTATCCCAATTATTTTTAGTTAAAATTCAACTTATCAAAATTATTATTATTACTGCTACTATTATATATTTTACTATGCTGAGGAAATAACCCAGGGCCTTGCATATATTCAGAAAGTACTCTACCACTGAGATACACCACTTTATTTTGAGACAGAGTCTTGCTAAATTGCCAAGTCTGGTCTTGAAATTGTGGTCCTTCTGCCTCAACCTCCTGATCACCTAGGATTACAGGTAAGTGCCACTACAACTGGCTCAATATTGACAAAAGTACTATAGAGCACTCAGTTTAAAATTACTTCTACTTTTCTTGCCCTTTAGGGTAAATTCCTAGAAGTGGCAATTTGGGGGCAAATGATATGAACATTTTCAGAAATATTGATACAATTTTTCCTAAGATTAGCATGGTAGAGTTTCTTTTAAAACTTCTCACAATTTCTTAGTGCTCATTGCATAAATTCTAAAACCTCAAATTGGCTTCAAATCTCCAACTTCGTTTCATATTACTATTATTAGTAAATATTATTACTAAATAATAATGTTTAGTAATATTAATTACTAAACATTCCATAGGGGACCATTACAGTTTCCTGACTTTCACTTCAATACAATTTTTCTTGATCTCAGGCTTCTATTTATGTTATTCTTTTTTTTCTTTCAGAACGATCTTTCCCCCTTCCTTTGTCTATAAAAATTATGCCTATTATTCTAATCTCTTGCTAATATGGCACACCTCCAATTTGCTTTCCTTCAGAAAGCCCTTTCTTCTTTTTCTGAGATCTCATATCATTTCCAATTATTTTAATTGAATTATAACTAGTTTGTACAGACTTTTACTGGAGTTTTAATATGAGTTTATCCTTCTCTCTAAAATTATAAGTTACTTCAAATGTTTCAACATTTAACAAGATACTGTACATCTTAAAACACTCAGCAAAAATTTGTCAAATGAATAAAGAATAAGTTACTGAGATAGCAACTTAGGCATGAATGAAACATGTAGTTAATGTCATATTAATTTTATTAGCCAGTTATTCCTTGACAGTTGATAATTTAGCAAGATCTTATACGAGGTCACTAAGTAAAACTATTCTCAGAAAGTGTTATTTTTCTCAGTGGTTTTTTTCTTTGCCTTTGTATGCTAAGAATAGTTGAAACAGTTAAATTATAATCAGATTCATCCTGAGCCAGCCTCCCAAAAAGTCTTAGAGTGAATGCTAAAGTTGTCTCTCTAAGGTATGTTTTACTCAGGAACTGAGAACATTATAAGAGAAGAAGGAAAAACAATGATGTATTCTTGGAAATTACTAAGAGGATCATTTTCACTGCAGTGCTTGGTAGAGTACCAGAACATTTTCACAAAGATTTATAGTTTCATGACCATGGTCAACATTGGCAGCAACTTAACAACTAATTGCAATAGAAGTTTTCAGACTTATGACAAAACAATAAAATGTGAATAGAATTTGACTCATAAGTACATTCAGGCTAATAAACATGAATCTGTAAATATTAGGTTAGTTTCTAAAGTTTTTTACAACATATGTTTGTACTACTTGGATTATAATGCACATTATTGGCTTCTTTCACTTAGATAATGATAAATCAGATATTAGCACGATGCTGACTAAAAATATGGTCTTGTCTTCTTTATTACAAAAAGATACATGTAGGTTATATTAGATATCATTTGTTGTATAAGGACCCTGGTCACATTAAGAGAAAATTAAATGTTATTCTGGGTTTTCTAGTACTATGGAATTTTAGGAAGCATCAAGATTACATGATAACAATAGTTAAAGACTGCACCTATGTTGTGGTTTAAACGTGAGGTATCACTCAAAACTCACATGTGAGATAATGCAAGAAGGTTTAGAGGTGATAACTGTAGGCAGACGAAATGTGGCTGGAGGAGGTAGGTCCCTGGGGGTGTGATTTTGGGGGTTATATTTTGTATGTGGTGAAGGGAGTTCCTCTTTTTGCTTCCTAATGCTTCCTTCTGCTTTCCTCTGCCACACACTTCCACCATGATGTTCTGCTTCATCACAAGCCCCAAGGAATGGAGTCAGCTGTCTATGGACTGAGATCTCTGCAACTATAAGCCCCCCAAAACATTTCCTCCTTAAGAGTTATTGTCAGGTCTTTGGTCACAGAAGCCAAATAGCTGACTAAAACACCCACCTCACAATGGCACGACTAGCTGTATGTTTTCAATATGCTTTTTGATAGAGACTTCAGGCCATATGTTTGAGTGTATAACACAAACATGCAAAAGTTAAAAAGAATGAAAATTCCTTTAAGAGCCCAAGTACATTCCAACTTTTAACAGAGCAGTTGTTTTAGGTTTTCCCTACTGAGTTTTAAAACAGACTATGGGTTTACATATGGCCATGTACTCACGTCCATCCTCTCAGTGATGACCGTCACTATGAAGGAATCTGGAAGCAAGGCTTTGATTTACAATGATTATTTCTCCATAACTCAAAGAGCATCAGGGCAATCTAGTTTGACTCTTCAGGGACAAAGGAAGGTTCCAACACATGAGCTCTTATGAAGATGTTCATCCTTCTCTAACTGTTTCCTCTAAAACAGGGCAAAATTGAATTAGAAATTGCTGGCACAGACCTCTAAATCCTTTGTCTAAAACTCCTCAGTGGAATTCTAGTTTTTTGTATAGGCACTTTAGTTAAGGTTTTACATTTTTATCTTTAATAATTTATCTGCCATAAACAGTTGAAGAATGAAAACAAAATGCTCAAGAGAACTAAATCTCTGATTCACATTTTGGAAGAGAACTAGCTCTCTATGTCCCAAACATTTTGCAATAGATTTTTTTAAATGTGTTATCTCTTTAATCTTGAAAATATCACTGAGTTAGATTTTCTGATTCCCATTTTTACAGGTTAAGAGTTAAGCTTAGAAACAATAGTTAAGTAATGTCACAAAAACAAATAAAACAGTGAATAAGTCAGTATCTAAGGCAGTGATTTGACTATGTATTTTAAGAAAACAGAGAATTCACACTTTAAAAGGATTATGGAGAAACCAACTGATAAAAGAGAGTACTTGCTTTGTTTAGGGTTCTGGACAGGAATTCTTTAACATCTCACTGATGAGCTGAATAGGCTGCGGTCCCAGGTCCAAGGACTGAGTCCAACCAGCACCTGGGTGTGAAGCTGAGTCATCTGTGTGATTCTTCTTGCTGCCTTCAAAGGACCCCATGCCTAGAACAGAAAGTGCTTTCAGGGAAAGAGTGGCATTGACCTGACCTATTCCCCAGCTGCCTGGAGAGTAGTTCACACACAGGTCTAAGACTGTTTGCCCACTCAAAGGAAATTGTGGATGAATTGCTCATTCATCATCCCAAGGTCTTTAATTCAGGCTTGCTTTCTGTGAGGATGCTCTATTACTCCTCAGTAATATCAAAAAGGCTAAAGTTATACAAACAAGACAACTCTGTCTCCCAACTTGTTGTGCAAGAAAGCTTACAATGTCTTTCTGTCTCTTTGTAGGTTGCTGTGATTCCCTGCTAATGAAAAGATGAATAACGGCATATGTTAATGAGGAGTCAAGTGCAAATTGAGTGTAAATAAAAGGAGGACCTTCTTAATCATGAAAACGATTCTAAACTGATTTCTCTTCCTCCTTTTCCTCAGGTTTCACTAGCTTATGTTGCTATTCCTTTCCCCCTTCAACAGACTGGTTAAGAAAATAAGTAATTGAAATTGAAGATATTCTATGTCTATGGGCATATGAGAAGGGAAAGTAACAAAACTTGTGTTTACATTGGGAATATAAAAGTTGTTAATATCCTCACTTATGGTTCATATGTTTGACTAACCCTTCTAGATTTTAAATAATGAAAGTCTGATTTTCATGAACCTATAAAAAGTCAGAGCTTTTTAACTTTAAAGTGCTCCAATAAAAAAAGATTTGACATTTCTATTAATATAAGATAGACTTAACATAATTTTACTCTTATTACATATGAATTTCTTAAAGAATGGATATTACTAATTAAAAATGAAAATTTCCTTTTTTATAAATTTTCTTGTTTGCTTTTGACAAAAGATGTAGAAAAAGAGTAAACTTCTTCAGAAGACTATATAATAAAAAGCATTGTTTTCCCATCTTATCACTTATCACTTTCAAAAATCAGTCCTATATTGATTATATTAATCTATCAAGCAGAGTGAATGCATTAATATGGCATAGGGATATGCCACAAAATAATTTCCAGGTATTTTAAGTCTCCTACAGTTTATTACTTATGAGCAAATTTATATATTTTTTTCTGTTTATTACTTACATAATGCATTCCAAGAATAACATTAAACAGAAACCACTTGGTAATGCCTAAGGACCTTACAGAATCACCTGTAATCATCAATTTGGGGTGATAGAGAAAGTCAAAATCATGAGGAAAAATTTGTCAGAAGGTAACCTCTTTCCCACAATGCCACACCATGCTTTCCAGACAGATAAACATCTCTGAATAATGGCAGGATAAAGTAAAGCAAATGAGCTGTATAGAGATGCTGTCTACTAACCCACACAACAGTATGATAAACAGTAGATAATGACTTCCTACTTACTCTTATTCTGTCTCTGCTACCAGACTCCTGAGAACTGTGTGAGACCATCGTCTAAATACAATTCTGCACATCACAGAGTGTCCATTTTCTGGCTCAAGATTGGGGTTATGGTTGCCATGGTGATATATCTTCCTTTAGACTGTGTTGATACACAAAGGGTTTGCATTTCACTATAGCAAAAGATAGCAGTTTGTCTCCTACATATAGAGAAGCTATGGATAGGAGTTTGCACCAAAAGCTTCAATTTTCTAAACCAACTATACATGTTCTACTGAGAATTTATAAGGGTGTTGGGACCGAGAAAACAAAGTGAACGCCTCAGACGCAACTTCACACTCAGTTTCTCTCTGACCTTGTGCTGCACTGCTGTGTCCCCTCCTTCATTATCTCCTCTGAGGCAAGCCATAGAAACTGTAATTCTGCTTTTCCAAGGCAGATTGTAGAAACCAGAAGCCCTTTCCCAAAGTCAATCATAAAACCTAAAAACATTATTGTAACTTTCTTCCACCTTTCTGCATATGAATTGAATATAAAGAAATTCTCTAGCCTACCTTGTTTGACTGTAGGACATAAGAACCTTGTGGGTCCTATCCCCAGCCCAAAAGGAGGAAAGGTTGCATAGAGAGGTCAAGAAAATTCTGCAGACAGGCCTTGCCAGGTTTCTTCCTTCAGTCTATTACTATCACATCGTAGTCTTAGGATGCAATGGTGTTTTAGTCAGCTTTTTCACTGCTGTGACCCAACCAGAACAATTATAAAGGAGAAAAGGTTTATTTAGGAACTCAAGGTCTCAGAGGTTTTAGTCCGCAGAAGGCCAGCTCCATTCCTTGGGGCTCAGGTAAGGCAGAACGTCATGGTGGAAGAGTGCGCCAGAGGGAAGCGGCTCACATAGTGATTAGAAAGCAGAGAGATTCCACTTGCAGATAAAAAATATATACTCCATAGCACCACCTCCAATGAACCACTTCCTCTAGCCACACCTCACCTGCCTCCAGTCCCCACTCAGTTAATCCCATCAGGGATCAATTTACTGATTAGGTTAAGGTATGACCCAATCATTTCTCCTCTAAACCTTGTATTATCTCACCCATGAGCTTTAGGGGGACACCTAACATACAAACCATAACAAATGGTATTTCTACCATTTGTGAAGAACTGTCCCTGCTTCATCAAAAAAAAGTTTAAAAAATGTATAGTTCACCCTGTGCTTTGAGTCTCCAATCTGAAGACTCTGTGTCACCTAAAACTATGATTGACTATATTTGTTATGGATTTTCTCCTGCTAATTCTCCACTGCAAGTTTATTTCAGCAGATTCCAATATCAGACTCTCAGGTCTTCAGAGGAAAAGTTTGAACTTTCCTACTAATCAGTGCATCAGTTACCACCTCTTTACCAGGGTTTGTTCAGCTGTTTGTTTGATTTTTGTTTTTGTTTTTTGCTGTTGTTTTCCTTCTTTTTCTTCTTTGAAAAGTAAATCCAAGACAAATTTTGTTTGAAAAATTGAGTACACTGTAAGCAGTGATTATGTGGTCGAAGATTTACCCCCTTAAGCTTTTATCATGCCGTCTGACTTCTTCCCATTCATGATAACAGGCCTACGAGCTTCTATAACCCCTAGTGAAAAGTGATTAGCAATCTATACAAATAAAGGGTTGAACCATTACAAAGAGTTTTAAGTGTTTTTAGAGTCAAATTTAGAATTGCTTTTACTTGTCTATATTTTCAGAATAGAAAAATAAAAATATTGATCCCTTTAAAAGAACCTAGAGCTTCATAAATCCAGTGGTTTACATTTAATTCTAATTCTGAATTTATATCTCTTGACCTCCACTTGTCACATCTCACCCACCTTGACAAGGCAAGCCCTTGTCAGAAGCATCATCATGCACTAGAGCATGTCCTCCTCAGTCCCTCCACCCTACAGCCCACCTCTTCTCTCTTTTCCCTTCATCCATGGCTGGTAACCTCTCCCCCTGCTCTTGGATTCAGCTTTAGTAAAATGTCTTCAAGGACTTCTTCCTTGACTCTTCACTCTCAATCCTTCTCCATCCTTGAGAAAAGTAGAATCCCCTTACATAGTCTGCAACAGCAATTGACACTTTCTAAAGTCCTGCTTTCTTCATTATTAATGTAATTATCTCTTTAATGTCTATTTGTATCTCTATCCTGCAATCCATGTGAAAAATAGTGTTGTGTACACATTAAGTATCCTATAAACAATATTATCACTGAAAGAATGAGGAAACTAATGAAGATGTGAAAGAATACGTACATGCCTTGAAGACTAAAAAGACGAACCATATTTTTGGTTTTGTTAGCTTATCTATTATTTCACTTTAATTGTGGCTTATCTACAGCAAAAGCATTTTTAGAAATCTTTAATTATTTTTCTAAAATCATTCAGTGAATTTGTTTATGAAGAGTATCCTTTTGAGTTTTACCTCTTATAATTGACAAGTCTATCATTTTCAGTTGACACCATGACCTATTTTAAAGATGAGTGAGTCAATCAATAGTCAAAGGATGCTCACTGCAGAGCACCCTTACCTTTGGGACTATGAGGAGATGCCAGTTAGGCCAGTGCCCTGACATGCAGGAGTTTGCCATTTACTCCAGATGCCCCAGAAAACATTACTGCCCTCCAAACAAAACAAAACAAACAAAAACACCTTGAAGACATTGAGAAAGTCATACACACACACACACACACACACACACACACTCAAACAAACATACATTTAAGTAGAAACTTCCCTAAAACTTTACATAGTCTCCTTGGCGCATTTTATCACAAGTGAAATATAACTTGAAGTTCTGTGGCAAAGAGTTTAATTCTTGACATCATGAAGCTTGTATTCCAAACAGGAATACAGACTGGAAGAGAGATAATTCTTAGGAAACAGAGCCAGGTATCCAAGGAACTGAGGACATAGGTCTTTGGAAGCGCATTGAGGAAGAGGGCTAAACTGTATGGGAGACAGTGAGTTTATACAATAGACAACCAGGAGCTGGGTCCTCCTGAAGGATGAGTAGGTTTTATAAAGTAGACCAGTGGAGGAGAATATCAGAAAAGGAAGTGCTTTGGCAAAAGCAGAAAGTCTTTGTGGGATGCATTTTAAAATGAACGTGGTAGCTGGGAGTAGTGGCACACACCTGTAATCCCAACTGCTTGTGAGGCTGAGGCAGGAAGATCGAGAATTCAAAGCCAGCCTCAGCAAAAGTGAGGCCCTAAGTAATTCAGTGAGACCCTGTCTCCAAATAAAAAACACAAAATAGGGGTGGAGATGTGGCTCAGTGGTCAAGCGCCCCTGAGTTCAACCCCTGGTACTTCCCCCGCACCACAAAAAAAATGTGGCAGTCACAATTAAATCATTTTAATGAACAAAATTGTTATAACAGCAACTACCAAAGGATTAAATAGGAAAAATCATTTCCAATTTTTCTCCTGCATTTTCTGTAACTGGTAATGATCACAATTATCATAATGCTAAATGTTTTCATCACAGAAGAGTACTGACAGAGTGACCATGGTAGTAGGCTCGCAGCAATACCAATAGCAATTGCTTTTTGACATTGTTGAACTTGGTACTTTCCTCTGGTTTTAGTTGTTTTAGAGCTAAACTACTAGAATGATGTGTGTACAAAACCATAAGAGAATATTCCCTCTGATTACTTTTCTCAAAAACAACTTATAGCCTGGGAAGTCAAACAACCTAAAAATTTCCATTATATTATGAGCCTTTTGGAATATGAAAAAATTACCTAAGTTTTAGGACAGTATGATTTAATCTCTAGATTGAAGGATGACAGGTGGTCTATATTAAATGCTACCATCAAGGGAACTTTTTATTTGGAACAAAACTTAGAATATTCTCTTGGTCAGAAATTGAAAATGTTAAAAAAATATTGATTTAATTGGTGCTCTCGTAAGTACTTCAAAATAAAAACACTGTTTTAAGTTTACATATGTGTGTCTATGTCTGACTATTGGCATTTTTCTAAAAATATCTGCATGGTGTCTGGATTAATTTGTTTCTGTGAATTTTATTTAAGTAAGACTATTGAATTATATTTTTTATAACTTTGAAATATAACTATTAATTTCATTTTAAAACTGTATTTGTTTTAATATGTAATTGTAAAAAGCATTTTAAAATGAGTTGGGGTCATTTTTAATGAAAAATAAACACTCAAAGATCAAAATTTATAGCTTCTGTGAAAAATGTTTGTGAACATGTAACACCACAAGATTGGGGAAGAGGAAATTTGGACAATGTGATATCTTCTATCTTGATTTGAAAGTACTAAAAAGCAAGTAGAAATATTATTATACCGTCATTGAATTTGGAAACATAAATTTGGATTCTTCTCAAGTTTCAAAGGAGATTTCCAAATATTAAATTTTGCAATACTCATATCTTAATGTTTAATAGATTTCCAGAAATTATTTCCTTGGTTCATAATGCTTGCATTTCCAAAATAATGTTAACTTAATTCCAGTTCTCTGAGAAATTTTTGTGTATGTGTGTTTGTGTGTATGATTGTAGTTAGGCAGTTCAGAAAAAAACCTTCTCATGGGGACCTTAAAAGTTCTATATACAACAATTATATACCTTATCTTTTTTTTATCCATCCAATTAGAGGTGTGATATGATAGCCTTACTTAGAAGATATTCAAGTGTGTTTAGAGATGTTTCTCCAGAGTGCTAACTAGGTGTCTAGGAGTTAGTCGTACTTATAAATAAAACATTCATCACATATTCTGACTCTTTGAGATGACTCACTGGAAAACATGCATAAAAGAGAATAGACATGTTGGTTAGTACTAATGTGCCTCTGTGAGTGTACACAAAACTGTATCAGTATTGTCGTTCCTGCAAACTCCAGACAGTGAGTGCATAGACCACACATGCTATTGACCCAACTTTCTCTATGGCCATACAGCAAATAGTTTACAAGTATAAACATGGGTGTAGTGTAGACTTACATGGGCTCAATCCATTCTTGTTGCTGTGAATTCCACAGGGCATTACAATTTTGTCTTCTTTCCTACTCTCTACAATAACAAGATTTCACTGTATATTGCTAAAAATCATATCCTCAGCTGTAGCTGATAATAAAGAAATGCAAAATAGGATCTGTAGGTCTCTGCACTGTTGCTGGATGGGAAGGAGGAGGTGGTACATTACCAGGTGTGGACAAAAGTAGGGAAGTAAGGGTTCTTTTTTTAAATATTTTTTAGTTGTCAATGTACCGCTATTTTATTTATTTATATGTGCTACTGAGAATCAAACCTAGCACCTAACACATGCTAGGCAAGGACTCTACCACTGAGCCACAGCCCTATACCAGAAAGGAAGGATTCTAAAGGAGATGAAAGGAAAGAAAGAAACCCTTAAAGAACTTGATAACAAATTAATCTCCTCTTTCTTCCTCCAGGCTACAAAATGTCTGTGTAGGGCTTGGAGATAATGGGATTATGGGAAAGAGAAAAAAAACGTATTAGGGAGGAGATGGTGTTCTCTAAGCTAGGTGTTTGTAATGATTTAAGATAACTGCATTTGACAGAATTAAGAGTGACTTGTTACAAATAGTCTTCTTTTTGGAATAAAAGATTCTATTTTGTTTTAAAACTGCCTGTTTAACTTAATAGTGAAAAGAGACTTACAACTGATACACGTACGCAACCCATAAATGTATATTGGCACTTTTTTAGAGTTGGCAATGATAATAATAAAAACTTACATATTTATTGTGAATATTTATACAGAAAGTATTCTTGTAACTCAATAAAGTAGCAGTCCACAGATTATTAATAGAAACTTGGAACTTTAGATAGTTAAGTGTTTATGAAAGAAAATTTCCTTTGTGCAAGCATTCTTTGAAATTCTGCTCCTTATTTTCTTGACCAGAAGTGAATATACGAATATGAGACTGTCCCCTTCTGGCCTAAGGAAATGTTGTCCTAAAGAATAAGAAGCAGGAATAGAGTTTCTTAAAACTATCTAGTTTTCGGAGCTGCTCTACCTACATGAGTTTGGAAAATGGATGTGTCCAGTCTATCAACTCCATTTTTATTTGGGAGACTTAAACTCACTACCATGAAGCACTGTTCCCACCACAGGTGACCGCCTTTTCCTTTTGTTTACTTCACTGCAATTAGGTTCTTACATAGTGGAAGCAAACCAGGAGATTTCAATTGTTGGTAAATAAAGGGCTGTGCATGAGTGCCTCTTAATAGCTTAGCATCGTGTGTAATCAAACTGAATAATTGCTGGAGAGGAGGGTTCCAGTGCATTGGCAGATGCCCGTGGGCTGATCTCTGCTCTGGAATGTCACCAAACAAGGAAGCCCTGGATGGATAGTGCATCAGCAGCACTGGGGCTCTAGGCATGTCATGCAGGTGGGGAGGAATCAGCGAGGTGAGGTAAATTTAAGTGTGCCAATGACATGGGAATGGTATTAGATGGATAGGGGGCAAGTGAAAAGACAAAGAAGCCAAGAAATTGAAGAAAACAGCTTTCACCACTAAATGGAAATTACCTTGAATGCTGCATTGCACCAGTGACTTTGACAGCTGAAGCAGCAGCAAAGAGAACTTGACTAAGATATTGGCCGTGCTGTTTGCTTTGCAAGGGGCTAAGTGTGGTTGACTTTCGCCTGACAAGATCAATCACTGTTCATACAACACAATGAGCCAAATTCAAGAATGTTTTCTTGGGGGCATTCAAGAAAAAATTGAAAATCAGTAGTCTGTTTTCATGTCTGGATCCATAGAGACACAGTAGTACCTTTGCCAAATGGCCATTTACCTAAGACTTTTTTTATGTAACATATACAATTACACTTTGTGAAGTTTGCAGTTTTGTATCATTTAATAAAACTGTCGTGCCTTTTGTGAATCAGAAAATAGATTAGCAGATTCCAGACAATTTTAAATCCACACTTATTTTGCCCCATTTTAAGCTATATTTTAAAAACTTGAGCCTCATTTTCTTGCTGTCTTTCTCCTCTGTATTCCACAGAAAGGTATGTGCATGGAAGATGAGAGAACACTTGCTATTTGGCTTTGTAGTATGTGAGCTTTGCCATACACACATTTTCTCTCTGTGTCTCTCACACACATAGACACGCACATGCCCACACACACCAAGTCAAGTGAGCCTCATTATAGGCTGGCATGCCTTGTGACAGACAAGTAACATCTGTGCTGCTTTGTCTGCAAACAGTGCATCTGCTGGGGAATCTTATTCAGAAATCCTTTAAAACACACAGCCTCCTTTGCTCTATCTCCCTTTTGCACGAGGATGTGAATATGAATTGAAATTCCAAATTAACTGTTCCAGATAAAGCTTAAGATTTTCATTAATATTTAAATTGAATCTCAGACATGATGTTGTGATATTTCATACTAACAGCTTGTACAGAGAGGTTTTTAAATATTAAGGTTTCATCGTTTTAAAAGGAAAGAAGGAATTGTTCTTTTCCTTCAAACAGTGATCTTGTTGAAACTTACCTGAGCTCTGTAAGAAACAACAAAAGCATGAAATTAGCCCAATAAGCTTAGATATCATCTCTGTCATCATATATCACCTCGAATACCAGAGCTCTGTGTTCTGTAAAAGTCTCATTCCAGCACTTAAAAGGGAAGCAACTACAGTTGTTCAGCCAGCAGCTATTTGTTTAGCTTTTTGCAGTGCCCGGCCCAAAATAGGCACTCAATAAATATCCGTTTAATATTGAACAAATGGAAATGTGAGCTAGATATGGTGGAAAACACAAACACATTATAAACCAACCTCTTTCCTTGATCATATTAGAGTATTGACAAAACAGTCTCATGACTCCCAGAGTGAAAAAAAGGAGGAGATTTTCTAAAGAGGAATGACAAGAGTTGATCTGGATGAGGTAGAATGATAAAGGTATTCCCGAAAAATGGAATGCAGTAGTAAAGAAAAAACAAAAACAAAAAAAAACACAAAAAACAAATATTTCAGTCTGCTGAAGACCATTACAGGGACATTTAAATGCTCAGATGGTCCAGAGCAAAAGGTTCATATTGGGGAGCTAAGCTATAGAGGTCAAAGTTGAAAAGAGATGCTGAATTTCCATCATGGAGCACTCTGAATGTCAGGCATTTGCTCCTTCTAAGCCATTCCACAGGAAAGAGGCCACTGAAAAATGTTTTAGCAAGGGAATGATATGGAACTGAGTGGTTTGAGGAGATTATCCTGTCTCTTCCAGTATCTTATCCATCTTTCTAATGGGAAAATATAAATATTTAACCTAGGGAATTTCCAAATTTTCTAAGTTAGAAATAGCACATTCTTAAAGCACTGGAGCTATAGACACTTTTCTTCAAGCTATTGATCTTTTAATTACCCTACAATGTCTTTGTCAATCATTGATATGCTCTTATGTCTGATTAACAGCTCCTTCTCTGTCTCCTTAGCAAGTTCATCTATCTATACCTGTATATCAAATGGTGGAGCACCTCCAACATGCTACAATTTAGACTGATTTTTCTTTTCACTACACATTCCCTTCCTAAGTTCCTTCCAAAATTCCTTTTTATTTCACTCCTAGTGAACATAACTAGCTACTAACAGATGACATACAATATCATACCTTTAGACCAACTATTTCCTTTAAGCTCTCAGCCCTTATAGCCAACAACTTAATTAACATTTCCTCTTGAGCATCGCAAGAAAACTTATCATCAACTGAGATACTGAGTATGTATTTAAAGTTATCTGACTACCCTTTGTGAAAATGTAGGTTCCTTGTAGACATGAATTTTTATTTTTCATTTCATCTTTGTTTTTGTTTTGTTTTGTTTTGTTTACATTCCCATGGTCTTGACCCATAGATGGCATTAAAATAATATATTTGAATGAATAAGTGGAATAACCTATTGTCATGATTTCCAATGAAATGGGAAGTTAGAAGGCTATTTTAGACATTAAAATTTTTCAGAATTACTAGCACTTAGAAATAATAAAAATGGACTGGATTTTAATTAGTTATCTTATTCTTTTTAAATTTTCTATAAACATCGCATCCCTTTATTATCCAGATCTATGCAAAACAGCTCCCACGGCTTTCCCTTTGGTAAATTGTTAAGAATCTCTTTCCTAGACTATTTTAATCATCATTGAATTAGTTCATTTGCATTCACTTTTCCCTATTTCAAACTCCACACTATCGTCATATGTACTTTTTTAAAAAGATAAATCTGATCATGACACCACCCTGCTTAAAACACCAGAAAGGCTTCCTACTGTTAAGATAAAAATAGCACATGATTAACATAGATGATAAAGTCTCTTCATCTCTCCTTTAGTAACATTCTTCTGCTTATGCTCATTCTTGGTCTCTCTGCTCCAGCAACATTAGCCTTGTTGCTTTAGACTCTTCTAATGGTTAATATGGACCCTATACTTGATCAAATTGAGAAATGCTCAGCAAACACCTAGGATTAAGAGACTTCATGGGGGATAACAAATTGATGGGGAGACCTGTTCTAACATGGGCAGCATGGTCCAATAGACTGGGGCCCTGGATAAAACAAAAAGCAGAAGAGGGAGGAAGCCCCAATGCATGCAAGTTGCCTCCTTCCCCAGCAGATGCCTCGATTACTATTGCCATCTCCGTGGACAGGAGACTCCAGTCTTTTGTCTACAGATGGCCATGGTGAGACTCTCCAATCTCTGATAGTGTAAACCAATCTAAGAAATCCCCCTTTACAATTATACATATACATACCCTATGGGTTCCGAACCTCTAGAGAAACTGACTAATACAACTCTCACACTTAGCATTACTCAGGAACCCCCTTCCTTTCTTCTCATAGTTGCATTGTCTCTTTGGATCTGGGCTCAGACATGCTCTTCATCAGGGAAGACTTTCCTGATCTCCTGGCTTCAGTCAAGTGTCCCTTACAGGACTCAGAACTACAATTTGATATTTGTGTGTCTAGTTTTGATCACATTTGGAAATAATTAACAAATACTTATTGGGTGTCATCTATGACTTAAGCACTATACTATTCACTAGAAGCACAACAGTAAGTAATTGTAGTCATAGAGCAAACATTCAAGTGGGGGAATCAGATAATAGCCAATCTATACATAATATTAAGCCAAATTATAAGAAATAAAAATAAAGCAGAGGAAACTGGTTAGGAAGAGCATGTGATATTATTTTAGATAAGTTGATCAAGAAAATAATTAGAATTAGAGTTATTTGAACAAAGAATAGAATGAAGAAGAAAGTGTTACAAATGTGTAAGTCAAGATAATCCCAAGCAGAGGGAATATTGAAAACAATGAGCTTCAAGTAGCAAAATGTTCGAAGACTCAAAATCCAGCATGAGCACCAGTAAGGCTAGAAGTGATGAACGAAGGAGGAAATGCATTGAGAACGTACACAGGGGGCACAAAGGATTATAAACAAAGAGATGACTTTGAAATTTGGATTTTTTTTTCTGTGTGTGCCAGGAAGATGTTTGAGAAGGATAATTCTCTTTTAAAGTGTTCATTCTTGCTGACATATAGAAAACAGGATACAGCAGCAAAAAAGCACAAGCAAAAGGACCAGTTTAGATAGTATTGTGGTACCTTGGACTAAGGTGACACCTGCCTAAATTGAGAGTAATGGTAAGGGTGATAAGACTTTAGTCAGATTCAGACTAAATCCTGAAACTAGAGCCAACAGAACTTACTGATCATTCAGATGTAGAGTATGAGGATCAAGGATGACTGAGGTGATTTGCTTGAGCAACTGGTTGACTGGTAGTATCATGTAAGTATGGTACACTGGGAGAGGGACAAGTTGATAGAAATTTGGGTTTTGGACACGTTAATTTTGTGACATCTATTAAACATTCAAATAATAATGTCAAGTATGCAGTTGGATATATGAACCAAGGCTCAAGTTTTAGGACATTATTTTTGTCACTGATTTTAAAAATATCAAAATTAACAGAACTGAAAATAAGACTATAATTTCTTCATGAAAATAATACTATTATTTCTTTCTTTAATTTCTTTGAAAATTGCTTGCTTTATAACAACAAGTAAAGCAGAGCCAAACTAATTGACTTGTATGTATGCTGCCATTTATGAAAATGGTTGACATTTACTTAAACACTTTAAGTATTGATAGGATCAAAGTAGATTCTAAATAAATGTAAACTTTTTTTTTTTCCTTTTGGTAACCAAGATAAATGGAAAAAACAAAAAAATAACAGCAACTCAGTCTTTGGCATAGTACATGACCTTGAAGAGAAATTACAGAATACATCTGATAAACTGACTAAAAGAAAAGAATTAGAAAGCATGAAAGAAAGTATATAATAGGAAGAACAGCATCCAAAGGTAATTAGCCTTTGCTTTCCGGCTCTTTCAAAAACATGTTGAGTGACCCTGAGACACTACCTTTATTTTTCTGCCCTTCAATAAAATCTGCTTAAAAAGGCTACACAGTCTTGATATTTTTCTGAATTCAAGGGATCATTGCCTTGATCACTTAGCTTTCAAAATGTCCTCCCCCACCCTTAGGCTTACTTTTTTTTTGGCAGCAATATTAATAGCAATTTCAGAAATTTCTTAATCTGTGTGATATATTGTTCTCCTACCAACCAAAATTAACACATCATCTACTTAGATGTGTATTTATAAGAGAACTCTCAACTTTTTCAGTTAGCTATCTCGTGGGGAAGAAAATTAACTCCAGGGGCTGGGGCTGTGGCTCAGCGGTAGAGCGCTTGCCTAGCACGCGTGAGGCACTGGGTTCGATCCTCAGCACCACATATAAATAATAAATGAATAAAATAAAGATCCATTAACAACTAAAAAAAAAAATTTTTTTTTTTTAAAAATTAACTCCAAACATCAAGGATGATGTGTAAATAATTGAGGCTTTCATGAAGGAGAAGAACATTTCGGTTTTTAAAGAAAAGAATCCCTGCTTATTTTCATTTTCATGGCCTTAAAAAATGTGAAACAAAAACCTTTGAAAATATAGTATGGATGCTGTCATTTAATTAACAGTAAAGGGATTATCTAGTTAAATTGTTTGAAAGCAAATCCAAAATAGTCTCTCTTTGACTTCATATTCCAAAAATATTTGATGACACTCATCCAAAGAGAACTAGTTCAAAATAAATTCCAGGAGCTTAGGATTTCTTTTGAGACCACTTTTCAGTGAAATGAATGCTCACATTATAGCAACAGGAACTAGAGCACAACCATACTAGAGAGATTTTGTTTTCTCCTTTTGAGAAGCATGAAGAAATATATTTCCTAACATAAAAAAAGAAAATTCTATAGGGACCTGTGTAATGTCTATTTAATCTACATGATATATGTATTAAATAATAAAAAATGTATGAGTGCAGTAAAATTATACCTTACCATTATAATAGATATTTTAACCTAGCTTATCTATCTTATCTATATTCCTTCTTAAATTTTCTGTGAAAAAATTCTTTCCTTCTTCCATGAAAAAATTCACTGACTCCTTTATTGTGTTCCTTAGGACACAGCTTCCCAAACTGATCAGCAGCACATTAGTCCTCGAGATGGTGCTAATAGGTGTTTTGAAGTAACAGTAATAATGATGATCATGATAAAGAAATAAAAGAGACCATCATGAGAGAAATTGAAGAAATGCTGCATAATATACTTAGAAGATAACAGATCTGGAATGTTCTGCAGTGGAATAAAATGACTGATGGAATTTGCTTAAACCAGAAATTCTTGTACTATTGACCAGAGAAATTTTTTTTTCCTTTAACATATGTGAGTCCAGTCTCAGATCCCTGTGCTACATAGGGTTTTGTTTTGTTGTTTTAATTGACAAACACAATTCTGTTATTGTATATAACATGCATTTTAGTAAATATACATTGTAAAATATAGTTGTGAAAACATTTCCCTGTTAATTATCAAATACTTCTACTATTTAGGTATCCCTATATTGTACTCTACAAGACAAGAATCTCTTTGTGTGTATAAGACATCTTGTCTTATTTTCCTTTCTAGATTCCTTAATAAACTTATTTCTTCCATTTAAATCTTTTATCTATTTGAGATATGTGCTAATTAATGTTGTAATATTGGTCAAAATTATTTTTTTCAGATGTTGTTATAGTTTGGATCTGCAATGTACCCCAAAATGTTCATTTATTAAAGGATTGGACTCCAATGCTACAATATGCTCAGAAGGTGGAGCTTTGGGGAAGTGATTGTGATGCTAACCTCATCCATGGATTAATTCCTTGATGAATTTATAGCTGAAAAGAATATTGAGAAGTGGTGAAAACGGTAGGAGGTGGGATGTAGTTGAAGGGAGTGGGTCTTTGGAGGCATGCCCTTGGGGCTCTATCTTGTTTCCCACACCTTTGTCTCTGTCTGCTTCCTGGCTGCCATGAAGTAAGCAGCTCTGCTCCACCACCTCCTCTCTACCACATTGCTCTGTCACCACAGGCCATAGCAATGGAGCCAGTACACCATGGACTGAAACCTCTGAAACCATGAGCCAAAATAGATCTTTCCTCCTTTAAATTGATATTCTTAGGTATTTTTTAACAGTCACAAAAAGTTTATTATTAAGAGATCTTCCTAGTTGCTCCAATACCATTCACTAAACAGTTCATCATGTTCGAAACTGATTTTTAGATGCTATCCTTAACATATATTTAACTCTCAGATATATTTGTATCTGTTTCTGGCATACCTAGTTTTATTCTTTGATATCCTTTCTATTCTTATACCATTATCATTTCATTTTAGTTTTCACTGCTTTATAATTATAATATCTATGAGGCAAATCCTTCCTAATGTTCCTCTTTTTCAGGGTTTTCATAGTTACACATAATTTTAAAAACTTATTTTTAAAAAAATTAAATATACAGTTTATAATGTTATAAAAATTAAATATACAGTTAAAAAGACAATGCATATACATGCTTAAAATATAAAATTCAAACTGATTTATTGATGTGACCCTTCATCCCAGTAATGACCCTTACTTTCATAGTAAATATTATTGTAAAGTTTTTTGTATCATTCCATAATTTATGCACATACAATAAAACAAATATAATCTATCCTTTCCATTTCATACATAAAAGTCTTGTATATACACTGTGTTTTATGACTTTTGCCAACAATCTTTATTCAAAGAGAATATTGTGGAAGTCAAAGATATGTACTGCATATGCAATGTAATCAAATTAGCCAATGCTCATTCACATTTAGACCTCTAATTTCAATATTTCTTGTATTTCCATAATTGCTCTTCATTAAGAGAATGACAAGCACACATTACACCACCATTAACTGGAATCAGAACAGTTCTCAGTGATAACCTTGATCATGTCCATTAGCTACAAATTACATTTATAACTATTCAGAAAACTCAACATATGATGATACCTGTCTTCCACATAGGTAGGCCACACTACCTGGTGTGATTTGAGCTCTTTTGAAGAATTTTCTGCGCTCTTCTGTTGATGCTTTAAGTCACTTCCAAATTCCTATTTGACATTCACCATTCTAGGAGGAAGCCTAACATCACCTGTACAAATATATGTTTCACTGCAATAATCGTCATAGATTTTATGTCAAACTTTTTTTGTAAAAAGTGGGGTACAATCATTATGTGAAGCTTTTTTATTATTTTAATTTTAATTTTTTTTATTTTTTAAAGCTAGTATTACTTAAAAATCATTTATTACTAAATTATATGGTGCAAGATTAGTATGCACCGAAAACCCATGAATGTATGTTAAAATTGAATGGTCCAATTCTCCTCAGATCATTTCTTCTTGACAGTTTAGTGAACATATTTCCCATCAGGAAAAGATGAACACATCAATTGCCATTGATGTGTGCATTACAGTTGAAATATTAATTACACATGATAAAATTTACTACAGTGTTACAAACTATGGACTTTTACAAAATTTGATCTTCTGTGTAGGAGGATCCTGCGCCACTATGATTGGTTTTGTTATCCAAATGCTCCACTTATTTAAGATGAGTTTACTATTAGTACTTCAGCATTCTGAACAAACTAGGTAGTTCAGACAATGTGTGAGCACTGAAAAATCTAAGCTCGGGCTGTCAGTGCCCAAGAAGACAAATGCACATCCATATGCCTCTGGTGAGTACATTGCTGCTCTGTTCCCTTTTAAACAAAGTGAAGAGCAGAATTATACCATGATTATGCCATGAAAGATCATAAGTCAACTTTTGGACTAAAAAAAACAAGGCGCAACAATTATGGGCTGGTGATGATTATATGATGAAAACTGAGATTAGTGAATGTTCCACTAATAAGGAAATGACCATTGTGAAAAAAAGGATGACATGGAAGCCTAACATCCATCAGAGTTTCTAGGCTTTGGTCCCACTAGCTACTGGTGGCATGATCCTGAGCGAGTGCTTGAAATCCTTAAGCTCAGACTCATTATTGTCAAATCATCTCACCTGCCCTAGAGTTTTAAGTAGAACTAAATATATATTTAAAAACACTTTGTACATTGGAAGTGCAAAACAATGTAGTGAATAGTTAGTAAAGTTAGTTTTTATGGAGGTTAAAATGGAAAAAGAATTAGGCTTATTGGACATTAAAGAAAGAGGAATTAGTCACTAAGTAGAAAAAGTCAGGAAACTATTTTTTACTGAGAATCTCCAATCAGCAGCTTATTTATCTTTTGGATTCTTCCCAGGGCCCATGTCAAAGCACTTGCCACCATCCAGCTGCAAGAAGAAAACTCATATGCAGGGCTATGGACTTGGTTTCTTCATGGATGAGCATATTAAGGTAAATGCATATTTAAAATATTAATGACAATATTGAAAAAATAAAAATGAGAACAAACACATTAATGTTTCTATGTAACAAGCACGCTGTGTTTTGCTTTCATTAACTTATTAAATCTCATACCAATCCTCTATGTTAGATAATAATAAATGGAAGCATTAGAAGTTAAATAAATGATCAAAACTTATATCATTTTAAGTGTTAAAACTAGGAATAGAATCCAGACTCATCTTTGATCATCTTAAAAGTTTCTGACCATTACTTATTTTCTTTTGTGTCTTCCTCATTTCCTTGTGAAATTATTCTCCCATTTAAATCTTGTACTTAAAATGGAATAATTCTCCTTTGTGCTGAATTTCTGGTCAATAATCTCTTGTTTCTAAACATTGATTTAACTTTTTAAGGAATCACAAGTGCTGTGTATGTTCAGTCAAGCATTTGTGAACTGAAAAATTTTTGAGTCACATTGGTGGTGGCTCAGAAGGGGGAAGGGGAATGATTAAGCCTGACTAGTAATCACTGTGTCATGTGAGGAAGTACAAATGAGCTAGGAAACAAAGTTACATCTTATTCTGCATTAGCTACAGAAGCCAGAACTGAGGTTGATGCATGACAACATCTTGTAGACATAAACCTTCCAAATCCATCTCCAGAGGACACTTAAGGTAGATTTTTTTTCCTGCTCATATTCTAAATCTTTCTATATTTGGGAAAGCTCTCATTTAGGATTCCTGGTGGGAGGCATAGCCCACCTCTCACCCCAAAATCCAAAAGTGGCAGATGTTTATTTTCACAGCCTCTCTTATGCCTAGGGAGTGTGTCCTAGGCTCCTCCAATCATATGAATCTGCTCCAGACTTCAGATGTGAGCTAAGAAATCTGCTCTGTCCTTGTGGTCTTTGTGTATGGTCTCTGGGCAATAGGAATAAATGGTTGGAATGGCATCTAATGTTGTTTTTCAAATATGTTGGGGGATAAATTCCAAGGAATAATGTTCAACAATGGTGGTATAAAATGTTTTCTCTCTCTCTCTCTCTCTCTCTCTCTCTCTCTCTTCCTTTCTCTCTCTCTCTCCCTCTCTCCTTCTCATACTAGAAATGAACCCAGAGTATTCTACTTCTGAGCTATATCCCCAGTCCTTTTCATTTTTATTTTGAGACAACATCATCTTGCTGAGTTGGCAGGTTGGCTTCCAACTTGCAATCCTCTTCGCTCTGTCTCTGCAGTAGCTGGGATCACCACTATGAGTCACCACTCCCAGTCACTTCTCATATGGTCAGTTCTGCTTTGTGTTTTTTGCCTTTCTTCTTGACCTGTTATCTCAGAATTGGTTTCACAATCAAGTAACAACAAATCAACAATCAAGTAACCCAAAGAGAATGCAATAAACTATTTATCTGTCTAACTTAGACAAAATTTGAATCAGTTATTTGTAACAAGCATCTAATATAGCACCAGCTCCACAGGACACAGAAGTGAATACCCACATGCATTCATTTACTAAGTATGTACCAAGTCTGTACCTTGAGCCAGATACCAAACTACCAGATACCAAAGTTTCTAGGGCTATACAGATACCAAATCATAATCCCTACCTTTGCTCAAGAAACATATCACATCTTATGTAATCAGTGGGTTCCCATAGCCCACTACTCCCATTAGTTTCTCATGGTATCCAAAACTCTCACCACCCAAAGAGATTCTAGATTAAGATGTTGTATATCCAAGCAACTACAGTCCCTGTATTACACTGCAGATTGTCCAAATTAGCCATCATATTCAATCTTCATCAAGAGTAATTAATTTACTGGATTTATCATTATCTTAACAACTAAAATTGGAAGAAACCCTGGGCATATTTCAATTAGGGGAGATTATCCCCACCCCAGTAAAGGAAACATGCTTACATCTTTCCCTAGTGTTGATTTTGTCTACATCCATATCCATGGCAAGGAATCTTCATGCTGTCATATTTCTCTGAACTCCATGACTTGGACAAGAATATATTTTCTGTTCTTCCCTCTCCCCTCATAGTTCACTCTCATTCTAGTGAATTTCATTTTGCTAAACAAGTTGAACTCCGTGATTTTATCAAGATCATATTTCTATTTCTTCTAAAAATGCTGGATGCATTCTTAAACACAGCCACTGAGTCCCTTGTTCTCTTTGAAAACAATTACACCATGAAATTTATAGTACATTATTAAAAGCATTTTCAAATGACCAAATAAAAGAATTAGCTTTACAGAAGATCAGTCACATCATCATAAGCATAAGTTTATTTGTTTGTCCTTTCTGGCAGTCCAACCAATAAATGCCAAAGAAAATTCCTTGTGTTATATAAGTCTTTTGTTTTGAAATAAAACTTCTTGCATTATATAATATTATAGTGAAGACAATTTAATGTCTTAGGAAACCTAATATCAGTCATACGGGTGAACCTTAAAAATGGACTAAGACCAAGGATGAAACTGCTGTTGAGAACACAGAAAAGGCTCTCCTTCCATTTCTAATCTCTTCTTCTCTTCTCCATGGATGTGTTGTTTGCTTCTACTGTTTTTTTCCAATATTTTTTTAGTTGTCAACAGATCTTTATTTTATTTATTTATATGTGGTCCCAACAATCAAACCCAGTGCAAGAGCTCTGCCACTGAGCCACAAGCCCAGCCCTGCTTCCACCAGTTTTCAGCAGGTTTTTCTAATTCTCCAACTACCTGGAATAATGTTCACTTACAATATCTCTCAAGATCCTACTCCCATTCAAGATAGTATTAAGAAAGAGGTAGAGTAAGTTATCTTACATTATATATTCTCAAGAAAGAAATTAAATAAACTCATTATGAGTATTCAGTTGATGTTTGAACAATGTGGGTTTGAATTGCATTGGTCTACTTACATGTAATTTTTTTGAGGTTTTCATCAATCTGAAAAAAACTCTCTGATGATCCTCTTAGAAATATCAAATAATAATAATAATAATAAAAGTTAAGTATGCCATGAATGAATAAAATATATATAGACAATAGTCAATTGATCACTTATTAAAATAAAATATCCACAAATCTATTATAAAATGTTAATATCAAAATTTATGCACACAGAGACTGTTCATAGTACCATTCAGTGACAGGAAATAAAAACAAACATAAAGATGTAGTATTAAATCATGACTGCATTAAAATATCAGAAGTGCATGCTATAATACTGTCACAATTTTGTAGCCACCTCTGTTACTGTTGCAGGGAACCCAAGTATTGTGCGTATCTACTTAAAATGCCTCTCATGAGCAGTCTGTCTCTCTAGTAAATTGCTTATTTCAGTAAAAAGTGATCTCTTGCTGTTCTTGTGTATTTTTCACTCTCTATAATATGTATAATATATAATATGTGAGTTAATTCACTTTATTTTATCAATAAGTCTTCCTGTCTACAGTAGACTGGTATAATTAAGTTTTAGCAGAGTCAGAAGTTGTATGTGGAGTTTGACGAGTAGCAGGCACAATGTGGACCCCAACAGACTCCTGAACAGACCACTGTTACTCGTGACCTAGTAACCATCACACCAGGCAGCAGTCATTGTCACCACAATGTCAACAAGGAGAATGACATAGCAGCTACCTGCTGTCCTTGGCTGTCAGCAATGTGGACCAGTACCATGGACAGTGGCACAGGAAACTTGGCCCAGCTGGCCCCACATTGGCACAGGACCAGAAGAATACTGCAAGGAAGGGTTGCAGAACAGTAAAATGATTCAACATAAGAAACAGATATGGTTTCATCACCAGGAGTAACACCAGGGAAGATGTATTTGTGTGCCGGACTGCCATAAAAAACAACAATCCTAGCAAGTCTCTTCACAATGTAGAAGATGGAGATACTGTGGAGTTTGATGTTGTTGAAGGAGACAGGATGTTGTTATGGTTTAACTATGAGGTGTCCCCCAAAAGCTCATGTCAGGAACAATGCAAGGAAGTTTAGAGGCTAAATAATTGGGTTATGAGACCCTTAACATAATCAGGGTATTAATTCACCTGAATAAATAAACTGAGTGGTAACTGTAGGCAGGTAGAGTGTGACTGGAGGAGGTGGGTCATTAAGGACATGCATTTTGGGTATATATTTTGTCCCTGGAGAGCCCAGTGTAGCGTCTCTCTCTCTCTGTCTCTCTCTCTGTCTCTCTCTCTCTCTCTCTCTCTCTTTCCCCATCCTAGTGGCCACATCCTGAGCTGCAGTTCTCCTCCACACCCTTCCACCATGATGTTGGCTCACTTAGGCACAGAACAATGGAGTTAACTGTCTGTGGACTGAGATCTCTGAATCTGTGAGCACTAGATAAACTTTTCCTTCTCTAAAATTGTTCTTGTTTTTAGTCCCAGAAATGAAAAAGCTGATTAAAATAGGTGTGGAGGCAGCAAATGTCACAAGCCCTGGTACAGTTCCAGGTTAAGGCAATAAATAGATTACAGACTTTAACCATTATAGACATTATGCATGTTGAAGGAGTTCTCCACTCAGAATTACCAAATTAGTGAGAATTGGGGAAAGAATGAGGGATTGGAGAATGTTCTCAAAAGCCAGATTCAATGGCTTTGGCTCTACCACAAGCAAAGGTTTCTATCTTACTTTATGCAGAGATGCTATGAGTGTCAACCACATTATTCCAACCCTCTTGTGCAGGGAAAGGGATGGAGGCTGTTAACAACTGGGGTAGAGGAAAACAAGGTCCACCAAGGAGGCAAATCTATATTGAGGTCATAGACCATGATTCTCCAGGGACCCTTCATGCCAAAGATAGCCTAGAAAGAAAAAGGTAGAGGATAAGAAAATCAAGAAGATAAAACCTAAGGTCAGGAGCCACCTCAGTGTCTGTACTACTGCAACTTCAATTACAGAGGCAGACATCAAGAAAAAGTAAACCCCAAAATGATCAAGAAAAAGTAGCCAATCCAGCAGCTGAGAATTTGTTCACTCCCAAGGATAAGCAATGTGGGATTGAGTAAATATTGGCTCACTATCAACTGGTCATCCAATAAGAAATTAACATGAGATTCCAAAATAAGAAATGAGCAAAGGATTTAAGCTGAAGGCCTCAAGTTCTGATATTTTGCCTGCTGACTAGATAACTAGAATAATATACGTTATCTATATAATATGAGGTTTTAATTATTTTTACCTAAAGATGTTCCTTTTTGGTAATGACATATTTTTGTTATTGTTTGTTTTGTAAAACTCGGTTTTTCTCAATACATTTTTAAATGTTTTAAATTTGGTCAAGTTGAAATTCTTAAGAACTTTGCTTTTAATTCATAAGTTTACAACATCATTTTTTTCAAAAAGTTGAAAAATCACAAGTATTTGTTAAAGACTTAAATAATTTTAAAAACTAAGTTATACAAGCATTTTCAGCTGAGCACGCCAACCCCTAAGTTGTTCAAGGGTCTACTGTTCTTACCACCCTTGGAAAATTACTGACCCTTTCAGTGTAGGTTCATGCTGTATGACCATTTCCACTGCTGTAGCTCTTTGTTAGATGGACTTCTATGTTGACCATCACTACTGAGGTGTTACCCTGTCTCTTCTGGGAAATACTCCTAAGTCCACAGGTTCCCCTCTGACTGCTTCCCCCATACCCTCTGCATCTTTGTTTTATTATATCATATGGATGAAGAAATTTCCCAGACAAGGGCTGGAAAACAGATGAAAAAAAGAGTGGCCATTCAGGCAAACACACCCAGTGAGCACCATAAATTCTAATGACATATTTGGATAATTTGGTTTGTTTTGCTTTGTCTTAACTTTTTTTCTTTAAAGATAAATGGACAGAATCTAAAAATAACTCAAAATGTTCCCATCATTAGAATAAGGAAATATTTTAAAATATATATTTAAAATATATACTGATGTTAAATTGTATATATGCATATATGCACACACATAACCTTATTAAGACACAGATCCCAAAAGCATAAAGTCAGAAATTTCCCTTAGAATGTAACCTTAGAGGAAATATATTGGGTTTTATGCAACACTAATGTTGCAAATATAAACACTGCTGCTGAAACAAAAATGCCTTTCTTACTTAATAGACTTTTCCAATTGCTAAAAGATTCTCAGCTGTCACAACACAATTTTCATATATAATATGAGATATTTTTATTGTATTTATTGTATTTAGTATACTCTATTGTCATGGTTCTTAAAATGTCCATCTTTCCCACTAGGCTATTGCTACCATATGACATAAATGTATTAGTCAGCTTTTTGTCACTGTGACCAAAACACCTGACAAGAACAACTTGAAGGAGGGAAAGTTTATTTTAGCTCATGATTGCGGAGGTTTCAGTCCATGGTTGGCCATTTCCATCCCCCGGGCCCTAGATGAGGCAGAACATAATGACTGAAGGTGCAGCAGAGGAAAGCAGCTCAGAACACGATGGCCAAGAAGCAGAGACAGCTGAGCACAAGGAGTAAGGGATAATACAATCCACAAGGGCACACTTCCCATAATAGACTTTTTCCAGCCATCCCCTACCTGCCTAGAATTACCATTAATTAATCCATTCACATTATTAGTCCATCAAATGGATTGATCCACTAATTGGGTTACAACTTTCATAATCCAATCCTTTCATCTCTGAACATTCCTACATTGTCTCACAAATGAACTGTCGGGGAATATCTCCTATCCAAACCATAATGCATAAAATTTGTTTTTTCACTTTAGATCTTCTTAGAATTTACAAATATGCAAACATGCAAAGAAACCTATCTTATCTTTTCCTGTGTTCTTACCTCATACTGTAAAATAGGATTTCCTAAGAAATATTAGGAGGCATTTTCTCCTTTTCCCTTTTATTACCCAAACTGCCAACCCCATCATTTATCTCACCTCTTTGTCACCACCTCAAAAGAAGGAGCTATGGGATAAGCTGATGGAACACTAAGCAGAGGGGCTCAGAGCATGAATATCACAGCCTTTCTTGGAATTGCCTATCTGGAAGTAATGTGCCATCTCCTTTTCCCCCACATTAGGCCCACTGGGACAAGCCCTGCCCCTTGAAGAAATGGCTGGGTTGTGTACAATAACATGAGGAAAGTTGACACAGAGCTAAAAGCAATTTAGCTATAAATATAAGCATAAGTCAACTTTACTGGTAATAGTGATCATGGTTTGGTCTCTATTTGATTTTTAAGCTCATCTCTCAATTGGATTAAAATACACAGGGAACAGGGATGTGAATTACTTCCCCCAAAGTACTATGAAGAATGACACTTAAAACTAACCTTTAAGAGAGGAAAATGTATCTAAAGAAAAACATTGAAAATAATAAAGCTATTTAAAAATTTGTCTTCAACAGTCAGTTATAGATTTGTAATTTATGTTTAAAAATAACTGAGCTCCCCACTGACAGAAGCAGAGAGTCAGAAATTTACAACTCTTTTAGATGATGCTGGAAAAAATTAAAAGGCCCTTATTATTCACTGAAGTCAATACTCAACTTCTTCTGCTTTGATTTAAAGAGTTAATTTATCTTTGTGGAGGAAAATTATCAATACAAAATCTAAAATTAATTGAATATTGAGTTAGAGTGGACTTGAGTATTTTAAAATAACCATTCCCTTGAAAAGTGAACTCTATGTGACCTTTATCAGAGCTATATGATGCTAAAAAAATTGAGTTGAAAATTAAAAGGAAAATGTTCCACCATTTTTCTTCAGTCTCACTGACACCATTATCTATAACCAAGAGTGCTTAGCATTTCCAATAAATACAAAGTAACACCATTTTGGAGATAACTTTAGACTAGCACAATCAAAGTATCCTAATTATTAAATAAAAGTGAGACAGCTCTCTGCAGTGGAAAGGCCAGTAAGTTTAGAGTGAGGGGAATCAAGTTCAAGATCAGCTATGTCAAGTTACTTGTCTCACTCAGTTTTTTTCATATGTAAAATGTTGATAATATGATTTCATAGAGTGCTGTAGGAATTTAAATCAGACTTGTGTAAGACTCATACATATAAAATGCTTACAACAATATCTATCATATACTTAGTAAATGATGTGGGGACAGAAAGCAGGTAAATGATATCTTTCCTGCCCATGATGAGGATCCTAGCTGACTTCTAAAAAAGTGTAAAAAGAGAATAACATAACAAATTTATTTTTTCTAAGTTCAACATTCATGGAAACTTTCAAAATGAAGACATAAAGACAGAGAAGTCTTTCTAGTTTTAGACTATGGGGCAGGATTTTTTCTGAATGGGGACCTACTATGAAATAAGGTAAGGCAGAAAATTTCTTTATGGCCAGCTCTAAGACAGAAAGGGAGGGGAAGATTAGAGTAATATTTTGGGGGTTTTACGGTTAGCTTTGGGGAAAAGGGTTCTGATTTCTATGACCTGCCTTGGGGAAAAAACATTCTAATCTCTATGGCTTGCCCTGGGAAAGAAAGTAAAGCAGGTGTTGGAGGAAAGGAGAAGTTCAGAGCAAGACTTCTTTTATGAGGCCTTCACTTGGGGTATCATTTTTCTGAGCTCCTACAATAATCCCAAATATTGATAAAGTATTTATTATCTCCAGACACCATCTAAGAGTTCTGCACATATCAGCTCATTTAACCTACAACTTTGTAAGGAAAGTGTTAGATGCTAGTTTATATTACTGCTTACTTGCTAGAATCTCTCAAATGTTCATATATCTTATGTCTCCTGTATAAGTATTTCTTGTACATTCCCACCACAAGTTGTTTTGAAGGAATCTCAAGGCCAGGAATCATGTTTTTTATTATATTTCATAGCTTCCAGGATCTCACTGTTTAATAATAATAATAATGATAATGATAATAATAATGCAGTTAAAGACAGCCCAAAAAAAAGAACATACATGATAAGGCAAAGGTATTCCACAAATCTAAAGAAAACTAGAGGAATTTTTAGGTCTGAACAAGCAGTCACAATTTGTTGGCATCTTCGTGTCTCAGATGCCTAATAAGTTAGGTCTATATAGGGATTAATTATAGAAATGAAGAGAGATGTTAACAAGTGTCACATGGATTCTTTCAGCCATAGACTTGGGCACAGAATCCGAGGACTCTTTATGTAACACAGAGCATTCTTGTTACTCAGGCTAGATTATGGCCAGCAGCAGCAAAGCCACTAGGCTCTGGCATTCATATGCTCTGCAATATGCAGAGAGAACAGATTTTCACATGCACAATTTATTCTTGGAAGGAATCAAAGAGAGCGCATCCTAAGGGCCATCTGCACGGCCATCTAAATAACCACATGTCTGAAGATCACTTTCAAAGGCACAGGCAAACTAATTTCCTTCATTCGTTCTTATCCTCAAGGAGTTCATGACTAAAGAACATCAAAACATAGCAATTCAGCTCTTTGTGAGCATAAAGGAGGGGACACTGATTCAAAATAGAGAGGTCAAGGGTGAGGGAGAACAAGCCTGAGAGGATAATAAATACCCATGTGAAAACAAGAGAAACCTTGCAAGCTGAAAACAGCAGTCTGTCCATGATGGCTGATTGAACATGAAGGGAGAAGTAGGTGAGTGAGTGAAGTAAGGAGAGGCTGAGTGAGGTAAGGAGAGACACACTGAGGACTTGGCTCTAGTTCCGGAAGTAAGGGGGTTGGTTGAGGTGTTTTCAGCAGAGGCAAGACCTCATCAGGTTTACAAGGTATATTAAAAAAAAAATCTGTGTTAACTTTTTAGGAGATTAGGACATGATTCATAAAATAAAATGATAGGAGTTTTAAATTTTTATAGACATCATGAATGAATAAAAACCTCATTAGTTGTTTAAAACAAAACACCTATAAAATCTACCTATTTGTGAACATGGGAAAATAAGGCTCCAGCCGTTGTCACTCCATTCTCTCCATAGATGCTATTTCAATAATTATTATACGAATGGGGACAAATTAGAGGGATGAATGAGGGACATTCATTATAGGAGCTTCCACTGGAGAAAAGGTTGACTGGAAGGGAGCGATTGGTGAATAGATGAGGAGCCATTTCCAACTCTTTTTTAGAAAATAATGGAATATTTGAAAATGCATTATTCAGAAATGTGTTTGTTAATTAGGAGATCCTCTCTAATGGTAATACATAACAGAAGGGTTAAAGCAAATTGCTTTCAAAATGTGATAATTAGAAACTATGAAATCAGTAAAAATGTTATCAAAGAATGCTTTTATGATTGAGAAATAGCTAATATATTTGTTGAAAAAAGTCCATATGAAAAACTTTGTTTGAATTAAATACACTAACAAAAGAAAATATCTAGATGGACTATTTTAGTGCTTAAGATAACAAGATTACAGGTTCCTTTTGTTCTTTTCCTTATAGTTGGCCCTCCATATGAGTGGGTTCCATTTCGATAGATTCAATTGACTGGGGATCAAAAATAATCAGAAAAAAATACATCTTGTAGAGATATTTTTCTTATTATCTCTAAACAGTGTATTATAACAACTATTTACATAGCATTTATATTGGATTAGTTATAATAAGAATTCTTTAAAGTATACAGGAGGATATATGTAGGTTATATGAAAATACTATGACATTTTATATAATTTGGTAATCTGCTGACGTTGGTATCATAGGAGTCCTAAAAAATTCCACCATGTATGCAGAGGAGCTCCTGTATGTGTGTGTGTGTGTGTGTATATATATATATATATATATATTTTGTTTCTGGGAATTGAACTGAGGGGCATTCATTCCACTTCTGAGGTATATGCCTAGCTCTTTTAAATTTATTTTTTTATCTTGACACAGGGTCTCTCTAAGTTGCTGAGGCTGGCTTCAAACTGCAATCTTGCCTCAATCTCCAGAGTAGCTGGGATTAGAGGTGTGTGCCAGCAGGTCAGTTGTACTTGTATTTTTATTGTATTCTAAAATAGAAATACATATCCTGGATAAACAAAACATTAAACTTGTATTCAAATTAAAGAATTTGCAACAAAGAGCTAGTTTATGAAATAAAATTATAAAAAGAGGTTTGTTTTAAGAACACAAAAGTAAAGACACAATATTCTGTATGATTTAATAAATCTTGTGAATATATATACATGCCTTTTAAAAATGTATAAGTACCTTATATTCACAGACATTTTATGCTTAAACCAATATCAATTTTATATTTTTTTCTTATTTACTGTTTTGGACTGAATGTTATTATGCAATAATTCCTGTTATAACAACTTGCAATGATTCCCCACTCACAATTATTGAATAACCGAGAAAAACACATATAATAATCAAAAAGTAAAACCAAGAAAATAGCTAAAGAAATACAAATAAGCACAAAGAATGTACAATAAGCAAATCTAGAACTATTTTTAGTTTAAATTTTTAAAAAATCATATTTCTTGCTATGGATAATTTAGTTTAATTTGAGATCTTTAGGCATAAAGGAATAAAGCTGCAAAATGGTATCTCAGATCTAACTACATCTTTTGATATGAGAACTATGTAAGCATGAGCTAAATGTACTTTGCATATATTCAGGTAATGTTTCTGAGCATATTACACCTACATATGCTATGCAAAATGTTGCAGAAGATTAAATTACCCTAGCCACATTTGGGAAGCTGCAGTATGTCTGTCATTGCATGTAAACATATGCAGATTTATGCAAAATATTCTCAACTATGTGTACCTAAAGTCCCAAACTCCCCACAGACATGCAAAGCCAGAAGGTTTTGTTTATTTTCAAATTATTGGAAAACCTATAAATGGGACTAAAGAAATAGATATGCTTATATTGTATTTTCAACTTGGGGGCATCTGTTTGGGTTCTTTCTTTTCTCTCTTTCTTTTTTTTCCCCTTTCTTTCACCATTTGGCCAAGATTTTAAATTCATCAGCAGGACCTATACAGTAGACTTAATGCAAGCACAAAATTTCCATTTGCTTCAAAAATTCTTCCAGGAGTTATGGAGAGAGAGTTCATGAACATTTTACACACAAAAAAATCTGATTCTTCCAGTTGTTAAGTCCCTTCCTCATGGTATTTGTTATTTGTTAGACATTCAGGGTACCATTAACTCTTTCAGGTTTCTGCACTAGAAAATGTAATATTGATGAAGTGGTTTGCCAGGGTAAAGTCACTTTCCTATATGGGTGATTTGTTTGAGAATAATGAATTAATGTCTGTTTTGGTAAACCAGGTAGAAATCACAATAGTGGCTCTGATAGTACTAGGAATAATGTATAACAGTAATGACAAGTAAACAATAATGTAAATATTTTTTAAAGAGTCATACTAAGTGTTTTATAATGAACAGTTTCTGAAAAGCTGTATGGAAAACAAACTTGGGGTCTGGATGTGTAGCTCAAAGGTAGAGTATATGATGTTTGGCATGTTTGTATCCCTGGGTTCAAGCCTCAGTGCACATGTGCACACACACACGCACACACACACATACAAATTAATACTTATCAAATCTTTTAAATCAAGCAGTATGCTTACCACGAGAGGTTTTGAAAAGAGCTATGTTGTGTTTTAAAATATGACCCCCAAATTATTAACACTCTTCCCATCAAGAGGTGAATTACATGTTTATTCTTAAACCTGAGCTCCATGGCTTCTTGACCAAGGAGAAGGAAACATGGTGACGAGTTCTAGACCTGAATAAACTGGAAACATTCACTTCTCAAGTTTCCAGGGAAGCTCATTTTTGGCACAAGGTCTTCCTGCCTAGAGTAAGCCAGGTAGCTCACAGAAATGCAAGAAGATAAACTTTGATCCTGACTCCTAGTCCTGGCTGAGCTCCCCTCCAGCAGAGTGCCAATTTGCCAGCAATGCAGATGAGTTCTCTTGAAAGAGTATTATCCAATGACATGGAGCAAAGGAGAATATTTTCCACCATGTCCTGCCCAAATTTCAGACTCATAAATTAACAAATGATAGTTGATTTAATCCATGAAGTTTTAAACTTCTTTCTCACGCAGCAATGGTTAACTAAAACAGTAAGTTATTGTATAGTGACCATCCTGTGTGTGTGTATGTGTTAAATGCATTGCATTTGTTAACATTGAGAGTTTTTAAAGTACTTCGTAACTCTGAAGAGTTGTTTCCTACTTAAAGAATTTGTGATCTATTGTTGTCATTGTCTGATAGTGGTTCTGAGCTGCACAGTAGCTGCATAGTAGTATACTAGTATACTAGCTAGTATAATTCTAGCTAGTATACTAGAATTATACATTCTAGCATAATGGAAATAAGAGTTGAGAAATAAAAAGTATTTGTGCACCTATGCTCTACAGTTTTGTATTATTTACTAAAGTTTAAGGCAGATCTATTAGTCAAATCACATTCACTTTATCAAGGATTGTTTCTATTCCCCTCCTTTCCAATTAATGATAAAATGTGGGTATGATCACAGTATTTAACCAACTTCTATTTGTCTAAGTTTATTAATCGTTATTACTGGGACACTTTGAAGGATGACTATCTGGAGTTTGTTTTCCATTCAGCGTTGAAGTTTCCCTTCCTTTAAGGTCATATAGTCAAATTCAAATTAGAATTTCCCTCAGTAGGTTGTTGCTGTGTCAAGTTGCTCAAATATGCAACCACGTAAGGAGTTTTAAATATGTACTTGGGCAGAGTGATTCAGGGAGGCCTTCTGATGTGTACTCCCAGGAGTCTGTTCCTGATGCCTAAAATTTCCTTTTTTAGAAAAAGGGACAATTTAAACAGTTACATAATTAAATCCTTAATGTAACGTGGTTTATTTTGTCAGCTACCATTTTATGTGATGGCTAGGTCAAAGTTGGGATAACAGGAGAAGAAGAGATGTAGAGCTGCTGTCCTAAGTTAATCAGGTGTGGATCCAAGCATGGCTCAAAGGGTTACAATGGTAATGAAGTCAAATTTTACTCTTTTGCTGGTCTGACCTTGTGGTTGTAAATCTGAGTTGAAGAAAACATATTCATGTGTTCAATGGGATTTTTAATCTTCCTGTGCTGAAGTCCTTTGTGGCAGCATTTCACTCTTAGGGAAACACATTCAGGTTTTTATCCCTCTGGAGGATAACTTAGCATATTACTGCTTCAGTGTCCTCGCATCCTCCAACAGGGAATGAGATCTCTGAGTACTGACCTACTACCAGAGAGTGACTTAGGCAAGGGTGAAAATTGGGTTATGACTCTTAAGGCTCCTTAAAACGCTCATTATTATTTAAAAGTGAAGTTTGCATATTACTACCAAATTCTCAGGACAATCATTCCATTTTCTGATCCAACAGTTGCGTATCAGCCACTCACTTGTGCTGTCTTGAAAATTCACACTGTTGGTGGTCATTGTCCTGCTTCAATTTGAATTGGTGTCAAGATAATTCTGCAATCCCTTATGATCAATGTTCTATAGACTTTATAGGCATCCCTCCTCTGCATAAATATTTCCTGATCTGCCTCCCTGCTCTGCCCTGGAGGTCTATAACCATTTCCTAAAGTGGCTTTAAAAAAGAAAAGTATTTCTTTCACCTCTATTAAAATGTCTCTGCAGCAGCAGATAGGAGGCAGGAGTTGTTTCTGTCATCATTATTTCCTTCAATCTGTTATGCACATATACATGTTCCTACCCATAGATGATTCTGCCCTGTATATTAGCAGCCGCTTGACAATCCACTGTGAAATAGATTGAATATTTTGCAAAAGTAAGGAAGCATAAAAACAGTCCTTTCTTATTAGATTACTATGTACCTAGTACTTACTACTGTTTCTTTCCACTAAGGATTTGTTCTTTATTTATTTTTGAGTGTACACACACACACACACACAAACACACATGCACACACACATTTTCATTTATGTATATCTGGACATCATAATTTCCCTTCCAACTGTTTTCGTTGACTAGCTGATGCTATTGCTGAGAAAATAATGTCAATACAAGACTTCTGAGGGAACTACAAAAAAGATCACCAAACATGAGCAGAGCAATTGAATTTAGGAGTGCTACTTTACAAGTAAACTCACCTTACAGAATTTTAAACAGCTTCAGATTTCTTAAAGCAATGACAACAACAAAAATTGAGGCTGCATCAGCCATATTCTGTTACATGTTACATTGTAGTAGCTGCTGACATAGTAAAATTGCTTTAGTTAAGGAAAGGAAACCAGCAGAGAGAGGAGAAACTGACATGGACTTTTAGACTTAGCGTTGTTGACACTGTCCTTTATCCTTTATACACATGATTTAGCTTTCTACTCACAATAATACAATTGAATGAGTATTGTTTTTCTTCCTCTTACAAATGAAGAAACTGAAATTCAGCAATATTAACAAACTTGCCCAAGTTCACAGAGCTGATAAGTTCCAGATCCATAATTTTAATCACTATCTCTTATCCCATTTTGAGATTTTTTCAATAAAAGCATATAAATAGTTCATGTGAAGCAATGAAAAATGAGCAAATATTGCATGATTTCTAAATTAGGAGTAAAAAGTTTTAAAAACATGAGCAAAAATTTCTAAACTTTCATGGAAGAGCAAATACTGAAATCCTAGGATTGGGAAACAGTTGTAACTTGTGCTGAAAGCAGGAGACTGGCAAAAGTTGACAAGGACACAACACAAAGGGCTCACATCAAGTCAGAAGGTTAGATTGTAGACATTTTAGGGATAGTGCTGAGCATATCCCTGAGCAGACAGTGGTCTTATACCATCTTCTGGAATCCAAATACTTTTAAGTCCATGAAATTTGGCATCTTTTTTCCTGGAGAGTGTTCCTCACCTCTTTATACATATTTTAATTGAACAGGTATTATAGTTGTTGTTGTTGTTTTTTTAAAATTGGAAATGTGTAATACATTGAACAGAATACTGATGGGTTTAAAAAGAGCAATTTTTAGGATATATTGTTACTTGGGTTCTTAACTTTTCATATTTCATACAGAATGGATAAAGGTGATTTCAAAAGCAATTAAATTTCAGGGATTATATTTTATTTTCTGAGATATTTGTAGGATATTTGGAAGTAGAAAAGGAGCTCATATTAAAAAGAAACAAAAACAAAACAGTATCTGCTTAGAAATGAGAGGAACATAATGCCTAAATGGTTAACATTCTCCAGGTCTTCTAAAGACTATTACATCTGACATTGGACCCCAATTTGAAGTAGACTTTGCAAAACTTCTGACAATATTTGGATGGAATTTTAAACAAAGGCTAGAAGAAATGAGTTTATCAGCCTATTTTTCTTTGAAAGAGTAGATAATAGTTGCCAAAAAGGAAAAGAAGGATTCATGACTTACAGATGTTTCCTTATTCCTATTAAGAGGAATAAAACAAAAGATGAGTTAGTTTGCAAAGAAGCAGAGTAAATTCCAGGATGTGAATATCAACTTTCAGGCCATTAGAATGATAAGATACTGTAGTTCCATCAAGAACCTAGCAGTCTTTGGTATGCTGCATAATAAATCTGAACAAATATTAAATATTTAAACAATTCCTCCCAAGAGATAAATGGTTAATAAAACAAATGAATCAGAATAAAGTAACTGTCAGAATGAGTGCTTTTACCCTATGTATATGCCAGTGACCCTCAGAGAAGATGGAACTTATATTACTTCCTAAATAGTTTCATTTGAAACAACTTTAACCTTAAAAGGTCACTAGTGGTGATAATTTTTTTCCAAAGTGTCTAAGTAATCGTTTATTTGCAGCTTTAATTCTGATAAATAATTTATACCTATCTCTTGATTGATTTTTCTACTGCAAGCTTCCTTACAGTTTCCCCATCAGAAGTTTATCTGAGAACTTTACTTCTATCCCTCATGTAATGTTTCAATCCTAGCCACTACTAAGAATTTTCCTTATAATAAAATTTTTCAGAATGGAAAACCCCTGAACCTAGGTTGCCCCTATGTCAAAATGGCATCAGCATTCTTAATTTTACATTCAAATTTTATTACACCAAAATTGATCAATGAGTCACTGTGTCAATCTATGGTTATAAACCAAAATGTAATAATGCCACCACCTCGTCTACCACCCACTTGGTTCAGGTTCAGACTATTCATATTCTGTCAAGACAGTGATCCATTCTACTTCATTGGCCCTCATGACACTTTCTACCAAAATATAGATCACATCACAAATTTTGCAGTTCTCAGGGAACTAATGTACCCAGAGCTAAAATGGCCTTTACAGGGCCACCTCACTTCCTAATGGACACATGCATAATGTAATATCTTTCTGTACTCAGTTCAGTTTTTCTCTTCACCTTGTGTTAACTCCTCATGTAGGACTTACTCTCCACTGAGGCAGCTAGGAGCTAAAAAATTTACCAGCTGCTACTACTGCTTATAGCCCAAACCAATTCACAAAATTATCAGAAGAATGAGTCCAAGGAATTACACTCTCTTAGTTTAGTCTAAATGGTTCCTTCCATGAAAGAATAAATGGAACCAAGAAGACATAAAGTAGATAGTTTCTTCAGACTGATCGCAAAATCAACTCCTGGAGTTACAAGTCTAAGGACCCTGAAAGTCCCCAGATTGTAAGCCCAATACAATATCTTTTCTTGATAACCAAGGCCATTTCCTCATGCTCTGCACAAACCTTCATAACTTCTTCCCAAAAGGTAATTCCAAGATGAAGCTATCATGATTCCTTAGTACTACATACCTTTACCAGTCACTTCATTTGAACAAAGCATTTTTTCTACAAATACCGTTATGATGAAGATGAGGGTCTTATACTCAGACTAACTCTGAATTGGACCAGCATGGTTTACTGGTTCTGTTTCACCTGTGACCTCTACCTGATCTAATCAAACTCCAGCTGAGTTTTTGCCTTCTGTCTCCATTATTAAGAATCGAAGCACCCTTATCTTTCTACTTTTTATTTTTTAACATTCTCTGATTATTAGGTCAGTAAAATATTATGCTAACATAGGCTTTCCTCTGGTACATATTTTTACCAGTGTAAGTATTTCTCTATTTGCTAATTTAGCATGCTAAATTCCTAATAATATAACATTTGTTTTATTTCTTTATTATTTTAACAAATATATTCTTTCCTGTTTTGCATGATTTTAATGTAATGTCCCCTACATTCACCAATTTAGTATAATCAATTTCTAATAATATAGCATCATTTTATTTATTTACTACTTTACCTAATCTATTCTTTCCTATTCTGCATCATTTTAATGTCCTTCACATCAACCATAACCAATATTTACTTGGGTACCAGGTATTATAGATGGCTGATGGTACACAGTTATTGGCAGTAGATAGTTGTTGTTATAACATTGTAGTAAATGTAGAGAGATGACAAACACATTTTAAAAATATGATAAATTTGAAATTCAAATTTAAAATGCTATAAAAAATAACTGAATAGATGCCTGTTAAGCAAAGACCTGAAATATAGCAAGGACTGAACTTGACAAAAAGTTGATGCCAGTTCATGCAGAGCCTTGTCAAAATATGATAAAGAAGGAAAAATTAAAATATTTCATACAAAAATAATAATAATAGTAAGAAGAAAAAGCAATTAGGTAATATGAATTATGTATTAGAAATTAAAAATAAAAACTTAAATAACAAAAAACAAGGTAGAAAATGAGGTCAAAAAAAGTGCCCAGAAATCATAATGAAATGATAGATGTTAAAAATCAGCCAGGCGCGGTGGCTCAAGCCTGTAATCCCAGCACTTAGGGAGGCTGAGACAGGAGAATCGCGAGTGCAAAGCCAGCCTCAGCAACAGTGAGTTGCTAAGCAACTCAGTGAGACCCTGTCTCTACATAAAACACAAAATAGGGCTGGGGATGTGGCTCAGTGGTCGAGTGCCCCTGAGTTTAATCCCCAGTACTAAAAAAGAAAAAAAATCAAAGAGATAAGATCTTTAAATATTTTTAAAGGCTATACAAGATTTCCAATAAGTAATAGAAATGACAGAAAATGAGACTAATTAAAAATAGGTGGAAGAAAGCCAACAAAGAAATAATGTTGTAATATTCCTTATTAATGATAGACATGTGTCTCCAAACACAAATAGCAGACAGAAGAATTCATATAATAAAATAATGAAATCTGACATCAAATCCTACCATTTGGAAGTTTCAGCATATTAAGGATAAAAAAGTCATTAGAATAAAAAAAGCTTCTTTGAAAGGAAAGAAAATCTATCAGAGAAATTCTGAATAATAGACAATCATGGAGTAATGTCCTCAGGATTCCAAAAGGACATGATTTTCATTTTATAATTTTGCACTTAGCTTCTTTTTTGATTAATTGGAAGGGCAAATAAAATTCATGATTAGAGATGTAATGTGTTGATAAAAGTATTGCCCATTTTGACAGAGCTATTGAAAGATGTTGTTTAAAAAAAGAATAAACTGAAGAGAGAACAAGATTTAGAAGAAGAAGAAGAAGAAGAAGAAGAAGAAGAAGAAGAAGAAGAAGAAGAAGAAGAAGCAGCAGCAGCGGCGGCAGCAGAAGAAGAAGAGGAGGAAGAGGAGGAGGAGGAAGAAATCTCCAAGGAAACCAAATCAAAGCAAAACAAATGAGATATCTCAACAAAACAAAACAAAGCAAAACAAAACAAAACAAAAAAGAAGTCTCTGAAGACAGCAGATCTAGTTACACACCTACAGACAGAACTGCCTTAGAAAGCAGATGTCCCAGGCTAAAAGAGGGTTTTCAGCAAAAAGTGGAAATGACAAAATCTCTAGGGGAGGCAAAAGCTAATTGCAGGGAGAATAAATGACAGAAGTAACAAAACTCTATATTTAATGCAACATCACCCACTAATGGATAATATACTGTCATATAGATAAAGACTCACATTAATGTAATAAAATTTTTGGTGGAACTTTTTAGGGAACTTATGGGTGGGAACAGGGGAGGGTGGTAGAAAAGCAGTACCCTAGTCTTCCATAAAAGAAAATCAGGAGACATGTCTAAAAGAGCTTCCTGGAGGATTATCAACAGGTGCATGTTATTTTGTTCAATGGAGATAAATAACCAAATGCCCTAACTACAGAGGTACAACTTAACAAAGGGGCAGAACATCATTATTTTTATATAAACAATTAGTAAAGTTTAACTTCTTTAAAAATGAACACTTTATTGTTTAAAATATAAACTAATAAATTGTTAACAGAACAAAAGTAAGCACAATAGATGTGTTTTCTAATATAAACCTTTACAATTCTGAAAGAATTAAAGTAGGAAAACAAAAATCACACATAATCTGACAGCCTAGAAATAACTGTTTTCTCTAGGAAATATTTTCACCTGTGTTTAAACTTAATAAGTACCTTATTTAATATAAAAAACTCTACATATACTAATTCTGCCCCCATTGAATTTACTGGTCATAAAAAGCACAAAATTAGTACTGTGTCATTTAATATAGATAATATAATGTATCCATCACAAATTCTATACTATGAATTCAAGCTGCTTACAATTTTTTGAGAATATAAATATGTATTCAAATATATATGAAATAGTAGAGGCTATTTTTTAAAAAATGGGATGAGAAAGGCATAGTCACTTAAAGGAAGGTGCCTCTGTTCTGAATTGGAGAATAGTACATTGCATTGTAGGTATCTGACAGAGAAGTATTCCTAGAAGGAACAGAAGAATCAAGTCCCTGTGTAAGGAATGAGCTGAACATTAGAGAAGATCAGGAGGCCACTGTGGTTAAAGCAGAGACAGAGGAGAAGAGTAGGTAGCGAAGTCTACAAAGTAGTGCCTTCTCTCTGGGGATGGAAAAGGCTCTGGCATTCTTTTCTGATTGATTTAGAATGTCATCACCATTATTTTATAATGAGCTAATTAATTTTGAAAATTCAAACAATCATATACATTTATCTTACACATCATATTTTAAAATATGTATATATTGCAAATTGGCTCAATTGAACTAATTAGTATATGTGTTACCTCACGTACTTATCATTTAAGACCCCTTAAAATCTTCTCTGCTATCACCCTTCAAGAAAACAATGTGTTATGATTAACTGTAGTGCCATACTGTACAATAGATTTCTTGAACCTGCTTCTCCTATCAAACTGAAATTTTATATTCTTTAGTCATCTCCCCAAGCCCACCCCTGTCTATGGTAACCACCCCTGGATTCTGTTTCTAAGAGTTCATTGTTGCTAGATGCCACGTATAGTATTAAGTGAGGTCAGTCATCACAGTTTTAAGGAGGGGATTTACACTCTACTAAGCTGTCTCTGGTTTTTCATTGGGTTCAGTTTTCCACATCCGAGGATGTTAAAGGAAGAGAGGTAAGAAGTGGTCCAATTCCACACATATGAATTAAAGGGACGGTGGTCGGGATTTTCGCTGGATTGACAGCAAGTCCCTTTTTATCTTCCCCTTAGTTTTACTATACACAATAGACCATCATGCTTTTTGAAAATTATCAACTTCCACCCAAAGGCAATTCAAAGCTAGAATTCATATTTCCAGAATTTTTCTACACTCTTCTCTGCAGTCATCAAGGTTTTGTATGATGAGTCTATGTCTTAGCTTTTGAGTTTGTTTTTCCATTTCCAACCCATACACAGAATAACCATCAGGAAAAAAAAGAAAGAAAGAAAGAAACTTGACAGCATAAAACTGTGAAGACATTAACTCATACCTAATAACCATGGAAGCCTAATGACACAGAAAAGATCTGACAGAGATCCACAGAGGATTGCAAATTGATATGAACACAAGTTCCCATTAGGAACATCATGTTATCTAGTTTTATACACAATTATCTACATTTCTCAGTGACAAAGACATTGAAAATATACAGTATGGTTAAAATTTCCCTACCTTTATTGGATCTCAGGATACAGAACTTCCATTTTAAAATGGAAAGAACCATTCCCTTCTATGTATTTTCACCCACCTTTCTCTTCACCCCATGAGTTGCTGTGAGCAATTGTATCTGCCAGAGGAAAGTGATGAAAGCATCCATGTATACAAGGTCCTGTTAGGATGTGCTGAGTTACATAAGATGAAGCCATAAGCAGGCTTTCTTTTCTGCATTATGTGGATTCCCATGCTGAATTCATGTGGTAATCAGCTAACATGTGGCTACAGTGTTCTAGAAACTGGTTGCATTAGAAGAATGATAAAACTCTTTGGATTTTGAACAATTTATGGATGTTATATGCATCATATTTTGCAGATAAAGACAGGTAGAGGCTAAATAATCTACACAGAATCCCACAGTCAGTTTGTGACAGAAAAAAATCAGAATACCCTGATCTTATACCACACAATTGAATAAATAGGCTCTCTGTATTCACAGATTCCACATTCATGAAGTCAATCAAACTCAGCTTAAATATACTGTAAAAAAATTGAAACTGTAATTGTCTTCCTCCATTTTGTGTTGCTGTAACAAAATAACAGAGGTTGGGTATAAAGACAAGAGGTTTATTCTGGCTCACAGTTCAGGAGGCTGGAAGGTCCAAGACTGAGTGACCATAATAAGTCAGATTCCAGCAAGGCCTTCAATGCAGAAAGATGAACAGGAAATAGATGTCTGTGAAAAACAGCATGTGTACAAGCTGAGAGTTAAGAGAGTAAGCTGAGGCCAAACTCAGTTTGCAACAACCCACTATCCTGGTAACTATATTAACGCCTTTATGAAGGAAGATCCTTCTTGAACCAATATGCTTCTTATAGTCCCCACCAACTGTCAACACTCTGGAAACTAAATCACAATGAGAATTTTGGTGTGGGCAAACTATACTCAAACTATGGCAGTAATGAGTATGTACAGACTTCTTTTTCCTTGTCATTATTACCTAAACAATACAGAATAACAGATATTTATACAAGATTTGTTGTATTTGGTAGCAAGATAATACAGAAATGATGTAAGTACATGAGAGGATGTTCATAGGGTATGTGTAGCTCCTACTCCATTTTACATATGGGATTTGAGCATCCCTGGATTTTGGTACCACCTAGGGTCTGAGAACCAACCACAACTGCACTCTTCATGAGGAGAGGTTGTCCAGCCTTGATCAGAGCAGCCAATTTCAGAAATACATATGCTCTTGTGTTTATTAATAGAGTCTGTAGAACAATGTTGTTTTGAGTGACACATTTTCAGTTTGTCACTGCCCCACTCTTTTCCACCAAAGGATTCAATTAAATACTAATAAGCTGTAGAGGCAACATAGCAGTGGTTAGGAGAAGGTCACCTATATTTAAATCCTAGAAGTATACTTATACATGGACAGTATCTACCTAGTTATTTCATATCTGTATTTTGTTTCTCTTCTCTTAAACGGAGAAATTAGTGGCATTCACCTCAGAGTTTGTTTGTAAGGACTGAGATGAGCAAAATCATATAAATCACTTAATATAGTCTCTGCACAGAAGGCACTGAATAAATATTAATACTATGGTCAGGAAGTTTATTCTACCAAACTGACAATAAGAAAACCTCTTGGTTACATTAATATTAGTTTGATTCTGCAAATAGTTTTGTTGATGAAAAGCAATGCTTTAAAGTTAGAAAATAAGGCAGTATGTGGCAAAATGTTTAGTAGCTGATGTGTGCCCTGGAGGTGCTGAGTTTTGTTTTATTATAAATAATACTGTTCCCGTTATCCCTCCTGAGTTTCTGCAGCATGGTAAAGGTAATAATGTGTAACTGATGGAATTTCAAATAAAGCATTATTAAAATATTTGTTCAGTGACCTTTTTGCTCTTTACCTTTTGTCTTTTTGTAGCTGTTAACACTCTGGTGCAATATCTATCCATCTCAAACATTTCTTTCAGTTCTCCTCATGATATGCCTTTAATTGGCTCAGGACTCCCATTTTATTTTCTTTTTGGAACTATGAAAAGATATGGGATAGTACTTGTTAAGAAGTTTACACTTATTTTGGGAGATCCAGGCCTAGAGAATGACACAGTGGTGAGTAGATCTCTCATTAAAACTGGAACAAAACATTAGTCAGCTTCTCATAGTATATGAATTATGATAAGTACTTCAGAAGACCTTTTGTATTCTACCACCTAGCAGGGTGCCATATGGTAAAATCCTTCCTTGGTACTAAAGGATGCTTTTGCCTGTGTGGGGTGCTAAATCTGTCAGTGGTATTTCATTCCTGACAACTGAAAATGCTGAGATAGTCTACAAGCCTATTTACATATTTACGATATTCTCAGGATGTAATTCACAGATTGGAAAATTTTCGATTTAAACAGCAAAGAAGAGCAGAAGCAAGAGAGCATAATTTTTCAGGAAAATGCTTAAAATAAAAAGAAAAATTATCTTCTCATGATCCGTGAATTAGGGATGACTCAGAACATTCTCACAATAACATTCTGTTTCCACAAGACAAAAAAAAATACAAAGTGCTTCAGAAAATTGAAACTTTGCTTTGTCAGGTTCTGTCAGGTAATCAGGGTAGGAATGGGTGGGCACCTGCTAAAGTTGTGAAGCAAATGAATATTCCAGATTCTAGGCTTGTAATGTAGAGAATCAGATTCATTAAGAACCATCTAGGGAAAGAATACTTCCTTAGGAAGAAATTTTAAAAATTAAGAATAACAGTTCTAGAGGTTTCCATTTGATGGAGAAAAGATTTACAGAAATAATAAAATATGCTATAATTCCATGCTGAATTTATCTTTTTCTAAACAAAGGGACAAATAGTCCATAACTAACTCAAGACCAGAAGGGGACAGTGGAAAGGGAACTATTTCAATAGAATCAGGCCTAAGAAAGACAGGGCCTCCATAAAGTTGCATGGATGAAAATCCTCAAAACCTGAAACACATTAAAGAATTTGTGTGTGCCCTCAAGGGGTGAAAGCGCTTCTGGATCTGACAATATGACAGATTATGTAATCCTTCAGCTCATTCCTCTACAAATACTTAGAATTCCCACATAAATTAAAAGAAAAAGTAAGAAATGCATACTAACCACATTGAAAGGAAGAGAAGAAATGAGCAAGTGCTACAATGAAGAGGAATCTCAGATTCAAAGGCCTAAGGGTCCAAGTTGACATTTTAACTTCTATTAATACCCATATCTAAAAAAAGATATATCATCTTAGAGGAGTGGAAAGTCCTCATTTAAATTGCTTAATCATGCAAAACTGGAACAAGCAGTAAAAGCAACTGGTCACTTATCACTGTGTTGATCAACATGTACGCAGAGAACTGCAAATATGTATCTGGGTCACTGTCAGGGGACCATGCAATTTCATCCTTAGGTGGGGGAACTGCTACTGGTACAGAATTGCCTGATATTTAGCCCTTATATTCAGCAATATGTGTTCTGATAGTGAAGTCAATAAAATCGTAGTTTTGGATAATGATGGACATAAACTAGGTTTCTAGATATTTGCCAAAAAAGTAACATGATATCAAAAAAGTTCTTACTAATAGTGCTGTGATTTCTGTCTACATTTATGATAACAGGATATAATACTTTTCAGTTACAGCTTGATCAAAAGGAAGATGTAATTTTCTCATCAAATCCTAGGCCCTTAAAATATATCTCTGTGCCTCAGGAAGCCTGTTAGGTCACAGATTAAGAAGCTCTGTCTTATGTGGACTATATAATTTGATCTTTACATGTTATCTGTGAAATAAGAACTATTGATATTTAACTGATGAGAAAAATGAGGGGCAGTGGTTGGAATCCTTTCCCCCTATCACATGATGGATAAACTGCAGAGCTGATGTTCTAAAAGATGGGAACTGATTCTGCTGGATTTGTTTTTATTTTAAATTTTGAAGACATTTCTTATGCATTTCTATGCATTTATGCATTCAGATAGTCCTATGTCTATCTAGCCATTTGTTCTTTCTATAAATTCATGCAGCACATCTAGAATGCTTTCACAGAAGTTTTATAACATGTTTAATATTTGGTAGGACAATTTCCATATCAATATTTTATACATATCTTTAATATCCAAATTAATTTTTCTGAATTCAAGAGGTATTTTTCAATTTCAGGTTTATTGAGGTATAATCTCACATAGATTCATCCTTTTCTTGAGGAGTTTTTGCGTAGAATACTGAAAATGGAGTCAAAGAACATCCCAGTAGCACCTGCCCCCCTAAGAAAAGTTACCTCATTTTCCTTTGTAGACAATCTCTTCCTCTCTAAACCTTAAAAAAAATGTTTAGCAGCCAATATTTACCAAGAGAAGATGAGGAGGGTTTTTTAAGCAGACCAAATACATAAATATAGACCAGAAAATGAAAGGTTGATGAGTTTTGTTATATTTTCAGATTCCATATAAAAATTCTTTTTTTAAGAAATTAAAAAAATAAGTTTAGATAAGTACAAGCAATATTAAGTAACCATAATAATAATAACCATAACCATAATAATAATAATAATCACTCCAACTAAAACAGATAATATTAAGAATAAATTTAAGATTTAGTAAGGACTGTGATGAATGAATTCAGCAATAGAATTGCTCAAAAATAAAAATAAAGTAGGGAAGATGAAATCCATTCTGAGTATGGGACAAAATTCAGGATAAATGGTAGACTTTATTTATCCAGCTATCACATTGCACCCCATATATATGTAGAATTTTTTTAAAGAGGCAGAGGAAATAGGAAGAAAACCTGTTACTTTGGAATCAGTCTTGGCTACCAGGAATATACTTACTGAAGTGAAATAAGAAAAGAACTTGTAAGAAAGTTAACACGTTTTTGTGTTAACCAATGGGGATACAGCCGCTATACTTACTAGATTGTATGCATAATTTAATAAAAATTCAGCAAATGCAGTTTCATTCCCATAGTCTCTGATTTTAAAGATGATTCAAAGTGGTTCTGAAAGACCAACTCAAGATCCCATAAACCCTTTTAAGTTCCTTCTATTAGAAATATCAAAATCAGGTGGGCATGGTGCCACCTGCCTGTATATCCAACCACTCAGGAGGCTGAGGCAGGAGGATAACAGGTTCAGGGCCAACCTTGGCAAATTAAGCTTTTTCTCAAAATTTTAAAAAGGGTTGGGGATATTGCTCAGAGGTCAAGCAAACCTGAGATTAATCTCAAGTAACACAAACACACATACACACACACACACACACACACACACACACACACAAGATTAAAATCAACTGTCTCCAAAAGGTAAAAACAAAGCATACACCATGGCAGTGGCAATTCTGTTATGTACAAGTCATTTTACTTCTTTCTCTTGGTAGGAAAAGTTCTCATCTTATGCAAAAAATCTTGTAGCAAATAGTAGAACTCAAATTATAAAATTTTGGGATATTGGCAGCAGAAGAATGAGGTTATTTACAAATGGATTACATCTCCTTTGCATTACTGCTATCACATCAGGCACCCTTCTTATGCCGAATATTTGATGATCTGATTTGCTCTTATGGTACCTCTTTATCATGCCAATCCTCTCTCAACACACTGCAGTCTCACTTCTGCCTCCACAGAAACTACTCCTAATCCATTCATTATGGAATCTTCCATGAAACAGTTATTTTCAGTCTTAATTTTTTAAAATGTATTTCTCTTCTGCTTTTAGTACTGTAAATCCTCCCCTATTGTGTAAAATGTTCTATGACCTCATAATACCAAATTCCAGTGATTTTTAAGTTCTGTAATTCTTTTTAAATTCTTCTAAAATTCTGGTAATTTTAAAACTCCAATAAATTTTATAGTTCTATAATGCCAAACTCCAGTTATTTTCTCCTCAATAGTTTTGATGAGTTTCATCTCTGTGGTGTCTGAAATGTTGACGAACTTCTCTCCTCGCCAAATGAATTTCCTCATACTAAATGTCTAAGAGCTCAACATGCTTTGCTGATGGACCCATAACTATATGCTTTTATGACCTCAAAATTTATGGCATTAATCATATCTCTTGATAACATTAAACATGTTAATCCATTCAACTTTTGTATATCTCCACTTCAATGTTTTAGGTTTTCTTTAACTCAAACTGTCTAAAATATAACTCATCATATCCTTACACAAACCATTTTCCCTCCTAAATTCCACAAGTCAGTTTCTAGTTTCACCAACAGTTCAAACACCTCGTGTGTAATCTTGAGTCTTTTTTTAAAATAGTTCCTCAGCTGTACCCCTATACCTAATCATGAGTCTAGCCGGCCAATTTTATTTAGTGATTATGTGTTGAATCTGAGTAACCATTTATTTCTGGATTCACTCTTCCAATTTAGCCTTCTTCTTTGGCCTACAATCTTCCCACCCTTCAAATTCATCCTCTACACTGCCAACAGTCCCATTTATCTAAAATGTAGACTTAATGTCACTCATTTACTTAAAATCCTTCTAAATTTCTTGTTCATCTAAAACTCTAAATTTTTTAACATGTGCATGATGATATGCATGCCTTATCCCCCCTACTCCTCTGGCTTTGTCTCCTGTGTACCTTGCTCATTTGCAGTAAAAATACTTCCAAAACACTGTGCACATCATGCCAAGCCATGGTTACATCCTGTGGCCCAGACTCTTTCCTCTGCCCTATATAATAGACATACATATGCCATCTTTCTTCCCCTGCTAATCAACACTTTTTCCTTTAGGACTCAGATCTTATGCCACCCCATCCAGAGATTTTTTCTAACATGTGCCCCTAATTTGGTTAACTAGAACTCATCTTAATTTTCACAGCACCCTAGACAGGGCATTGATGGCATTTTGAGTATTGTAATCAAACATTGCCTTGTGTTCCTCTCTTTTCACTCTTTTCTCCCAATGCTTGAGATTCCCTAAAAGGAATCTTTTTTTTTTAACATATCACCTGATATGTAATACAGCTCAACTAGTGATGGTTGAAATAAAATAGGAAAAGAAAAACAGCTTACACAAGTTGTCTTATTAATGGTAGTTCACAGGCAGTATTCAAGATATTTTGATATTAAAATTCCTCTTGTGCCTCTTCAACTCTTTATGGAGGATATTATCAAGGGGAGTCATGTAGCAGGAAGAAGTCTCAGCTAAGTAGAGGTATCTTACTCTACCAGTCCATGATTCCAATTATAATGTGCTTCCCGTGGAGACTCATTTCCAGCCCCTAAGCACAACCCCCTAGAAGGATTAGAGCTACCACATAATAATATGTGTGTGAAGATATAGGAAACATTATCTGTATATATTAATTTGGTTTTGGCATTTTATTTCTTTGAATCTCTGGAATTTTATTTCTTCTCTAAAACCAGTAGTAAACACAGTGTGTGCAGATCATATTAAAGGGAACCACATTTAATTCATATAAACAATTATTTTACACACCTCAATATGCATAAATTGATTTTAAATAACACGATGACAGCTGAGGTTCATTGTCTTTATTTGGTTAGCCGAGAACTCTACACTCAACTCTCTCAGTTCTGACACAGATGCTCTTCTAGAGTGCTGTGTACTTTTCCTTTAGAGTTCTTCCTCCTTGGTTAGATTTTTAAACACTTCCCAAAGAAACTTGTGATTAATGGCAGTTAGAACTTATTGGACTTGAAGGACAAATGCTTGCTTCACCAGTTAAGGGAACGAGCTAATCAAAATGAAGAAGTGCAGGGCAAGAAAACAGGGAGAGAAACGAACGCAGTGAATCTATATGGATCCGCTTGAAGTGATGAGCTGAACTGTTAACTTTTCATTTACTGCATCACAAACTTGACACAACCTTTGTCTGTATTAAGAATAATGGAGCAGTTCTTATTAAAAAAAAGTGTAAAACTTCTTAAATTAAGCCTCCCTTTTTTATTTTTATAGCTTCTGGTTGGTATTATTCCAGGCTTTTCACAGTAAATGTTTCACAATATCTTTCACAGATTGGAAAGTTTTCCACCTCCACAGTTACAAATCCTACTATAACAAACCAAACCGGCTGTCTCTTCAGGGACCATACTTCATATTTGAGCACAAAATTGAGACTGAACTTTTTATTTGCTGGAAAGGTGACACAATTTTCTTTTATATGGTGTGGTCTCATTCTTTACCTTTCCAATGACCTCAGAGGTGTGGGTGCCTCAGATATTTCAGTGCTAGATTGTTTACGAACTAGAGATGAATCAGCCTTGAAAAGGAAACAGAATTCTTTTTTGGTGGAAAGGTGCCAGGTAGCATTTCAGAGTTGGCCATGTTGATATTTGCAATGTGTTTCATCAAAAAATTGCAACTATTGATAGAAACTCAAATATCTAGCAACATAACCTAGCTGATTATATGTTCTTTCTTTTCAACTGATTTCTCCAAAACAAAAGAAGGGTTAGAAAAACAAGAATGAAGGCTACTATTGCCTGAAATTTTTTGTAACTTACGATGCTAATTGGAAAAATGTGTTTCCTAAATAATATGGAAAAAATTGCTATTCAAAAAATTATGCCTATCTTGATTTTCAGAAAAATTTTTGTGAAGATGTGATATATTCAACCATAATGCACAAAGGGCTTTAATATACTAGAAAATTCAAAGTACTCTGGGATATTACTTTTCTTTTAACTCTCCTGAGTAGAATCATTTGCATAATTCTTTAAAGTAGTTCTGCTCTAGATATGCCAGTCTTATAAACCATCACATGGACCAAGCTAACAGCCAGAAAGTGAAACAACACAGACAAAATAAATGACAATACACAGAAAAATTTGGGGTCAAGAACAAAGATAGCTGAGTTTGGAAGTTTCAGATAATTAGAAAAAAGTTATTATGCCGATATTTTTCCTAGTTCAATATACAGTTCTCTTTGGTTAATACTGGGGAAGACACATGTTGTTGCATTTAGAAGTCTCCAGGGGGCACTGAGAAACATCACATCCCCTCTGAAGGTTGCTCAAGTGCTCCAAGGCAGTAATGGGAACAATGTTCCCAGAGCTGCTCTTGGACATCAGATGCCTGTTTGGTTTGGCATAGTGAAGGGTTAGTACTTTTCCTTCAGTCAGTTTATTGTAAGGTCCTCCCTTTCTTACTCCTTGCCCTCTTCTTAAACACATACCCTCCTTATCAGTTGACATTATTTCCAAACATTTTTAGAGTGTTCATTTTGTCCTCTGATTAACAGAGCATTTTATTCTAACATATAAGTTTTTTTTAAAAAAAATAAGTTTCTATTATTTTAAACAACTCTTATGTTTCAAGAAGTTACTCTATAGTGTATCTGATGGGATAAGTCCTAATACTCAAGTGTAGTTCAAAAATCACTTTGACATATTATTAAGGTTTATTAATATAACTTAGCTTCTAAGTAAATATTCAAGTTTCCTGTCTCCCTATTGGAATTATGTATTGTGTTTCAGTATATTCCATTTGGTTCTGTAGTCAATTCACCTATTCTACAATCTAGAAATTTAGAAAGGCAAATGTTTTGAATTACAAGTTCAAAAAGAAAATGCACTTCTGAATCTTATTCTTACATTTCTTTGAAAAGGCACAAGAAATAGAACAGCAGAAATAAACTTAGAAAAAAATACACTACAAAGAATGACACTATTTGATTGTAGATCTTAACATAATGCTGCAGTAATCAAGACATCGTGCTATTGATGAAAAGACAGACACATAGATCAATGGAACAAAAGAGAGTCCAGAAATAGACCTGCACAAATATGGCAAATTGATTTCTGACGAAGGTGCAAAGGCAATTGAGTAGATAATGGTGACTTTTTTCAATAAATGATGTAGGAACAATTGGGCAACTCTATGAAAATAAAAAAAAATAGCCTCAATCTAAAGCTCTTTCCATATACAAAAAGCAACCAAAAATGAATCAGGCTTAAATATAAAATGTAATTATATAAAATTATAAAAGAAAACATAGGAGAAAAATCACCACAATAGGTGCTTAGAAACAGAGCCCTTATAGATGACACAAAGTATATTCCTTTTTTTTTTTAAAAAAAAAAGCATAGATAATTTGGACTTGCCCAAAAGTAGGATCTTATGTTCCATGAAAGGCACTATCAGGAAAATTAAACCACAGACTAGGGAATAAATTTGGAAAGAATGTCTGATCAATAATTTGTATCCAGAATATATTAAGAACACATTACACTTATTTTTATTTATAGTTAGAAAGCAAATAATCTGATTAAAAGTGAGCAAAGGATTTGAACGGACACATCACAAAAAAAGTGTATACAGATGAAAAAACATGAAGAGAATTTCAACATCAGAACATCTGTTAAATATCACTGACGAAATGCAATGATATTGCACTACACATTTATTAAGATAGAAGAAGGAGAAGGAGGAAAAGGAAGAAGAGGGGGAGTGAGAGGAGAAGGAGAAGAAGGATGACAGCAAACAAAACGGATAGCATCAAATGCTGATGAGAATAAGGAGCAATTGGAACTCTCATGTTTTGTTTCTGGTAATGCAAAATGGTGTGAGTATGCTGAAAAATAGTTTACTGGTCATACACCATATGACCCAGAAATCACACACTTAGATATTTAACTCAGCGAAATGAAAACATAAGTTCACACAAAAACTTATACACAGATATTTTTATTAACTATTCATAATTCCCAAAGTCTAGAAAACCCTCAAATATCCTACATTGAATAATGTGTGAAAGAAAAAAACTGTGGTACATCCAAACACCAGAATACTACACAGCATACAAGCAAACAAAAGAATGAATTATTGATTCAATAAGTAACACATACCTAAATTATTGCTCCCAGGTTATCATCTTTTAAAAGCAATCTCAGCACTGTAGTTGTAGCTCAGTGGTGGAGAACTTGCCTAGCATGTGTGAGGCACTGGGTTTGATCGTCAGTACCACATAAAAAAACATAAAATAAAGGTATAAAAATACAATAACATCAATTTCAAAAGGTTATAGATTGTATAATTTTATTAATATTCCAGAAGAGAGAAAATTATAGTGTAGATCAATGGTTGTCTTGAACTAGGTATGCAGAAGTATATAACTACAAAGGAATAGTATAAGGGAATTTTAAGGAGTAATGGAAATATTTTATCTCACATGCAAATTAATAATGTATTTTATACATTTTGAATATATCATATTAAATGTTTGTCATTTCTTTTATTTTAATGGTACTAGGGATTGAAACCAGGGCCTGTTGCTTGCTAAACAAGCTCTATAGAAATGAGCTACATCCCCAGCCCACATATCATATAAAATATATAGTGGTAGTGGTAACGTGATTGCATAAATATATGAAAATTATATAATTTTTACAACAAAAATATATTTTGCTCTATGCTAATTTTTAAAAAATAATGTTTAACATATGAATCAGAAAATATAAAGATAAATTTTTGTCTAAGTTTTTTTAATAAATACAAAGTGAAAATATTCAGAATGGTTAATGCTCTTCAAATATATATTTTGAGTATAACTTATATTTCAAATTAGAATTAATATAAGTTATTGGGATTATATTTCAACACAAATATTTTCAATGTATTAAAAAGGAAAATACTTTAGTTAATGGTAGTTTTAGTATAAAGTCCTTCTTTATACGTCTCAAATCATGAGTAAGTTTCATAAGCCAGGGAATATCCAGCTGGCAAATAACTATGAGAATATCAATCATTTCACATGGTCAGGATCATATACCTTTATGATAGAGATGAAGGAGAAATCACACAACCAGCATGCTTCTAAATAACACTTAAGTGTTTTCCATTAATGATTTTTGGTTAGTTATGCTCTTTTGGAAATGTGCAGTTAAAAAAAAATAAAGTGACTTTATTTATAAAGATATTCCTCATTCTTTTCAGTGATGAAGAAAAGAAATGATAGGATATGTTGTGCTTTGGCATAGATAAAAATTTGATAAATAAATGCCGTATTTGATGACGACTACTGAATGATCATTAAAATCCACTTGAAGCTTACCTGATGACCTTTCACACCCTACTGTTACAGAACTGTAGTAAAACAAGAGCAACACTCAGAAAAAACAAGTCTCACATTCCCTTGTTTCTTTTCTCAAAATTAAAGCAATAAAAATGACAGCCCAAGCAGTGACAAATCATTTCTCTTCCTTTTTATACAGGTGTATGATATTCCAGTTCATATGGAATAGATAAGAAGTTCTCATTGGCAAAAGAAAATACAAGTCCATGAGAAATAGCTTACTATGTACAATGGCGTGACCAAACAGTATGAGAGAGCTATTAATGAGTAATTTATGAAATCATCCTGTTTGTATGTATAATTTAGCCATTATCAAAGACTTCAAGTATTGAAAAATGGATATTGAATTTAGTCCGGTCTACTTCTAAAAATTCCTCAGAATTATTTGTAGGGAAATTGATCATGCATGGCTTTGGGCTGTTTTCTTTCCCATCTTGAACTTGACATTTCAAAGTTTTTTGATATGAGAGCAGGAACTGTAGCCTTGACCTTCATGGCCTTCAGTACCTGATAGAGTATAATTCATTACCTTCTTAAATGTTTGTCAATAGTACTTACATTTCAGGTGATTGGTAATAATCAATAATTAATAGAGCCAGTATCATGAACATTATCTTTGGATGAATAATGCCTTATTTTATTATATTTTAAATTTTTTTAACATAAAGCATACCATGTGATGTTTCAATACATGCATACTTGTGTAATGTTTATGTCAGTTTAAACATATTTATCTCTGCAAACATTTATTCTTTCTTTATGGTGGAAATATTCAAAATTCTTTCTTCTAAACTTTTGAAGTATATATTCTCATCCATGGTCATGGTACGATATCATGCCAGAACTTGTTGCTCCTAAGGGTGACTTAGTACCTACTGGTCAACTGTTTCCTCCTTCTTATTTCCCTCTAGTCTCCCTACCTCTGGTACCACCATTCTACCTTCAACTTTTTATGAGGCCAGATTTTTAAGATTCCACATATATCATGTGAGATGACGTGGTACTTTTTCATGCTGTAGAGGGCAGAATGGCACCCTTATGAGGGTTAATATGAAAGATTGCCAAGATATATTCTTTCTTAAATGCTGCCCACAGAAGAATTATCCCTTTAGTCTATCAGACTTCGGATTCAGGGTCATAAAATAAGAAGCATGAAGTACCTCTTGTGCCCTCCAGTTGTCAACAGACTTCCCCAGAACTATTCTTTTCCTTAGGTGATAGATTTCGTGTATTTTTCCCGTTTCTCTTTGCTCGTGACTCTATAAATTATTTCCTGTGAACAGCTTTGCCTCACCCTTTGGAAATGATGTTTCTCATGTCATCCATGGCCTTGACTTCTGGTTTCCCTCCTTGACCACAGAGTGATATATTAGTGACTCTGTCTGTGGCTTCTCCGGGTAGACATTTCAACTGCTATACCCTGGGCCAGGAAGACTACTTTCTTAGCAAAACTTTTCAATTAGCTTTATTATTTAATTTACTCTGATCATATTATAACATGCTATAATGTACAAAGTACTTTTGTTTCTATCATTTATTTATATTATTAATTGTCATGTATAATGACCAGCTAAGATTCTTGGAACGTACATATAATTTCTATTTAATGATGCATAACTAAGTAACACAAATTAAAAAAAATTAAAAGATGAGAAAATTGAAGATTAGAATAGAAAAGAGTCTACATACCTTACTGAAGTATATAGAGCTTCTTCTTAGGCCTACGGATTCCTCTTCCAGGGCACAATACATCTGATTCATCTCCTGGGAGATAAAAACAAGCAAAAACAATTGCTTCTTAAAGTTTCTTTTTAAAACAACTTACAAGTTGGAAAATTTCTAACAGTGGTCTTATGGACTTTTTCTTTTTAAAATATAAATATTTAACAACTACAAACATATGTCTGTGTCTAAGAGATATGTGACTAGGCCTACAAAAATCAGGTGGCATTATTTTACAAGGAAAATTTAACACACACAGTTCCTTATTTTTTCCATTCTTATTAATTTTGCATGAAATATGCCAATAAATTAACTCTTAGTATGCACTGGTTGTAGATTATGCTGATGCATATGTTTTCTGAGTTTTATGAAGAAGAAAGAGTCTAGTATAAAAAAAGTCAAGGAAAGAGGAAAATAAAAGGGCAAGTAAAGTTAAGGGCAAAGCCTAGTTTTTTAAGAATTATACGTAATTCACTTTAAATGTAAATATAATTTTACTGATATTTTGATATTATTCCCTTTTAATCAATTTTACTTAATACAACATGCTTAATAATTATCTGTGAGGATGTAAGGCACAATATATCATCAGTGAATGCTCCAAAGGATCTGACCTTTGGTTAAGAAACACAAATTTAATCACATAATTGCCAAGGCAGCTTTGTTATTTGAATATTTGCATGCTATTTATATAAAGAACATGCACATAGTAAGTACAATGTGAATGCCAGCTATTATAATAATTGCTAATATTGTAGAATGAGGTCAACAATATTAGGCAGAAATAATTTAGCCCACATTATGCAAAATGACTATAACACTGTGTACATCCTGCTCATAATACAACCCAAAATTTTTATGAAGTTTATATTTAATTCTAATAGTTAAAATCCTATTAAAAGCAGTCCCAGATGTTGTTTTTTCTTAATATCATTTTTGTTTTTTAGTTTTTGTCTTCTAATTCATTTTTATTTCATTCTTTGTTTTTGAAAATGTTATATATTTATCTCATAAGATATATTATTGTTCAGTTGATAATTTTATTATTGTGCCTTTTAGTTTTGTTAAATTTTTATCTAAATCTAAAATTAAATAATTTTAATCATTTTTCTTGTTAATGGGATCAAAATCTTTTTTAAAATTTTACTTTCACTTCAAAGTTGTGTTTAATGTCATATGAGGTTTGCCAATGTTCTAGAATGAATTCTCCCTTTGTCTTTTGTAGTACATATGTTGACATAGAATTATATTTGAGGCACTGTTTCTTGTTTTTAGTTTCTTTTATTTCATTAGCTATCATGAGACATTGGATATAATAAATATAATGTAGAGGCAATTCTCTAATCTTTAATTCTTTCTATTCAGTTTGAAGTTTTGAAACACCAACAGAGACCAGCCTCTTTTCAAGATATCTATATCCTTTTTATTCTCTACTCTAAAACATTACCAACCTGTATTCAGATTGTCTCCATATGCTTTCCAATTCTCTGCTAGTGAGATTTCTCATTTCAAATTATACAGTTAAGCATCTCTCTTTGTGGGAGACTTCATTTATGATAGCCTTAAGATATCATCTTATTTTATAGAAAAATGTTGTTTTAAATATTTTACAAAGCCTTTAATGTTATTTCCCCCTGATGTAAAATTATTATTTTCTAAGAACGGATATTTGGAATTTTGTCTACAATTTCCCATCAGCAGTATCATCCTTATATGGCAGGAGTGGTGGCACATGTTTCCTAAGAAGCCAGTCACCAGAAAATGTCTCAAGACCAGGAACAAGTACCCAGAACAGGGTCAGCTGCCTCAAATATTCCATAAATGATTCTGAATAAAAAAAGATAAGATAAACAGCTGTTTAAATCCAGTTGTATTCTATCAGCGACAGGTATTCATGTTCACCATCCAGATTTTTCATATGCTAAAAGACACAAAAACTGTTCAAGTGAGTCAGTTTCTGCATTCAACCAACAAATAATGATTATGTTAATGAAGCCATACATTAAGCCCTGTACTGATAAACTGCATCCTCAGCAAAAAGGAATAAAGGGATTAGTGAAAGTGGCATAGTTAAAACAGTTTTATAAGGCCATTACAATCCTGATTACTAGCACTTTGGGGGAACAAATTTCATGGTTTTCCATCTAAGAACCAGTCTCTGCAGTGTTAGTGATATGTAGAAGAATCAGAACAACTTCAATCTGCTCTCTAGAATTTATTTACAATTAGACTAATGATGATAGGACATTGGGGGGAACAGTCCATAGATAGAACACAAAATGATTTCAAATAAGCAAACAGAATTGCATGCATACACAAAATCTAAGTTCAACATGTCTTAGTCTTCTTCATTTTGTATATTAAAAGTAAATAAAATCATGAGTAACTCATGATCCTATGTGTCCATCATTTTATGCCCAAATCAAGGATATGAAACCAACTTAAGATGCATATCATTTAAATGTAGGACGCTCAGTGGTGACCTTAGTTACATTGTCTGCCGTCTGTGTAGTTTGTTCTTGGTGACAATGCTGAGAATAATTGCTTTTCTTTCATTGTTAAAATCATATGATGTGGCTCTTGTTCAAATTATGCAAAAATTCACAGTTTTCTCTTTCTTTAATCTTACAATTTCAAATTGAAGAGTTTTTCTTCTCTGACTTTGAACTTTCAGATCAAACCCCTCTTAAACTTTATGTGTGTGTGTGTGTGTGTGTGTGTGTGTAGTTTCTCTTTTTTCCTGATATATTTAAATTTTTTGTAAATTTTACCCCCTATAAGTTTACTTCCTAACTAATATGAATACAAATACTTATTTTTTTGGAAATTTTATCTGTGACTTAAATTTTGATCAATATTTTTTGTTATGTGACTTACTCATCTCATTTAAAACCTGGCTTTCCAGCAATGCAATTATATAACTAATGACTTTACCCTTGTTAAGTCATTTAATAAACATGTATTGAGTGATCCTTTATGTCAGATGGTATTCTAGGTCCTAGGCTCATAGTTGTGACCATAACCAGGAGGTGTTTGCACTTACAGAGCTTACATTTTACCATGGAAATACAAATAAAAATATGTATATATAAGTGAGAAAAATTGAATTAAAACATAAATGCAAGTTGGAGAATTACAAGTCAGAGAATTAACATGCTGTGATAAAAAAATTGGCAAGTATGTACTTTATTCTCAATGGTCAGGGAAGTGTTTTCTGAGGAGGTAATTTTGCAAATGATATTTGAATTTCTGAAAAATTATTTGTGCTAATACCATAAGTTTTTCCTTTCTCTTTCTTTCTTTCTTTCTTTCTTTCTTTCTTTCTTTCTTTCTTTCTTTCTTTCTTTTCTTTCTTTCTTCCTTCCTTCCTTCCTTTCTTTCTTTCTTTCTTTCTTTCTTTCTTTCTTTCTTCCAGGTACTGGGGATTGAACTCAGGGGTATTCAACCACTGAGCAACATCCTCAGCCCTATTTTCTGTTTTATGTAGAGACAGGGTCTCACTGAGTTGCTTAGCGCCTCACCATTGCTGAGGCTGGCTTTGAACTCGCAATTCTCCAATCTCAGCCTCTCCAAGTACTGGGATTACAGGCGTGAGCCACTGCGCCAGGCTAGTTTTGCCTTTCTTTGTCACTTTTGTTTGCATTGTCTGTCACCTAGGCCTTTATGATTATGTTGTCGTTGTAGCTGTTATTCACTTTTTAAATTTACATGGAATAAATTTCACTTTTTGATGTACCATCCCATCAAATTTGGTAAATGCTTACATTCATAAGCATGACCACAAAATGCAAAACAGTTGCATCCCTCCCCAAAACCCCTGCTACTGCCCTTTAGAGTCAACACCATCAACAATACCAGCCTATGGGGAAAAAATGTGTTTTATGTTCCTATAATTGACTTTTCCAGAACACTACATAGCTAGAAGCACATTATATGTAGGTTTTTAATCTGGCTTCTGTTGCTTAGGATATACATTTGGGATTCATCAATGTCGTATGTCTGTCGTTAGTTTGATCCTCTTTATTGATGAGTAGTTTCACATGTATGCTATGACACAATTTATCCATTCACCTGTGAAGACACTTAGCTTTCCTAGCTCTTGACAATACTGAATAAGAACATTATCAACATTTGCATGCAAATTTTTGTGTGAACCTGTTTTCAATTCTCTTGGTTAAGTGCATGTGTATAGGATATTTTAGTCATGTAGTAAGTTCTGTGTTAAACTTTATAAGAAACTTCCAAATGACTTTTTAAAGTGGATAAAATATTTTAATTCTCACCAGCAATATATGAGAGTTACAATTGTTCTGCATCCTTGTAAGCCCTTGGTATTATCAAACATTAGTAATCTCACCATTTTAATATACATTTCCCCAATGACAACTGATTTTGAGCATCATATTATTATGTTTGTCATTCAGACATATATTCTTTGGAAAAAAATGCCTGTCAAATATTTTGCTATTTGTATTTGTTTATTTGCTTAAAATTATTGTTGTGTTTTTGTTAATTATCTCAGATTGTTTACAAGTGCAAGTCTTTTATCAGTTATGTGTTTTACATATAACTGTTGCTTATCTGTGATCTGATTCCTTTCTTAGTAGTGGGCTCATGGAACAGATTGATTTTTAAAATATGTTTTTTAGTTGTAGATGGACACAATACCTTTATTTATTTTTATGTGATGCTGAGGATGGAACCCAGTGTCTCACATGTGCCAGGCAAGCACTCTACCAATGAGCCACAACCCCAGCCCAAACAGATTGATTTTTATTCTAGGAAATAAAAATTTCCAAACTTTTATTTATTATTTTGTTGTTATAGAAGTGCCATTCTTTAAATACATCCTTAGCACACCATCCATTGACAAGAGTCTTCCTGTATTCTCAAATAGTGCCCACTTATTTCTACAAAGTGTTATGAAGAAGTCCAAGGACCTAGCTAAAAGAGAAACTTATGGCTTATTAAATGATTGCCAAAACAATGCTCTACTGTATTTTCACATCTCAAGTCAAGCTAAGACGCCAACCACTTGTCAGACGGAGTTTCCGTGTAAAGAAGGAAGAAGCACAAACTTGATACATTATTTGGAAAGCGTACCATCCTTCTCACTCAAATGCTATATACATGTATCTTAGTAAATAATATTTAAAACTCTTCAGCCCATGGAGGATGAAAAAAAAAAAACCTCTTGGCTCTTGCTTTATCTCATTAAAAGAAGCAGGTTGAACCAATAAAAACGTAGATATGATAGCCATATCCTTGATTTTATCCTCATGTTTGAGTTTTAATCTTTGTAGCTTAAAATATTTCTCAATTGTAGGTTTTATTGTTTGGATTTTAGAAGAGAGAAAAAAAGAAGCAACTTCTGGGAAATAAGGCTGCTGTAAATTTTACTGCAGGGCAGATCTAGTCCCAGTGGGGAGAAGGTAAATAAACCTACCCAGGTCCCTTTTCCAAGGGAGGTGCATAACCCTGAAGGAGTGAGAAAGACCACTCAGAATTACAGACAAACACTACCACAAGCTTCCTTGTCTCATCTTTGTCCTCCAGAAAACTCATTTATCTTTCCAAAAAGTCATTTGTTTTCCCTACAAAACTTTCCCCTCTCCCCTTCGTCTATTACGATAACATATAAGCCCCTAATTCTAACCATTCCTTCTCAGCTACTTTGCTGAGCTCTCCCGTGTGGAGTGTGTGTGTGTTGCACACAAAAACTCTTCTTTTTCAATTTTAAAAGAAAATTTAAAAGCCATTCAATGTACATGTGTCAAGTCATATATAAAATGCTGTGTTATTAGGTTCAGATAAACTTTAAATTTAAAGCATTGTAGGTTTTTTTCTTTAAGACATATTTTCTGAAAAAAAAAGTTGTTTTTTTTTTTTTTTTGGTCATCCACTCAAGTGTAATGCATATTAAGTACAAAAAGGACATTTATTCATGTTTTTCCAAGAAATGAGAAATTTTTGAGCATCTCAATAATTGAGTCATCTGATCAATTGCTTTAATTTTAAGGACAAGTTCTCAGGTATTCAAGAATATAAATGATATATTGAAATTTGAAAAATAAATTTGATTAGTGGCAAAGCTGAGAAGAACCAAAGCTTCTCTGTCCTTTCCTACCTTTCCTCAATATATCTCTACAAAAGTAAGGTGCAAACAAGTGTAAGGTACAGTGTGTTAAGAGAGATTTAAACAATGTGTTTCTAATAATATGTCTAAGATATTTTGAAAGAGCAGTGTGGGACCCTAGGGCTCCAGTCTGGGCAGAACAGAAAAGGAGGAATCACCATAATTAGGAAAGTGTGTGGAAGAAAAAAGGAGAGACCTACTTAATTCTTTAGAGATTACTTGGGAATTAACTGTCTGTCTTCTCTGATACTCATTCAAGTATTCCTATCATCACATTCATTCTAGTTTTACTTACTAAAGCCACAATATATGCTGGTGAAAAAAAATATAATCAGTATATAAAAGTCAAAGAAAAAATATTCTTTTATATTTACTATTTCCAGAAGAAAATATGGGGAAAGTTTGCATTTAATAATTCTATTCATGTCCACTATCAACATAAATGGCATAATTGTTTCTTAATTTATCATCATCAAGCAGGTATATCATGATTTCCCTCTCTAATGGATGACATGCTGGAGCTACAACACCTCTTGACTTACTCCTCACTTTCTGGGTGATAGATAGATTTATTTCCTATAGTGTGGTGGTTCTCACCAAGGGGTGATTTTGATTCGAAGAGAACATTTGGCGAATCTGGAGACTCTTTGTTGTGACAATTGATGCTAATGGTATCTAGTAGGTAGAGAAAAGGAATGCTGTTAAATCTCCTACAATGCATAGGACTATCTCCTGCAACAACAACAAAAATATTCCATCAAAAATAGTCAATATTTTTGCTATTAAGAAATCTTTCTCAGTGTCTGAGCAGGTATGACTTTAGAAATGTGCTTATGATAACCTTGATTCATCAGTATTTGATATATTTGATTCATGTTGTAAAATAAGTAAGGAAATTATTCTTTCTCCCTTTATCTCAAAATTTTTGTTTTACTAATTTTATATTATTATAGTTTTTAACATTTTTATTCTTATTATAATTATGATTTTATCATGTATGCTTTATTAGTCAGATAATTTTAAGAACCTTTAATCATTACATAGAATTTTAAACTCATAAAAATAATAATTATTATTCAGACAAGGATCACCAATAGATAGGAAAACCATTGGAGCAAAGGTATGGAGAATAAAATGTTTCATCTTGAAATACCACTCCACATTTTATTATATTATTTTTGGGAAAACCAACATTTATAATAGCACTGTAGTTACCTCCCTAACCCAGTAATTTTACTTGATATATAAAGGAGAAATTCATAGTGCATGCCTCTTGGTTTTACACAATGTGGAAGTGATCACATTATCTTAATTATGAGGAAATAAATGCAAGTGAAGGGAAATTCAATGCAAAAATGAGTATAAGTTCTTTAAAATGCCAAGTGGTATGAAAAAACAAATATAAAAATGAGAAAAAAAGATAGAGATACTTTTCTAAACTGAAGAAGACCAAAAAGACATGATAATTACTGCATGCACTGGCTGACTTTCAACTGGATCTTTATCAGAGATATAAAGGACATAGGTTAAAATGAACATGGGCTAATGGTATTATATCAAAGTTATACTTCATGGGTATGATGTGGACTAATTTGGGGGTAGAAGGGTTTATAGAAGAATAACCATGATACTGCACCAAATTATTTTCATATGATAGAGCAAGGGGGGAAAGTGTATGTGCTCATTCATATTCAGAGAGGGCAAAACAGAGCAACTGTGATGAAAGCTTAACAGTTTGTGAGTTGAAATGAAGAGGATACATAGTTTATTTATTCTACTAGTCTCCCTACATCACTGAAGGTATAACATTTTCAAACTAAAAATCACTAGCAAAAATTGTGTCACCTATCAGAGCTTGATAAAAAAAATCCTAGGTTAAAAAATGTGGATTTTATGTAGTGGTCTGATGGTAAGCACAGAATACTTTTAAGTCTCCAGGGGAAGAAAAAGCCCTGGTTTGTAATGTTTCTTGTATTTTATGGTATAAATACTTCTACTATGGTTATTTTCAAACAGTGAATGCAATAATGGGAAGAGATGTTCAAGTACCACACCACTGTATAGTATTTCTACCACACAGAGATATAAATAACTTCAATGGCATAATTAATGACAAAAATGTGGTAAAAAAGTTGGAAAGTAGTGAACTTTGAGTAGGTATTGCCTCTGGCTTTTAATATAACTTATTTAAGTATAGGTTTATACTATAGAATTTTTAATAGTGGGTGCATTTTAAAATGACCATGCAAAATTCCCCCAAATTTAATGATTGGCTTCCAGGAGTGATACAAAACCTGCACACTACTGATCTGACTCCTTGAGAAGCTTCCCAGAGGAGGAAGTAGAACCTGACAGTGCAACAAGTTTGACATGTAACAACTCCACAACTTGGGAGATCATAAAGAGGAAAAACTGGCTACAAAAGAATGGTGGATCCCCTCACTCCACCAGAAGTGAAGTTCTGCATGATGTATTGAACCCTTCATATGCCAAGCACGATTCCTAGTGCTGGCTCATTAGAGCAATGAACAAGACCCAGGTCATCTCTCTCTCCTGAACTGACTTGGCAGTAACCCATTTTTGTTTTCATGTGACCCATTCCTTATATTTTAATTGCTGACTCAGAACTTGGAGCTTCATGGCTCCAAGACGAAGCCATGTTTATTCTCGGAATATAACTTGTCTACTCTGATTTCTCTTTAAAATATTTACATACTTCTTTTTCCAGGGAATTCTCAATTTTTCTAATATTATCACTTTTCCCTTGTTTCTCATCACTAATTTGTCTTTGTATTTTTGTTTTCTTTACTTAAAAGAGACTATGAGTAAATGATGGAAAGTAGATTTTCATTTCATCATATTAAATAAAACATAAGATATTTCCTGATAACCTCAAATGAGATTTTTTAATCTGAGCAGAATGAATTAGAAAAGGTCTGTCTCTCTAAAAAAGTATGGTGGCAGCTGGGCGCGGTGGCACATGCCTCTAATCTCAGCACTTAGGGAGGCTGAGACAGGAGAATCACGAGTTTAAAGCCAGCTTCAGCAATAGTGAGGCGCTAAGCAACTCAGTGAGACCCTGCCTCTACATAAAACACAAAATAGAGCTGGGGATGTGGCTCAGTGGTCGAGCACCCCTGAGTTCAATCCCTGGTACCAAAAAAAAAAAAAGTATGGTGGCTGCCTCTGTGATTTCCAGTAGTCTTGCCAATCAGCATGTCTATTTTTAAGGTAAAATAAGAACAAAAGCAATTTAACACTAGAACGAAAGAGTTCTGAGACCCAAGAGGATAAGAATACCAGAGCTTTTCTCCAATTGTCCAAAATACAGAAATTTGTGACGTATTTGGTTCCAAGGTACAACATATTTCTATTTATTCAGTGAAGATCTCAATGAATAAAAATATATCAAACTTTGTCCTAATATCCATCCAGTAGAGCATTGTATCTGTTTTTAACACTTTCTGTATTTAGCATACTTTATATTTTTTATCACATGTTATATATTTATGGTTTTCTTGACTTTTTTAGTTGGGTGAAAATTTACTTAATGGAAAATACGAGCCCTACATGCTAAATCTCAGTATTAACTTAGATGCCATATAGTGAAAACTATTCAGAATTTTAAGAAGGTATTGATTTCTTCACTTATTTCAAAATGTGAAGGGGTATTACATCTTCAGTTACAATAAAAAGGCAAGAGTTTAACACTCCTTTTGTATGTAAAGTTGAAATTCTTTATTTCTCATAGATTGGGCTAGAAATTCAACTGGGAGCCATCAAAGCATAAATTTTGTCTAAAATCTTACATATTGACAGGCATTAAACTGTTCTTTTGCATCTCTTTCTAAGTGGAAACAAAGCAAATTTTGCAATGTGCTGATCAAAGAAAATTGCATAAATGATATTATTTTACATCACCTTTCTATTTTATAGTCCTCTTACTGCCTACTATCAGCTTTTCATCGCTATTTATCACCATAGCAAAGAAGAACTCCACTTCTTTTATATTCATCCAAAATAATGAAGATGTTATTAGTCCAAGATGACAAAATTTAAATTAATACCATCGGAAAATGTCTATACTTGTATGTAGGTTACACATAGTACAAATTGCAGTAAGGGATTTTCTATAACTTTTCAAATGTTGTTTAAACAAATAAAATCAAGAAATTACCCAAAATATGTTACTTAGCCAGTTATGGACAGCACATATCTTTAAAGTATTTTGATTTGGTATTTTCAACAAAGATATACTCTATGATCAGTTCATTTTTCTCCTTGCTGCATTTTCTTTTTTATACAATTAGTTCTTGTCTTCTTGTTCTTTCTAGTAATGCTGCTATATAGAGACACCTGCTGGGAAATAAATGAACAGAAAAAAATTCAAACCTGTGCTTTGAAAACAAGAAAAGCTTCCCTCATATAGTTTAAGCATACTTTTCTCAAATAATATATTTTGTTTCAGAGTGCACTTGCTTTGAAATATATTAAAATCCACCTACATCTGGAGCTTTGCTATTGATCTGAAAATCTCCTCCCTCAGCATGTGTCTTTCAGAATTGACATATAGAAATACATGCTATATCCAAAGGATATATAACCAAAAAAAGTAGCAATGAATCTATTTTGTTAATTTATTAGATGCTTATATGTGTTTTTAAAGAAATTTTACAAGTAAGTACTTTTACAAATGATTAGAACTACCCTTTTCAATACCTTTGAAACTACATTTTTATTTAATACATCTGCTAAATCAAGGCAAACTTCTATTATTGATGGATTTCGTGCAAATATTCTTCATTAATGAAAATAGTCTCTTGAAAGTCCATTTAAATAAACCCTTCTTTGTTAATTTGAACCCAAGTTAGTTCCTCCTTTGTGATCTAGTAGATTAAAAATATTGAAAATTAAATGTAAAAGTACAATGTCTAATAGTAAACCATCAACTATTTCAATTGTGTTCCAACTCCAGGCCACGCTTAACTTTTCTCAGAACTTTATTGATGTCCAATGTATAATAAGATCATAAGACTTAAAGATTATGTGGGCATATCTTATTCCTTGAGTGATTTTACAATTTCATTTATGTGCTCTGCTGAATATCAAATACTAGGGCAAGATTATAGCCAGGTCTTGGAGTGCGGCCACTACAATAGTTCTCAAGTGATATTCACCATAATTCAGCTGAACACAGACCAGTCATGTGTGGAGAATGGATGACAGCAGGATTTCCAAGCACCTGCTCTATGCTCCCAACCAGATAGATAGAATACATTATATGGTGACAAACTGATATCTGGCCTCCAACCATGTGGCAAAGATGCTGACAATTGCTTAGAAGCCAACCAAACATATGATTTGAAATGGGGTAAGCACTGCATAATTTCAGAAGGGAAGAGAACACACTCTGAGAAATCAGTGATGTAAAAGGAAAACACATTTTAGAATTGGTAGCAAATGACCTCAAAAACTCATATTGTTCTGTGCATATCACACATGCAAAACCATTCCAGTATCTTCAACAGCATCCTAAAGAATAGCCTAAAGGGTAAAGACATAGACTCTGAAGTCAGAGAAATTCAAGTTTGTTCTCCAGCATTAAATAGCTGATGCAAGATCTTTCACTACTCTAAAAAGAATTTTACTCATTAGTACCAAGGACATAGCAGTGGTATTATTGGGATAATGGATATTAAACAAGATACTATGTATACAATACTTACTGAATATCTAGTGTGTGGTAAGCATTCAACTAATATTAACATTTTAACATTGATCTTGAACAGGGCTGATTTTATTAAATCATTGTACATATCATTTCTATTAGTTTTGTGGGATTATTTTGACATTATCATTTATATTCTTGGGAGAATGGTGTAGCTGGTATCATAAATATTGGATTTTAGAACATTATCAAATTTTCTGGAAAAATCAGATTGAAGTTTGAAACACAACAGATATAAGTTTTAGGTAGATTGACATTACATATTTTATGTGTTATTTTCAATTATCGTCAAAGAAATTCAAATTCATCAAATTCATCATCCTGGTATCCTCTACAGATACTTCGAATATTAGTACATGAATAGTTTTGGCAGTTCAAGGCAAAATATTGAAGGAAATTTTAATGAGGACACTAAAACACCTGGAGATGCATCACAGTATGAATAACAACATTAGTGCATGTTGTGAGGGCAGAGATTGGAATATTCAAAGTATTTATCTAGGATAGTTGAGTTAATAAAGGGGGGAACAACTGAACAATTGCAAACTGAAGGTCCTATATAACATTGACAGTGCTCATTGTCAATTCTTGTGTAAACAAACAAAGCCAGCTTTGCAGAGATTTTACATATTTTTTTTGTTTTGCATGTGATTGGCATAGATGCTCCAAGGCATAGAGAAAAGAAGATCTTGGAAAAATTGGACTGTTCATTCTGTGTAATGCTAATCTGGCTTTGTTCCATGTACATCTTCCTAGGTAAGTGAAAAAAAGTATGTATGTTCTACCAAGAAACTCATTTAATGCCAATAAGTAATATTTGGTGTATATTTTTCTTCAAGTGATGGTACCATAAAGGTACAATCTTAAGGAAGATAGATCATGATGATAAAGACAAATGATACATGATAGACATATAGATAGATAAGTATAGGTATAGATTAAGATACAATATAGATAAAATAAAAATGAATAGATACAATGTTATCATTTTGTTCATTAATTATGTGATAAAATAAAAGATGGGAGAAAGTGTATGATAAAAGCCAGAAAGAATAAACCAGAATTTAAAATTAAGAAAAGTTTCACAGAAAGATATCAGTTTGGGAAAACTTTATAAAAATATTATTCTTGGCAAACTATTTCTCTTTAGAAGTAGAGGGCAAATTATAAAATAATAATTTAGTGTTCTGCTTATTACTTTAACTAAGCACTTTTCCTGCATGTGCTTTACAAACTGGACCCAGATATAAGCAAGACTGAACTCATTATTGTCCCCTGAAGGCAGCGTGAATCTAAATCAGCTAAAATATAAGGCACAGAGTAACTTTTGGGCCAGTAATAAAATTCATGGTGCTTAAATTGCTCACTTCTAATGCATATTTTACAAGCCTCAGAGGAAAGCTCTGAAACTTATAATATACCCCCCTTTTCTCACTACTATATTTGATACACTTTCAAACTCTGTAATACTTTGTATAGCACTGAAAGTTCCTATTTGAAACTGAAGGTGCTATAAAGCAGTTTCTATTTACAATAGCCAACTTTAGATTGCTAAATGGGAAGATTGAAGAAGAAAATGTGTCCAAAGTCTTCTGAATTTGGTATCACAAAGACCTTATTCTTTTAACATACTGACCTTATACTGTGTGGTCCCTTGACCTATGAATTATGAATGCTTCTTTACTGTAAGCATTTTAAGCCATTTAAGTAGTTTTTTTATATGCTGATTACATTTCCTTTCTCATCCATTTTTTCTTGCATTTCTTGCTCTTTGTTTGGCAATACGTTTTTAATGTTATCAAGACACGATCTATGGCCACAAAAGAATACTAAGCATACTGGTCTATAGAGGGACCAGTATGTGACCTTTTTGTATTTTCACTATTCCTAAGATAGTTTACCAATCAGAGGAATCACATAAACATTCATTAGTGGTAGAAAATCATCAGGAAAAGTAACAAATCTTTTGTATTCTGCTCTAGAATTTTGTATTCCTTTAGAAGAATGTTAATGGACTCAACTTAGAATTACAACGATCATATGCCACTAATTTCTATGATGAAAAGAAACAATCTTTGAGTGACATCAGAAAAAGTCATGTAAAATTTAGATACTTTTATATTAAAAATATGTACCTGTCAAAAGTGTAGATTAGGTAGAAAAAATAATTTTATTTTATATGCTGTGAAAGGAAGATGTGGTTATCTAAAATACTTTTGCTGGGCATAGAATGATATATTGATATATTTTTTCTCAGAACATTGAAGAAATTGCTTCAGTGTCTTTTAGTTTTCATAGCTAAGAATTCAATTGCTGCTTTTTGTTAATATTGAAATTTAAGTTTTATTTATTTATTTACTTATTTTCAATTGTTGATGGACCTTCATTTCATTTGTTGATATGGGGTGCTGAGAATGAAACCCAGGGCCTCTCACATGCTAGACAAGGGCTCTACCACTGAGCCACAGACTCTGCCCTCAACTGCTGCTTCTTAAAAGGGAATTTTTAATTCCACCTGTCCACATGAGCTGTTTCATACCTATAGCTTCACAATATGTTTAGGTGTGAACTTCTTATTTTTTCTGTTTGAGAATCTCTGGATTTTTATATCTATGTATAAGTGGCTTTCATCAGTAAGTCCTAGGATATTTTCAAGAAATTATTTAGTCAAATACTATTTTTCTTTCTTTTTGTTAATACCACGTTTTCATTAGCCACTCTTTCTATGTAACTAAAACTTTCCACCCTGCCTTCCATGTTTCGTAACCTTTCTCATCTTTTTTTTTCTTTCTATACCTCTCTTGAAGCAATTTCTTCTAATTTGTCTTCCAATTCATTAATTCTCTCTTTGTCTGTATCCAATCTGTTATTAAATATGTACATTGGGTTTTTAATTTCAATTGCTGTTCTGTCAGGTAACATTCTATAAATATTTTCAAATTTGCTTTTTTCTCTAAGTACATTATTGTTAGTTTATAATTAGTGTCTGATAATTTCAAAATTTAAAGACGTCTGAGTCTGATTTGTTCTCTGTTTTGTTGTGTACTGATTTCTAGTTCTTTGTGCCTTCCTGCCATGTGTGTCTGCTTTTTTTATGATATTAGCATTTTTATCAGAAATTTATTCATGCAAATTCCTAAAGACCAAGTAAAAACTGTATTCCTCTTGAGAAAATTTATGTTGCTAGTACAAAAAACCTGAGAATTCCATGAGTCTGGAATTATTTAAACTTCCTTCCTATTTAGGAATTTTAAGTATATTCAGGGAGGTATTTTTTACTAAATTTGTAAAATACTAGGATCTTGTTTTCTTTAATAATTTATAAGGCATATCCTTCCACTTCACTCTGAGGGGAGGCAAGTTTATTTTGTCTCATTCTTGCCCTGATATTTGGTCTTGCAGAGCCCCAGTTTCTTGGGTACAGTGTGGCCCATCAGCCTTTTCTTAATCTAAAACTTTAATTTCTACAATTTGGAATATGAAATGAGGTCAAAGGTTGAACTCAGTTCCATTTGATTCAGCAAATCTCCAGTGGTCTGGTTAGCCATTGTGGTTCCTGCACTCTATTTAGATTATTTTCTATCAGTATTTTAAAAATTAATTTTAAAATATACTATCTAATATTTTTAGTTGTTTATTGAGAGTGTTGATCCAAATTATATATCCTGGGAAATATAAACATGGAGCCCTATAATTCTCTTCTGCTCTACTACCATTTACAGTCAAAATGTTTAGTCAAGTAAGTTCCCTTTGCAGTAACACTGAAAGTTTTGTTAGGGAAACAGAAGCAAAATAATAAAAACTACACTGTAAAGATAGTGATAACTTTAATAGAAAGATAAGAAAGCAAGAATCTGTAAGTGTATTTTGTATCTGTGTTTTAAATTTAGCATATAAAGGATATAGATTTAAGTTGTGTTGAAAGATTGAGACTAGGCTGCAAGAAGGATTTGCACTTAAGAAAATAAGAGCGGAAATCTGTTTTACCAAGATCTTTATATATGTTGCCATTCAACAACAATAGCAGCTATTGTTTACTGAGTGGACTTTGCTGGTCAGGCAATTTCAATGAATAATTTTATATAACCTTTACAACTGTTCTGTAATTACATATCTTTCACAGTGATGGGATAGGTTTAGAGATGTTTTAAGAGTTACTCATGTCTGCAACTCACAGATGACACAACTGAGATGAAAATCCATAAAAATTTTCTTCTGGAACCCATGAGTCTTTTATGCAAGGACAGTGTATGATAGTGCAGGTGCAGTCATGCTCTCCACAGCAATATATCAGGCAATCTATTAAAGTCCTTCCCAGCTCTACGAAAATGCATATGGATATAGAAATAAACTTGGACATTTATTAAGGACTTGCATTTGAAAAAGAACATAAGTACTCACACACTACCTTGCCTTTATTGTCTTTACAGTATCATGTTCACTTCTTATTTTTTCTTAGGAAAGTGACTAAAGTGGATATTTCACTTATTATAAGCCAGCATTTCACAACAGAATTGTAAATGGACAAAAATCTCACTTTTTTTGTTCTTGGATATAGGTTTAAAACAAGAAAAATAGCAATATTAATTCGTCAAGACATATACATATATATGATATTATTTATTTTGTCTACACAAATACTAAATGAACTCTCTCTGATTAACCTTATGGTGAAGCATATGAGCTAATGTATTAATAATTGACCTGCTTTATTAAAAGAGCATTCCAAATATATCTATAATCCTCTTAGATAAAACAAAATTTTAAGTACTTATTTTCTACTCTAAGATTATCTTTTGGAGTTCAGCTTGATCCAATGAGGTTACAGACTAAGCAACATTATCTTAGTGTTCATGGAGACAGTACTTAACCTGGAAACCTTATGAAAATCTTATGCAGTCAGACTTGCATCTTCAGGCTGAATTTCAAGACCATTGCAAATATTTCCAAATGAAATTAGTTTGATTATTTTAATGAAAAATTTATTAAAAATACTGAATACCACCTATGAAATGATTGATGTATGGCATTACTGTTACATGGAGCTTGATTGATATTAAGATTTCTCCAGACAGGCAATCTGTATCATGAATAAGATTATTTCAAAAATAGTCAGAAAATGTGAAGGAAAAGAAGGGCAGGCTGAGATGGGAAGTGAGGAGGTAGCCTGTTTATTATGCAGCAAACTTAAACTACTATAAGAGGTTAGATAAACATAATTTTCAACTTTGAATCTGGGAATAATTTAGAAGAAATAATCCCTCAAATAAATCAACCCCTTCAGAATATTAAAAAGTAGGGGAAAAAAAGGTTAAAGAGCAATACCTCTTTAACTGACCAGTCTTTGGAGGATGAGAGTTAAATAACATGTTCTAAACATATACTAAAAACGATTCAACAATCTGTGACTCAAAGGAAAATGTGCCAGTCTCTGGTCTCAAGCTCAGCTGGGGTCCTGATCTGAATTTCATTTACAATTGGCTTATTTTTCCTGTTATAAACAAAGTTAGCAAAAGTTCTTTAATGCTTTCTGCATAAAACCATATTTTGTTTTGCTACATGTCCTCGAATGGAGAAAACTGTAGTGTATATTAATCTTCCACATGAACTATAAATGAAACAATCAGCCTGGGGATTTTTATCCCTACTGTAACCATAAGCTTAAATGAATCAAACAAGCTGCTCTAAGACAGCATGACTGGTTGATTTAAGATTCAAATGACTGAAAGAGTTCACCAAACTTATAGTCCTTGTTTTCAGAATACTTGACATATAGTTTTTCAAACCCATCCAAGCCATTATTAAATGACATGAAAGGTGTTCACTGCTTCAAAAGGCAGTCAACAGAATATTGCTTTTTTTCCCCCTCTGAGCTACACAGTCCTTTACATGGCACTTTCTATAAATGCTGTATCTTTTCTAATAAGAAGCAATGCTGTGATTTCAGAGAAACCTCACATATTGTAACAAATCTTTGGGCCTCTGGGCTGTTTAATGCCTAGCTTAGACTATATGCTTCTCCATATCTGTTTCTCTCTGAGTAGCTTATCTTTGTTCAAAAAAATGTTAAAAAATATGTATATATATTGTTCATTTATGGAGAAAAGATAAAAAGGGGACCTAGTCAACACCATTAGAAAGTTACAGTGAGGCTATTTAAGTAAATTCGTCCCTGGAGGTCTTTTTGAACACCTACAAATGGAAATGAAACTCCTTGAGCTAGCAAATTTTGTAGCTCTTCTCCAGAATAAATTCTTTCCTATTTGCGTCCTTAAAAACTCACTGACTAGATGTAAATATAAGAAGGTAATTTAGGATGGATTGCAGCATGTTGACAAGATAAGCATTTATGAGGACTCAGTAGAGGACACTGTGCAGTGTACTATGGAGGAGAGCCAAGTACAGTACCTGCTCGGCGTATGCTCCTAGGAACTCTCCAGATTCCCAACCTCTTCTTGTGTCTTCTGTCCAGTAGTTATCTCTTGGCCTCCTTCCTTATCTGGACATGAACACTTGGCCATTCACTTCAACTGCACATGCACTCTAGCCTGCCTCCTTCAATCTTCTCTGTTCTTTTCCTTTTCTTGCCCATTCTCCACAGCAGCTGTTCTAAGTCTTTACCCTGATTTTCAAGTCCACAAGCACAGTGACTTTCTCTTAGATTGTGAGCGTATGTCCAACTTTCCCAACAAATCAAAGTATTTCAAAAGAAGTTTTTCTCCTTTCTTCTACATAATTCAACATCTCTTATAATGAACAATTTTCATAGCCTGGTTTCATTTTTTGCTTCATCCATAATCCATTCCCTTTGATCTGCTCAAAGCAACTTAATTGATTTCTCATTTCTTCATCAGATTATTTCCTCTTATTTTGAAAAACAAAAGCAAATAAATGCCACCTTGATAAACATTTGTTCTTTTGTTCCATGCTTATATCCATTCATTCATGTGTCCTCTTCTTGAATGAAGAGTAGCATTCTTCAAACTCTGGACCACAAATTAATACCTTGACCCAACTGTACATCCGGGTTCTTTTCAGGTTCCCTAGATATTGTCTCCTAAATAAATGACTATTAATTCTTTGAAGTTAGCCTACACATTATCTCCTTGGGGAAATCATTTAGAGTTCTCTTCCTAGTCCATCCTCAGAAGAATTAATCACTTCCTCCATCTATAATTCTGCAATATGTTTTTGATTATACTGTGTTCATGTTTTAGTATTACATATGTGTATGTTTATTCACTAAGTTATGAAATCTTGTTGCCATGACCATTACCTGTATTATCCTTCCTACTTTAGTTGTTGAAATGCCTGACAGACAATAGGTGCTCAATATTTGTTACAATTAACTGGTTCTAACCCTCAAGAATTTCAAAACTCCCCAAAACACAAACACACAAAACCAAAAACAAACAAAACAAAACCAAGAAAGCCTTTTCTATGTCTTATGGATAGCTATATTCCATGTGAATGATCAAGTCCCTTAATATGATTATGTTATGTTTTGTAGAATGATAATAAATGAATTAAGAAAAATATCATTCCAGGGTGACCTGAAAAAGGTAATTGAATATAATTGCAAACCTCTAGCCTAAAAAAATATGATGTATTGTGCAGAAAGAGTCTTCAACAAAACATCAAGCCAGAAAAGCATAATGCTTAATAAAAGAACATTGAGCATCTAATCCTTATGGACATTAGCAACAAATAAAAGAAGGTTAGAGATATAGAATGAAGGAGGAAGAACCTTTGGATGCAAGTGACTGAAAAAGAAAGAAAAGGGAAAAAAACAATCAAAAAAGCAAGAAAGAAATATATATATATCTATCACACATACAGGAAAGTCAAACTAAACCAGTCTTTCTTTCATCCACAGGCCCCTCAAGTGTTAAGGGCTCTGTCTCCAGCTCTAAATGGCAATCTGAACTTGAACAATTTTGTGTTTCAAAAAGGTAAGAAATGAAAGTGATGCAAATTTTCTCTCTGAAGATGCATCCTACACATCTAAAATAATTGGTCTAATTGGTCAGAATATAGTGTCAACAACACTATACTTAGTTACAAATGAGACCAAAATAAACCAAACAAACAAATCTAAATCAAACAACAAAAATCCCTAAAAACACAAACACACAAAACCTAAAACAAAACAAAAAACATCAAAACCAACAAAAGCCTTTTCTAAGTCTTGTGGGCAGCCACCTTCCTTGTGAATAATCGTGTTCCTTCTACCTTTCCCCCCAAATAGGACTTTCTCTCCTTAACCAAGATTTTAAAGATAAGTTGAGCATTTGTATTTTTATTGATGAGAATACAAATTAACTCAGAAAATGAAAATATTCTTATAAATTGATACTTTTAGGAACTTTATCAACATTTATTGCCTATTCCAATGTTTCAAAGAGAAATAAAATACTCACTTTCTATTTGCTTAGTAATTTTTCATCATAGCTATTTTTCTCTTTTAAAATAAAAGCACTCATAATGTTCAGCTTAAAGAAAATTGGTCAAATTTAGTTCTTATCTCTGGGATTATTTAAGAGGTTTTTTTTTCCTAGTTCCACATGGATGGTCATATCAGCAAATGACACAGGAATGCAGGCATTTAAACAAGGAAAAGCTGACTCCCTACTTCTATTTTCTGATCAATGTGCTTTTGTTTAATGTAAATAAACAAAATAATTTCTTTCAAAATAACTATGAGCAATCATCCCTTATTAATCTCTGAAAGACTTTCCTTGCTGACATTATAAACCCAACAGGAGAAGCTACTAGCACAAAGCTCACAGAGCTCCCAACTTAACCTGGGAATTCCTCCCATGCTCAAACACTAAAATAAGTAATGTTTTGGTCATTAAAATCATTTAAGAGTAATCTTTTAGTCCTAAGTGTGAGAATAAGAAAAAGTGGCTTAAAAGCTATGTCATTATATGCTTTTTACAGTTGAAAATACCAAATAATTACAGAAAATAGAAATTAATTGCCATAGTAAATAAAATCCTATTTTGGCAGGTATAGTCTCTTATATACAGTTCTAATCATGGATAAATGAAAGTATATCATGACCAAAAATGGAATAAGAAGCCATATTAAAAATTGAGAAATTTCTTTTGGGGAATTACTAGCTTCAAACACATGTATCATAATATTATAAGCTACATATGAAAATTTGGCTATAAAAACAGCAAACAAATTAATAAAAACGTCCACAATCAAAGGTAAGATTTAGACAGGTCTCAGAATTTGAAAAGATATTTTGTTAATCTCTAGGGAGCTGCTTGAGAAAAGCAGAGTACAGCTCATGCTTATAACATTAAATAAGAACAACAATATAAAAGAAGTTGGAAATATTTTTGCACCTTATATTCCTTCAAGAAGCTCTTTGTAGTTTTATGTAGAAAACACATGAGCTATAACTTCCTTTGTTTTAAGGAAGATATTTTATAAAGTGGTGAAATCATTGTTCTGAGTCCTCTTGGTTTTTACATATTTTTCATTTATTTGAATATTATGACTTCAAGAAAGAAAACTATGGTGAATGTAGATACACTGTTTCTGATAGGCATTATCCCAGGAAGCAAAGCACTCTACCTGTAGACAAGGACTAGGAGGATTCCTGGAAGTGCATATTGGGCCATATTTCACACGGAGCCAGCCCAAGAATTACTGGCATACCATAAGAGGGTAAAACAGAATAAATAAGGAAAAAGCCTCTTTCTCCAAAAACACCCTGAGATAGAGATACTGAATAAATACTGCAGATAAAATGTTTAACAATTAAACAGGCATATTTTGGAAAATTACTAATTTGTAAGTCAAGGCAAAATTTGAAGGAAGAAGTCTTTCAGAAGTAAAAGATGAACCTCTTTTATCTCTAATTCTTTTCCAAATTCCAATAGAATAAGAGGTAAGATTTGTTTTGTTTTTAACAATCATCAGTGTGCAGTCAAAGAATATGAGAGATGATAAAGATCAACAGAACTTCATAGCAAGAATGAAGAAAACAAGAGGTAACCTGACTTGCCAGTCAGAGAGAGAGACTTGATCCTAAGATGTCAATGAGGATATCAGTAGCAACAGATATCTACGGAAGAGGGGATGATGATGAGTGGCTGATAGACAACATTTATTTTTAAGTTGATTTAAAAAGAAGTTGAATCTTCAGATCTCTTTAATCAATGCATGCAACTTTATGGCTTCTTTTTTCCATCAGGAATATTTATTCTCTAAACAAACTAAGCTAGAGAACCTCTGCACTGGCGTTCATCCAGCAAATGCAAAGGTAATGAGGTTGACCATACAGAAAACGAGGAACTTGAAGTCTTTAGCCAGAATCCTGATATAATCAGAACAATTTTCTTTTGGCTTCTGGAATACATGCAGTGATTCTTATATCTTCCTGTATAGAATACTAAAGTCTTTTCTGAAGCATAGTGACTAAATGAAAAGATTTAAAGTAAAATAATGATAATGGGGATTTTCTCCAATGACCAAACAACTTGGCAAGATCACCCTACATTGAAAGCAAGCATTGGTAACTCATCCCTCTATCCATGTGCACAAAGATTTCAATTAGATATCAAGGAAGAAGTTCTTAAATAATACATATTATTTTATTTATGATATTATATTATTTTATTTATAGCATGTATTATTTAAGAACTTTTCCATGTATATATACATACATACATATATATAATGTAAACATATAAGTAGAACACAATTAGAGAAAGTAGGTTATGCAGCATAATTTCTTTCTCCCAAAATAATGACATAATTCTTATCAATATTTTTAGAGATAAGAAGTAACACTATATTAGTTTCATAAAAAGATACTGTTTTAAAGAAGCATGAGAAAATACAAAATATACATTGAAAATTTTAAAAAGTAATAGCAGAAAAGCAAAATTTAGAAAGACTATGTTATAAAACTGAAAAAAAAATTGTAAAAAAGAGAGCAAAAAGATGTAAAGATGAGAAATGAGAGTGAAAAGATAAGAAAACTAATGGATTTCTCCAGAAGGTATAAGATTAAAAGTAAAGTAAATTTCTAAAAGAGGATAAGAAAAAAGAGAAGAAATCAAGAGAGAATTTTTTTTCAAATCCTTCAAAGTAGAAGAGGAGTTTGTATACAGAAAGATTCATAAAATTAGAGTTCAAAACAATGGGTAGAAATAAACTCATAATAAAGATGTCCACTATATTTCATAACTTTAGAGCTAAGAGCTGATTTTAAAAGCTTTAAAAGGAAAAAGAATAAAGAAAATGAAGCTATTAGATTTCTCAACAGCAACCTTTACTTCCAGCTTAATAAACCAATTCATTTCCAACCTAGAATCCTTGATCTAAACAAATTATCAATGAAGTGGCTGAATAAGGACAGTTGAGCAATGCAAGACTGATAAAATATTACTCCTGTTACTTAGAAAACCACTGGAGAATGTTCTTTACAAAAATAAGGAACAGCCGGGCGCAGTGGCACAAGCCTGTAATCCCAGCATTTAGGGAGGCTGAGACAGGAGAATCGTGAGTGCAAAGCCAGCCTCAGCAATGGTGAGGTGCTAAGCAACTCAGTGAGACCCTGTCTCTACATAAAACACAAAATAGGGCTGAGGATGTGGCTCAGTGGTGGAGTGCCCCTGAGTCCAATCCCTGGTACCAAAAAAAAAAAAAAAAAAAAGGGAACAAACCAATAAGAGACAAAGTTATAAGATGCAGAAAATAGAATCTCTATCAAAAAAGCCCACCAAGATTATAGTCATGCAACATATTTTAAAATATACGCATATATAGGCCAACCACAATGTAACATATTAGAAGTTTCAAAGAATATTTATAAGCAATTAAAATTTATAGAATCCCTGCTATTTTTAATATATTGAATAAAATATTTACACAACTAGTGGAGTGATAGGGATTATATATTTTTAAAAAATAAACAAATAAGCATAGAAGCAAAAAAGAACTTATACTGCAAAAGAGTAAAAAGTTTTGAAAGAAAAGAAATTTACTTGTACATGTGTCAGCTTTGAATGCAGTTAGTAAAACTGTAGCAAACAGGCAATGTTGAAATAGCAGAATTGGAATATTATAATATCGACCATATAGAAAGTCAGGAATTGCATGTATTTGTGTTAAAACGAGGGATGAAAGAATATATCAATGTCTTCTATAATAAGTAGAAATCTCTAGACACATAAAATATTAAGAATATCATTTTATTATTCATCTGTCACTATAACAAAACACCTGAGTTAGAAAAGAAGATTATTTAGCTCACAATTTGGAAGGTTCAAAGTTAAAAATCACATAGCTCCTTTTGCTTGACTTCTAGTAAAGGATTAATGGCAGATGGCACCACTTAGTAATCAGTGTGTGAGAGAAGAAGCAACATGTGTCAAAACAGGAAGCAATAGAGGGTTTACATAAGGCTCAATATTTTATAAAAATTCTCTAATGAGAATTAACCCTGGTGTCCTAAGAAATACCCTAATCCCTTTCAAGGACACATGCACAATTGACCTAAGGACTACTCCCCAACTAGGCCCCAACTCTTGATTCTAAGCTATTTTTAGCTGATATATAAAAACATAAAATAGTACATATTCATGGGGTATCTTTTTGTGTTTATGTATACATTACAAAATGTTTAAATCAGGTTAAGTATATTTATCTCCTCAAATGTTTATCACTTCTTTATGAGGTAAGCATTCAGAATCCTATCCACCTTTCTGAAATGTGCAGTACACTGGTTATCGGTAGTCACCCTACTGTGGAATAGTACAAAAGAATCCCTTGTTCCTGGTCAAATAAAATTCAGTACACATTGGTTAAAATGATGCCTTCCTTGCCTCATCCCTATAGTCTCAACCCTAGTAACTACCATTCTATTCTCAGCTTCTATGAGATCAACCTTTTCAGATTCTGCCTACAAGCAAGATCATGTAGTACTTGTCTTTCTGTGCCTAGCTTATTTCCTTCCCCATAATGATCTCCCTTTCCATCCATGTTTTAATAAATGGCATGATTTCATTTTTTTGTGTCCAAACACTATTCCACTATGCATGAGTACCACATTTTCTTTATCCATTCTTCAACTGATGGCTACTTAGGTTGTTTCCATTGCTTAGCTATTATGGATAGTATGGAAATGAAAACAGGAGTGCAGAGGTCTCTTCAATAGACTGATTTTACTTCCTTTGAATATATATCCAACAGAGAGATTACTGATCCTATGGTAGTTGTATTTTTAAATTGTTAGAAATTTCATAATATTATTTTCATAATGACCCTTATCATTTACATGGAGATAGGGTTTCCTTTTTTCCTAACCCTCACTAGCACAAGTTATCTTTAGTGATTTTGACAATAGCCATTCTTACTAGTGTGAAGTGGTATTGATTTGAATTATCATGATGATAAGTGATGTTGAGCCTCTTTTTTTATGTACCTGTCAGTTATTTGTATGTCTCCTTTTGAGAAATGTCTATTTAGACCAATTGCCCATTTTTAATTGAGCTCTTTGTTTTTAAGTATAGTTGTTTGAGATCCTTTTGTATTATAAATATTAACCCTTTGTGAGATTTAGAGTTTCAAAATATTTTTCCCATTCAGTAGGTTGTCTTTTCTCTCTTGTTTCCTTTGCTGTACAGAAGTATTTTAGTTTGATATAATTCTATTTAAATATTTTTGCTTTTGTTTTCTGTGCCTTGGAACTCTTTTCCAAAACATCCTTGGTCATTCCAACATCCTGACATGTCCCTCATTTTCTTCCTGTAGTTTCATAGTTAAAAGTATTATATTTAAGTATTTTAAGCATTTTGTGTTTACTGATATGAAGTGGAGGTCTAGATTCACGATTTTGCTTGCAAATATTCAATTTATCCAGTACCATCTATTGAAAAAAACTGTCCTTTCTCTAATACATATTCTTAGCACCTTTGTTGAAAATCAGTTGGCAGTAGGTGGCTGAGTTTATTTCCAGACTCTCTATTTTGTTCTATTGGTCTATATGTCTGTTTTTATGCCCATATCATACTGTTTTGAAGTCAGGTAATTATAAGGCATACTGTTTTGCTCTTTTTGTTCAAGATGGTATGTTAGTCAATTTTCCATTATTCTGACAAAAATATCTAAAAGCAATCAGCTTAAAGGAGAAAGCATTTATTTTGGCTCACAGTTTCACAGGTTCCAGCCCATGGTCACTTGGCTCTATTGTTTTGGGCTATGTGGTGAGAAAATATCATGGCAGGGGAGAGAGAGAAAGAGAAAGGGACTCAAGACAAAATATAACCTTTAAGAGCATGCTCTCAGTGACCTACTTTCTTCAACTAGGCCACACTTCTTTCTAAAGCTTTCATCCCTTCCCAATGACCCACCAAGATATTAATCCATTGATGAGGTTAGAGTCATCATTATCCAATCAGTTCCCAAAGGTTGCACCTCTGAACACCGGAGCATTGAAGAACAAGCCTTCAACACATGAGTTTTGGAGGAAATTTCAGATCAAAATCGTAACAGATGCTTTGGTTACTTGATGTTTTTCATGGTTCCATATGGTTATAGTATGGAAATGAGGCGTTCCCCAAAAGTTCATGAGTGGGGAAATACAGGAATGTTCAGAGGGGAACTGATTAGATTATGAGAGCTTTAATCTAATTGATGGATTTGTAAATTTGAAAGGACTATTGTACTATAGTCAGATAGGATGTAGCTAGAGAAAGTAGATCTCTGGAGCATATCTATGGGGTTTATATTTTGTCCTTGGTGTCTAGTGAGACACTACCCCCTCCCCACTTCATGACAGCCATGAGCTGAGTTTTCTTTTGCTATGTACTTCAACCATAATGTTGTGCCTCACCTTGGGCCCAGAACTATGGAGTCAACTGACAACTATGGAAACCTCTAAAACTGTAAGCCCAAATAAGCTTTCCTCTAAACTATTCTGGTTATATATTTTGATCATGGCTGTGAAAAACTGACTAACACACATATAAATTATAGAAAATTTTTTCTAGTCTATGAGAAATGTTGTGATGCTTTCACAGGGATTGTAAGGAATCTACAAATCATTTGGGGCAATATTGATTATTACACTCCACGAATACGGGAAGTCCCTTCATCTCTAGTATTATCTTCAATTTTTTTCATCAGTGTTTTATAAATTTTATTGTAGATATCTTTCATCTCTTTTATTTGTACTTTTTGTAGCTACTCTACATGAGATTGATTTTTCGATTTCCATTACAGATAATTCAGCAATGGCATATAACAATGCTGATTTTTGTATGTTGATTTTGTATCCTGTAACTTTGCTGAATTGATTTATTAGTCTTAATAGTACTTAGTGGATTTGGAGGGCTCTTCTCTATATAAGATTATGTCATTTGCAAACACTAACAATTTGAGTTCTTTTCCAATTTTGATGCCCTTTATTAATTTCTCTTACTTGATTTCTCTGGCTAGAAATTCTAGCATGATATTAAGTAAAAGCAATGAAAATCTTTTTGTTGTTACAGATCTTAGAGAGAAATCTTTCATCTTTTCCCCATTCAGCTTAATGCTTATTGTTGGTTCATTGTAAATGGCCTTAATCATGTTGAGGTGAGTTCTTGATACACCTGATTTTTTCATGCTTTTATCATAAAAGGATGTTGAATTTTATCAAATGCCCTTTAGATGACTATATGGGGTTTGTTTTTTCTTCCTTCTGTTAATGTGGAATGTCACATTCATTGATTTTTATATATTGAATCATCCTTGCATTCCTTAGGTGAAATCCATCTGGCCATGGAGGATATTTTTAATGTGCTGTTGAATTCGGTTTGCTAGGATTTGATGGAGGAGTTTTATGTCTGTGTTTAACAAGGATATTGGCCTGTAGTTCTTTTTTACTTTGTGTCCATATCTGGTTTTGATACTAAGGTAATGTTGGCCTCCTAGAACATATTTTAAAGAATTCTTTCCTCTTCTATTTTTTAAATATCCTTAGGAGAATTAGAATTTGTTCTTTAAAGATTCAGTAGAATTCAGCAGTAAAACTTTCTGGTTCTGGGCTTTTTCTTTGATGGCAGGCTTTTCATTACTTATTCAATCTTTTTACTGTCATTGTTCTGTTCAGATTTTCCAGTCTTCATGACTCAGTCTTGGTAGGGGGCAAACATTTAGGAATTTGTCCTTTTCTCCTAGATTATCCTTATTATTATTATTACTACTACATAAATTGTTCATAATCATCTCTAACTCACCTCTTAAAAGTTTTACTTCCGAACATCACCACACTGAGGACTAAGCTTCCAACTTATGGACCACATGGTCATACAAACCATAGCAATCAACAAGTTATTTAGAGATATAGATGGCTTATATCAAAAAAGAATTAAGAAAACTTAAATTGCAATGGGTTGCCTATTGAAATGGGAAATGGGCAACCAGGGGTAATCTATTATAATAAAATTATAGATGATAATACTTTACAAATGGAAAAAAATCGCACTCAGTATTTAAAATGTATTCTACAGATTCAAATTACTTATGTAAGTAAAGTAATATCAGGCAGTAATCTTACTTTTTCATTGCTGCTATTGTTATAAAATACCTACTTCTTGTATCTAATGTATTTAAAACTTATTCTACAGACTCATTTTACTTTACAAATGGAAAAAAATCAGACTCAGAATTTTTTTGATATACTCCAGAAGATGATAATAATATTCAAATGTTTAGTATAAAAACTGTGATCCAATCTTTATGCCCCATGTAGCAATTTTTTTTGTTTTGTTTTGTTTTTTGTTTTTTGTTTTTTTTTTAGTTTAGGGTAGAAACATGCTTATGGAGGTGAGAACCAGAGTACAAAGGTTTTAGGAAATAAAAATTTCCATGCCCTGCATTCTGGTGTAGCACTCCTTGGCTGCCCCAGTTGTGGCTTATTCATGTGGCTTTCGTCAGCTCTCTGGTGGGCATGGATTATAAGTATTATAACTGTTAGTGTTGTTCATGCAGCGGCTTTTTCAGTGCTTCACATAGTGCACAATTTGGGGAACCATGTGAATTCATCTAGAATTCACAGGATACCTCTGAGTATTGGGACCCAGGGAGAGAACTGCAGCATCAATAAGAACATTGCAGACAGTTCCCACTATAGCTGTGTCCACCGGGGTCAGGATGTCTTACTCTCTCTTAGAAGCTGGCACTGCAGAGAGTCGAAAGAGCAGCATCAGTCTTGAACAGTCTGAATGGCACAACTCTAACCTGTGAGAGCTACTGTATGGGTTATGCCCAGCAAAACCATGGGGGCAGACTTCCCAGAGCCCACAGAGCCCAACACCCACCTCAGTGTAAATGGAAGTGAAATTTAAATGAATCATTAATATTTAATATTGTTTACCTGGTTGGGTTGTGGGTTTGGTTTGGATCAGGTACCTTTTTCTTGCTTCCTATTTCTCCCTTTTGGAATATAAATGTCTGTCCTATGCCTGTTCTAGCACTGTATTTAGCAAACATATAATCTTTTTTTTAATTTTACAGGCTGTCAGCTGGAGAGAAATTTACTTCAGGATGAATCATATCTTCAGACTTACCCATATAAGATTTGGATGATATGGAGATGAAACTGTAGACTTCAAATGTTCGAGTTGATGCTGGAACAGCTAAGACTTTGGAGACTAAAAGGATAAGATCAATGTTTCTTTTATGTGATAAATATATAAATTTTGAGGGTTTAGGGGTTAAAATTATTAGAATGTTTCCCCTCCAATTTTATTTTGAAAGTTATTATCAAAAACAAGCAAATAAATGACAAGAAATAGATGGCAAGTATTGGTGAAAGCATAAAGAAATTGGAACATGTCTTCATTGCTTTTAGGTATATGAAATGGTATTGTTTTCTGATTCAGAAAACAGTATGGTTTAAAAAAAAATCAAACATATAATTGCCATAAGACCCAGCAATTATACTCCTGGGTTTGTATCCCAAAAAATGAAAGCAAAGACACAAACAAATATTGTGCACCCATGTTTATAGCATCATTCACAATACCCAAAATGCAAAAGCAAGACAAGTGTCCATTGGAAAATGAACAGAGAAAATATAGTATATATCTACGATGGAATATTATTAATTTTGTCTTCATCCATTTGTGTTTTCAATTTTTCAGCTTTTTCTGTTCCCACAACATATCCCTGAGATTCACCCTGAGGCCATTGTCATGGTTACGTTTCCTTTTCTTCTTCTCTCCACCTTTCAATATATTTGTGTTTTAGTTGAATTTATTAAGAAGAATGGAGTGTATATTTCATCTTCCCAGATGTAGGATGTATTTATTTTTACCTGTACTTTTTCATCCCCTAATTTCTAAGAATTTAAGAATCCTTGGGTGGTTGTTTATTTTACTTGACTCTTTTGTTGACTGATAAGATGGAAGATGACAGTGAAAATGAACAACTATAATAAATATCAAATTCTAAAACAATTTAGTGAAAACCACCTCCTGAAACATAAAAGCACCCATGACTCCAATGGCTTTGTGGTTCATTGTGTTTAGGCACTCTGCAAAATCCTAACACATTAAGTTTGTGGATGAAGGGTTAATATGATACCAAAATGCATTTATGGTTTAACAAATCAATATTCTATTAAACTGCATACATGAAGACTCATTATACTATTCTCTCTGTATTTCTGTGATTGAAAATTTCCATAATAACAAGTAAGGAAAACATTCTGTCAACAGAAAATGAACAGAGACGTTCTTTTGATTAATAGCCCTGTATTTCCAAAACTAAAGAAGCCTGATGTCTGAAAGAAATTTCAGTAAACTCTTTGGCACAATATCAGGCAGTAATCTTACTTTTTTATTGCTGCTATTGTTATAAAATATCTACCTCTTGTATCTAATGTATTTAAAACTTATTGTAATTTTGCTTTAGGTTTAGTAATTTTGTGGTTGAAGAATAGAAAAGAAAACATAAAATGTCCTATTCAAAATAAGTGATATAAAGTCCTCTACATCAAAGATTTAACTGGGGTGCATGTAAAGGACTATTTCCATCTATTTTTGTCACCAAATTAATTTCCATTCATTACATATAACATTGGTACTTTTTCCAGATCATTGACTTAAAAGTATATTCAGCAACTATTTTTTCATATTATCTTCCATATTGCTCTTGATTGTGAATTACCTTTTACAGTCTTGGTAAATTTTAGGGTCTTTGTTTTTGTTATTTGATTTGGCATGATTTTCTTGCTCTAGTTACTACAAAAATTATGTTTGGAAGAATTAATTAAATTTTAAGAAGCATTTTGTTTTGAATTAAAAGAGAGTTTGGAGGCAATGTAAACTTTGAATACTATATTTAAATGCCCAGAGAAGTGACTTAATTTGTAATAAAATGGTAACTAAAAAATTTAGAACTGCATGTGTAAAAATTTAGAGAGCATCTTGATTGAAGCCTTTCTGAAAACTTGGTAAACATTCACTTGCCAAAAGTAAAATGTCTTCCTGACAAGACAGATTCCTATAACATGAACTCTACATAGTGTTCATGTGTAAATATATCCTGCCCTGCCCAAGAATATAAAACTAAAGTAACTATTTAAAATATGAATAATAACAATAACTCGTGCTGATTGAGTAAGATGTATCATTTATTTTACATATTAGCCATATTCTCATAGTCCCAGGAACCATCTAGTGATATGTAGTTTGAAACACAGTATCTTTTGTATAATTTGGGGATACTGAAAGACACACTAATTTCAAATTTTTGTTATGAAATGTTTAACCAACTCAATCTAAATTGAATGTTGGTGAAAGCTTATGCTTTAGAAAATGCACAAATATTTTATTTTTAAAATTTTATTAAAAATTTTTTTTCCAAAGATTGGTTATTTTTAAGTCTTTGATCTAAGATACCATTTTATCTAGATATGTTTGAGTTATGACAATAAGTACTAGCACTTGTAGCATTTATTGAATGCTCGCTATCTTCTAGGCTTGAAGATTTTTATATGTAACATGTCATTTGATCTTCCTTATCTATATTTCAAATACGAGGAAACATTTTCAAGAGGTAAATAAGTTGAATGACATGAGAACACTAATCAATGAATAAATGGTGAAATTTCCCAGGAAGTTTCCAAATTGGTTTCTTAATAAATATTATTTGAATAAATGAATAAGTTAATCAATTCTGCTCACTTAAAAGCTACATACTGCCTTCAAATATTCTGTAAGAATTCAACTGCAAGATTTTTTGAAAACATCAATAAATCAATACCACAATGAATAAACAGTATAGATAGAAATTATATAGTATAAGGGCAGAGGAAATAATAAATATATGTATTTTATAAATCTTAACAGATTTTACTATGTACTGTGAGACTCTTGATTACTGAATCCAAGTCAAGAAGACTCTCAAGATTTATTTCAATTCTGATATTTAAATTTGAAGTTTGTATATAATCAGTTTTATTTTATAAAAGAATTAGTTTTATTCATATATTATGACGATGACAGCTTCATTTCAAATTAGCAAGTAATTTAGACATATGAGTACTGATATGATAATATTTACAAGTAATTTAGACATATGAGTACTGATAATATTTCAAGGGAAAATATGAATTATAACCTATGGCTATGATCAGAGAAATTAATTAAATAATTTATTAATTAAATGTTATGCTGCAATGTTTCAGGTAGGAGTTTCTAATGAAAGCATTAAGGAATTTCATTTCCTTCTAATTAAATTGATTATCTTAGCCTGTGTTCATGCCATAATAAAATATCTTAGACTGGGAAATTTATAAACAACAGACATTTATTTCTCACACTTTCAGAGTCGGAAGTCCAAATTCAAGATGCCAGCAGATTGTTGTCTGATGAGGATTCAGCCTTCCAAGCTGAATCTATCTATGTGTCCTCATGGTAAAAGGAGCAAAAAGGATTCCCTCAAGTCTGTTTTTAAAAGTACGGAATCCAAATCATTAAGGCTCTGTCTTGATAACATAATAACCTCTCAAAGGCCCCACTTCTTAGTACTATTGCATTAGAGTTTATCTTTCAATATGAATTTGTTGATACACAAATATTTAGTCCCCTCAAGTTCATGTTCTTCCCATATACAAAATATATTCATTCTCTGTCATCTGCCTCAAAATTTTTAACTTGCTTCAGCATCAACTCAAACTCTAAAGTCTAGAGTCTCATTTAAATATAATTTAAATCAGATATGGGTGAGACTCAAGATACAACTAATTAAGCAGATTGCTCTCCAGCTATGACCCTATTGAAAAAAAAATTATGTATTTGCAAAATACAGTGCTAGAACAAACATAGAATAGACATCTCATTCCAAAAAAGAAAAAAAGGAGGAGAAAGAGATAACTGGTTCCAAGCTTGTTCAAATGTAACATTGTATACACGTTAAATCTAAGGGATTTGGAATAATCATTTTTGCTTTGCTGTTGCATACTCCATGAACATGGAGGTCAGGTTGGTCCTCCTAGTCTCTGGGCAGCCATGTCCTCATGGGTTGAAATCCCAGGCCTGAAGCTCTCCTGGATTGGAATTGCATGCTGGTTGCTCCTCCATTCTCAGGTCTCAGGGGCCTGCTCCTATAGCACCACTAAACGTTACTCTAGTAGGAACAATTGTGGCCCTTCTCCTGTGGATCTCAATGCTATGTATACTTTAAAATTTATACGAACATAGTCTTGTTCCCACAGCTCTTATATTCTGTGTTCCTTCAGAGTTGGTATCACATGGATGTTGACAAGGTTTACCCCTACATCTGTAGAGAGGTGGTCCAAGCCACACCTGGGCCTGTTTGAGCCACAGCTGCACTGTATTTCTGGCAGTGACCTAATCATCTTCCAAAAGGGCTGCTATTGGATTGGAGATAAGTTTTCAACATATGAGTTTTAGGATGACAGAAGCCTTCAAACCAAACAAGTATTTAATAACTGTGCATGGTTTGGGTTTTTATTGTAATGCCATTTTTATCTTTCATTTTTTGCATGTGTGTCCTAGAGTATCTTATATACTAAGGTCCTAAGAAATTTGGGAGAGATACTGTTTTTATTTTAAAAATCTTACAACTTCTTTAAGTCCAGAATTATGAATATATGATGACCTACATTGTGTTCTTCCTTCAGCCATTTCATTTCTTACTGGCCTAATTATTCCTTCCCTAAGAACTCAAGGAAATAGTATTCTAATGATATTTAGGATGTAAAACAAAAATAAATCCACATATTTGGCAATATGATGTAGTATTTTGAATCTTAAGTATTGATACCCTAATCCATGTAGGAGTGTTTACATTCCACTACAACTGCCACTCTAATAAAAGAAGCATATTAAAAGTTTTGCTTAGCTCCTTAGAATCATACTACATACTAGAATAAGTTGAAATAAATATACAAAGCAACTAAATTCTGTGCTTCACAGTCTTAAGTGCAAAGGCATTTGAGGGAGGAGAGGTAGAAACCAAGAGAGCTGGAGTAGGCAGGGATGCTCTGAAAGGACACAGCCATGGCAGGGCTTTTGGAGGATGGAAGAACATGGTCAGGTGGCATGGACAGAGCTGGAGGCTTTGGAGGCACTGAGAAGGGAAAGCCAAGAAACAGTTACTGCTAGAGAGTAGATATATAGAAACGTGTGTCTGGAGAGCTCTGGATGTTGGGTATTTAGATTCAATTTGGTGAAAATAAAATAAAACTAAAGCCAAGGATTGGATATGTAAAATAGTGTGTGAAAAAGCACAAGTACTGATAATACAAAAGGTAAAATATGGAGAGTAAAACATATTTAAATGCATAAGTTCATGTTTGCTAACATGAAATAAAAGTGATAAATATTTATAGAGGCTGCCTCTTATTTTATAAAATCTCTCCACAGGAGAAGAAAAACATGAATTTAATTATGGAAAACAATCATTGAAAATAGTATGAGAAAATGACTGCTTTGTCTGGAGGGCCTGGAAAAAGTTATACTGAACTATTTCTGAGCTGAAGAAAAATGAATGTAGAATATTCCTTCATCAGAACTCAAATTTCCAGTGGGAAATTACCAGAAGGAAGCTTGTCATTCTTACTCCCAGGTCCAAAAGTGAGAAGCAAGATGTCTAGTTAGACACCCCTTATGGGATTGAATTTCAGCTATGAATTAAACTTGAAAATTATATAAAATAAACATATTATTGTAAAGAAAAATAACCTATATTTTAAAAAGAGAATGTTAAATAATAGACTTATTTCTCTATGATGTTAGAAACATTGAATAAAAAATAATCTCCCAGTTATTTTTAGACAAAGAAAAATGATGAGAACATGTTCTCTAAAGTAAAATTTAGAATTACTTTTGCAGGTGTATTTTGAAAACTTGAGTGAAAATGGAATAGTCTTTGGGCCCAAAGTTTTTATTTGGTTTATTTTGCTTTGCTTTGCTTTGTTTTAACTAATTGTGTGTGTGTGTGTGTGTGTGTGTGTGTGTGTGTGTGTAATTGTGGGGGGCGGCTTACAATTAGGGAAAATGCCAATTTAATTATAAACTTGATATTTTGCTGTCAATTTGAAGCAATTTTTGTCTGATAAAGTCTTTCTCAAAATAATGAAATCAAGGAACTCAGGAATAGGAGGTAGGGAAGAATTGAGGATAGTGGGGAGAGAAAACAGAACAGGGATTTGGAATAGTAAAATGTGTTACAGGTAAACATTCAGAAATATTTTATTATTTATGAAACAAAAGAAATGTCCAAAGGCCACAATTATATTTATAAAGACACACCAAATATATACCTCTCAAATGTAGACATTAACATAATGTGCAGTATTACATCTGGAGTTCTATATCAGACATGAAAATAGTCATATGAACTATTGAGAAGTTCTGTTCTAACTAGTTTCACTTTAAAAATATAAAGTAGTAAAAATAAATAAAAAATAAAAAGTAATGCTTTCCAAGATACAAGTCCTGGGATTTTTTAAAGAAGACTTAATGAAGTGCAAAATACTGTATTGCTCTTGATTGGTTAATAAGAAATATTTAGCAATGCACAAAATGTTCCAGTAAAATCTGTGCACTGTGAGCTCCATCAATCTTTGGAGATCTATGCTGCAAATTGCTTTATAGAACTATGGGGGTGGGAGATGGCATGGAGAGAGAGAAAGAGAAAGTGTGTACATATGCATGCGTGTGTGTGTGTGTGTGTGTGTGTGTGTGAGAGAGAGAGAGAGAGAGAGAGAGAAAGAGAGAGAGAGAGAGAGAGAGAGAATATTTGATCTTGAGGGAAAATAGATAAGTTTAATATCTCTGTTTTGGGCAGACCTCTATGTGTGACTGTTGCTGAGCTTCAGGGATGAGTATCATTAATGTGTCCAGCAGTACAATCCAGTCCTGGAAAAGATGTCAGTAAAACATTTAATTTCCTATCCTATTTACAGACAGGTTTGCCTTTAACAAAAGAAGATAGTTCTGCAATGCTTTTCTTGAAGATTTTTAAAAGAAATATTCCTTGACAATTCTTCACTATTTCAAATTAAATCATAGTATATTTAGGCATCCAGTTCACAACATGAAAGGTTAACAAGGTAGTTGATATGAAGTCAGAGATCTGGAGAAGTATACCTATGCAGCATCTGAAAGTTGAGTAAATGCTGAGTACTTTTAGCATGATTAATTAGTCCAGTGAGAGTTTAGTATAGGTAGTTTGGATTCACCAACTTCCTATGCAAAAGTAATCAGATCAATTTAATTGTATAATATATTTTATTACACATAGTAAGAATTTCATAAATATTTTATAAATGGAAGAATTAGTAGTAAACAGTATTAGAGATAGATGAAAAAATCTACCATTATCATCCTATTTCTTTATGAAATCACTAATTTATTTCTTAGATGTATGTGTGGGTTAGATCCTAAGTTGTTCTTTTGAAAGTAATTCTAGATATAAAAGCTAACATAAATTCAAGGACTCCGAAGCAGATATTTGTTACAATTATTAGTCCTATGACTAGATGATATATCATTTTGCAACACAGGCTGTGGAATTCTTGAGACCTGTGTTCTAATTCTAAACTTGTACTTGTAAACTATAAGCTAATAAGCAAACAATTTTCTGACAATTGATTTGCCCAGCTATAATATGGGTAGTAAGACTAGTTAATAGATGTAAGTATAAAATGTAGTGTTCTTATGATTATCATTATTAATTGGTCTTGCCAATCTATAAACTATATTTCATTTTTGAGGTAGTCCCATTCATGATGTACATGTTTAGTCTCATCAACTCTTTCCTTCACTGATTTAAGAAATAATTAAGTAAGTGACAGTGGACCTCTAAGTAATGTAGCAGTTACTGTGTGGTACATGAGAAATAGGTTTCAGCTTATGAAGACAATTCAATTAGAGAATGGACAACTTAGAAATACTTTGGGAAAAAATAAGCATAAAAATAAGCATATTAAAAAGCAGATATGAAGCAATTGAACTGAAGGTAATATATTAACACTACTTTGTTTAACTGTAGTGACAATTAACCTGTTTAAACGATGCTCATCAATATGCATATTGAATCTACTTACTACCCATTATCATTGGTAGCATATGGAACAGGTCATAAAGAGAATCAGAAAAACAATTATAGGGCTAGGAAATGGTTCATATAAAAAAAAGGTTGAGTTATTTGTTTGGGTTTGGTTTTGGTAACAGAGAAACTAGTACGTAGTATAACAAGTGAAATAGAAGTCATGTCTAATTGGTCATTGTTATTATAGAATAAAGAAGTTTTATTCAGGCAAGCAAAATGGAAATTCTTCCTGAAGTTGATAATGCCTGTTGTAGGAGAAACTGTAACCTCTTGAAGGATAGGGAGAGGACCCTCTTATTAGTCTCTGCATCCTTACAGGTGGTGTTTAAAATATATTTACGGAGGGGGAAAATGGGAGACCATGAAACATGGTGGTGGGTATGGAAATTTCCTTCCTGATGGTGGACTACGGATTAGGGATGATGTTGCCAATTTAAATTAGTAATTGAAATTGTAGCTACTCATGGAAATTGCCTGAAATGCTTCTTAAAAATAGAAGCCACTCCAAATAAAACTAATGGAATTAGGAATCTAAGCATTTGAACATATTCTTGGGCACTGTTACAGTGGGTAATGCAAGCACTTGGTCAGAGCTGGAAACACCACTTGGAGGAAATACTATTAGGCTGGGGTTAGGACATTTCTATAACATACTTCTGGTAAACTGGAGTTTACTGGGTCACTTGAAATACTCATGAAGAAACTATGTTCAGTAAAACATATAGGTTGATTGGCCTCTGCTCTAGTTCTTAGTAAAAGAAGAAAGTGATGAGAAGCAGTAATGGGATTTTTCTCCTCTTTTCCCAGAGACTCTCACTGATCACTAATTTGAAACTTAACTGAGTTTACAACTTCAGAGGCACCTGTGCTTTCCCAGGGTCCAATATAACCCATTTAAAAATCTTCAGCCCTCTCTACAGCATGGGGAGCAACCTCTTTAGTTTCTCTATAGTAATGTGAACTTTTTCCTGTATCATCAAATATAAATATGTATCAGGATCATGCTAATTCACTAACACTGGGTATGCCTTAGTATATTCAATCTGGTGTATAAAGTATATGAATACAAATGTTAAATAAAGCCAGGCAGTTGTATCACACTCCTAGCTGCTCTTAAAAATGGGGAAAAAAGAGATTGCCAAGATTTTGTTTTCTTTAACCAAGATGTGATTACTAAGACTTCCACAGAGTTCACCAGGGATGTAGAATGCACTTAAACTAGTAGGTAGAATACTATTTTAATAATTTTTCTATCTCTAACAAAAGGTTTACAGTAGTAAAGATGCAACTTTCTTCAATAAAATTGTCCTGAACTACCACAAAATTATTTTCAATTTTTGAACATTTACATTACAGAATTATTTCTCTGAATGTCAGGTTCTAAAGAGACACAATGCCAGGGTCTTGACATAAAATGGCTGTAGCTCTTCTCTCAAAAATTAACAAAGCCAAATTAGTTTACAACTGTCAACTATCAGAATTCTGAAGCACTATTTATGGAAGAGAAGCTTGAAGAACACCTATGAGATTGTAGAGAGAACTTTCAGAAAAGATCACTCTATTGGTTTAGTAAGTGACCAGAGAAGATACTGTAGATGAAGAGATGGAGACAGGCAACATGGTTACTTTCAGAAATAGAAAATAGATTCTACTTGAAATGTACTAGAGATAAATTAATAAAGATGAATAGAAGAGATAATTCTTAATAATCTAAGTTCATGAAGAACAAACTATAATCTCTTCATGTATATCTCTTCATGTGCACATTGAAAATTCAGGATCATTACGTAATCAAGATGGAGAAAAAAATCTGGACATTGGTGCAATTAGTTGTGTTCTTAATATTAAATTATAATGCTCAAATGTTTTATTAAACACACCCACACTTATCTAAGAATTCTAAGCATTTATTAAGAGGACCTGGCCTTGCTTTGCTCTTACTAAACATTCTGTTGCTCAATTTGAATATAAGGTAGGAGATTATAATAGCAATAATAATAATGAGACAGAGCAGAGAGGACTCTGATAGCCCCATGAAAATTTCCTGCCAAAAGGGAGTTGCTTTCAAAGAATGATTTTGACCAATGAAGAGGTTAAGGAGCTGCAAATTCCTCCAAGCTTTCCTGCAACCCTCACATATGCATGTGCAAAGAACTCGAATTTGACTGATCTATGTCTGGGGTCCTGACCCAACATGTATGAGCGGATCACCCTCTTAAGTGCAAACCTCAGTGTCTAAAGTGAAGAATTTCCAAGATGTGTGTATAAATTCTGGAATCATGTTCCACATCTGACTGCATCTGCATGAGCCTGCTTTTTTATTTTATTTTATTATTTTATGTCTGTAAGCTTTTATCCTTTAAGCCTGGGGAGAAGACCTGGAACCCTGTCCGTTGCATGGTTTCTCTTAGGCTCAAGTACAAAGCTCCCAAAACTCTCATTAGGAGAGTATGGCTTTGCCTCTTCGTGAATGGAGCAAAAGAACACACAGATGAGCAAGTAATATTAAGACCTCGGAGCTGGTAAACACTAAGTGTTGTTAAACATGTATACTTTGTCTTTTCCCAATTTTTATTCCTATTTGAGAAAAAGAACACCATACTGATGGGGACCAATGACATAAATCCAAGTTTGGTGCAAGACATTTTACAAAGCAACTTTCTTATCCTCTATATTCCTGAAAGTCCCTCTCTAGAACTATCACCATCTTTAATTCTTACAGATAGGGAACTTAGAGAAGTGTGGTAACTAGCTTCAAGTCTACAAATAGTTGTGTTGTGCTGTCAGGCTCCAAACTGAGGTTCATCTCATTATAATGTAACTTAAGTGCCAGTCTATATAGCTTTTCAGCACACATGGGCTAATAAAACTAAAAAATACCCAGTCAGGACTACAGCATTACAGTTTGGATTTTAGAGTAATGTCAAAACATATCTGGATAGGCTGGTATGGGAAGCTGAAGTTGGACCTCAGCAATAATCAAAAGGTGTCCTATCCTACATCTATGCACCAACTATTCAAAACGAGAAATCAAGAAAGATGATGTAGCAGCAAGAGCAGTTTGTGTATTTGAATATGTGCGTACATATGCCTGTGTGTGTGTGTCTGCTGAAGTAAGGACACCCTATTTAAAGCATTATTCAAAGACAGAATTGGTTGGTTGGAAGAACATGAGTCCCCTATTTCTGAAAGCTTTCAAACCTAGGCTGGATGACAGTCAAAAAAGGACCATGGTTGGGATTTAAGTATTGCGTAGATATATAGACTGAATATTTAAGTATCTTTCCAATTCTGATTTCCTGCTGTCGTGGTATGCTCAAATGTTCAAGTAAAAAAGAATTCAAGTGGTTAGGAGAAGGAGAAATAGAGGGAATGTATATTTTGTAGTCTTCTAAGCTCACAGTAAATAGTTGGAAAATCTGTCAAAAGAGCAAAATTATATTAGGACTGACAAGCCTCACCCAGTGCACACCCCAGGCGATGTTCTCATGTCACTAAGAAACAAACTGGCCCACCCGGAAGAGAGCCTCACTAATCTTGATGCCTAGAAGCTTGAAGCCTTACTGCAGAAGTGAGCAGTCAAAGGGAGCTTGTCATTGCTGATTAGTTGAAAACAAAGAAAAAACTAAAAGGAGAGGGAAAAAGGAAGGATATTTCCTTGCCAAGATGGATCAGGTCCACCAGCTGAGCTCTGTAGCTGGAGGGTATAGTTAAGTTACCCTCTTTGGCGGTGGTCATTCCTGGATGGAGTTCATAAACTGTAGCGTAAAAGCAGGCAAAAAAGAAGTACCTTTCTTTCCTCTGAAGGGATTTCTGGCTAAAGGAACAGTGTCAGCTGCCTTCTGGGGTCCCTCCCCTCAACATATGTGGACTCTGACTGGAGGCAGCCAACCTGGGCTTCTCTCCAGTCAGGGGCATATGGTGAGGTCACAGTGGCTGAAGGGGCTGAGACAGACGACTATTGATTTCAGAGTCAGAGAGAATAAACACATCAAATGCAGGTGCACAGAAATGAGGATATTAGAACAGCTACTTGACTTTCTTGCTAAATTTCCAGGGATCTCCCACCTCTTTCTGGGTGACTTGTCAGCACACCTGATAGAATTCAGAGAGTGGTAGAAAAGGAGTAAAAAATAAGACTGAATACTTTCTAGTAGTACTATGAATTTTGCAGAGTGCAAGAATTGTTTTACACAGAACAGTAGTTTATGATTATTGAGGCACCAAAGAATAGCACTGCCAAGAATTTACTGAACAGCGGGGCTTTTCTGACAGGAACTGCGCAGCAATGTTCTCCCAGCAGCCTGACGTCATTCTGTGCTGGTTAGGGTGCGATTGGGTGGAGAGAGGCTGAAGCTGACAGGAAAGGGATTATGCAGGTATGCGAGGGCAGGCATACATAATTTACAGATGATTCCCTACAGAGTCAGGAATTATAGTTCAGATGAATGTCGCAGCACTTGCGGCACAGAATTCAGGATATAAAATACATTTTCTGCCAAGAAGTAATATGTTGCAACTCTGACCCAATTCACCACCCACCTAAGTCCATTAGGAAACAAATGAAACTGTCTAAATAAAGAGAGGGGACTAATTGAGGTTAGGATTTCCAGAACAGAGAGAGCTGAGACTCTAATTAAGGAAGCCTCCTAACCCCACGCATGGAGCAAAGGAGCTGGAACAGAGAGGACATGAATTCCTTCTGTTTTGCAGACAATAGCACCATCTGACAAGTCAAACATCTGTGCAAATGACCAAACATATGCACAGCCCAGCTTAAAATGACAAAGCATAAACATTTAATTTGGAGGTATGTGTGTGAAAGAAAGATCCAGAGAAATGGGGATAGAAGGAAACTGGCACCAAGGCTTTGGGATCCACCCTGAATGCCAAATATATATAAATCTTGGGTTTGAGGATTCCTCAAATGAAAAATAAATATAATGTTACAAAATCAACAGACATGAAATTGGTCACCTGAAACACTTATCAGGAAATTTGGCCTCAAGATTATTGCTATACATGATCTAGTGTTTAGAAAAGCAATAGTGGCAGCTTGATTAGTTATTTACCTTGCAACCAAATGCATTTGTTCATATCCTAGCAGAATCTACCTTTTCCCTTTTGCTTTGGTGGCTAACCAGCCACGTAAAGTAATTGTTCTCAGCCATTAAATTAAAAACTAGAGTAAGGAACAAAAGCCAAAACAACAGAGTTAATGAAAACCTACCGATGTTTTAAGTCATTAGATGGCACAGAAGAACCTCTGGTTTATTAGGAAATGTCACCTGACAGCAGCTAGCGTTTGGACCAAGTCTTATATCACTGTCCAGGCCAACTATGACAAAGCGAAGAAATTGCTTAAGCAAAAACAAGGACAATAAAAACAAAGGTTTTCTAAATTACTGTTGCCTGTGTCATTAAATTTCATATTGTGCATGGAATATAAATACATCACTTTGTTCTGCATGACAAGCAGAAGTGAGCATTCATACATTACTCAGCCACTTAATTAAGTGCCTGGGATATTTGCAGTTAGCAGAAACTAATAAGGGAATCACATTTAAATTCAAATCACTCCTCAGGGTAGCTGTCTGCAACATAAGCAAAGCTTACTGGGTAGATGTTCCACTAAATGCTCAGCTAAAAGCTTAGATTCACTGTATTTGTGAATAAAGAATAATTCTACTTGTGATTAAAGGTGAGAGTAAAATAAACAATTCTGTTCTGAATTTGTGAGTGGCATTTTATGTCCCCTGTTTTAAATACCCATTTTGTCTATTACTTTGTCTGCTAGAACAAGGGAATGATTTAGGACTTTGTTAGTGTAGAGCAGGAGGTTCCATAAAAAAACAAATGACTAGGCTGACCCCTTCCATGGCAGCCTTTCAACAGACCTGACAGTAATGTCCCTGGACCACAGACGTAAACAACAAAATTATAAAGTCTCCATTCAATAAAAAGCAAGCAGGAAACAAAGTGATGGAAGGTCACAGAAGGGGAAGAATGGGGAAGAGACAGGAGGGATCCATCTATTTAAAACAAGAAGCCCAGTATTCCAAACTCTGAGGAATCGCCACTGCCCAAGAGTGGGTTTATTTTTAGCCATTCATCTTTATAAATTTTAACTTTTCTGGACTAAAACAGTCCCATATGGTTTCAAATCTGCCCTTGATTCCAAACAGCCCCCACACTGAGCTTCTTCAGAATTTCAAAGCCATCTGGTCACCAGGGGTACAAGTGACCTCGCAGTATCCCTTTCATACAAAGTGTGGTTCTCAGGCTTAAGAAACTGGACTGTCAAGCCCCTAAGCATTACTAAGGGCAGAGGTAAAGGTGCACAGAAGACTTCAACACTACAAGAGAAGCATGCTCCAACTAAAGGCACATATGGAAATGTATATAATTTCACCTGCCACCCTGTATCATTTTGCTACAGAAAACATAAATTCCTAAATTCCAGATTGCATTTCCAAGTAGAAATAAATCAAAGGAAACCTGAATATTTTAATACTGCATTTAGAAAGAACATAATATTTTTGGTTAGATGGAAATTTGGCATCTTCTGTAGGTCATAAAATCTTTGAAGCATAAATTCTGATCATCACAATAGGTACTGTCACACAGCATCACCTCAGATACTGTCAAGGTACCATCTGGCATTAGTTATACAGCAGTGGATGGAAAAGATGTAGGTCTAGCACCTAATTCTTAACAGCACAGGGATCAGTATTTATACTAGCATTAAGAAACATCACAAGATAGCTCCTATGGAGGGATATGTGTGGAAAATTTGTGACAATTTTTACAGAAACCATTATCCTTTAACCATTAACCACTATATTGGTGAGAAGGCAAGGAGATTTACATTTTAATCATATATTCTTTTATACAGTTCAAATTTTTACCATGCATATATATTAATTTTTATTAGGGGAAATAGTAATTCAACTAAAGAAATTTACCTGCAGATTTTCAAAAGTTTCCCCAATCACTTCTCTTAATACCTTGATTTAAGTGTACTATTAAATATTCATTTGTATTCAATAAAATCCATCCTACCATTATGAATAGCAGCCTAAGTCTTAAACCACTCTTACTTCAATCTTCCAAATGAAGTGCCTCTAGGGACAATTTCCACTCAGTTCTGATGCATTCCTCATCAAATTGTTGAGGATAAACTCTTATCTAGAAAACTTATTTGTCTTAGATAAAACTATTTTAGCCACTTGAATATTTAAGATAGTTAGGAGTTGAAGAATCAACTATGATAGGCTAGTTACAGTAATAAATAATGCCAACAATCTGAGAAGACTAATGAAATAGTTAATTTAATTTTAATACCACAAATCAATGTGAGAATATTTACAGTCTGTGTTATATAATGGAGGTCCAGACAGGACCAAGAATTTCCACATTCAGCTAGCAGATGAGTAAAGCAAGGCATGAGGATAGGGTAAGAAGTTTTATGAGCCAAGCATGTCATTTGGCATTTGTTACTTCTAAACACATTTCATTCACAACACTAAGTCGCGTGGGTTTGCCTATCTGGAAGGGAAATATGATTTAAGTATTTGCCAAGAAAAGCTTGGTGAATACCACAGTAGATTGGATCATTGTTCTGATTTTTCCATTCATTCCACGTACCATGCCTCTGGTAATGTGACTCTGAAGGTCTTTTGAACGGAGTGAGCAGTATGTATCCTCCATCTTGTCAATAGTGGCTTTGGCCATTGAATTTGCTTTTGTCAATGAAAAGTTAACAGAAATCACAAAAGCAGAAGTTTTAAGTGTGCTGAGAGTGCTTGGCTTCCCTTGCATTCCTTTCCTTACGTTTGAGAACAATATGCCCCAAGAAAAATGAGAGAACTTGTGAAATAGAACAAAACTTGAGCAGATATGAGTTTGGAGCCAAATCTAGCCAACCTACAGCCTGAAACAGAACCTCCCAGTGTAGCACAGCCTACACTAACTAACCCACAATTGGTCTATAAACCTATTAGGTGGTAATAATTTTGTTGAGGTGAGAGACAGGGAGTGGGGGCAGCTTGTTATACATTATTATTGCAAAGCAGCTAACTGATAGAGACACATAGCAATCCTGCTTCAGATGGCATCTGTGAGCAATTACAATTTTAAAGTACTTCACTGAAGATCATTTATAAAGAATATTTCACCTGAAATCTAAAACCAAATATTGCTATACTTGAATAAATATTGAGAGAATTGTGAAATCTGTCAAAGTTTGTGCAAATGAGTTAACACTAAGAACGGTTATCTAGATTACACAGTTGTTTGACCATGTGTTTCAAGTATTGTCCTGAATCATTATTTATTATCCTTAAATGCCATTAAATGTTCATTATAAAGTTGAGTACATCTGTGAGTAGTTAATACTCAGAAAGTCACTTAAAAAACAGTGAAAACTATAGTATCTATTCAACTACTATAACTACAGATGATCATCTGATGGTATTTCTTTGAGTCTGTGAATTACCTGGGTTTCTACACTCTGTGCTCCACTGTAGAACAGTTACATCATAGCTGGTTAGAACAACAAAGGATGATCAGAAGGAGATTTGTTTTTATACCAGTCAAGAACTTCAAAATATTAGGCATTTGAAATGTACTGCCCAATTAAATCTTCACAATGTTTTTTTATTCAGTATTTATTCTTATCCCCATTTGTGGATGAAAAATTCAACTTTTAATTTTTCCTAATTTTCCAATATTTAATATTTTCCTAATTTTCCAATGACAAAGCTAAAGGATTCCACTTAAAACTAAGGGAGTCTCTCTCCAGTCTATATTTCCTCCACTGCACTAGGCTGTCTCTACAACTAGTATAAATTCAGTAACTTTAGTTAATAAAAAGAAAGCTAAAATATTAGCTAAGATTAATGTTAAGAATGAGAAGGAAAAATATATTATCTAATCATACATATATATGTGACTTAGCTTTGCTTTCTTAATTTCACAATGAAATTTCATAATAATGTTTGTTTAATCCACATGAGAGAAAACAGTCCATAAACATAGAGAATATAATGAAAGAAGAATTTAAAAAACTCATCTTGAATTCTTGAATTGGTTTATGTTGTCTTCATCTGATTCTTAAGGTAAATAGGTCAGAGTTTAGGAGAGAAGGTGATAGGTTTTGTAAACTTTATTTGTAGAATAAGAATTAATAAATTTCAAATACTTTTACAAACAAACATAAAAAGGTATAGAGAGCCTTCCTTCAATCTCTTTCTTAAATAGTGAAGAGAAAAAAATAAAGTCAATATATTACAAGTTTGAAGAAAATACCTTGCAATTTCAGAAGCTATTAATTTTAATAAGTAGAAAGTATAAGTTTATCCAATGTAACATAGCATACATTGCAAGAGTTTTTCTATACCTGAAGTTTACAAAAGGTTATCACTCTCTCTCCTAACCTCTGACCCATTTATCCTAAGAATCAGATGAAGACAACAAAAACCAATTCAAAAATTCAAGATGGGTTTTTTTTTTTTAATTCCTGAATAAGTCAATTGAATGTTTAAGTCAACACAGGGATGAGGGACAGGAGCATAGTAGTGACTTGGGATGGAAACAACACTCTGTTTCATGAGCTCACTGGAACTCGTGACACCTGCTCCACCTACTGAGTCAGCCTCCTGGTGGGTGGGTGCTGGAAAGGGAAAAGTGGGTGACAAATGCAATTTCCATGAACCAAAATAGGTTCTGGCACATTTAGCTCATAAGAAGTTTCTTGTTTAACTCTTCTGAGGAAAATCTGGAATAAAATATGTTTACCATACGAAGTTGTTTCTTCATATAAAAGAAACTTTTATAAAGGTTGAGATGCGAATTTAGTTTCTATTGCCACATAACTTCAAAACATAAGTTTTCTGGTTTCTCCATCCATTTCTAATTACAGCCAGTATATAAGATTAACTTTTCCCCCAAGATGAGCTTTCTACTTTTTAGTAAAGAACCATCAACCAGGTTACAAATCAGCTTTAAACAGGTCTTAAATCAGCCCAAAAGTTCAAGTAAGCTCTTTCCTGCCAAAAGTGCAGACATCTGTTATCTGTTCCTTAATTCCTTGTGTTGAAATTGCAACAGCAGAACAAATTCTTAGCCTCATATCTCACTCAATCAATCTATGGATAAAATGTTAGAATTAAATAATATCAGATTTCCTGATTCCTCCAAATGTTCATTTCTGGAAATCTCCTCTTAAAAGTTTGTTTTGTTAGAAAAAATAATGCTGGGATTTTTTTTTTCAGACTCGCTCCCATTCTAGTGAGGAATTGGGAATTACTAAATTTAAAAATGTGTGTTTACATGCTCACAAACCTCAAGGCCCCAAAGCAGGAGCTGTATCATCAATGATGATGCCCTCTCCACCAAGGCAGCCCAGGATGAGCTTTTCTATCTCTTGTCTAACTCTTTTGAGATTGTATAAACTCTTTTTTCAAAAAGACAGATACAAAGATAGGTACATAGGTAACTTGCTCCATTATATGCACTTAAATATGACTGATAATGATGATGACATACAGCAGAAAACATGATTTGGGGACATTATTGTGCAACCCTTGACCCCATGTAGAAACCTACAAATGCTAAATGACATTGCTAATGTGGGGTTTAGGTTATTTGAAGGGACAACTAACAATTTTTGTTTCAAATATCCAGTAAACTAAAATAATTAAGTTCTTTTGATAGCTGCTACAAAACACAAAACAATGTAAATTTATATTCCAAAAGAATGAATTTGAACTTTCAAGAGATAAGAATCAGTTGACCTATTTGCATAAAATATACAGTCAGTGTGTATTTATAAAATTAATGTATGAAAGTGATTTCACAATGTGTTCCTAGATCATAAGCCCTCTTTATTTAACTGAAATAAAAAAATAAAATGTTGTTGGCAGCAAAACTTGTGACAAATATTTCCAAATGGAGATTTAATTAATTGTGCAAACAATGTTTGGATAGCCATTGCCAAAATAAATAAATACCATGAAAAATGCAGGCCTTCCATGCAATTTGCATTGCATTAACAGTTCTCATTTTAATCATCCATAACCCTTTACTGAGAACCCATTGTGGACATAGCATTAGCATTACTCTATTTGCTACAGATGTTATAAACTATGTTATTTTCTCAGAAGGTTGAGAGGACAGAGGTGGACCTAGGAGAGAGGGAGTAAGAGGTGAGTCCTCTGACCTCTATTCCTGCTTTATTTAGAGCAATGAAGCATGTTAATATTCCTCCTACAATTCCATTTGTTTGAAAATGCTGCCCATCTATTAAACATGGAGAAAATCACACATTTCCCCAGAATTTACTTTTTATGAGAGTTCTGGTATAGAAACAGACATTTATCTGTCAAAATATGTCTGCTATCAGTCTCTTTTATTATTGAGTAAATAATCTAAATTATTGCCTAAGTAAAGTAATATTAATTTAGAAATAAATCCTAACTCTACTTATATTTTTTTACTCATGATGTTTTATATATATATATATATATATATATATATTTTTTTTTTTTTTTTTTTTTTTTTGGTACTGGAGATTGAACTCAGGGGCACTTGACCACTGAGCCACATTCCCAGCCCTATTTTGTGTTTTATGTAGAGACAGAGTCTCACTGAGTTGCTTAGCACCTCGCTGTTGCTGAGGCTGGCTTTGAACTCACGATTCTCCTATCTCAGCTTCTCTAAGTGCTGGGATTACAGGCTTGCGCCACCACGACCAGCACTCATGGTGTTATATTTTAAACATGTCATCCTAATCATTTGCAAAACTCCACACTGAGCATTGAAATCTTATGAAATTGAAACACATGCTTCTGTAACGAGATAATGACAAAACTCTATTCTTTCTATATACATTTTGATATGCTTCATTATAATGCTTTTTTTATTGACTCAATTCTACATTATATAGTTATGTTATTTCCTCCTTAATTTACTTTTGGCTACCAAAAAGTAATTATCATATTTATTTATTCCCTCCTTAATTTACTTTTTCCTACCAAAATAGGAAGTAGTTCATAAATATTTCAAAAGTAAGCTTGAATGGGATGGTTTTATTGGCAAAAGCTGAATAAGACACCATAATGCTATTTTGCGTTTTTAACCCTAGACCTTATTGCTGGAACAATAGCTTAAACTAGAAGACAAGAAATAACCATATTCTGAATAAATGAGAAACTAGAGCCAAACAACATCTAGAAGATATTTTTTTGCCATTAAAAATTAGGTAGAAACACTAAAAAAGGTGCTATGTGTGCCCAAACCTCATCATGAAGCACTCTTAGGAAGTACAAGGTGGAATTCTTGTGAATATGCAGTATGCTTCATTACGTGGAAAACAAAAGCAAACCTCAGAGAAATCTCTTGAAAATTTTTGTTTTGGATGACAGTCACAAACATTAGGTACTTGTTTGTTTGTTTGCTTTTTCCAGCTTTTAGCATCTGTGTTCCATTTTCCCCCACATTTTAATACCAGGTACATTAGAAGAGTCTTCCAGTGAGCACTGTTCTCTGTACGTAAGGGGAGACCGTCCTCCGTGCTCCCAGCACTTCCTCATTGCATGGATTTATGAAATAGCAAACAACATTGGAAAACCTAAAATTTTATTTCTACCCTTAAAAAGTTGGTTAAATGAGATTTTAAAAAAAGAAACAAAGACTCAACATAAAAGTGTTAGGGTCTCTTCAATCAACAATTTGAGTAGGGACAAAAACTGGCCTAAAAGAGTATAGGATACTGAGACAAATGATATCAGAGGTTAACCAAAGAAGACACCAGGTCCCCAAATACTGATGTTTTAGCAACACTTGGCCAAGGGTCTTAGCAATATCCCAATAACAAAAGCCTAGTAGTGAACATTAGAATCAAAATATAGACTATTTCATATCTGCTCAGCTATTTCCATCCAATTATTTGTTTTATTTTTAAATCTCATACTTAATAGAATACTTTCAAGTACATTTAGTCTAAATTTGATTCTGTTTCTAGATGTTACTATTGTGCACTTTGGGAGAATTCCTAGTCTAAATAAAATTAATGATGGCAAGAGGTCCTGTCTTACCAACCCAACACAATATTTTTTTTAGTCATATATCTTTGTGATTATGTCCTGAGCCTTAGCTGCACAAGGGCTATTCTAGCTGAATGATGTAGAGTTTAAGAAAGTATGTACAATGTCCACTGGGAATTGATCCAAGACCTAGATCTAGAATACTAGATACCAAAATAAATTGAGTATTATTAGATTACTAAATGACCTATTTTTTTCCTATCTTCATTTCTCCATGGAATTTAATGAAATCATTGTAATCAACTATAACAAAGAGAAGAAGAGAACAAGGAACCACATATATCTGCACATTCTTCTCTTGATATTTCTATTTTTCCCCTAAGTTCTATTGATTTACTTAATTAGTGGTCTGGATTCATCCTTCCCAAACATCTGTCCATGTCAAATACAAACTTTGTCCCTACATCCTACAGATCTGACAGTAAAATAGTCCCTTTTTTCCCTCTATAACAAAACCATTCTGCATGTCAGTCTTGACTTCTTTCCACTCTAAGTTCATACCCTATTCCTGAATGCAGTGGCACTTTTACACATCTGAGAGCTACAGTGACATTGAAGACATAGGAAAGCCATTTTACCAAAACTGTGCATAATGATCATTGATCTTCATTTTACTGAACAGGTAAATATAAATAATCTGAAAAGCAGGAAAGAGAATAAATTCACGTTCTCTTATGAAGGGTATATGTGCATGTTCCACTGCCGGTTCCTCCGAAATTTACTATGTGACATCTAGCTGAACTACAACTTGTGGATGTATCTAATGCATCTCTAGCAAAATGAGATCTGCAACAGTAACAAGTTTCTACTGAACAACAAGGAAATACGTGCTTTTAGCATAGTGCTAAGTTCTTACTAGGCAATCAAAATATCAAATTGATTGCTGGGCACCATGGCATATGTCTCCAAGGAAATAGTTCTACTTTGTAAACATAAAATGATCAATCTAACAAATGTAGATTGGCTAGTTAGGTAGGAGTGAAATTGTTTGAATTAAGTTTTGGTCAGAATATAATTTTTTAAAGCCAAAGGTGGTTGTTTGAAAATGTACTCCTTCTTTTATAAAAGAATTTTATTTCTATGCCATAGTTTTGAGTTAATCATGTAAGTAAGATAATTGTATCAAAATAAAGTTGATGTTCTCAAGTTATTCATGTATAATATAAGGGATACGCTTTTATATCCAATAGCAATGATAGAATCTATATTAGAGTCTTTTGAAAATTGGTCATCAAGAAATTAGAAGATATATCCTAGCAGTGGCACAACAGCTAGGTTTTCTAGAGATAGAAAGCATTGGTAGTATACTAATTTCATTGGCAAGATTTGAACAAGAGTCTACTATAGTGAGAAGAAATAAAAGCGAACAAAATTTAAATCTCTATAAGTACACAGAAGCCTTCCACTGCGTTACCATGACACCAATTTTGGAAATCCAAGTGAATTTAAATCCCGCTTCTGGCAATGTTATATATAATATGTGTAAAATGAATTCTCAAACCTTGAATTGAAAATTTGCTTTTCTTCAGCTCTTCTTACAGTCTGATAAAACAAAAGTCTGCAGCTGAAAAATAGTATGACTTGGAAAATAAACACAATAGATTTATGGTATTTTTATTCCTACATTTTGTAATCTGAGGCTCCTTTGTAGCCTTATGTTGCCAAAGAGAATAGTATTTTTCCAAAGCAATACTGGGAGTTGAAGCAACATTATAAAAATAAAGAAGTTCACTAGCATTAGGAAGGAGCTATTTCTGTTGACAGTGCACTTGGCTCTGTAGCTGTGTTTGCACCCAGTTCAACCATCAACCATGTTCTATTCTACTTCTGTTCCCTAGAGATACAACACAGGGAGTGCTCTGTTTCTGAACAGAGACTTTCCAGAAAACTGGCAGAGATCTCTCAGGATCAGGTAAGGAAGTACAGATAAATGCAAATAAGAACAAAGAGTCACTGGAAAAACATATGTGCTTTTAGCATAGTGCTAAGCTCTTACTAGGCATTCAAAATATCAAATTGATTGCTGGACACCATGGCATATGTCTGTAATCCAAGCAATTTGGGAGGATGAGACAGGAGGATCACAAGTTCAAAGCCAGCCTTGGGAACTTAGCAAGGCCCTAAGCAACTTAGCAAAATCCTGTCTCAAAATAAAAATAAATAGAAAGGGCTGGTGATGTGGTTCAATGGTCAAGCACCCTGGGTCAATCCCTGGTACCAAAAACAAACAAACAAACAAAACCAATTAAAAAACCAAATTATTAAATTAATAAAAGCCACTTTCATATCTTACACAATCTATAATCAAAATTGCTACTTTAGGAGTATCCCCATGTCTCATTGTCTTTAACAATCCACAGATGACAATTCAAATGAGTAGCTTGGACTCACTCACAACCAAATACATGAAAATCTTCACTTGAGTTTTCTGCCCCAGGTATTAGCATTTGAAGAATGTTAATACTATCTATAACTACCAGTTTCAACATATGGTAAAGGGTACTATATTATAAAGTGGTTTCATATGAGGGTATGCATGATCACAAATAATCTTGCTTCAATTTTGAACTTTTGTTTTGAAATTAAAGTTGACATTCTCTTTTCTCTCATACCACAACCTATTCCAAAATTTTCCAGAAGTTCCTGGGAAAACAACAAGGGCACAGAATATAACCATCCTAAAACACAACCCCACTATTAAGGGAATAAATCTTTTAGTTGAAGGAGTGTGGAAGATAAAACTTCTTGCAATTTTTCCCTCTAATTACTCCCATGGGCTGTGGTGAGAGAATGGAAGACAGTCTGGAACTACATTGTCCTCTCCTTGAAATTCGTCTTGGATCTAAAGAACCAAAGGGAATGAACAATAATGGTGTTTAGTGAGCATAAGTGATAAATAATCCACAAACCTCCTGGTTTATATATTATATATTAATCCTTGCACTAGTCTTATGAGGTGGATGGTATTTACCTCCACTTACCAATGATGAAACTGATGCTCACAAAAATTAGGCAACATGTTCAAGGTCACACTGTTATTAAAGAGAGGATGTGGTGGTGCACACCTGTAATTTCAGCAGCTTGGGAGACTGAGGAAGGAGGATGACAAGTTCAAAGCCAGCCTCAGCAAAAGCAAGGCATTAAGCAATTCAGTGAGACCCTGTCTCCAAATAAAATAAAATAGAACTGGGGATGTGGCTCAGTGGCCAAGAGGGCTCTTTATGATTCAGTGGAAGTTCTTCCTTCTAAGATTAAAGAAAAAGGATGCCCAGTTTCCTCTTCAGAGCTCTGATCAAGTAAAACCTTGAGAAAGATTTTTTTTCCTTATTTAATACAAGACTATCACTTGAAAAGATGGAACAGAATGGGGACTTTTGATGACATAGAGAAACTGGAGAAGGGGAAAAGGAAAGAACAGAGAGCCCCTAACCCTGTCTATTTGGTAAGAAAGAAGAAAGGAGGAACATATGAACCTCCTTCTTCCTAAGGACTCTATCAGACAAAGCAGTGTGAGTGAAAACCCTAAGAAGGAATTTCTTAGGGTTTCCTTTAAGAAGGAAATTCAAGGGGCTGGCGTTGTGGCTCAGTGGTAGAACTCTTGCCTAGCATGTGTAAGGCACTGGGTTCAATACTCAGCACCACATGTAAATAAATAGAATAAAGGTATTGTCCACCTACAACTAAAAAATTTTTTTAAAAAGGAAATTCAAGATGAGCCAGTATTCCCACTGTTCATATTTATCACAACTGATTTATAATTTAGTGACTGTAATATCTTGAGTGTCAAAATGGGACTTAACTGGTTTTAAAAATATTAAAGCTATTAAGTTGAACCATAAGAAAATACTATTTTTGTAGATTAAAAAAATGGTTTAATAATGACAATTTCGTATAGTTCAACCTAATATATTAAGATGTTAACATCAACCCAAACAGAAGGAAACCCAATGAATCCTCTGACATACTGCTGACTCTCGATTATTTTACACTACAAGTTTGGACCTGTAAAATTTCTCTGACCAAAGTAGATAAGCAAGTTTCCAGGTAGATCATTCCCAAAGATAGGTCTGTCCCAGAGCTCTGAAATATTATTCAGGAAAACAGTCCTTTGCCATGACAGTAATTTGACACACTGCAAAGCCAAACACGTGTAAACACAAGTTCCTCTTCTCCCATGCCAAGAGCAGTTTCTCAGGCTAAGCTAGCTGATGTGCTCTTAACTACTCTCACAGCTGTGGCAAGGCGTTAGTTAGGACCTCGGCATAATTTATATTCAGACAATAATTGTGTGAAAGTGCCAGTTTGAATTTTAAAGGGCAGGCCTTCGAGGTTTAGCATAACTAAGCCTGAATTAACATGTCTGCAACAAGGGCTCACCACACAGGCCAACTCCAGCGTACAACCAGCCCCCTTAGGTTCTCCACCACATGCTTGAGAGGCCTGTTCTCCACGGCAAAGACAGAATATATCCTGCAGGCTCCCTGTGCAGCAAGAGGCTGAAGCAGCATTTAAATTTGATCCTTAGAGCCAAGGGGGAAATACAAAGCTTTCCAATTTCTGGAGAAGAGTTGGAATGAATTTCAACAGATATCACTGTCATGCCTAGAAGAAAGAAGAGGCAGACAAGCCCAAGAGGAGAGAGTCACAACACATAAGAACTCCAGATCTCTAAAATGAAAATCGACTGCCAACTCTTCTCATCTGACAGTACATTGCTGTGTGCTCCTGGGAAATCCAGGTTCTTCACAGATGGGCACTTGTGCAATGATTTCTCTTCAATGTGCATTGGAAATGGACACTTTCCTACTCTGCTTCTTTACCTAAAATGTGCAGAGCACACTTAGCTTGCTAGGAATTGTGCTGATCCAAGAAAGAGAACTAATAGGAAACGAAACCTCAGGAATATGTAACAAGAGCCATATCAGTCTGGAAACGATAATTCTGATAAGGGTAACAAATCTCAATTACACAGAACATAGACAACTAAGACATCATTTAGAGGAAATTTACAAGGGTTAAATCAGAAGAATTTAAGTGAATTTATAACAGTGGCTACCTATAACTATTTAAGGTTTTTTATGTTTTTCTGAAAGTGTATATACCTCAGTGGTTGCCTATACCTTCCTACTACCTCTATCTCTCCCCACCTAAACTGTTAGATTTTTCCCTCTTCACTTAAAGAAAGAACTCTTGAAATGGTTCTTTTAAGGTTTAGATATCAACATATTACTCTAAATGCAACCTGGATTTATTTACAAGTGGTTTCTTTGGAATGGTCCTATGATTTATATATCTCATTATGACTTAGGAAACTAAAGCAGAGTGGATAATTGGTTAATCAAGTTAGTAAGTGAAGAGAGTCCAAGATTACATTTCAGAGCCTACTAAAGTAATAACATTTCTTTCCCTCATTATAACTGAAATCATATACATTTTGATCTGATTTCTTCGGTGTAAATTTTTCCCAAAGAAGGGGAAGTTGAGTGGGTAAAAGGAGAAAGTGTCTTTATGCCCTCTGGGTTCAGACCTGTGACAAACTGCTCTTTGAAAATTATATTACCAGATTCTTCCACACCAAGGGACTAAACTAGAACCTCTATGTGTTATATGATTAAATTATGCATGACTAAAAAGAAATAAATTTTTTTCTTTTCCAAAATTCATCTAATAAAAATTGATCTTCCCAGTTTTGCTCATATTGACTTTTGTTCTCTAATGCACTTACGTCTAATCTTAGACGTTATGGTTTAGATATACTTTTTTTTCCAGTTAGGTACCTTTTGGTCCACATTTTGATAAAACATGCAGATTTCCCTTTAGGAAAGTTGAGTGCAATGTATTTTTATTCCCATTTTCCCAATCCTTATATTCATACACTTTGCAGTTCCTCCAATAGTGGACAGAGTACACTTCCTACCTCACCGATGTTGAGTTTGGCAATATTATTCACTTTGATCCATGGAATGTTAGCAGACAAGACATGAAGCTTGAGACACACTGTAGCAGAAGCCACCAGTTCACCTCAACCACTGCATGAAAAGAAGATGCCTCAGGGAACACACAGGCCCTAAAACAATGATGGACACAGGGAGCTGAGTTAAAAGAACACCTGGTCTGGAGACAAGCCTTGATGAGCCCCACCAAGATTGACCACATCCCAGCTACCCCAAAGAGACATTACTAAGAAATAATGCTTTATTGTCATGTGACAACGACATTTTGTAATTGTTTGTTATTCAGTACTATGGCCATCATTTCTAATTAAACCAACTCTTACCTTTGTGATTCCTTGTGAGACTTTCAATAAAGATTCTCTGCTTCCACTAGATAAGAAATGGGCAATAGACCAAAGCTAGGTCAATGTGACCCTCTGCCAAGAATTTTAATCAATTTCAGTGACAAAGACTGAAAAGAGTTGGAGTTGTTTCATCTGGAAGTTCTATAGAAACTGTGCAATACTTCTTAAAACCTAAATAGTTCTTGACTTTTCTAAGCAACCTCTCACATGTTTTCTTTTAGCCTAGTGAAATAGTACGCATTTATTAAAATTATTCATTTACTCTTAAGTTAGTGACTCTCTATTTTTTAAAATTCAAAAACATTATCTGGTGCAAGGAGTCTATTTTTAATCTTTAAATAAGTTCATTAAATAGAGAAAAAATTAACACTTTTTGTATTTTTCAGGATTGACTGAAGTTAACCATGAAACAGGAGATCCTTACTGTGGACACTCCTTCAAAAGAGTTAAAAAAGAAATGCCTCAACGTCACATAACTTACATGAGTTCTTGATTTGACATAGGAAAGTTAACAGAACCTTACCATAACTATTTGTTCTAGAACATTAAGAAAATTGTTTCAACCCAAGAATTTCATAGACATTATTCTCCTTACTTAATTTCTATAGCTATATCTTATGAAGTCAACAAGTCCTCTAGAAATGGCATATACCATTCCAAATATAAATTTAGTCAAAAGTATGATTAACTTAAATAAAGGAAAAATATGAAATGTTTATTGTAAACCATGGCATTATTCCTGTTTCCAGCAAAATGATCATCAAAATAATTTGAAAACTCACCAACTACCAAGCAACTAGATATGTGGGACAACACTTTAAAGCATACTTTTAACCTCATTGTTAGTTACAAGAAATCCTCAAAGGCTAAGATTGAAAAGAGAATTCAGATTAGGGAAAGAACTGCATGAGTCAGTAATTTGGAGAGGAGTAGGCCAGTTAATTCCTTTTCTTAGCAAAGTATTTGAATTTTAATACCTGAAAGAGTATAATCCTCTATTCTAGAGAGACAAGGGATTAGTGACAATCCCCCCAAAAGTTGGGAGATTTACCCTCAGTAAAATAGTGATTACCTGTTGGTAGAGACCAAAAGTAAATGTATGCTTTCCCCTGGACTTTGAGACATATAAGCATTAGAATGAGTCTGCACTAGCATTTTTTAAGCTTGGCACCACTGATTGATGCTTTGGACCAAATAATTTTTTATCATCAAAAATTATCACAAACTGGGCATTATGATATATGCCTGTAATCCTGGCAACTCGAGAGACTGAGGCAGGGGGTGGAAAGTTGGAGGCCAGCTTCAGCAATTTAGCAAGACTCTGTCTCAAAATAAAAAATTAAAAAGGGCCAAGGATGTTGCTCAGTGGTAAAGCATCCTTGGGTTCAATCCCTAGTACCAAAAACCAAACAAACAAGCAAAAAAGCTCTTTCAAGTGTTGTAGGATATGTAGCAGCATATCTGGCCTCTATCTACTGTACACCTGTAGTACCTTAAGTGTTGTGAAAATTTTGTCTCCAAGTATTGCTTTAACATCCTCTTGATGAACCACTCAGTATTGACCAAAACGTCATTATGTGGTATTTGACTGTATATCAAATTCTCTAAAACACGAAATTTAATGGGGGGCTGTGGCTCAGTGGTTGAGTGCTTTCCTCACACGCATGAATCACTGGGTTCGATCCTCAGCATCACATAAAAATAAATAAATAAAATAAAACACGAAATTTACAAATAATGTCTTCTTTAAAACATGGCCCTGAGACTCAAGAGAGAAATCATTTTATGCAATGAGCATAGTATTAATGTGAAAGCTATACAAGAGTAGAATGGCAAGGGATGTAGGTAAGTGTGATTCCTTAAGAAAGATGAAAGATTCTCAAAATTATAAAACTTATTCTTTCAATTACAAAAAAAGTACATGAAAACTGAATTGAAAGTATCCTAGAAATCCAAGAACAGATGTTTAAGAAATGTATTATTCATTACATTGATACTACTACAGGCACATGCAACCACATGAATGTATCTCATAAACACAATATTAAGCAAAATAAGTCATAAACAAATCGATAAATATAGTATGACATTTATATAAATTTCAATAATAGAAAAAACTAGCATATTAGATTTAAAGATAACACTTTGCAGATGCAGGTGGAAGGTATTGAAAGAAAAATGTAGGCAGATGGCTACTGGGATTCTGATAATGTTGTTTCTTGATTTGGGGTTGATTATATAGATTTTTAAACTGATAATACATCAAGTTTTATACCTATGATTTTTGTTGTTTTTGAATATTGGGAAAATTAGAATTATTTGGTCTGACAAAGGTATCTAAGACTCACTTAAAAATAACACCAAAATTAATTTGAAATAATTATAGGGCAAGTGAACTACTTAAACAGTAACTTTTTATGTTATTGTGTGTAGTTATAGTTTATAAATAATCCCTGTTGTGTAAGAACTCCTTATTGGATTATAGCACAATTTTACTGGTAATGCATACTTAGGTTGTTTACAGATTTTCTGATCATTAGTTATACTATCCTATTACAATTCATGCTTAGAAAGAATTACATTTGTATAGTACATTTTTACAGTACATTTGTACATTTGTATAGGGTACAGAGGAGTAGGTAAGCCATAATATGCAGACTCGAAATTTAGTAGACACTGCCAGATGGTTTTCCAAAGAGGTTACATCAATTTGTATATTAAGCAGCAGATTATACCAATTCCGGTCCCACGACTTTCTCTCTAATATTTGGTTGTTTTTTTCAATTCTTTCCCATTGTGATGGATGGGAATTTTAGTTTGCATTCTCTTGATAAATATTGCTGTTGAAAATCTAATCTTCATGTGGACATGTCTTTTGTACAGTGTATTTCTGAGCATTTCCCCCACTTTTTAAGTGAGGTACTTGTCATTCATTTTCTTTTATTTTTTAAAAATATATTCTGAATAGATACAACAAATTTTCTACAGATAATATTTCCTCTCATTGTGGAAGTTGCATTTCAACTTTTCTAATGGTATTTCTTAATCATCAGAAATTCTTAATTACATTTTACAATTTATCTGTTTTGTTATTGCTAAAATTTTTTGTCCTGATGAACAAATCTTTCTTTACAATAAGATCACAAAGACATTCTATGGTTTCTTTTAGAAGATTTCTTGGTTTACCAATTATATTCACATCAATAATCTATTGGGAATTAATTTTTGTATCTAGGCATAATAACAATACATACTTTTTCTGTATGGGTACTAATTAACACAGCACCTCTTATTAAAATGACTATCATATCATCAATGAATGACAAGGTAAATTTTATCATAAAAGGGGAAATTGTATTGTGGATAGGCTTGATTCTAGGTACTTTGCAATTTTGTTGCATATTTTTCTTATCAGGTTGTCCATAACACTTTCTTAATTATTATAACTTTAAAACATATCTTTATATCTGGTAACATAAGTTGTAAAGTTTTATCATTATTATCACCATTTTCTAGTTACTTTTGGTGCTTTGCAGTTGAAAATAAATTTTAGAATCACTTGTCAATTTCTTGACAATATTATGTTAAATATAGATTAATTTATGGTTGAATTAAAAATTCTTTAAAATGTTTTCCAAACATAGGCATATTATATCCTTTTATTTCAGTTTTAAATTTTTTTCAATTAATGCTTTGTAATTTTTAATGTATAGTTATTTCTTCAATATTTTTGTTATATTGATTTTCAGGTATTTGATGTTTTCTGAAAAATGGTAAATTGTTTTTCAATCTTTTATTATTAGTTTCTGGAAATAAATATAATTGACTTGTATCTAGCAAGCAATAAATTCACTTATTTACTATAGTTTGACTACAGGTAATTTAGGAATTTTATGTTATGTTTTTCTTCTAACAGATTTGTGTCTATCTTATGAAAGTAAATCCTATACTATTTTTCTCTTGTTATATATTTGCCACACTTTTGAATCAAGTTATTATGGCACCAATCTTTTTATAATCCTTGAAAGAGTTTGTGCAAGATAGGTGTTACTTCTTTCCTTAAAATGTTGAAAGAAATACATTTCATTCTTGGAATATGAGATTTTTTAATAACAGATTTAATTCTTTAATAGACATCAGACTATACAGATGTATTTTATTTTTTTCCTAGAAGTCTAATAAGTGTCAAATTTACTAGTGTGTAGTTATTTGTAATGTTTTGTTTTTGTCTTTAGGATGATGTAAAAATGGGGGTTATGTCTTCTTTAATTCTTAATATTAGTAATTATTTTTTTTACTCTTTTTTTTCCTAATCTAAGTCTTATTTGGGATAGGTAAGCTTTATGATACTTTTCAAAGAATTAACCTTAGTCTATGTTGATTTCCTTTCCTGTATATTTGTTTTTTTGTTGTCATCTTTCATTTATTATTTCTTTTCTATTTACTTTCCTTGCACTTTGCAAATGCTATTGCTTTTCTAGCTGTAAGGCTATAAATTTGCCCCATATTCTGTTTTATCTCCATCTAATAGATTTAAATATGTCATATCATCATCATTTATAGTCACTTCAAAATAATTCATACTTTTGGCTTAATGTTCTCTTGTGATGGCCTGGGGATATAGCTCAGTTGGTAGAGTGCTAGCCTTGCATGCCCAAGGGCCTGGGTTCAATCCCCAACACCACAAAGAAAAAACAAAAGTACTCCTGTGATTCAAAATTTTTTTGCAAGTTTATTGCATGATTTCCAATGAGCTATTCTAGTTATCTTTTTGCTGTTTTTTTCTAGTTTAACATTATTGTGGTCATAGAACATAGTTTGTGTTATCTCAGTCTCTTCAGATTAATTGAGGCTTTTTTAGTGGAAAATGAAAAAGTTTTGTAAATGTTTCATGTGTACTTGAAAAAATTTTGTGAATTTTATCATTAGTATATTTTTTAGTTAAGATGAGTTTGTTATTTGTGCTGCTCAAATGTCCTCTATACTTAATTTTTTTGTGTTATCAGCCATGAGAGAGGTGTGTTGACATGTAAGAGTAAATATGCTTATTTCACTTAGTTTTGTCAATTTTTGCTTTCTATATTTTGGTGCTAGACTTTTGGCTGTCTACAGATTTAACACTCTGGTTTCTTATTGTCAGATTCATACATTTATTGTTATAAAGTATGTATTTATCCTTAGGTCTAGGACATCTTGCCTCAAAGTTGGTTTGTCTAACATCAGTACAACTGAACTAGCTTAGTTTAGTTTAGAATTTACATGATGTATATTTTTTTCTATTCATTTTGTTTGAAATTCACTATGTCCTTATCTTAAAAATGTTTGTCTTATACAAATATAATTGTCTTATTTTCTTAAATTCAGCCATAATAGTATTTTCTTAGAGTACATAAAAGAATTATATGAAATATAATTACAATTTAGTTTACATCTATCCTCCTCTTGTTTATGACATGTGTTCTGTTCCTATTTTCTTTCAGAGTTTCTTTTAAGAAAAATCAAATACTATGGTTATCTGCCCTTTTACTTTTCTTGTAGTCGTCATTCTGCATATTACCAACATGCATGATTGACATGTTATAGGCTAATGAAATTCTTGTTCTTACTACATTTCTGATACTATCTAGAAATGCAGACCTTTTAATAACATTAACTTTTGGTGCCTTTTGTATTATTATATGCATACTTTCTATTTCCACATATAATTTTATCTAAAAGATAATAAAATTACTGTTTTGGGTAGTCTATAATATTTTATATTTTATAAATGTATATTTTCTAGTTTACTCCTTACAGTACTTTCATATTTCCACATGGGATCCATTTCCCTTTTCTTTCAGTTTTTCCCTTAGTGGAGGTCTTCTGATGACTACTTGGCTTAGTTTTGTCTCAAGTTTTATTTCACCTATTTTTTGTTGTTTTTGTTGTTGTTTTGTTCTGGTACCAGGGATTAAACCCAGGAGTGGTAATCACTGATCCTCATCCCCAGCCCTTTTTATTTTTTAGTTTAAGACAGGGTCTCACTAAGTTGCTTAGGGCCTAAGTTGCTTAGATTGCCCTTGAACTTGCAATCCTCCTGCCTCAGCCTTCTTAGTTACTGAGTTACTGGAATTACAGGCATGTGCTGCCTCTCTCAGCTTTACTAATTTTTTGAAAAGCATATTCAGGATATAAAAATCTTAGAAGATAGTTATTTTCTAGAAATATCTTTATTTTCTGGCTTTCATTTTTTTCCTATAAAGTCAAATATCACTGTGATATTCCTTTGAAAACAATGTGTTCTTTACTTTTGAAATACTTCCTTTTGTTTGTTTTTTTATGCCTTTGATTCTCAATGGTTTTACTATAACAAGTCATGTTATGGTTCTCTATGTATTTACTATGCCCCAAATTTGTTAAGCTGTTTAAATGAGTAAGTTTATATCTTTCAACAACTTGAATATTTTCAATCATTCATTCTCTATATACTGCTTCTGACATATTTCCTTTTATATTTTGGAGATGTGGGGGATTCTAATTATAATTATATTAAAGTTTTTAATATGTTCATGTACTTCCTGCACTGTTCTGTTTTATGTTTTATTTTTTATTCTGTTACACTCTGCATTCAGTATTTTCTATTGACCTATTTTTTAAATTATCCCAAGTGCTACTTTGTATGATCTGTCATTATGTTCATATCTTGAGTTTTTGGTTCTGTGTAGATATTTTTTTAGTTATAGAGTATTCATCTGTTTTTTGTTATAGATTTTGTATATTATATGAATATCTGTTTTTGTTGAAAAGTTTCTTTTTGTTGATTTTGTTCATATATTTCTCAATTTTAATAGTTCATAGTTTAAAGTCCTTACATCCCAACTCCTGTATCTGCATTATATACATGCCTGCTTCTATTGTCTATTTTGTTTTTAATTATCAATATATATTCCCTCTTTGTAGCCTAGAAATTTTCTATTATTTTCTAAAATTATCTACAAAAGAACTATAAAGGCAATAATGATTCTGATTTCTAACAAAAAGCATTTCTTTGGGTTTTATAATATGAGATGTTCATTACTCAATGTAATGTATAATCAAGTATTGGTATTAATATAGATTTATTTTGTTATTTGTTATACTTTTGTAATTGTTGGAAAATAATTATAACTTTTAAAATAGGTAAAAATAATGACAATGAAGTCATGATATTACATTAGTCATTGCCTCTCTCATTTAGATTTTAAAAGGTTTAAGAGGAAAAATACTATCTAGATTGATTGCAAAATAAACTTTTCAAATGATATCTACTCCTGGTAAGTACTTCTAATCCTTTAATTAATCTGACAATTTTCAATTATTAGATATTGAATACCTGCCTTATACAAAGTCCAGTACTATAAAAACTGAAGATCTATATATTCATAAAAGAATATGAATTGAACTCATTCACCATTTGTGACAACATGGATAAATCCAGAAGGCATTTTGTTAAGTATGTCAGACACAGATAGACAAATACTGCAAGAACTCACTTTCGTGTGAATTCTTAAACAGTTAATGACATAGAATTAAAGAATATTATGGTGATTACCAAGGACTAGGAAGACTGGGGGTGGAGACATGGAGGAAAGATGTATTGGTGAAAGGATACAAAATTTTAGTGAGGTAGAAAGAATTAGTTAAAGTGATCTGTTGCATAGTGTGATGACTACAGTTAATCAAAATATATTTTTCAAAAATGTTAAGATAATCAGAATTAAGCATATGCATGACAAATGGCAACTAACTGTTAGGTAAAGGATATGTTAATTAGATGAATTTAGTCATCTACAATATATGTATTTCAAGACATTATGTTGTACACAGTAAATACATGCATTTTGATCTGTCAATTTAAAGTATAAAAATTGTAGCAGTAGAAAAAACGTAAAGAATTCAGATAATTCCTTTGAAAATTTAAAGGAAAAACAGATCACCTCTGATGGGAAAGCCTTCAAAGAACTATGCTGTAATTTGAGTCAACTCTTTCTGGATAAGTTGAATTTAAGAAATCTGGAGGTGAGGATGAAGAGTACACCAGGGGCTGGGGCTGTAGCTCAGTGGTAGGGCGCTTGCCTAGCATGTGTGAGGCACTGGGTTCGATCCTCAGCACCACATATAAATAATAATTGAATAAAATAAAGATCCATCAACAACTAAAAAAATATTTAAAAAAAAAGTGTACACCAGCACTTGCTAGTCTATCCCTAATCCAAATCCTCAGAGAACAAGCTCCTCTCCACAGAAGAAAAGATTACACATGTCTGGTAGTTCATAGATCAGTTATGATTTGAAAAAATTTTAACCATTAGTGAGCAATTTCACTAATCTCATCGTGTCATAGGTATAAAAAATGTAATTTAATAACTTTATGACATTGGTTAAGACTTATAAAAACTTATGACTTGGCTTCCATAACTTTTCAATAATCTTTTTAGCTTTGGACTGATGAATTCTATTAAAGTTGTAAAGTTATCAATAACATTACCATCACAAGGACTCAAATGCTAATTTTCCTGATGTTGGCTGAGTCAAAAGAGTATGATCCTACATGAATGAGAGCAAATTCTTGTCAATATAGATGTTCTAGTTTAACATTGTTGAAGTTCCCCATATATTGTAAAAACCTACATGTAATTTATCACATTGAAGGGTATAGCTTTCATAAAGTCCAAGGAATGCAGCATGTGACAAAGATGAACAACAATGAATTCAACAAAATTTTAAGAAAGATGAACTGTCTCTCATTTGAAACAAATGATATATGTCAAATAGGACAGAATTTTTAGCACTCAGATATATTTTTTGAGAATTTTGATCAATATTGTGTAAATCCCTTACTCTGTTATTAGAATAAAATTAGTAGTAGGTTCCAATTCACCCAGAGTAATTATCTGGATCACAAACTGATACCAATTCACTTTGAAGGAAAGCTCACCTCTGTACAACTTGTCCATGCAGAATGATGTCTAAATATCCAGTTCCATGTAGATTGCAGTGAAAGGTCACAAAATTGGTGGACAACATTGACCATAAGAGGATCTTCAAGTATAGTAGTTTAGAATGAAAAGACAATTTGAAATATGGAATAAAAAAATGGCAACTGGAACGGAAATTAATATATTTGAACTAATCAAAAGCCAATTTTATTCATAATTGGAAAATCAAATATTGATAATAATGTTTTCAAATATATTATGCACCTACATGGGAAAAACTAGAGAAGTAAACACTGGATAGGTAACATAGATATTCAGAGCCACCAATCAACTTGCTAAACCAAGCACTTCTAACTGTAAAAATGGACTCCTATAAGGAAGCCCATCTGGAGACCTATGAGTTGTGGATTTTGTCTAGCTATTTTTCAGTGGTTTCACAGATATACATGTAGTGGTAGATATGGGTTCAATGTTGGATAATAGTTGAGAGGAATCACGCACCCCGCAGAGAATAGAGAAGACAAACTATAACCTACTAAGCATCTATATCTGTTTGCAATGATTTCTAATTATAAAATGACCTTCAGAGGGCAATGGTCGCTGCCTCACATCTACCTCCCCCAGCTTTGCAAAATATCCTGTTTGTCAACTCTGAATAAAACTCATGCAAAAGGGGATTTGGGAAATACAATTCCCAGGTTAAATAAGTTAAGAGGCAAAATATAATATAAAAGTTAAATACTCCTATTTTACCTAAAATTCTAATCATCCTTGCATTTGTAATGTGTATTATTTTTTTCAAACAGAAGCAATAATAATTGCTTCAATGATTTCTATTTTATTTTAAACAAAAAATCAAAGCACAAGGAATAGCTTTTACATTGATGTAATTTCAAATTTGAAAATTTTAAACACTCTCCCAAAATTCAAAATGCTTGCACTTACAAGGTGACAGAAAAATCAAAAATATGTATGTTTGTTCATGCATGTGTGTACACACATGCAATGTGTGCACCTGCATGTATGTACATATGTTATCCTAGAAAATTAAATGTTAATTTTAATTCAGTTATTATTTTCCTAACTTTTTCCATCCCTCTAGAAGTGAGATACCATTGGCCAATAACTATAACTAAGAAATCGTATGTTTTGTAACATGTAGGGCATAATTTTAAGATATTAATTTTGCTTCTGGAGAAATCTTGTTGAATTTGAAAAAACTGTCTTCTATTTTTGGTTGACCTTGATTCTTTTTTTTTTATTTCTTTGAAAAGTCTTACCTGAATTATTCATATTGAAATCCACAGACAGTAATAAGCCAAATATTTTAACTTAGTTTTAGAAAGTGGGTATATTCTAAGAATCTCATGGAACACATTCAGCAGCATTGTTGCTACAGACGCTGTACCCCTTCTGTTCAAATTTGCTTCTATTCAAGCATCGGTAAAAAGGAGAGGCTCCATGTACCTTGTTGCTCTCTGAGTTTTCCTGCCTGCAATTGCCTAAGAAGCTGCCAGAAACTTTGATTTGTTTGTAATCTTTAAGGTCTTTAAAAGGACCTTGACATTCTGCTTACCTTCTTCATTTCAGCTACCTATTAAACATCAGACTTTAATGATTTTCTAACTATAACTGTAAAATTGCTTTGTTCATCCTTCTGATGTCACAGCCTTTATAACACAATTCTTCCCTTGCCTTATTTGCTCTGGGGTGACATTGAGGGCACAGACATCAAAATCCTTTTTGTTTTCTATTTGATTCCCTGGATACACAGTGCTCCTTCCAGCATCCTTATGTTCCTTCAAATTCACAAAACTGCCCCCTGACTGTAAGTCATTATCCAAAAAAGTCATTTGGTGAGCTGATTTTCTCTCCCATGCACAGTGCATACAAAGCACCTCATTATATCTTGGCATGGCCTAGCATACTGCAGAGACGTGATGGCCACTGAGGAGCCTCTGCACTTCACAGTCACAATTTCTTCACCCTTTCACATGCACTCCTCTAAAGAAAATCATCTCTACAAGGAAGGAGTCTTTCATTCATCTGAAATCAAAATCTCTCTCTCCCTTAGTCCCCACTACTCTCACCTACCTTGTATGTGCCATCCCACTCTCACCCAACACCTCTCCCTGAATTTGCTCCCTTACATACCTCTTACTCATTTTTTTAAACCTTTAGAAGAAACCATTTTTATTTAGTAAGCTCTTTTCATATATTTCTGATGCTCTTTGGGAAAGGATTTTATTGATCCATGAATGTCATGACATTTCCAAGATGATGGCAGTTATAGAATTTTTAACATAGGCAAGACTTAGTTTGGGACAAGGCAGATGACAGATGAGGACCTGGCAATGATACACCTTATGCACCACAGAATATTGGCGTATCAGAAAGCATTGTGTGTGTGCCAGAAAGGTTTAGTAATAGATTAACTCCTTAAAATTGAGCTGAGAATTGAGCAGTAAGGAAACAGATACTTATTCCTAAGAGAAAATAAAAATAAACATTAAAGTTACAGGTGAAACTTTGAATTTAGATCTGGCACATCAGATTAGTGAACAATAATTTTGGTGGAGTGCATTTCCATGCCATATGCAATTAATTTGTTCAGGGATAATTACTTTGTATTATATTATTCAATGAGATATCCATTCTTTTTTCATCTAATAAGAAAAAAAAGGAAATTTGTAGGTAAAGTCGCTGGAATCTTGCATTAGATTATAGGAAAGAGATATTCATTTAAGAGAGTTTGATGCCTAAAATAAATGGAGAAAATGAGATGAAAGAGGAGTAAGTGGGAACATTGGACATTTACTCAAGGTATTTGAAGGGAGCTAAAAACTCAGGAGATATAAAACCAGTAAAATATAATGAGGAAAGTTGACTTTTATACAGAATAAATATTTGCTCTGATTTCCCTGAAATAAATGAAAATAAAATTATACTTGACTGTAGTTTAGTGAAAGGCTTCTCAACTTTAACTTTATAGCAGTTGATAAAGAGCTTATAAAATGCCTATCATCCATGAGCCCAAGAAACAAAAACTCCTGCTAAAATAACTCAGGTGTCTACTGTGGACAAAAGTTGGCCACTAGATTTCCTCGCAGTGCAGTTTAGTTAGGTCATTCTGCAAATGATCTGTCCCTCCTACGTCTATCTTCAGTAAGGCATTTTCAAACAAGAGGTCAAGGTGTTAGTAATTTTCAGTGAATAAGCAGTCTTGGCAATCAAGTGAAAAAGAAAAAAGCGTGAGAGGAGAGCAAAAGCCAACAATGCTGCCCTAATTAATTCTGCCTTGTAGCAGAGACTCCTGCCTTAATGATACCAGAGTTGATCAGCATTTTCTAAATGACACTGTATAGATCATTTTTTATCAACTTTTATTGCAGTACAGATATCAAAGCAATGTTTCAGTTGCTGATTGGTTTTAGATATACAGAGCACATATGTACATGTCAGAAAAGTTTAGTAGCAGATCAACCTCTGATCTTAAAATAAATCTATTCCCATCAAAATATAGTCACTATGGCTATTTCCCTTAGCTAACACTCTATTTTTCAACTTCAATATAAAGCAACAAACACCATGTAGCAAGAAAATATCCTTTTTTTTTTTTTTTTTTTTGGTACTGGGGATTGAACTCAGGGGTTCTCAACCACTGAGCCACATCCCCAGCCCTATTTTGTGTTTCATGTAGAGACAGGGTCTCACTGAGTTGCTTAGTGCCTCGCTGTTGCTGAGGCTGGCTTTGAACTCACGGTTCTCCTGTCTCAGCCTCCCTAAGTGCTGGGATTACAGGCTTGTGCCACCATGCCCAGTTGAAAATGTCCTTTTTAATATTCAGACATCTCAATTTTTTTCTGATAGGTTATACTTAACTAAAGAAATCTTCATGAAGTGAAAAAGAGTAGTCTTGGGAAAAAGAACTCTCTTGAATCAGCTATTGAGAAACAGCATCAAAATCTCATTCTAATAGTACTAGTTGTGAGAGAATGTGGTGAATTACACTGAGAGTATATTATTTTCTAGACAGTGTGGTGGTGTTTTGTCATATATGCAGATCACTAAAGCTGACTTCTAGACATCAAGAAGATGGTAAAATAGTGGGCTTTTGTCATAGAATTTCTCAAATTGCCTTGACTTCCTTCCAGTGAGTTCTAATATATATAGCATATTTATACAAACATCTATAGGATAAAGGAGCTGATACTTTCCATTGCATATTTATAGCTGTTATAAACATGTATCAATAAAAAATAAAAGTACCCATATGAGCTTGAAAAATCATATTGAAAAATCACAAATGTATTATTTCTAGGTAATTAACACCTACAAAAAGGGATCTCTCCAAACACTGATGCTTTAGTAAACCTTTCAATTCTTAGAGTTATTAATCCAAATTTGGCTTTCTTGCCAACTCTGAGACTAAACAGGTTTATCCGGGAAAAGAAGTGACCAGCTTGCTTGCTAGGGTAGATTTTAATCCACTAGAAAATGGCTTTTTCAAGTGTTTACTTTATCAACAGGAGCCCATGACCCTTCCCTATGAAAAATGCCAAAGCAAGTCCCATTTTTCCAGGATGGGCAGGGTAAATTTTCAATTTTTCACCTGCTAGAATGGAGATGGCCAAGGTGGTCGACATAGGCAAATCCAGCAGCATATCTGCCATTTAAGCTTCTGCATGTTTCAACATGCCAAGGACACACTGTTCAGACTGCTCTGTGTGTGACGATAGGGTGGAGGGACAAGTATTTTCTAGTCACTGAACCCACTTAAACTTGTATTGCCCAGCATCTATCTACACAGAGCAGAATCCTTCTTACATCAGTAACCAAAATTTTAAAATTTGTAGTTCAAATGCAGTTGAGCAGAATCAGGGATGCAGCTTATTCTCTCCTAATTTTTCTCTATTTATAGCCTGACGCAGTGACAGGTCTGATGCACAGGAGTGGGCTCTTACTCAACACATCTGCTTCCCATGTGTTGCTGAGTCACACCAACTTTTTGGTTACCAAAAGTAACAAATATTTATTTTCTCCTTGACAGTCCCACAGAGTTGTTGCAACAGAGGAAAAACAAGTGAGATTCCATTCAGCTTTGCTCATAAAAAGATCACTAGTGATGTCTGTGCCTCTGCTACTAAGAGAGTTGAGAAAGCCCTGGAGCTTGTCCAGAATAAAGTAATGAAAATGATTAAGGAAAAGAACCTATGAGGAAAGCTCAAAAAAATTGAAATGGGCCTAGAAAAATTATATGGAGTTATAGATTAAATCTTCCAATCAAGAGAAAAATTGAAAGAATGTCCTACAGCTGAGATTTCTCTAAAGCAAATATTTGTGAATCTGAGAGAGGCTTCAGGAGACATATGAACTCCCCATGAAATACAACATACACACTTGTCCTGAATTTTCATATGAGCCTGGGACATAATCACTCAGTATTATCTAATGGTAATGGCATAAATTATATTTTGCTCATGGCTATGTCAGAGGATAGAAGTGCAAAGCTTGGAATTTTTTGTTCATTTTTGTAATTTCCTATTAGTAATGCTTTAAACTTCAAATTGCATCTTTGGACTTACATATCGAACCATGTCTGAAGTAGAGGACAAAGAGTAGAAATGAATAGACAAACCTGCATCAATTCTCTGATTTGGGTTTATAATTGAGCTACACTTTAAACCTTATCTTTAGTCTTTTCAAAAGTCTTATAAATGAATGTCACCCTGATTTGATTGACTGATCTTTGTTTCGCACCCTTCATAAAGTAACCCAAAATAGCTGCCGGAAAACACCACAAACCTGCTGAGTTTTAGCAGTCATCAACTTTGTATTGTCACAATTTCTTGTGGGTGAGTTATAATTAGGTTTATTTATTAACTATAAAAGCTCCTGAAAGAAAATTTCACAAATCATACGGTAGCTATCTTCTCTTGTCACTTCTTTTCTTAGAAAAGACCATAGACCTAATCCACTGTCATTAAGGATCATTGCTTAGAAAGGAATTTTATGAACTAAGAAGATTGACTTCATACTGTGACAGTGAATTTGCCTTTTCCTCAAACTGTCTTCTTTGCTGTCTTAATTGCATATGTGTGAAATCACAAACATTCACAAGATAGGCTCTACAAAGGCATATTTGCTGGCATAATGATCACTTTCTCTATATAATCTGGTAATGGGCTTAGCATGGTTACACACATTTTGAAAAAATGAAAAAACTCCTTCTATCAAGGTGGCCTAAATCAAAAAAAGAATGTTTGCTGACGTGAACATCAGCTGCTACTTCATGACCTTGATTGCGTTTAGATCACCTACATTCCCCTTGCTTCAGAAGAACCCACATTATGCTAATGACCCTACTTCCCAAAATATCTAACCCTCTCACATCTAGTTAAGCTAGTGCTGTACCAAAAGCATGTATCACCCAAATGCTCAGGTGCTTACAGAAAATGCATCCTTTCCAATAAGTCATTTTGGCTTGCCACTGCGAGTGTTCATGCATAAAACATACAAGCTGAACTTAAGAATTTCCATGAAAATATTTGCCCCAGAATGTTTTTCATGACTTTAAAATCATGTCTTTTAAATTGCACACCCAACGTAATTTAGGAACCAAACATTTGTTAAAACATATTTAAATACTTCAAATAATTATTTTGCTACCTATGGCTTAGCTCATGCAATCTGAGTTATTTTATCTTTGTAAAAAATATTAAATATGAGTATAAAATTCCTTTCATTTTATATATGAAACCTCACTTCATGCTCAAATCTAAACTCTCTGTGGGATAGAAAATTCAATCTTCAAATTCTTATCTGTTTTCTAGTCTTAAAAATCATCTGACAACTCTCCAAATGCAAAGTACACATACATTTCAAAAGTCAACCTTCAGGGAATATAAATAGAATAGAGAGAAGCACCTTGCTGTCTCATCGTGTGTGCAAGTGGCATAAAGTGATTCAAAATCTATTAAGATTAATCTTTCAAACTAATACTCTGTGGTTCAAAGGTTACTGAGATAGGTTCCCGTCATACTTTGACATGTTTTATCATATCTTAAAGGTGTCTTAAGGGCTCACATATCATCTGATGTTTATCTAGGTTATTGGCCCATTCTATTCATAGCCAGTCGAAGACATTTCTTGTCAGACAGAAACTGATAAAACTTCAATAGCATTCAAGAACCTTTTCCAATGATGTAAATATTCCAGTGCTCATGCAGTAGCATTTTTTTTCAAAAACTTTGTGTCCATTTTATTTTTTAAAATGCCTATTTTCAAATACAGGCTTTTAGTTGAATAACTAAGCACATGGTACTATGCCTTTGAGAGCTAACTACTAAGAAAGATGGATGTTATACTCAAAAAGGGAATATCTGAATATCAGAAGTTAAATGAGGAGCACCAAAGCACATTTAGGAAAAATTAGTTCTGTTTTTCTATAGCACAGAAGGTAACTATTGGTTACAACAATCCATAATGTATTTCAAAATAACTAGAAGAGTACAAAAGTTCCCAGCACATGTAAATGATTACACAAGCTGAGAATGTGGGAGTGCTTGTTACCCTGACTTGATTATCATACATTGTATATACATATCAAATTATCATAGTGTGCCCCATGAAAGTGTACAAATACTATGTCTCAAAAATGCATTTGCTGATATAAAAAAATCTTTTTTCCTAGAGAGTGTGATTTTCCTACACTAAAGTAATCCAGCATGAAATTATGATTCCAATATTTTTATTTTTAAACACTGTCCATTCCTTCTTGCAGTGAATGCTTCTCATATAGGAGTTTTGAAGGCTGGTGTTAACATGGACAGAGGAGTACTACTAGTTGACCTCGCAGATAAGAACTCTGTAGTCAGACACAGCATGGACAGTAGAGAGTAATTTCTTGTCTTCAAAAACAATATTCTTGCCGCTCACTGCAAGTGCCTGAAACAAACTTCAAGGAGATTTTGACGTCAACAACTAAGTAACAATAAGCATTTTTGTTGTTATTGTTAGCAGCCAGTGAGGAAAAAAGCGCTCTTCCTAGGAAAAAGAATTTCTTGCTATCATATACCAATCTGGTTAAAATAATAAAATAATTTTATTAAAAAAGTCAATAAATGCCTATTATTTGACTTTTATGGTGTTTCGAAAATTATTTATGTCCAAATTACTGAATAAGAACCTATACATCTGGAGTAAAAGTATTGCTATTACATCATAACAGTCAGTCATGCGTTTACATATCACATTTTAAGGAAAATGTACATAAAACATGTAAGCATATAAAACATTGAGCAGACACAATACAATTGCTTGACACACTAGTAATCCCTTATTTAAGAGTATAAGAGCCAAGTAAGAGAAAAAGAAAAAGCAGAAGATTATGATGGCATAGGATGAGAATTTTAGAAGTGGTTATGAAAACTATAAAGTTATAAGTCAAATATCTAATTTATGGGAAAAGTTGATTTCATAATATTTATCATTAATCCTGTATTCATACATCTGACCAAATCTAAGTCTTGAAATGGGTAGATGAAACAAGATATATAAAAATAAATATAAAAAACGGGAAAAGAATACAAGGACAAGAAAGTTGGTATAAGTGTAAGTGTCAGTGTATTTCATTTAAAAACTGATTTACGCATTATGTCAATACCCTAAAATTCAGCAAAAGCATGTTAACTCTGGTCAAGAACAGATTAGATTAGTCTAGTATTACTGATTATTAAACAAAGGGCTTCGTAAGATCATGCGACTAACAAATGGAAGAACAGAGAGTTTACTAGAGTTGACAATGAATTTGGTTCTGCTGATAGAAATCAAATCTTCCTAAGTACCTGCTAGCTTAGAGTAAACAATAAGTACATTATTGTATTAATAGACATTAACTGTTTCTTGAGGAAAACATCTAGAAACCCCAGAAAAACCATATGAACAAGGAAATTGAATGATGATTTATCCCACAATTTCTGTATACTCTAATTCCCAGAATATATAACCTTTTTTTTTTTTTTGTTTCCCATTTTATGAGATACCACTTCTAGGTAAAGAAAAAAAAAAACAAGAAAAAACCTCAAAGGTGAGTTACTATAAGCATGCAATATGACTTATGAAACTGGCCCTTGATAGCTATAGTTTTCTCCACTTTTCCAGTGCTTTTTGTCCACATGAGGCTGAAGCTGTATCTAGAAGCATCCAATGAAAGAATACACTTTAAGCCAGAAAGAGGCAGATTTGCCTTCATAGCTTTATGATAAATTGGCCATAAAAATAAATATCCCTTTTATTACGGTTCTGCCATTGAAAAGAAGCAAAAACCAATAACAAAATAATTGAAGAAACAGTGGAATTGGGAAGAAAAATTACTAAAATCTGTAGGGACATTCTATATTTTTATTTGCTAATTGTGGTGACCCAGTTAACAAGAGGAAAACATAAACTCTTTATGAAATATAGCAGTGAGTATTTGAGGGAATTTAGATTTTATATTAGATATCACAGATGCTAAGTGCATGCCCGATTGGTAATAATCTATTTAGGGTATAAACAACTTTAATCTGTTTTAAAAGTATTTATATGTTTTATTTTATGACTAAATATTATCATTGACCTAAAATAATTTATACAGCTACAAACATTAACCGTAGATGTAATTCCAGCAAGTGCAAGTATCACCTGTCAGTTGGCTGTTATGAAAACAAATTATAATTAAAACAAATAGATTAATTCAATTTCTTTAAAATTCTTTGCAAATACAGTGCAGCTATTTGAGAAATGAAAACTAATTTGACTTCCATTACTCATAATTAGCATTTGTTAATAGGGAATAACTTTTAAATAAGCAATAGCATCTTTGCTTCTGAGAGTAGAAGAATTGGCCATTATTACATTGAAAACAGTTGACTGACTAGCTTATGTGGCTTACCTAAAATGACCCAGAATTTTGAAATGTCAAAAAGAACTTAGCTGTTCTGGGTTGAAGTTTACAGGAGACATACTTTCTATTTTCTGTTCCCATATATCCTACCAAATGACTATCACAATCTATTAACCAAAGTCTTATGGTAATTTGAATACTTTCTTCTATTATTTTCATGTAAAAATCCACATATAATAGACAAGGAAAATATAGTCTGCTCTTTCAATTTTACAGGTGCATAAAAAGTTCTTCTACACCTTCAGAGGATGAAACTAAATAGTAAAAGAGACTCATTTTATGTCTAATACCTAGTTAGAATTTAATACCCTTTTTACATTTATTTTG
>CM053401.1:64489612-64513349 GCA_028644305.1 Xerus rutilus
ATATACTGTTCATTGAAAGTGCATATAAAGGTGTTTAATATGAAGAATTTAATCTGCTTATAATTTTGTGCAAAGTTAGAAAAATTATGATTGTAACAATTTTTTTCTATTTGCCTCAACAAATGTTTTCAGTGAACAGTGTGTACAGCTTCTGAAAATTTGTTTTTTTCTGTTATGTTTGATAACGTATTAAAATGCAATTTTTGAGAAAAAAAAATCATTGCAGTTTACAGATGAATTACTTTGCATATGATACAGAAGCACATTTGATAGGATTTTGTTGTAATATTATTGTTAACCCTTCCAACAATGCGAACTACTTTTTATTATATTTGTGTATAAATTTAATCAATAATTCAATACAAATTAGGAAGAATATTGATAAGCAATAAAAAAAATAAAAAATAAAAGCCACTGCACTTGCAGACTAACAAAAATGCCTGAGAACCTGACTTTTTCATTCATTAGTGTGTCCTTTTCTTTCTCTTTATTGGTCAAATATACCTTGGAATTAGTTTTTCAGTAAGGATAAAATGCTTCTTCAGAATATACATGCCCCAAAATTTCTTTTCTATTGCCTTTGCAAATACATATCCCTTTGACTGTCAAGAGACAGAAGCATCACAGCTTAGTTAATGATGATGTCTCATGAGGTGAGGCCCATTTTTCTCCACTCACATGATTGTTAATGCACCAAAGTTGAATTACAGCCGCTGTTGAATATGAAAAGCCATGGTACATGAGGGTGAGAAGCTCCAGGACCACCAGGGAACTACTGGAAAAATATGCTTACTGGATAGAAACTGGTAGTTAGCTGAACTCACTTTCCCCTACTTCAATTTACTCTCCTAATTGGAGAGGTTATAAGGCCAAAAATCATATTACATAGACTCCTGCGGAAACAGTTTCAATAAGTGAATCAGCTGCATTCACATGACATTTAGGAACAATGGTGGCTAGCAAGTAAGCTCTAGCAGATTGTTTTTGGCAATCAAACAGGCTGGATATTCTGCTCCCTTGTCACATACCATCAGGGTACATGGTAGCAGTGATAGTCGCTGTGGTGACAGCATGGGTTTGCTGTTTACTTTTCATTCTTTGTTTTCTATCTTTATTATACCTATGGTGCTGTGTTCTTATATCAACAACAAAATATCCAATGGTAACTGCTCACCTTCTTTTGTAAGCATCTAATTACCCATAAATAAGTTATTTTCTGTGTGGTTTCGTTTTTCTGAGCCGAAACCTTCGATGATGCAATGATCGTGTAATAGGGAGATAAACGAACTACAACCATAAGGTGGAGGGCAATGGGATGACTAGAATGGGGTCAGGACGGAAGGGTATTATGGAAGAGTCACGACTCTCTATTGAACACTAAATATCTTCTAATGAAAGACAACTTAGGTAGCAAATCCTGGCAGAAGAAAATTTCTGGTGCAGAACACTATGTTTAAAGCCTCACTGATAAATTCTTATAGGATAGGGAAAGGAAGAACTCCATGGACTACCTCCTAGAAGTTTATGATAGGACATCCTTAGATTGTAAGCACTTTGGAGCTTATAAAGTAGAATTATCTGAGCATCTTCACCTACTGTCTTGGACAAATCTATGAGATAAATGTGAGAAACATTAGTACCTCTTTCATGGATAAGGAAACTGGGGCCCCAAGAGATTTTCATAAATGGTAAGTATTAGAACCTGTATAAATTCTTTTTTTTTTTTTTTTGGTACCAGAGATTGAATCCAGGGATGCTTAACCACTGAGCCACATCCTCAGCCCTTTTTATATTTTATTTTGAGACAGGGTCTCACTATGTTGCTTAGGCCTTGCTAAATTGCTGAGACTGGCTTTTACCTCACAGTCCTCCTGCCTCAAGGCTTCTGAGCCACTGGGATTACAGGTCTTTTTTGTTTTTTGTTTCTCAGCACATTCTCACTAGTACAATGCAGGCTGTCCACATAATAATTTAAAATATTTAAAATAAATTATTTTAACTCCTATGTAAAATAATTAAGATTTTTAAAATTATAAATAATTAATGAATTTGTAAAAAAAAAACCTTCATATTCTCTCAAATAAATTATAAAAGAACACGTTCATCACTCCTCTTTCTGTGTAAAAACTAAACTGGAACAACAAGTCTAATAAAACTTTGTTTATGTTCTAAATATCATCCTAAAACTGTCTATGACAAGCTTTTATTTCTGTATTCTAATGACAGCACAATTCTTGCTCTTTTGGGTTTTGTCACCACCAAACTGTTTTGACTCTTGTTGATCATGCCTTTCAATTCCACACTCATTTATAGTGATTCATAGCTATTAAAAATTTGTATCACTGAGTATCATGCAATATTACCATGTGGAATTTAAGTACCAGATGGCAATTGAATAGCTCAAAGATATTTATGGGATATATTGGCATGAGGTACATTTCAAGGAGAGCAAGAGAATAGAAACAAAATATACAGAGGTATTCCATCTATCTTACAGTAGGCTATCTACCATGGACAACCAAAAATTATCGCAAGTTAGCAATAAGGAACCTGGGATAAGTCCTTATATCAGACATTTTTATAGGGAAATTTGCAGTAGAGAAGGAATACTATATCTTATATAGAATCACTTATCAGAATCATTTTGCTATCACTTAAATGAGTATCAAATATGTGCCAAATTGTAACTGTATACCACTGTTAAGAATTGGCTATTAGGTATCCCTTTGAAAGCTCATGCACTAGGCCATGAAAAGATATTCAGATGTGAAATACTTGGATTATGAGAGTATAACCTAGTCAGTGGATTAATCCATTTGATGGAGTAATAATTTGAATGGACTACTGGGTAGTAACTGTAGGCAGGTGAGTATCACTGGAGGCAGCAGGTCACTAGGAGCATACCCTTGGGAATTATATTTTTGTCTCAGGTCACTGGTGCATGCTCATGATGTTCTATGTCACCTCAGACCCTGGGCAATGGAGTCAGCTGATCATGAACTGAAGCTCTGAAACCATGATCCCAAATAAACATTTTTTTTAGTTGCAGATGCACACGATATCTTTATTTTATTTATTTATTTATTTATTTATTTATTTATTTATTTAAGTTTTTTATGTGGTTCTGAGAATAGAACCCAATGCCCCACACATGCTAGGCAAACTATAGATGCCATGCAGAATAATGTTACCCCTCTATAGGTGACATTTCCCCTCCTAATCCCATTAAGACATAATCAAACTTAAAATCAACATGAAATTCTCTTTTAAACCTTCACTTACATGTTTAAATTACTCTTTTTATTTTGATTTGTAGTTATAAATTCTGGCGTATGTTTTCTATTGCTGTGTCACAAATCACCACAAATTGAGCAGTTGAAGATAGCATCTCTATGATCTCATGGTTCTGTAAGCAGAAGTACTAACAGGCATGTCTGGGTTCTCTGCTCAGAGTCTCAGAAGGCTGAATATTAGCCAGGTTCTTTTTTGCAAGTTCTAGGGAAGAATTCATTGATAAACTTACTCTGCTTGCTGCCAGAATTAAGTTCCTTGTCATTGTAGGACTGAGAGCCCATTTCCTTGCTGGCTGCTTGCTGGGAATTATTCTCAGCTCCTAAAAGCCACCATTTGGTACTTGCACATGAACCCCTCCATCTTTTCTTGTATTTTTTATTAAATTTGTTTTTAATTTATACACAAAATTTTAAAAATTGTATATGCTATTATGGTAACATTTTTCAATACATGTGTACATAATGAAATCTTGAAATCCAAGTAAACATACCTACATCATCAAACATTTATCATTACTTTGTGGTAAAAATATTCAGAAACCTTCATCTAAATTTTGAAATACATAGCATATTCTCATTACTTGTAGTCACCCTACTATGCAATAGCACTTGAGAATGTCTTTGTCCCATCTAATTACAGCTTAGACCCATTGATCAATCTCTTCCCATCCCTACAACCTGCCTTCTCTTTCCAATCTGTTAATGCCATTCTGCTCTCAACTGCTGTGAGATCAACTTTTTAGATTCTATATGTAAGTGAAATTATATGTTATTTTTCTTTTTGTCCCTATCCTATTTCACATAACACAAGAACCTCTACTTTGTCACAAATGACAGATTTCATTCTTTTATGACTGAGTAGTATTCCATGGTGTACATGTACCATATTTTATTTATTCATTCATTAGTTAATGAACACTTAGGTTGTTTGCATTTATTGAATAATGTGAATGGCACTCTAACAAGGGAGTGTTGATGTCTCTTCAACAGACCGATTTTATTTTCCTTGGATTCACATGCAGTAGTAGGATTGCTGTGTCATATTGTACTTCTATTTCAACTTTTTTGGCAGAATATCTATACTATTTTTCATAATGGTTATACTAGTTTACACTCTAATCCACAGTATGCAAGAGTTTCCTTTTCCCCACATTCTCACCAGCATTTGATATCTTTTTTTCTTTTTAATAATAGATTCTTTTTAATAATAGATTTAATAATAGATTCTTCTGGAGTGAGGTGATATTTCATTGTGATTTAGATTTACATTTGTGTGATAATTAGTGACATTGAACATTTTTCATATACCTGCTGGACCGTTTTTCATTTTCTTTTATGAAATATCTATTTAAACTCATTGCTCATTTTTTAAATTTTTTTACCATTGTGTTTTGGGGTTCCTTATATCTTCTGGATATCAATGCTTGTCAGATTTACAGTTTTCAGGTATTTTATTTTACTCTGTACATTGTCTCTTTATTCTAATGATTGTTTCCTTGGTTGAGCAGACACTTTTTAGTTTGATATAATATTATTTGTCTATTTTTGGTTTTGTTTCCTGTGATTTAGAAGTCTTGTCCAAAAAAATCCACCTTATCCTTCCCAATGTTTTCAAACATTTCCTTTGTGTTTTCTTCTAGTAGATTCATAGTTTCAGGTCTTCCATTTAAACCTTTAATCCATTTACAGTTGATTTTTGTAACTGTAAAAGATAGGATTTAGGGACATTCTTCTGTGTAGTTATACAATTTTCTCAGAATCATTTATTGAAAAAAACTGTCTTTTCCTGAAAACAATATTTTTCAAGGGAAGGTAATATAATCAGGTTATGATATCTCAATATATTCATAGTCTAAGGGTTTAGGGCAGGGAATCCTGGGGATCTATCTTGGAATTTGACATATTAGTTTCTATGGACAAGTGAATTTCAGAAATACTGTCTACAAGTCATAAGTACGTTTCAGCATTCATTTTTCTGTATAACACATCTACATGTGTAACTTGTAACTTTTGTATGTCTGTGCCAATTTTTTCCAATTGTATATGATGAGTGATTATATCGGTCTATTGTATCATGACCAGCATTGGCCATAGGAAAATTAAATTGAATATAAAATATCAGAATCAATCATAAGAGGTTAAAGGTATTTTTATGAATGTCTTTTATTACATCTCATATGCACATATTTGTTATGATAAGTGAGGCAGCAGTCTAAGAATTTTACCAAGAACAATACCCTTTGTTTCGATAATAATCTTTACTGATAAGAATCAGAGGCACAGAGAGCCTTGCCAAATTTGGCAACCACTGAATGTGGTAGAGCCAAGATGAGCCCAAGCTCCATCTACGTTTTCAGAATCTAACTATTCAAGGTCAAAGCTCTTAAGCATTTCATTAGTACTGAATTTTTGCTGTTCTTTCACTGGTTTTATGTAGAATATATTTGATAAATAACCTTCAAGGTAATGTTTTCCCAAACACGGATTGCAGTGAAATCCTTTGATGAGTCCATCTACATAGTACATCATGTGTCTTGGGAAATGCTGCTTTAGAAATGCTTCTGTTTGTGTATATCATACCAACAAGGTGGATCTTATTCAGATATTCATTTTCTAAAGCAATTTCAGTAAATTTAAAACTAATTCTATAACCTCAAGTGTTGTGAAATGTTTTAAAACTCCATTTACATAGTCCCTATTATTTCAATATTCCTTAGAAACAACTCATACTAAGATGACCTTTAATGATTATTTAGGTTTATAAAGTAGTCCTGAAATTCACTGAGGTAAAGAAAATTTTACTTCCCATATTCAATTATACTCATGGAAGCAAGAGTAAAATGTATTAAATATATACCTTCATATATCAAGTAGCATGCAGAAGCAATGAACTAGATTACTTAGAGCAATATAGAAGAATTTTAAAAACCTACTGTTGAGTTAAAAATATAGACATGGAAAAAATTTAAAGCACAATATGATTTAGGCAAAGAGAAAGCATACATACACAATATAGACAAATAAAAATGCCAATTATTTTCTCATAATACACATATATTTTCAATTTACTAGGTACATCAAAGGTTTAAAAACATTTAAAATAATAAAGGTATTATTGGCAGTGATTTATATACTATGTCATCTACCAATGTGCTCCTTCCATTTGACTTTGCCAAGTCTTCACTCTTTTGGAAACTCGTTGGCTACTTCCAGAGAAAGTGAGGCTGTTTTCTGTTGTCCCATCTTCTGTGCTTGACCTTCAAGCTAACTGCCACTGATTATTTAATTCATTAATGAAATTTAAGATTAGCTATTGCAACATTCTTTTGGATTTATTTGTGTGCTCATTAAAATGTTTTCCTTCCACGTAAACCACAAGTAATATTATTTTCAATATGTAACCTATAATATGAATGATCATTTCTTCTAGAATTCAGGCATTGAGACTGGTCAGGATAGTCATGGGAGCATGGTTTCTATAGTGTACAGGGTGGACCTGAAATGTCCTCCAAAGGCCCATGTGGTTAAGGCTTGGTACACAGCAAAGTGCTAATGAGAAGTACTGGAAACTTTAAGACATGGGCCTATAGGGAGATCATCTGGTCATCAAAAATGTGCCCTTGAAGAGGAATGTGGGACCCAGGCCTCTTCCTCCTAGGTCTCTTTTGTGTCCCAGACATGAGGCAAATGGTTTTGTTATGCCCTGCACCTATGATGTGCCACCTCAAAACAGGCCCAGAGCAATAAGGCCAAACAATTGTGGATTAGAACTTCCAAAGCTGTGGCCAAAATGAACCTTTTCTCTTTATAAGCTGATTATCCAATTTACTACAATAATGGAAACCTGACCAACATATACAGGAATATCAATTAAATTGCCACTCTTAAAGGATTTTTTTCAATGACATAAATTTTTCATAAATACAATATACATTCATAGATTTTTTTAAGAGCCAAAAGTAAAGTTTGTGTTTTCATTATTTTCCCTGCTTATCTTATCAGTAGAACAAACAAGGGATATTCACAAGGATTCATATCAAATGTCTATATCTTTGCGAAACATTTTTCATTAATAATGAATCAAGAATTTCCTGAATATATGTCTAGGAGTTACTAGTATAAACCATTATATGCAAATACTTTAGCTAAAATAACCCAATTATAAAGACAATTTCTCAGTCTTAAAAGTGAAGAAATAACAGCCATGACAACATATATTATTTCTGTCATTCATTTACTATCATAATAATCCAAAAAATAACAACATTTCAAATTCTTGCTATGCCAAGTTTTGATGAAATTATTTTTCTTGACAGAAATCATATGAAAAATTCTTATTGAACTTATAGCTAAGAGAAAAGCTTTAGAGCTGAAAATCTTAGTAACAGGGCAACATTGGTCTTTGAAATAGTTCTAGGAGTGAGGTACAAGTGTTACTCATTGCCATGGAAGAGTGTAACACTTCCTCAGTTTCTAGTTTAAGTCATAAGTATGTAAACTTCTTTCTAACATTTTTATTTAACACTAAGAAATACCTTCCAGATGCTACTAAAAAAAGTAATTATCTAAAAAAATTAACTTAGTAAATATTCTTGCATTTTATATTAATGAACAAATGAAAAACATAAATCTTTAGAATACTTAAAAACTAAAATAAGATTTGTCTCTCTAAGTAGACACATGTACAGTAGGTTACCTTGCAGAACTTACATCGTCCGTGGCTGGCCCCAAGCTCTGTTTTGCTATAACTCACTGAAAGTCTGTATCCTTGTCCTGATACGAGTACATTCTCTCACATAATACAGTATATGAATAATACTATCAAGACAGTTACCTTTATTGAGTCAAATAAAGTCTTATGAATAATATTTCAGAAATGTATTTGTCACATAAGGAAATAGATGTGTCAAATTGGCTATCTTGCAAGACCTTGGATTAATATCCATTTTAGTTGATAAACTTCAGAAAGAAATCATGTTTTCATCAATACTTTCCTTAATTAACTCTCACACATTGTGTCTATTCAGATGGACTCTGCAGTGCTACCTTGTAAATTGACTGAAGAAAAGGACAATTGATTGTGACAGAGAAACAGGCTTCCTTAGGACAAAAGTATTTATAAACCAAGAAGTCAAGAGTTCCTGAAGTATTCCAGATATTTTAGCACAGATTCAAATCGAAAAGAATTTCTAGGCTTCAACAAGGATGTTTTTGTGTATGTGCATATCTTCAGTGTTATTTACAACCAAACTAAAAGACTAATCTACCTCAATCTTCTCTTTTTTCTCTTTCTTACCATTTCCTTTGTAATTCTTGCCAGAGTTTAAACTTAGTTATCAACTCCTGCATATTGTTTTTCATCCTCCCTCTTCAGGAATTTTAAGCTTCTATGACAACTGTCCTTTCAATTTTGGTGCCCTGCACCACCTCAATTGTGTTTGTTCAATCTAATTTAAGATCATAACAATATTTCAAAAGCTACATTTAAAAACCTGACTTCTTGATTTCTAATTAAGATGACGTCCTATTTAATTCCCTGTTTCAGTTAGTGACTTGGCTTTTTTTAATCAAACATCAAGTCTTAAATTTGGGATTATCTTTTTTTTTTTTAATTCCACATACTTTGCCATTCACCTTAGTCAGTTTAGAGGCCATGTTTATTGCCACACTGTAATTTTTTCCTATTTGTCCCATCCCATATACTCCATTTCACCATATCTACTATCATGATTTCCTTCATGTTACACCGTGTCCTTGGGTTTTGTCAACATTAGCCTAAGTAACTCACATTTATTCAAATATTCTGTAAAAGACCTTTTCAAATCTCTTCCTGATCCTGTTCCCCATCCCTCCTTTGGAACACATATGTTAAACACGTTTATCTTCTCTTAATTTCTAGGATCTCAAAAATTGCATATAAAACTTTTTGACGGAACTATGATTGTTATCTCTAGTGGAAATATTTAACCTTTCAAAAATGAAAGTAGTTTAGGATTAAAAATAATTTTCTAGAAGGAGAGTCTTTATTATGCTGCATCTAATTTGAAAGCCTTAGTTCCTATATTCATTCTTTCAATCAGTCATTTAATCAGCAAACATTTATTGAGTGCTTCCAATATGCCAGATACTATTTTAGGCAGTGGGTTCATGCTGAAAAATAAGATAGACAATTTGTCTGCATTAATGATGCTCATATTCTAGGAATAGTGAGTAAACAAAATATTTAAGGTAGGACTTATCTACAGAACTCTGTACCACCAGAATCCAACATAGACAGGAGAGAAATGTGGTCCAAAATGACAGATACCCCAGGATCTAAAGCAAAACCAATTGTTCATTAACAGCAGGTATCACATGGGCCAAACAATGAAAGAGAATAACACATTTTTTAATGTCAACATTAAATGATTTGACACAATAAACCAGTTAAAGCAGTAGCTAAAGCTATAGAGAGTCCATACTTTAGATGCAAGCTTCATGCAGTTACAGAATGAAAGATTAATAGCTCTTTGCCTTTTAGTTAAGTCTTAATACAATGGAGTTACCATCTTAGAGCAGGTATTTAAAAATTATCAATGAAGCCGGGCGCGGTGTCGCAAGCCTGTAATCCCAGCACTTAGGGAGGCTGAGACAGGAGAATCGCGAGTTCAAAGCCAACCTCACCAGTTGCGCTAAGCAACTCAGTGAGACCCTGTCTCTACATAAAACAAAAAATAGGGCTGAGGATGTGGCTCAGTGGTCGAAAGCCCCTGAGTTCAATCTCCAGTACCAAAAAAAAAAAAAATATATATATATATATATGTATATATATATATATATATTTTAAATGAGTACATGGTTATATTCTACTAGCATAACTTTTCATTTGATCATACCTGTTTGTTAATTCCCTCCTTCCTTCCTATATGTGCATCAGGATTCTCTAGGGAAACAGAAGCAATGGAAGAAATAGATAGAGATATAGAGAGATCTAATTTATTATTATAAGAAAATGGCTTATGTAATTATGGAGGCTAACAGTCCCAAGATCTATAGTTGGCAATCTGGAGTCCCAGAGGAATCAATGATATAGTTCAAGTCCCAAAGCTAGACCAAAACTGATATCCCAGCTCAAAGATAGACAAAAAAGAGCTCCTCTTTCTCATAGAAGTTCCATCTTTCCGTTTTATTCAAGTCTTCAACTGACTGGTTGAGGCCCATCCACATTAATGAGACCAATCTACTTTACTCAATCAGTACAAATGCCAATCTCATCCAAAAACAGCCTCAATGATACATATATATACTTCACCAAATGTCTGGCTACCTGTTGGCCTAGCCAAATTGATACATTAAATTAGCCATAAAAGTGAGGAAGTATGAAGAACTACAAAACCTTCCTTCTCTCTCTTCTCTCTTCTCTTCTCTTCTCTTCTCTTCTCTTCTCTTCTCTTCTTTTCTCTCTCTCCCTCCCTTCGTCTCTCCTTCTCTCTCCTCTATTATTCTGATCAATACTATGGATTAAGACAATTTTAATTAATGCTATTATTGTCTTTGTAAACCTTGCATTAATAGAACACATTCTCTCACTAATTAATAATGAGACAAAGTTGGCCACAATCTGGAATTGACCAGAATTAGTAACAGAGATAAGTAATGCACCTCATATTAGCTTTTAAGACTTCTTTTCTCATTAATTATTACAGTTTGTTAGATTTGCTATTCATTCTCTAACCCATTTCTCTAAGGACAAATTCACCCCTTTGAATCTAATCACATTGGCTGTCAGATTTGTCTCCCTGAAACACCCTCCCTCTCTCTGTGTCACTCTGCAAAAGCCTTTCAAATTTTTCCACCACTTGTAGCATACAGTCTGGATTATCTGGGTAACCTACTGCTAAATCTTGCTAAACTTTGCTGCTGAATAATTGCTGATCCTCATCATGCATTGCTGATTCTATTCCTTTTATCTATAACATAAGTCCTTTCTCTCCAATTTTATACATTCAAAATCCTTCTAATTCTTAAAACTCAAATTCAAATATTATTTCATCCATGAAGTTTTCTCTACTCAAAATAATCTCTTTTATAACAAGTTCTCTACTTTGACATGCAGCATTTTCTTTTGGAATGCTGCACTTTCTTTTTGGAATGCCTACTATTATTGAGTGTCCCAGGGTTCAATCCATGATCACCTTTTCTTTGTATTTGCTTATATGAAGAACTCATCCAACTTTAAGTATCATCTACTTCCCAGTGATTCATAGATTGATTTATTCTTCCCAGTGCTTTTGTCAGTACTTCAGACTTATGTACTTGATATCTTCTTCAGAATGTTTAATAGCCTTTCATACATAACGTTTCCAAAATTGAACTGATGATCTTCCACCTGAAATTGCTCTTCCCCATCTAAAGAGTAAAGATATTATGCATGTAGTTACTTAGGACAAAAACTTAGAGTACTCTTTTACATGGTTTTTTTTTTTTTCCTCACAAACTCTGTCCAATCTATCAATAAATCCTTTTGGTTCTGCCTTCAAACTTTACCCGGAATCAGATCACTTCTCAGTAATGCTGCTACTATCACCTGGTCTTATCCATCACTATCTTCTTGTAGGAGTTTTTGCAACATCCTACTAACTGATCACCGAGGTTTTTTTCTTGCTATGTTTCATATAGTAGCCAACATGGTTTGTCATTTCCATTACTTCTCCAAACTCATGACTTGCCCCTTTCTCCCTGGTTCACTTGAATCCAGCTGCATTTATCTCTTTAAGATTCCTACATACACCAGGACAATTCCCATTATCGGCATTGCCAGGGACTGGTTTATCTACCTCAAGTGTTGTTTGAGATGGCCTCTTAACTAACTCCTCACATTCAACAAGTCTCTGCATAAATCCATTAGGGCTACTCTCAAAGCCCCTCTCTCCCTGCCCTACACTCTTGATCACTTCTGTAGGTTCTACTTTTTATTCATGTACTTATCACCTTCTAATATGCTCTATAATTTAATTATATGTATTTGTAATTGCTCTACATCAAGACAAAAGATCTACAGCAACACACATTTTGATGTGTTCAATCGCAGCTTCCTAGCTCAAAGTTAAATGAACAAATCTTCCATGTTAAGCTATTTTATACATTATGCACTACAGTGTAGTTATCTGTGTGTATCTCATTTCTCTTCACATTTTGGGGGCCTTGATTAAGAGTAGATGAGAGTCTGATTCATCTTTGTGAGCCACATCTCTATCTACAATGTTCAACATCTTTTTTTGCCCATAAAAGAGAAGTCTAAGTGCCATTTTGGTACAAGGAATACCAAATAATTTTTTTAACTGGACATATTAATTGTACTATCTATTTCACTGAGCTACATGTTTCCAGTTACTTTCCTTTCCACATATAATAAATAACTAAATCCAGAAAACTTAAATCTACTGGGAAGTTGGACAGGATCTTCTGCCTACCTATCCTTGGAGTAAAATAAATAGCCACCTCTGGTTCTACATCCATTTGCATTATTTCTGTCTGCCTCTGCCACTCTGTCTCATTTCTCCACTTCTACTCAATCCCCAATCCTTCCCCATATTTCACTGTATTTTTCAAAATCATACAGAAGATGACTATCCACCGTTTCCTACTTTAACTTTCCCTCAAAAACACATGACCTATTCAGTTTCAGGGCCTTTAGTCTACCTAATAAGAGCCATAAAAATTTAACATGTCAAATTTTATTCAAGTATTTTCCTGACCATTTTAATTGTCCTTTCTTTCAGACTAAATCTGCTACTCCAGGAAACCTGCCTAGTTCAGCAGACTGCCAATGGAGTAACCAAACTCACTCAAGCAAGTAATAAAAGAAATCTTGACTAGGTTGAAGGATTCATTCTGACTAATTAAATCGATCCTCTTGTCCCATTCATCATTCATTCTCTTTAAATAGCTATGCCAATTTACCTTGTCTTACTCTAAGATTTGTAACCTTGCATGTTTATAGTAGAAAAGAAATGGAAAGACAAGGCAAAAAATAAAGTTTCAAACCCAATGTGCAGAAAAGTATGTCCGCCCAATTTTCATTTACAGCGATATAAAATCTTTAGGCAAGATTAAAAACCACTATGAGCTAAACCCTTTCCTCCGGACCAGTCAACATTTGTTCTCTTGTCATTACTCCTGGTTGTCAAAAGGATATCAGATCCTAGTTTTCCACATGAACTCTGAGGAGCAAACATTATTTAACAAAAACTACACGAAATTTTAGAGACAGAGATTTCATCTTTGTGCTATTTTTTTCTTTTTTTCATGTAGTTCTTCTAAAAGAAAAATAATAACAATGAGAGACACAACAATAGAGAAAGTTTATGATGAATGTCCTGCTCATCATGTTTTGAGTTATCTCACAGCCTCTCTCTCTGCTCCATTCCACCCTGTTATAGGGTTAAGACATGGCCATTATTATTTCACACTCCTCCCATTGAGAGGTGAGATCCATGATTTCTTCCTTTTCTCTGGACAATGTTTCAACTGCTTTGACTAAAAGAACTCGTTATGTGACTTCGAAGATGGGCCACAGAACATCTACACAGTTTCTATCTTCGATCCTAGAACACTTATTCTTTAGACTCTGAGCAAAAACTGTGTAAAGTGGCCAAGCTGGAATAGAGTCTTGTGGATCCCCAGACAGCATGCTTCACTGAGTCTTTTTTTCTGCCATTTTACACTAGGTGCCAGAGCAAAGAAGCCAAGGTGAAAGGGTGTCCTCCAACTCCAGGGCTTCCTTCAGCCTCAGCCCTTAAACCATGGACAGTAACTGAGTCGGCTTTAAGACAATAATAAAATAGTATACTTTTATAGTCCTAAATTTTATGGTAGCTTGTCACACAGGAACAAATAACTGGAACACATTTTCACAATATTCAATGTTTCTTCTGAGTTCTGAACAACCTCTCAACTAACAAAACATATACCTAGCTATCATTAGTAAAGGATATGATAAACTTTACAATAAGATGTTAATAGTTGATAATCCATTAGAAACCTCTGAGCTTCCAGGCTCCTCATAAAATTAAGAGTGTGTGTTATTTAATCACCTAAGATGTTTTCTCACTTTGGGCCTTCTAGCACTCATGAGATGGGCTCTTACTTAGATGACTGATGCACCAATGGTGGCACTTATGGGGACATAATTTGATTTTCAAATATTTAACTTACAATCTATGAAATATACCATTAGATTTTTGTCCTCATCAGCTTCCTGCAAGAGGAACTCTACTGGCGAGACAGTGTCGATTCATCCCTGCGTAAGGGGCAGGTAGACATCCTCATTTCTTCCTGTTGTTCTTAAATATGATATGTCATTTCTTGGCATAAAAAATCCAGATACTTTTTTGTTGTCTCCCAAAGTAATTCAAAGTAGCAGTTCTTTCATAGTCCACTTGACACTATGGGTGGACTATTAAGCTGGAACTATTTCTGGTTATTTGTTTTGTAAGGCAAGTAAAAATGTCTGGGAACTTCAAAAGGATCAGATTTGTTCAAATAGCATTTTTTTACAAATATGTTCTTCTGTCTATCATTAGAAATGGCAATATATTGCTGATATATTTTCTTAATTTTTTATTCCTATTTTTTTGTTCATTTAAATCAAGTATTAGAAAAATGAAGAATTTCTTTCTAGCTTTTAAAATCTCTTCCTCTTAGTGATAGACCACTGGCTCTCACTAGTAAGGGAACCAATAAATTCAGGTCATTAGGGTCTGAATAGAGAGAATATGGCAGTTAACCAAGTTTTATTCACCATTAAAGCTTAAATCTCTGCTTTTCTGAAAATTCTGAGGTAACCTTTGCACCATGGATTGCATGTGTTGTTCTTTTGGAAGTGGAGAATGATATTAGAATAACTATGAAATTATTTTTGACTGAGAATATATTGAAACTTATCATTATCCAACCCTGGTGCTTTGACTAAAATGTAAAACACTTTTACTGAGGCATTGAAGTTCTCATTAAGTGGCCCTGCTTAGTCAAAGGGTGATTGTTGACCTTCTGTGCTTAAAGCATGTGCTGCTCCACGTAGATAGAGGATTTTCTACCACACTCCTCTTGATGGTGAATAATGGAGTTACATGTGCATATCAGGAGGAGAATAGACCTTAATTTGGAATATTAAGTAGCATAGGCACATAAAAAGCCTTCATTAAAATATTAAAAGTTTGCTAAACCCATAAGAGCTAAGAGATGTGTTCCTATGGGAGGAAAATTCCAACCTCATGCTTCCTTCTTATCTCAGTTTCTGACATTTGTTAATAAGAAAGAATTTAGAAACTTAGAAAGTCACTGTTATCCAGTGACTGCTAAAGTGCTACTAGACAAGCGAGAGATTAGCTCTACTTTACTTTTTGCATAACACATCAGAAGAGTATACTATAGTAAACAGTCATTGTATTCCGGAAAATGCCAAGCCACAGATGTAGGGCTCATTTTGTCATCTTGAGCTAAATGGAAGGAAAGGAAAAAAAAAGTGTCCTTACCATACAGTTTTCATGGAGACACTGATAGCTTCTTCAAAGTTTTGGTATTATATCTGTTAATGTATGGTCAAATGCTCATATTTTCAACTTGCAGTTGGGAAGGAAATACTGCCTGAAAATACCTGGAATAAGGGGTTTGAGTCTTCGATTTTGTCTTTTAAAATGTAGAACAACAAACTATGTAGAGACTAATAATTATGTGAGCCATTAAATAAATTTACTAATTCCTGTATTAAAGAAAATTTACTTTTTTAAAAAATCTGTTTAATGTAAATATTGCCTTAAATGCATGTGCTTTTTCCCTGTTCTTAACACTCTCTGAAGAAATTACTATTATTTGTTAAATAGCAGTGTTAAATAAATAGCTGTAATATTTATACATACCTAATATTTAGATATTGTTTTCCTAATGATTTAAAATTCATACTACATCTTGGGAGCCATCAGAGTGCTTGAATAGTACTTGAAAAGTGTGCTTGAAATAAGCAAACTAGGAATACCTCTTTAATATATGTTTGTTAAATGCAAATGATTCTTGTTATAACAAATAGATTAGAAACAAATTTTTATTTACAAAACAGTAAATAAATTGGTAACACAGAAAGTATTACATGGAAAATAGTATATTAGTTCTCTATGGCTGTCATAGCAAAATATCACATATTGACTTAAGCAATAGAATTTATTTCCTCAGTTTTAGAAGCTAGAAATCTAAAATCACAGCATCAGCGAGGTTGGTGTCCTTCAGAGGTTTCTCTCCTTGCCTTGTAGGTGTCCACCTTCACACTCAGTTCTCACATGCTTTTGCCTCTGTTTATGCTCATGTTTTTCGGTATCTCTCAATGTGTGCAAATTTTCTCTTATTATAAAGACATTGGTCAGATTGGATCAGATCCCATCCTAAAAAAACTTATTTTTAATTCAATCATGTCTGTAGAGATCATACTCCCAAGGAAAGTCACAGTTTGACATATTGAGGGTTAGGTTTTCAACATTTGAATGAGGGGGACAGGATTCATCTTATAATAATTAGTTTCCCATTCTTAAGACCCCAGAGACTCATGATGTTAAAAGATTTTTTTTTTATTTTTTGAATAGATTGAAGAGAGTCTGAGATCTTTAGTCATTCAGAAACTATAATAAATGTAGAAAGCTACTAGGAAATTGTGTAACCAATAAAAGTAGGCCTTGTATCAATAGCATAAAGAACAAGTTAATGGCATAGTTATATTAGAAGAGTGAAGGGTCACTCTGCTGGAGATGGATGATACAAACATGCATGAGAGAAAAGAAATGGTAAGATGTAAGTAATAATTATGGCTTAATATGGATACATATGGAATCTTTTTCCAGAAATATAGATGTGGGAGTTTGGAAATAAAGGCAAAGTTAAATGCTAATTATCAGCTTGAGGTTTACCAACCTCTAAAAATCATTCAGGATTCACTGGAAAATCCATATTCCCAAGTACTAGAATGACCACATGTTCCAGTTTTCCCAGGACCTTTCCAACTTATGGTTGTGGTATACCAATATCATGTCAAGCTAACATCCTATCTGACTGTCAAAATTATCCCAGTTAGGAAGATATGACCATGCATCTATCACTACAGCTCCTTCTCCCCCAACATATGTGCTTGGTCACACAAATAGCAAGTATTTGAGATTCAAAAGAACTAGTCTTGCCACCTCCTATCTACACTGGCTTATCCAGCCTCTTTCCCTTTTCACAAGTGAAGAGATGCTGAAAGATTCTAAATTTTATTCTTTATAATATAACCTAGGTTCTAGAGAGAAAGGAGAAGAGCTCCTGTGATATTTTTCAAATTCTCAGATTTAATCTCAACAGGCATCAGAATATAAGAGAAAGAGATCTAGGCTAGAGGTGAAATCTGAGTTCTGGTCCTTGCTTTTCTGGTTATTAATGCTGAGACCGTGTATACATCAACTGCATAAGCCTTACATTCCTCATTCCTATCAAGAGAGTAGAGTTGCCAGTTGCAGTGGCACACGCCTATAATCACAACAGCTCAGGAGGCTGAGGCAGGAGGATCTTGAGTTCAAAGCCAGCCTCAGAAAAAGCCAGGCCCTAAACAACTCAGTGAGACCCTGTCTCTAAATAAAATACAAAATAGGACTGGGGATGTGGCTCAGTGGTTGACTGCCCCAAGTTCAATCCCTGGTACCCGCTGCTCCCCCGCACCCACAAAAAAGAGAGTAGAGTAGACAGGAAAGTCTAATATCCATCCTGCCCCATTCAGTCTCTGACAGAATCAAACGAAGCACTGGCTGAATACCTTAAAATCTGTTAAGTACCATATGAATGTTAATTACTATTTCTCTTATCTTCAGAGAAAGAAATAGGTAGCATAATAATTAAATAAATTAAGTTTATTAAAAGAGCTTATCCATGAGACTAGTGGTGCTCAGCTGAAGTCACATTTTCTCAATGCCACAATACCACCCTTTTCACATTACTGTACTTGACACCATGAAGATTCACGTAAGTTAGGTGAAAAGAGACAAACTGAATGTATTGCAGAGTTAAGAATTTATGATTGAAACCTAAGAACTTTAGAGGGGAGGAAAAGTGAGCTGCAGTGAGAAGGTGAAAGTACTCCATCAGCTTTGCAGTCAGGTGCAAGCTTTTGGACTTGAGAGTTGTCATATGTTGGATTTCTTTTGATTTTTATACTTTGGTTGCTGGGACAGAGAAATCGGGGAATGAATAGAGGGAGGGGCAATGAGAAATAGGAAAGCTGTAAAAATCAATAAACAAACACTTTTGTTAAAAAGAGGACATAGGAGATAAGACAGGAAAATAAGAATCAAAATATGAGATTATATCCATTAACATAGACTTCTATGTAAGAGACATTGCCTTCAAATACAACATACATTGTTTTTAATGTATAAATGTGTCTTTTTAAGAAAAGATATGTATCTGCGGCTCTGTGCCTAGGAAACATGTTATGGTTTAGATATTAGGTGTCGCCCAAAAGTTCACGTGTGAGATAATGCAAAGTTTAGAGGTGAAATTACTGGGTTGTGAGAGCCTTAACCCAATTAGTGCATTAATCCCATGACAAGGATTAACTGCATGCTAACTATAGGCTGGTAGGATATGCCTGGATGATGTAGGTAATTGGGGTGGCGGGTGCCTTTGTGGTATATTAGTCTCTCTCTCTTTGCTTCCTGATGTGATGTCTTGAGCTGCTTCCCTCCACCACATTCCTCCACCATGATGTTCATCCTCACCCCGAGCTCCAGGGAATGGAACCAGCAGTCTGAGACCTCTGAAACTGTGAGCTCCTAAATAAACTTTTCCTCTTCTACAATTGTTCTTGTCAAGTCTTTCAGTCACAGCAGTGAAAAGCTGACTAAATCAGTATACACCTAATAATCATGGTAAAAATAAATCAACAAGCCAGGCAAGTGGTACATGCCTGTAATCCCAGTGACTCAGGAGTCTGAGGCAGGATTGCAAGTTCAAAGCCAGCCTCAGCAAAAGTGAGGTGCTAAGCAATTCAGTGGGAGCCTGTCTCTAAATAAAAAATGAAATAGGGCTGGTGATGTGGTTCAGTGATCAAGCACCCCTGAGCTCAATCCCTTGTACCCCCCAAAATTAATTAATTAATTAACAAAATAATAGATGGTCTTCTGGGTTCTTCCACATTGTAACAAATGATATGATTTCACTATTTTTGTGCTTAAATATTATTCCTTTGTTTATATGTACCACATTTTATTCATCCATTCACCAACTCTTGGACACTTAGGCTGATTTCATATCTTGGCTATTGTGAACAGTGCTAGGAAAAGCCTGGAAGTGCTTATGTGTCTTTAACAGACTGATTCATGCCCTTTGCATAACTATCCAGTAATGGGATTGCTTGATCATTTGGCAGTTCTATTTTTAATATTTTAGGAACCTCCATACTACCTTCCATAATGGTCATATTAATTTACATCACCCAAAAGTGTGAAAGATTTCCCATTCTCTGCATCTTCATTCGCAAGTGCTATCTTTTGTATTTTTGTTAACAGCCACTGTAACTGTAATTTAGTGGTATCTCATCATGGTTTTGATTAACAGTTCCCTGATATTTAGTGATCTTGAACCTTTTTCCACATGCCTATAGACTATGTGTATGTCTTCTTTCGTGCAATGTTATTATGGTGTTTTAGTCAGCTTTTTCACTGCTGTGAGTAAACAACCCAACCAGAATAACCAGAGAGGAATAAATATTTATCTGAGGGCTTATGGTTTCAGAGGTCTTAGTCCATAGAAGATTGGCTCCATTCTTCAGGGCTTGAGATGAGGCCGAACACCATGGAGTTAGAGTGTAGCAGAGGGAAGCAATCCACATAGTGATCAGAAAGCAGAGAGAGACTCCACTCTTTGATACAAAATATATACCCCATAGCCATGCCTCCAATGAACTACTTCCTCTAGTCATACCCTACCACTTCAGTTCCCACTCAGTTAATCCCAATCAGGGAATTAATTTACTAACTGGGTTAAGACTTTTACAACCTAATCATTTCTTCTCTGAACTTTCTTGCATTGTTTCACACATGAGCTTTTGGGGGACACCTCATCTCCAAACCATAACATATGGTAAGTGAAATCAGTCATGCAAAGAAAGTAAATACCATTCATTTGTGAAATTTGAAAAAGCTGATCTCATAGAAGTATGGAATATAATGATAGTTACTAGACTGGGGTGGTTAAGGAGAAGGTAGGAGGGGAAGATGTGGGTCAGAGTAGACATAATTATTTGTTACATAGGAGGGATAAAACAGAAGATTGATTGTAGAGCAAGATAACCATAGTTAACCACAATATATTATATTCTTGAGAAATGTAATGAGAATGGATATTATATATTTGCCACAAAAGTGATAAATACATGAAACGATACATCTGTTAATTAGCTAAATATAACCATTATTCAATATACATGTATATATATAACAACATCATGATGTACCCAATAAAACAATGTTCTCAGTTTTGTGTGTGTATGTAATATATTGTAATATAACATATATACATATATATAATGGGCATTCTAGTAAGAAGAAAACACCAACATATATGTAAGTACACTTCCTACTTTGTGGTATCTATCTTTTTGTCATCTTTGTTTCTCTAGACTAATATGCCCAACATTCTCATATCCATAATTTACACAGTAAATTGTGCATGAACCTGGAAATATATCTAGCTATGGGTACAGCATATGTTCTCAGATTTCCAAAAAGTAATGTTCTGGCTCAGAGAGAACAAGGCCAAAGTGGCTGAGAAGAGATCTGGCATGAAATCCTACAATCAGAGCAAATCATTTCAAAGTGTTCTTTTTTCAAAACTCACCCAAATCATAACCAACTTAAGTTTAAATGTGGTACTGTGACTCTATACTTGTGTGAGAGAACTTTTTTGTTTTATTTCATTTTAACAAAACTATATCATAATCTATATCAAATTGGTTTGCTATTTTTTGTATTCATAAGAACATGTGGAGATTGCTCTTCTCTCAATGATGACTCTTGGCTATGACTAGATCTAGTAGTGGAAGAAGAGTAGAGTCCTAAGATGATAGTCAGGACATAATAAAGCATCTTTTTCCTACCTGCATCAGTTATCTGTTGCCATAATAATGCTGTGAAATAAATAGAATGCTTCAATGGTCTACAGCAGTAAACATTTATTTAGCTCACAAGTCCACCAGTTAATGATTTAGGCTGATCTCAGCCATATGATTCTTCTCGTCTCAGATGAGCTCACTTGCATATTGAGATTCCACTGGCATCCAGCCTGGGGCTTATGCATCTGGATTGGTTAGGTGTTGGCTAGAGAAACTCAGTTCTGCTTCATGCATCTTTCACCTACAAGCTATCTTTGTTGTGTTCTTATGATAAAAGCAGAGGAATGGAAGCAGAAATGTCACTGCACATTTCTTCCCACCTACCCTGAACTCTATTTCAGCTGCATAAACATTTCTACTATTTCTCAACTCATTATTTTATTTACATATTTCATCATTCTTTTCCACAATACCATTATGATGTGTTTTCCTCTTCTGTTCTTTATATAACTCTATATGACTTTCTGTTTCTTTATATGATTTTATATGACTTTTTGTTCTTTATATGTCCATATTGGACTGATCCTCTGTACTCTATAACTGATGTTTTCAGCCTCCATCATACCTGCTAACTTCTTATTGACCAAATAGAATTACTCAGCTGGACTTAGATTCCTGTGGTAGAGAAATAAACTCCACCTTTGAATAAGGTAACTGAAAAGTTATCTAGCAAAGAGATGTGTATGTTGAGAAGGAAGAAGTATTGGAGCTATTAATGCAATCAGTGTATTCACCTTCTCTGTTGAATGCCACTCACAACACACAGAGAGGCATTAAGTATTTCTTTCTAAATATTTGAAAGTAAACTAACTTGTATGATATATAATATTGTGTAAATAACTTCATAGGTCTTTGGAAGCATCTCTACATGCTCTCATTGGCCTTCCATACCTGAAGGTTCTGCATCCATGAATGCAACCAATGAACCATGATTGAAATATTCCAAATAAATGAGTCTGTAATGAGCATGTGCAGACATTTTTCTTATTATTCTTTAAGGAATATAGTACAACAATTTTCATAATATTTATATTGTATCTGGTAATATAAGTAATCAGAAGTGACTTTAAGAGGATGTGAGTAGGTTATATACAAATACTGCACTATTCTATAGAAGAGACTTGAGCAAACAGAGATTTTGGTATCCATGGAAGCACTGGAAACAAACCCCAAGGATGCTAATGGACAGTACTATATTTACCAGCCATTCTCCTCCAGTTCATTCCCCATCTACCTCAAATTCTATTTCACCTGCCTAAATGTTTTTTAGCTTTCTCAACTCAACATTTTGCTCCTGTATTTCATCATTTTTCTTTACCACACAATTACTGGTATATTTTTCTCCTGTATTTTTTTTCTATGCCCCATAACCAATACCACCATGTAATAGATCAGCTAAGCCAAGAACATTAGCAACTCACTTCCTGCCTATCCTATTCCTACATTTTCAAGTTTTGGTCATGTCCTATGACTGCTACTTCTAACATTTCTCTTATCCATCTTTTCTTTATTCCTATAGTCACCATTTTAGTTCATTTTTCACCATCTATACTTAAACTACTGAAATAGTTTACTTCCCCTTCTATTTTATCCTAAGAATAACCTTTCTAATATTAACATTATCCTAAGATATCCTAAACTAAACATTTCCAAAGACAATCCATTGTTCCTAGGATGTAGGATATGAGGCCCTTCATAACTTACTCCTTTTTTAGTTCTCCCTAACATTGTTACTCCCTACCTAGGGTAATACTAAGCTGGATTAACTTAGTCTTCTTTTGACATATCTAACTGATTCTACTCTTGTATGTCATTTGTTCTGAATACTTCACACACACGTGTGTGCACATGTGCACACACACACACACACACAGCATAGCCATTGGAATGACAAGGATTTTTGAATCCTGGTTACATGAATTACTACCTATGTAAATTTGGGAAGGTGAATTAAACTCTCTTAACACAGACATTTTGTCTGAATCATGATATATTTATCTGTAAAAAATACATTAGCTTCAGCCGGGCGCGGTGGCTCACGCTTGTAATCTCAGCACTTTGGGAGGCTGAAACAGGAGAATCGCGAGTTCAAAGCCAGCCTCACCAACAGCAAGGCGCTAAGCAACTCAGTGAGACCCTGTCTCTACATAAAACACAAAATAGGGCTGGAGATGTGGCTCAGTGGTAGAGTGCCCCTGAGTCCAATCCCTGGTGCCAAATATATATATATATATATATATATATATATATATATATATATATATATATATATATATAT
>CM053401.1:64513449-64532745 GCA_028644305.1 Xerus rutilus
GATACTTCTTTTAAGTGGTTTAGAGTCCTTTTATCTTTCCTGCCTCCATCACTTTCTGTTTAGGTCTTTACCATAACAGCTCCAGTCATCAATACACTAATTGCCTTACATCTGCATTCACTTGTTTTTGACTATTTAAATGACTTATTTAAATAACTTTTTATTCACCTTTTAAACTCCAGTTGCTAGTAGATCGCATTGGCTATCTGAATGAGCTCACAAACAGTGGTAGGAAAAGTCTCAAGAGAAAGGAAGTGTCACATGTGTACTCAGGATGCATGTCATATACTCTCCTGATATTAAATAAAACAGAATGAAGAAAATAGACTGAGCTTGAATCTTTCTCAACCCTCTTAAAAAATATTCAGGCAATATGCCACTCACTCCTTTTCAATCAGTAATTTCTTCCTAGAGCTCTCTCCAGATGTATTAAATGACTTTGGTTAGCCAGTCTTACAGAGTAACTGCCAGAGCCAGCTCTCCAGATGGTATTGAATTTGTCAATAATGACAGTATGGAAGTGTTGATGCTGTCCTTCATTTTCTTATACCTGATGATCCAAAAAATGAGAGAATGTCAACTCTACCCTGCTGTGCCCTGATTCTTTCAAATGCACAATTTGCAATAAATGGGCCAAGTGCTAAACAAGGATATTCTTGCCTTATGGAATACTGATAACTCATTAAAATATTTTCTTCTACGTCAAGAGAAAACACCTTTTGATCTCTCAATGATAGTGTTAATAATTAAGAAATATACACAAAAGAAGCTGAGAGATATAAAATAAATGTTAATGGGCACATTATACCATATTAAATGTTATTGAATTCAACAAATTGTGCACATTTATCTAAATGCTCAGATATAACTGTTAAGGCCAGACTAAACTAGCTGGAATAACTAATGAGGAATTGGATAGTGAAGTTCTGGAGAGCTACCCAAGATTTTTGAGTCTATTCCATACCCATTGTCTCCTGCTGAACAAAGTTGACAGAAGTTGGCCAGTAGAGTAGATGGTGCTTTGGCTTGTATATTCTACACTTACAAGGTCATGCTGAAGTTGACAGTGGCTTTCCCACACAATTAGAGAAGGATTCAAGAGTAGAAGGTCTTATAAGGACTTTCAGAAATAAACAAGCAAGCAAGAACCATGAGAAAGTAGACATTATAAATAAGCAGAAGACAGGAAGTAAAAATGAAGAGCCACAGGTGGACACAAGTAAAAACAGAGAAATATAGTGAACAGCAGAATGACTAGAAAGGGGAATGCTGGAACTTGCCTCTGATGGCATAGTTAATGGTTCCCAGGAATGCAGGCAGAGTTCCTAAAGGTCAGAGGCCCAGTTGCTGAAGCAGATTCTTACACTTTCTTCTTCTCCTACAGTGAACTTCCACCATAAACATGTGTGTTCTTTAGCATCTGTAAGTATCTTAGTAACACACTGGAAAAGCATGAACAAGAATTTACACATCAATTTTTCTCAAAACGTAACAAGTTTCAAAATTCAGAGGTTTTAGCCTTCAAACTCACATTAATCTGTTCCAACTCTCTCACCTTGCTGTTGATACACTATTAATTTGATCATTTCCTCATTGTGTCACAACATCTCCTAACAACTTAGCAAACTAGGATAATGTGACTTAATAAGGTGATGTTATCTCCCTCATGTTAAAGTGCCTCCTCAGTTCATTAATGTACATCAAAGTGAGTATTTTAAATCACTAGCCATAAAAATATACTTCAAATCAAAACATAAAAATAAGATGATTTCTCTCTGATATAGCTTCCCAACCTGTATGTTTTTCTATAGCCCTCAGATGTCAACCAATTGATATTTTCTGTCTTGAAAAAGTTTCATCATGGAAACGAGAATGCTCAAAGTGTCTTTTTCACTGCTTCCTGAACAATGCTTTTACAGGTTTGAGAATATATACCCTGACCACTATGTACAGCATCACTTCTACCATATACAAATGGCCAAAGTGAGTCATGGGGCCTGTTCAGACTCAAGAGGCTGAGAAGTAGATTTCACAATTTAGGTAAAAGAGAAATAAGTTACATTGACCAGGAGCACCTAGGATAATATGATTGTGGCCATCTTTGGAAAACACAATTGGCCAGTCTCCAAATACTAGAAAGTAAACACAAAATTGTTTTACAAAAGATTTTCCACATCTTTTTTTTTGTAGTATTAGCACAATACTGGGCATACAGTGGATGCATTTTTAGGTGTTTTGTTTATTTTTTATGCAAGTTTTAAGACATGACTGGTACGACCACACAGTATATAAAAAGTAGAAGTCATATTTTTTCTTTTGCCTCGGATATAGACAAGATACTTTCTATAAAATGTGATTTAAATTTTTACATGCAAAAGTTTATTGTATATCCTATGTTTTGTCTTGATGGAAGAAGCCAGAATGACTTCCACTGTGGGAACACATCTTACAAAAGCCTCATTTGCTGGATACTATTTTCAGTATTACATGATCTTTAGGTATGGACAATGCATATGCTTAACCTGAGGTTGATTTCTCTCTCTCCAAAAGATGCATAAAATTTACTTTTAAAGGTTCACATTTCACTTTCATCAGATAAGTTTGTGTTTAGGGAAATAAACAAAAACCAGCCTTCGATGTTTTAGATAAAGAAACTCCTTTCTATCGTTGCCAAGGAGACCTCATCAGAAGCGTCCTTCTGTGCTAGACATACATTGGCTCATATTCATCACTATTGACAGTCTCATATGTGTCACTGTCCAACAAAAAATCCTATCTGTTACTATTAATAAGCTATCCTTGCCATATTGATTAGTTGCTTATCTGAGCTTTACAGACAACAACCTCCCTGCTAGTCTCAGAAGCCTCATATTAGTTAGAATGGTACCCCTAACTCTCTGCTCCCTATCTTCATGACATTAAGTACACCCAGCTTTGACCTCAGATATTTTCTTTGTACCTGTCTTGCACTCAATCAAGACATTTCTTTATCTTGCTACAGTATTAACTCTCAGGCAGCCAAACTCTGCTCCACCCATACCGCTGAACTTGGATCTTCTACCTAATTTAAACTGGCAGAAATGTCCAGAGCTAAAGTGAAATGTCTCTAAAATAGAATGTGAAGAAGAAAACTCATAAAAACACTCACAAATACCCTGTTTTCTACATGACCTAGCTCCATATTCTGAAGACAATAACATTAGTTAAATGGAACTAGCATGAAATTATTAGATCTGGTCCAGTAAATCAGTGAAGTAGATACATGAAGTAGATATGGAAAGACAAAGGAGGAGCTTGCGTCCAGCTTAGCCAGACATTGTGTTTAAAGATTCAAATTTTACTGAAACTCCCTGGAGAATTAGCAAGCTGAGCCCACAGGAATTTATTTCATTGACGGCTCCACCTTGAAAATATTTTATCCTTGAGAATGAGGCATACTCAACTTGAGAATGATGTCAGTTTAGAAGGAAGCTTTATTCTTTATTCCTCTCCCCATCCCACCAAAGTGAGAGAGATGGCTTTGCTTTCCTTAAGCAAGAAACAGAATTGCCACATGTAGATACCTCAGCATCAATAATAACTGTTATTTTGACAAAGAGAAGCAGCTTTAGTTCAGTAGAATATCAGCATAATTTAGCTTCAGTGATAATCATCAAAAGACCATAGCAATTTCAGTAGCCATAAAGATCCTTTGAAGAATTGTGTAAAGACTAATTGCTTTACTAGCCTCTGTTCCATCAGAAATATGGAGTAAGAAGGAGAGCAAGAAAGAAAATTACACTAGAGTTCTCAAAATATTGGAGGAAACTTTGAGAGGAATTGCAGGTACCACAATAAGAAATTGAAGAAAATACAGAAAATATTCTTTGTTGTTTTAAGTAGTCCATTTTTATTTTTTTCCTAGAAATAATCTAAACTCAAAAATGCAAAAGGCAAATAAAAATGCAGAGTCTAGAAAAGCCCTAGCAGTATAGATGGCAGACAGTTGGAATGGGACAGAGCACAAGGCACACCTGGGTTAGTCTGACATTCACATCCTGGCAAACGACAATGAGGTTAAAGTATAATCTTCATAGATGAAATCAGGTAAATGGGTTATCACTAGGACAGAGCCTAGAACATGAGTATGAAAGCTGAATTATGACTTTCCCTCCTGTACTCTTTTGTAGTCTCTTCCATGCCACTATTTCATCTTTCCTTTGTTTGTTTGTCAATATCAATAATATTGGATAGGACTATTGTAGAACTATTGACCTATGTATTCAAACAAAATATACCTGATATATACATATAAAACACATAGAGAAAAATTTTTTGAAATCACATCATGCATAAAATTAGAAGAAAAAGTTCCAGTAGTACATTCAGCTCAAGTTGCTGTTTCTCATTTAGGATGCTATTATAGCTTCCTTGCTAGAATGTTGATTTCTAGAATTGTTCACTGTTAGCAATTCACCATAAAATTCAAGAAGTGTTTCATATGAGATTCCATGATATAACAGTTAATCAGATTCTTTTAATTCTCTGCATACATTTTCTCAAAATAATACATACTATCCTTAAGAAAATGAGTTCTAAAATATGGTCAAAGTAAAAATAACCTGTTCCCTATGGAAACACAAAGGCTCTAGCAAATACCTTTCCAATTTATATAAACAGAGACAAATAGGTTAATTTTGTGTATTTTTTTCCTAACTGCTCTTAGCCAGGAAATCTTTTATGTATTTTCTTATCAAAGCCCTCTTTTTAAAGGGTATTTCCTAAAGACAAAGAAATCTCATGGTATAATTGGCATGAGTATGTTATGTGAAATTGAATTATGTTAGCCAGTATTCCTCTAATTGCCATTTTTTCATGGGCATCCATTTTTCAACAATAATATTAGAAAATAATTAATACCTTCAGGACAAGAACCTGAACTTTATGCAAATATAGATTAGAGAAGTCCAAATTATTTTTTAATGAGCTATATGTATTATGTCTCCCTATCTAGAGTTCATCTGGACCATGGCATTAAATAAGCTTAGAGTTAATTAAGCGTATTATAACTATTCCTGGCTTCTGCCTTTATTAGTATGAATCCGCCAGCTCAGAGGCACTCAGCAAACACAAAAATACTTTATCAACACCCCACTCGAAAACACCTTGAAATATTTCAATCCAGTCTATACTCTTGGGATAATTCTAGAAGCTCAAACCTATTGGACCATTTTTGAAATCCATTACTTTTCTATTTATATAAATATGAATTGCAAGAATAGAGGAGGCTTTCTTTGTAGATGTTGATTTATATTAATAAGCGCTATAGTCAAACAATTGTTCTCAAGCACATGCATACACGAAGGTAGGATGTCTTTTGCTGCAGAGATACTGGCTCAGGCAGCAGATTAAATGAACAGATTTAGTTTGCATTTTAGTGTGCTAAATTGAATACAAGTCATAATAGAAAATCTCTACATGCAAATGAAATCAGAAGAGCTTTTCTAATTTTCAGGAAGTGAATGAGAGAATCACTCTTTCAGTTAAAAAAAAAATCTGCAGACCACTTATTAATTGCTGATCACATTTTGGCAGCAGCAAAATTAATTTTACTTTTACCTACTCAGAGGTTGTGTGTGTTACAACAGCAAACCCCATTGGAACTAACTTGGTTAAAATCTACCCTAAATTTGAAAGAAACATCAATTATATGAGATAATCTCATGAAAAGAAAATGCCATAAATATCAACAGAAAAGCAATCGACATTTATTTTCTATTAGAGACTCAGCATGAAAAGAAAAAAAGAGCAGAATCAAGTTGAATTTTCCATAGGTCTGGTTTAGATTCTGTCATATACCCTAGGGCAGTATTTCCACAGCTGTGGCAAAACCATTTATAGGAGAATGACTTGACATTTGAAGAGTTTTTCCAAGTCTCTTCCATGTAATTCTGTGAAGAAGCAACAAACTCAAGATACCCCAGAGAGGGAGTAGTGTATCAAAAAGGCAATGGATTTTGGATTCAGACAAAGTAGACTTTAAATACAAGCATTGCTACTCACTACATGAATTACCTTGGAAAAACAGTTCACTATTCTTGACCTTGGTTTTTTCCATGTTAAAGAGAATTTACTAAATTAACAGTGTCATTGAGGGAAAAGGACCTAGAAAATGTTCTGTAGCACAAGACATTCAGTAATTAGTTGTTCACCTATCTCTTGGTCTTCAGACATTACCTCCACTTTCTGATTTTCTAAGCTTTCAGTTGCTGCTCAGAAACTTTGGGGTACCATGTGTGATTTTGGCTTTGGTCTTTTAAATTCTACATTATCACTAGGTGTTCACCAGTCTGACCATATACATGATCTTTTCAATACCTCCAGATTTTCTCTTCCCACCAGCTCATTCCATTCCTCTTCTAGGTCTAAGGGAAAGAATAGAACAATGGTCAAATGGAATCATCACCATTAGACTTTTGAAATAAAAGGTGGAACTGGTTTTAGGAAAAATAAGAAAATTATAAAGAGAGCTGGACCCAGGTAAACACACTTGTGTCTTGCTTAAATCACTTTTTTCCTTGAAATACTCTCTTTAGAATTGTTTTGTGGTTGAGAGATTCCAGTACCTATTGGAAGAAAAATTGCTCATCATACCCACAACCCCAAAGGAAGAGTCCAGGAATAAGGAATTAAAGAGACCTGCCTATTGCTTAAGTCAAAACAGTCCTCGTGATATAAATGAAAGTCCAGCTTTGTTTTCTAAAGAGCTAAACATGTAAGCATTTCAGAACCAAATGAGTAGTAAGTCTTTTTCTTTTCATAAAATGATATCTGTAAACATGGGACTCAGCGTGAGCTGGTCAACATGGGCTGCAACTGCTGAATGTGATAGATAGAAATTTCAGAGGTTTGCTCCTGTCCACATGCTATTACAATTCCACCCATAGTTACATGAATGGAGGCTAGCTTTCTCAATTTACATACACAAAATTTATAATGAAATAAAACAAAATTTTATGACCTTACTAAAAGCATAAGAATTTAGTACCTCATAAAAATGGACTTCTTTTTAAAATGGATATAAAATTCCTGTTTGTATAATGTACAAGAACTCTCTTGGATTACACACTCAATTATTTATGAATACTAATTTTTGAGGAGCCTTTTGAATAGGCTGAACAACAGCTTCCCCAAATATTTGTATTCTGATCTCTAGAAACTGTGAATGTTCTTGTTTGGTCAAAGGAATGTTGCATATGTAATAAAATTAAGGATCTTGAAGTAGGGAGATTATCTTGCTTTATCAGATGAACTCAATGTAATCATAAGTGTCTATATATAAAGGAGGCCAGAGGGAATGTACCACAAAAGAGGAGAAAGTGATACAAGGGTGCTGCTGACTTTGCAGATGGAAGGGTCAGTGGACCAAGGAATGCCAGGAAGTACAACTTTTAACCCAATGAAACCACCTTTGAACTTATTGCCTCCATAAATAGAATACATTTCTATCATTTAAGCCAATAAGTCTGTGGTGATTATTATAGCAACCAAATGATAAGAAACCAATAAAGTAAAAAATGTTCTACCAGTAAAGACAAAAGTGACAAATTAATCAGAAGTTTGCTGAGGATCAAGTAATTTGGATATGTAAAGAGGAAACTTTTCCCAGAGCTGGAGATGAGGCTTTTATGGTAGGGTGAGTGCCTGGTATGTGTGAGGCCCAGCACCAGAAAGCTGAAGCTCTGGTGATCCCCAGCACCAGAAAGCTGAAGAAACAAAACAATCTTTTCCCAACTCCCCAACTTTTATTAATTGCTCACACAGCATACAGTGATCCTGTCACTGTGCCACCCTCATACTAAAGAGCTGAACTATATACTTGTCATTCTTATCCCCCAAAAAAACACAAAAAAACAGCAAGTCCAGAGGAACAGAGTCCATCTGCCTTCCTCATTTCTGTATCCTTGAAGTGGAGCACAGTAACAAACACATAGTAGCATCAATACACACTAGCTGAAAAGGTGAATGAGAGAATGAATGGCATTATTTAAGAATAATGCCAAAAATGGAGAATCAAGTTGAGGCAATGTAAGAGGAAATGAGTATTACCTCACCCACTTATCAAATTGTTGATCAGAGTAAGGAAGAAAAGCCCACTGATTCAAAGTATTATTTCATGTTCTTTGTCAGTCTTTGCTAACTGTTAGAACTAGAAAAAGCAATCATGAAATTCATTTGGAAAAAATAAGAGGCCTAGAATAGCCAAAGCAATCCTTACCAAGAAGAGTGAAGCAGGAGGCATCACAATACCAGATCTTAAACTATACTACAGATCTGTAGTTACAAAAATGGCACAATATCGTCACCAAAATAGACATATAGGCCAATGGTATGGAATAGAAGAGACAGAGACAAACCCACAGAAATATAGTTATTGCATACTAGACAAAGGCGCCAAAAACATACATTGGTGAAAATATAGCCTCTTCAACAAATGGTGCTAGGAAAATGGGAAATCCAAATGCAGTGAAATTAAACTAAACCCCTTTTTCTCACCATGCACAAAACTCAACTCAAAGTGGATCAAGGACCTAGGAATTAGACCAGAGACCCTGTGCCTAATAGAAGAAAAAGTAGACCCAAATCTACATCATGTCAGATTAGGTCCTGACTTCCTTAACTAGACTCCTAAAGCACAAGAAATAAACTCAAGAACTAATAAATGGGATGAATTCAAACTAAAAAGCTTCTTCTCAGCTAAGGAAACAATAACATGAAGAGAGAGCTCACAGAATGGCAGAACATCTTTACTACATACACATCAGATAGAGCACTAATTTCTAGGATATATAAAAACTCAAAAACCTTAACACCAAAAAAAAAATAACCCAATCAGTAAATGGGCTAAGGAACTGAACGGACACTTCTCAGAAGAAGGTATACAATTGATCAACAAATATATGAAAAAATGTTCAACTTCTCTAATAATTAGAGAATTGAAAACCAAAGCTATGCTAAGATTCCATCTCACTCCAGTCAAAATGGCAATTATCAAGAATACAATTAATAATAAGTGTAGGTGAGGATGTGGGGAAAAAAGTTACACTCATACATTGCTGGTGGGACTGCTAATTGGTGCAATCACTATTGAAAGCAATATGAAGATTCCTTAGAAAATCTGGAATGGAACCATCATTTGACCCCACTATCCCACTCCTTGACCTATACCCAAAAGACTTAACATTAGCATACTATAATGACACACCCACATGAATGTTCATAGCAGCTCAGTTCACAGTAGCTAAAATTGAAACCAACCTAGATGCCCTTCAACAGATAAATGGATAAGGAAACTATGATATATATATATGTATTTATATATATATATATATATATATATATATATATATATATATATAAATCACACACACAGTGGAATACTACATAGCATTAAAAGAGAATAAAGCATTTGCAAGTAAATGGATGGAGTTAGAAAATATCATAGTAAGAGAAGTAAGCCAATCTTAAAAAACCAAGAGCCAAATGTTCTCTCTGATAAGTGGATGCTTGTTCATAATGGGGGGGGGTCATGAGGAGAATGAAATAACTTTGGGCAAAGGGGAGGGAGGAGAGGGGAGGGGGCATAGGAGCACAAAAAATGGTTGAATGAGATGAACATCATTACCCTAGGTACATGTATGACTACACATATGGTATGACTCTACACTGCACAAGCAGAGAAATTAAAATTTGTGCTTAATTTGTGTATAATGAATTGAAATGCATTCTGCTTTCATGTATAACTAATTAGAACAAACAAAAAAGAAAAAAGAAGCAAAGCACACAATGGCAGCCAGAATGAAATGAAAGTTTTGTAAAACTCATGAACTTTTCAGTAGACCTTGAGTAATAAGAAATATAAACATTTAAAGATAATCACAGGATAAAAGTAACTTAAATCTTTAAAAGCAATCTATTCAATTTGTTTTATAAATTATACTTAAAATATTTTTTTCAACATTTCGGAGAAAAAGGAGGTCATGGCTTGAAACTAACAAAGCAGACAGGCCAATTCTCTGCAACATGGGTGAACAAAAATAAAGTTGTGTGTGAGGGGGAGGCTTCACTAGAATTTAAAATTGGACATTCAAAGCAGGCCAGGGACACAGAAGATTGGATATAATAAACTAAGAAAAAAATCCCCAGCAGCACAGCCACTGCCTTGGCTAGGCCAGAAGCACCAGCCAGAGTGGTCCCTCCATGAGCAGTATGGAACTCTAAGGGAATTAAAGGAACCCACATTTCAGAGGCCTGAAATGTCACTGTGTAAGGAGCATTTAGAGATCAAGGACATTGCCTAACAAATACATGTGGTGGGAGAGCTGCCATATCTCCCACCAGGTGCGGAAGATAAACCATTTTACAGCTGTGGTACATGGGTGGCTGGCAGCTGAGGAAGCTAATTCCTGGAAAACCCAAGTTTGTCCCAAAATTCAGGCCCAGTAAACACACACTGCATGAAGCATAGTGTGCTTAAGTGACTAGGAGAAAATCAAACGTGGAGAGAGGTTTACACAGGGAACAACTGATTGAGGAAACCCACCCAGCTCTTACCCTTCCCCTCCAATCCAACTGCTTGCAAGACCAGCTAGTAGAGACACATCTGGCTGGGGAACAGCAATAGGGGTGGGAGAGATTAGAGACTGAACCCAAGACCAGGAAACATGGGGTCTGCAGGTGGCATAGGGGACTAAGAATTGGATGCCCCACCACATGAGTGGAAGCCAAGGGAGATCCCTGGGTTAAAGTCCTCCAGCATGGACCAGGAAGTACTGGGTGCTGTAGGTGTGCTGATTTAAAATCTGCAGACCAACTGGCATTCAGTGAAAAGCCTGTAGTCTGCCTAAGCCTAAACCCTCCCTCCAGGAATTCCACCTACTAGATTCTCTCTCACACTCCAGCAATCCAGAGAGTGGAGCATCACACTCCAGATGACCCCACCTAAAACTACTGAGAAGAGAAGCTGAGAATATATTGAATTTCAACAGAATCTTTAACTTTCCATCAAGATTTGCCCCCACCCTGGCTTTTTTTCACTTCTTTCACTCTGTTAAATTATGACCTTGATGGTATGTGAACATTTATACATTTTCATATTTGTTTTTTTTTCTCATTTGTAACATTTTTGAAGCCAGTTATTTTTCATGGGTTAGATTTTTGTGAACTAGGATGTTTAATGAGTATATTTTAATTTTGTATTATTTTATTTTTATTTTTAAATTTTCAAAAATATTTGTTATATATATTTTTTTCTCCAACAAGATCTTCTCTGTTCTTCTTCAAATAATCTTTATTGTTCTCCCTTTTACTATTCCTTTAGTCTTTTATTTCTGTCTTCTCTCCTCCTCCCTCATAATCATCACATCTTTATCACGTCTGTTCTCTCACTGTCCACCATTTGAAATTGTAAACTATTTTGCAAACTTATTGTTTTTATTACAGGCAAAAACTGATCATATCATTTGTTTATTGTGATAATTAACATTATAGATGTCATAGTAGAAATTACTTGGTTTAATGCTATATATGGTTTGCATTGATTGTTGTTATTATTTGCCTCCCCCTAAACAGTGAGGTACTGGGTATCTTCAGGGACATTATAAGCCCACAGTGTAAAAACATAGATACATACTGTTAGGTGGGTAGACATAAACACTATGAAAAAACAAGGGAAAAATTTGCCCCAAACAAACCAAGATACTCCAATAACAGAATCCATCAACACCACAGTGGAAGAAATGTCTGAGAAGGAGTTTAGAATGCACATAGTTACACTGATCTGTGAAGTAAAGGATGATATAAGGAATGAAATCAACCACAAGCAGCGCCACATGCCTTTAATCCCAGAGGCTTAGGAGGCTGAGGCAGGAGGATCTTGAGTTCAAAAGCAGCCTCAGCAAAAGTGAGCCACTAAGCAACTCAGTGAGACTCAGTTTCCAAATAAAATATGAAATAGGGCTGGGGATCAGGCTCAGTGGTTGAGTGCTCCTGAGTTCAATTCCCTATACCAAAAAAAAGGGGGGGGGGATAAAATCAGAGAGAAAATATAGGAAGTGAATGATCATCTCAATGAAAAGCCAGATTCTGAAAAAAAAAAAAAAAACAAGTAGAAATTCTCAAAATGAAGGTGGAAATAAAAAAATTTAAAATTCAATAAAAAGCATCACCAACAGACTAGACCACTTGGTGAACAGAACCTAAGGCAATGAATACAAAATACAAAATATATAGTCTTAAAAATAGAGTTGACCACAGAGAGAAGATGTTAAGAAACTATGAACAGAAATTCCTGGATTTATGGGATAACATGAAAAGACCAAATTTAATATTTATCAGGGCAAATGAAGACACAGAGATACAAACCAAAGAAATAAACAATCTTTTCAATGAAATATCAGAAAATTTACCAAATCTAAAGAATGAAGTGGAAAATCAAATATAAGAGGCTTACAGGATACAAATATACAAATATAAAATTTACAACAGACCCACACTGGAGTACATTGTAATGAAAATGCCTATCATACAAAATAAAAATAGAATTTTAAAGGCTGTGAGAGAAAATATCAGATTACATACAGGGGAAAACCAATTCAGATCTCAGCTGATTTCTCAACCCAGACCCTCAAAGCTAGGGAGTCTTCTAATAACATATACCAAGCTCTGAATGAATAACATATACCAAGCTCTGAAAGAAAATGGATGTCAACCACGAATCCTATATCCAGCAGCATTAAGCCTCAGATTTGAAAATGAAAAGCTTTCATGATAAACAAAAGTTAAAAGAATTTTCAACTAGAAAGCTTACACTACAGAATATTCTCAATAAAACATTCCATGAAGATGAAATGAGAAAAAAAAAAAGAGCGAAAACCAGCAAAGAGAGGAATTAAACTAAATGAATAATCAATCAAAGTAAAAACTAATTCAAAATTAAAACTAGAAATAAAAACATCCAGGAATACAAATCATATCTCAATAATAACCTTTAACATTAATGGCCTAAACTCATCAACCAAAAGCTATAGACTAGCAGATTGTATTAAAAAATAATACCCAAGAATATGCTGTTTCCAAGAGACTTACCTCATAGGAAAAGACATTCATAGACTGAAGGTGAAAGGATGGAAAAAAATATATCACTCACTTGGATCACATAAACAAGCTAAAGTTTCTATCCTCAAATAAAGTGGACTTCAAGCCAAGATTAGTCAGTTGGGAAAAAGAAGGCCATTTAATACTGCTTATGGGAATTATACATCAAAAAGACATAATAATCATAAATATATATTCCCCAAACAATGGAGCTTCTATGTACACCAAACAAACCATTCTCATTTTCAAGAATCAAATAGACTACAACACAATAAGATGAGGTGACTTTTATATACCTTTCTCACTACTGGATAGATCTTCCAAACAAAAACTAAACAAAGAAACTATAGAATTCATAATACAATCTAAAATTTAGACTTAACAGACATACATAGAATATTTCATCCACTAATGAGTGAATACTCTCTCGGAAGCACACAGATACTTCTCTAAAATATATCACATCTTAGGCCACAAAGCAACTCTTAACAAATGCAAAAATAATAGAGATAATACTCTGCATTCTTTCAGAGCACAATGGAATGAAATTAGAAATCAAGGATAGAAGATAAAGAAGCTATTCTAACACCTGGAAACTAAATAATACACTACTGAATGATGAATGAATAGCAGACGATATTGGAAATGGAATAAAAAAATACTTTGAGGCAAATGAGAATAGTGATACAACTTATCAAAATCTCTGGGACACTATGAAGGCAGTACTAAGAGGAAAGCTCATTGCATTGAGCTCAATCACTAAAAGAATAAAAAGTCAACAAATAAATGACAAAACATTACATCTAAAGCCCTAGAAGAAAAACAAATCAACATCAAAGCAATAGAAGACAAGAAATAATTAAAATCAAGATTGAAATCAATGAAATTGAAACAAAAAAAGCAGTTCAAAAAATGACAGAACAAAGTTTGTTTTTTGAAAAAATAACTAAAATTGGTAAACCCTTAGCCACACTAACAAAGAGAAAGAGAGAAAACTCAAATTTCTAAACTCCATGATAAAAAAAGAGAGATCACAATGGACACTACTGAAATATAGAAGATAATCAGAAAGAATTTTGAAAATTTGTTTCAATAAAATAGAAAATCTTGAAGACATCAAAAAATTTCTCGAGACATATGACCTACCCAAACTGAATCAGGAGAACATACACAATGTAAACAGATCAATTTCAAGCAATGAAATAGAAGATGCCATCAAAAGACTACCAACTAAAAAAAAGCCCAGGACCAGATGGATTCTCAGCCAAGTACTACAGGACTTTCAAGAAGGATTAACATCAATATGTCTCAAATTATTTCATGATATAGAAAAGAAGGGAACCCTTCCAAACTCATTGTATGAAGCTAGTATCACCCTGATACCAAAACTAAACAAAGACACATAAAAGAAAGAAAACTTCAGACCAATATCCCTGATGAACATAGATGCAAAAATTCTCAATAAAAATTTGGCAAATCACATACAAAAAAATATTAAAAAGATAGTGCACATGATCAAGTGTGGTTCATCCCAGGGATGCAAGGTTAGTTCAACATACAGAAACAAATAAACATCATTCATCACATCAATAGGCTTAAAGATAAGAATTCTATGATCATCTCAATAGAAGAAGCAACAGTATTTGAGAAAATATTGCACCACTTTATGTTCAAAATACTAGAAAAACTAGAGATATAAGGAATATACCTCAATATTATAAAAGCTATCTATGCTAAACCCAAGACCAATGTTATTCTATATAGAGAAAAATTGAAAGCATTTTCTCTAAGAACTATAACAAGACAGGAATGCCCTCTTTCAAAACTTTTATTAAACACTGTCTTTGAAACTCTAGTCAGAGCAATTAGACAAGGAAAGAAATTAAAGGGATATGAACAAGAAAAGAAGATCTCAAACTATCATTATCTGCTGATGACATAATTCTTTATTTGAAGATTCAAAAAATTCTACCAGAAAAATTCTAGGACTAATAAATTAATTCAGCACAGTAGCAGAGTATAAAATTCACAACCATAAATGAAATGCATTCCTATACATCAGTGATGAATTCACTTAAAGAGAAATTAGGAAAGCTGCCTCATTCATAATAGCCTCAAAAAATATAAAATATTTGCAAATCAATCTAACAAAAGAGGTGAAAGACCTCTATACCAAAAACTACAGAACACTAAAGAAAGAAATTTAAGAAGACCTTAAAAGATGGAAAGATTTTCCATGTTCTTAGATAAGCATAATTTATATTGTTAAAATGGCCAGGCATCATGGCACATGCCTACAATCCCAGAGGCTCAGGAGGCTGAGGCAGGAGGATCATGAGTTCAAAGCCAGCCTCAGCAACAGTGAGATGCTAAGCAACTCAGTGAGACCTTGTCTCTACACAAAATATAAAAGAGGACAGGGGATGTGGCTCAGTGATTGAATATCTCTGAGTTCAAACTCTGGTACCAAAAAAGAAAAAAAAGCCATAGTATCAAAAGCTGTATACAGATTAAATGCAATGCCTATTAAAAGTCCAATGACATTCTTCACAGAAATAGAAAAAGCAATCATAAAATTTATTTGGAAAAATAAAGTGAAGCAGGCCACATCACATTACCAGACCTTAAATTATATTACAGAGCCATAGTAACAAAAATGGCATGGTATTGTCACTAAAACAGACATGTTGACCAATGGTACAGAATGGAAGACACAGAGACAAACCCACAGAAATATAGTTATTGCATACTAGTCAAAGTCACCAAAAACATACTTTGGAGAAAAGATAGCCTTTTTATCAAATGGTGCTGGGAAAACTGTAAATCCATATGTAGCAAAATGAAATTAAGCCACCATCTCTCAGCCTGCACAAAACTCAACTCAAAGTAGATCAAGGACTTAGGCAAGGAATAGAGACATTGCTCCTAATAGTAGAAAAAGTAGGCCCACATCTCCACCATGTCAGCTTAGGAACTGACTTTCTTTTTTTTAATATATATTTTTTATAGTTGTTGATAGACCTTTATTTTTATTTTTATATGTGGTGCTGAGAATCAAACCCAGTGACTCACATATGCTAGACGAGCACTCTACCACTGAGCCACAACCCCAGCCCAGGAACTGACTTTCTTAACAAGACTTCTAAAGCCCAAGAAGTAAAATCAAGAATCAATAAATGGGATGGAATCAAACTAAAAATCTTCTTCACAGCAAAGGAAACAATTAATAATGTGAAGATAGAGCCTACAGAATGGGACAAAAATCTTTACCACACACACCTCAGGTACAGCATTAATCTCCAGATGTATAAAGAATTCAAAAAACTTAACACCAAAAAAACAAACAACCCAATCAATAAATGGGCTAAGGAGCTGAAGAGACACTTCACAGAAGAAATACAATTGATCAACAAATTTATGAAAAAATGCTCAACATCTCTAGCAATTAGAGAAATGAAAATCAAAACTATGCTGAGCTTCCATCTCACTTCAGTCAGAATGGCAATTATCAAGAATACAAACAACAATAGATGTTGGTGAGTATGTGGGGAAAAAGGTACACAAATACATTGCTAGTGGGGATGCAAATTGATGCAACCACTACAGAAAGCAGCATGGAGCTTCCTCAGAAAACTTGGAATGCAACCACCATTTGACTCAGTTACCTCACTCCTAGGTTTATTCCCAAAGGATTTAAAATCAGCATACTACAATGACACAGCCATATCAATGTTTATAGCAGCTCAATTCACAATAGCTAAGCTATGGAACCAACCCAGGTGCCCTTAAATATATAAATGGATAAAGAAACTGTGGTATAGAAAGTTGGGATCCAAGATGGTGGCCTAGATGGACTCTGCATTCCTAGTCTCTCCATAACCTGGGATTGGATTAGTGGGAATAGTGTTTCTCTGCAAGTTATTGGAAGACCCCTGACAGCAGTTCCCAAAACTACTTCTTCCTCTTTCACACTTTCTAAGATCTAATAACTCTATCCTCACCTCCTACCTCCCTAACATCTCATCCTACACCCTACCCCTGGTTCTCTCTAGTCTACCAGCAGAAACTGTAGACCATTTTGCAAACCTACTGTTTACATTCTAGATACTAATTGAACTCATGATTTATGTATATTGTGTCAAAGCCATAAATGTCCTATTAGGAGCTACTTGATTTAAAGGTGTATGTTGTCTGTATTGGGATCTGTTAATATTGGTTTTCCTCTTAAAGGAGAGGTATTGGAACCCTGCAGTGAATCTATAAGCCTACAGGATAAAAATGTTAACACTTTGGATTCACAGCTAGAGGGGAAGACACATAAACAACATGAAAAAACAAGAGAAGAAAGTGCCCCAAACAAACCAATGTATTATTACATTATTAGAATTCACAGCACAGCAGAAGAAATGTCAGAGAAAGAGTTCAAGATGTACATAACAAAAATATTCTGTGAATTAAAAGATGATATAATAGAGCAAACACAGGCAGCAAAAGATCATTTTGATAAAGAGCTACATAGGCAAATACAGGAAGCAAAAGACTACTTCAATAAGGAGATAGAGATTCTGAAACAGAATCAAACAGAAATCCTTGAAATGAAAGAAAAAATAAACCAAATTAAAAACTCAATAGAAATCATCACCAACAGATTAGATTACTTGGAAGACAGAAATTCAGACAATGAAGACATAATATATAATCTTGAAAACAGAGTTTACCACACGGTGAAGATGGTAAGAAATCATGAGCAGAACATCCAAGAATAATGGGATAACATCAAAAGAACAAACTTAAGAATTATTGGAATACAGAAAGGGATAGAGTTTCAAACCAAAGATATGAACAATCTATTCAATAAAATAATATTAGAAAATTTTCCAAATATGAAGAACAAATTGGAAAATCAAATAAAAGAGGCTTACAGGACACCACATGTACAAAGTCACAACAGATCTACACCAAGGCACATTGTCATAAAAATGTCTAGCATACAGAATAGGGACGGAATTTTAAAAACTGAAAGAGAAAGGAATCAGTCTACATACAGAGGGTAACCAATTAAGATCTCTGCAGATTTCTCAACCCAGATCCTTAAAGCTAGAAGAGCTTGGAACAACATATACCAAGCTCAGAAAGACAATGGATGCCAACCAAGAATCTTATATACAGCAAAATTAAGTTTTAGATTTGATGATGAAATAAAAAGCTTCCAAGATAAACAAAAGTTAAAAGAATTTACAGCAAAAAAGCCTGCACTACAGAATGTTCTTTGTAAAATATTCCATGAGGAGGAAATGAAAAACAATAATGAAACCTGCAAAAGAAAGGCCAATCAAAGGAGAAACCCAGTCAAGTTAAGAACTAAAAAGAAACCAAAATGTCCGGGAATACAAACCATGTCTCAATAATAACCCTGAATGTGAATGGTCTAAACTTATCAATTAAAAAACAAAGACTGGCAGATTGGATTCAAAAAGATCCAACAATATGCTGCCTCTAAGAGACTAATCTCATAGGAAAAGACATCTACAGACAGAAGGTGAAAGGATGGGAAAAAATGTATCAATCACATGGACTGTATAAACAAGAAGTAGTTTCCATCCTCATATTAGATAAAGTGAACTTCAAACCAAAGTTAGTGAAAAAGGATAAAGAAGATTATTTTACAATGCTTAAGGGAGTCATACATCAACAAGACATAATAATCTTAAATATCTATGCTCCCCAAAATGGGGCATCTATGTATGTCAAACAAACCCTCTCAACTTCAAGAATCAAATAGACATTTTAAACAGCAAAGTCAATGAAAAGCACAAAAACTTGAAAGAACATGGTACTAAGTAGACCACAAAACAGACACTTGTTCATGGCATGAGCTGAAGCACAACAGCAGCACTGCCCTGTTCAACCTTAGCTAGAAACATTTGCATGGAGCAGCTCAAATAGCTCATCACCTAGCCCCTTACCCCAGCCCCCCACTCTGCACATGTTTCAGAATAACAGTGAAAGCTTTATGGGTATGGATTTTGGGATTACAAATAATTTTTAGCAAGTAGATGAATTTATACAATTCACAATCTGTGAATAATCAAGATCAACTGTATGGCCATTTCTCTTTCTATATAGCTAGACATTAAAGCAATTTGAAAAAGTGTTAATGCC
>CM053401.1:64532845-64591597 GCA_028644305.1 Xerus rutilus
ATTTTATTAGTTTTGGAAAATATTTTTCACCAAAATGTGCTACTTAACATTAATGTATAGTGGACCTTTTCTTGTTATATGAAAATGCATATATAAAGATTTGTAACTAAAAAAAAAAAAAAAAAAAAAAAAAATTTTTCCCAATGCTGCATAGAAAATAAAAGGATTGCAAAGGAAACTAATTACATTGCAAAACAGTTATAAAAATATTAAAAATAAAATAACATAAAAATATTAAACACATTTTTGATATGTTATATGAGTATTAATGTATAAAGAGCTAGTAGTAGATAAACTAGCTACCTTGATTCTAAAGTAGTAATGGGAAAAATAAACTTTTGTGATATTTATAACAATTAGAAAACAAAAATACCTATGATTTCTATTAGTAATAAAATAAGAATTGTTGTTCAAAAAAAAAAAAAAATCATTTGTTCCCCCTGACAGGCAGGATCACAGCTTTGAGGATAGGAGATGCCTGTGCTTCTCTTTTGCTAGCAAAGAAATTAAACTTTTGTTTTTTTTAGAAAAAGGAAAAAAAAACCCTAACATAAAAAATATCAACTTAAAATTCTTCAGTTGCTGTATAAACAATGCAGACATCCTAAATTAACTAAAAATTGAGTAATAAATTTCTCTCTGAAAAATTAAAAAAAAATTAAATAAATAAATAAAGGTATTGTGTCCATCCACAACCAAAAATATTCTTCTAAAAAAGATAACAAAGTTTTAAAACAAAACTCTATACCTTTAGCAGTCATCCCTCCCCTTAATCTACTTAGGCAACCAGTAATTTACTTTCTATCTCTATAGATTTGCTCAAAAGATTTGCCTATTCTAGACATTTCATATAAATTCAACCTTATAGTATTTTTTTCAATATTTTTTTAGTTGTAGGTGGACACAATATCTTTATTTATTTATTTTTATGTGGTGCTGAGGATCAAACCCAGTGCCTCACGCATGCAAAGCAAGTGCTCTACCACTGAGCTACAATCCCAGCTCAAACCTTATAGTGTTTTGTGACTTCCTTTTTATTTAGCATGATTACTTTAGATTCATTCATGTTATAGCATATATCCGTACTCCATTCTTTTTTATTGTCAAATATTTCACTGTATGAATAAACCATGTATTTAAAAAAAAAAAAACAAATAGACTACAACACAATAATACTGGGTGACTTTAACATACCCCTTTCACCACTGAATTGATCTTCCAAACAAAAACTAAACAAAGAAATTACAGAACTCAATAAAACAATCAATAATCTAGACTTAACAGACATATATAAAATATTACATCCTTCAACAAGCGAATATACTTTTTCTCAGCAGCACATAGATCCTTCTCCAAAATAGATCATATTCTATGCCAAAAAAGCTATTCTTAGCAAATACAAAGAAATAGAAATACTACTCTGCATTCTATCTCACCCTAAGGGAATGAAATTAGAAATTAATGACAGATTAAAACATAGAAGTTACTCCAATACTTGGAGACTCAATAATACACTATTGAATGATTCATGGATAACAGAAGATATCAGGGAGGAGATAAAAAAATTCTTAGAGGTAAATGAAAACTCTTATACAACATATCAAAATTTCTGGGACACTATGAAGGCAATGCTAAGAGGAAAATTCATTGCATTAATCTCGTTCATTAAAAGAAGAAAAAGTCAACAAATAAATGACCTGACACTACATCTCAAAGCACAGAAAAAATAAATAGTAACTAAGCAACACCAAAAGAAGTAGAAGACAGGACTGAAATCAATAAAATGGAAAAAAAAAAGGAAACAATTCAAAAAATTCACAAAACAAAAACTGGTTATTTGAAAAAATAAATAAATTTGACAAAATCTTAGCTACCCTAATGAAAAGGAGAGAGAAAACCCAAATTACTAAAATTCATGATGTAGAAGGAAATATCACAACAGACACTACTGAAATACAGAGGATAATTAGAAACTATTTTGAAAATTTATACTCCAGTAAAATAGAAAACCCTGAAGATACCGACAAATTTCTAGAGGTATATGACCTATCCAAACTGAACCAGGAGGACATTCATGACTTAAACAGATCAATTATAAGCAAGGAAATAGAAGACGCCGTCAAAAGCCTGCTAACCAAGAAAAGCCCAGGACCAGATGGATTCTCAGCCAAGTTCTACAAGACCTGCAAAGAAAAACTAACTCCAATTCTCCTCAAATTATTCCACAAAATAGAAAAGGAGAGAACTCTTCCAAATTCATTCTATGAGCCTAGTAATGCCTTGATACCAAAACCAGACAGAGACACATCAAAGAAGGAAAACTTCAGACCAATATCTCTAATGAATATAGATGCAAAATTTCTCAACAAAATTTTGGCAAATCACATACAAAAATATATTTAAAAAATCGTGCATCATGATCAAGTGGGGGCTCATTCCAGTGATGCAAGGTTGGTTCACCGTATGAAAATCAATAAACATAATCCATCACATCAATAGACTTAAAGACAAGAATCATATGATTTTCTCTATAGATGCTGAGAAAGCATTTGACAAAGTACAGCACTCTTTTATGTTCAAAACACTAGAAAAACTAGGGATAGTAGGAACATACCTCAACATTGTAAAAGCTATCTATGCTAAACCCAAGGCCAGCATCATCCTAAATGGAGAAAAATTGGAAGCATTCCCTCTAAAAATGGGAAAAAGACAAGGATGCCCTCTTTCACCACTGCTATTCAACATAGTCCTTGAAACATTAGCCAGAGCAATTAGAGGAAAGTAATTAAAGGATACAAATAGGAAAAGAAGAACTGAAACTATCATTACTTGCCAACAACAATGATATACTTAGAGAATCCAAAAAATTCCATAAGGAAACTTCTAAAATTAATAAATGGCTTTAGCAAAATTGCAGGATATAAAATCAACACCCATAAATCAAATGCATTCCTAAACATCAGTGATGAATCCTTTGAAAGGGAAATCAGGAAAATTACACTATTTATAAAAACCTCAAAAAATAAAATAATATACTCAGGAATCAATCTAATAAGAGAGGTGAAAGACCTCTACAATGAAAATTACTTGACACTAAAGAAAGAAATTAAAGTAGACCTTAGAAGATGAAAAGATCTCCCATGCTTTTGGATAGGCAGAATCAATATTGTCAAAATAGCCATACTACCCAAAGCACTGTACAGATTCAATGCGATCCTAGTTAAAATCCAATGTCATTCCTTATAGAAATAGAAAAAGCAATCATGAAATTTGGTTAAATAAAAGACCCAGAATAGCCAAAACAATCCTCAGTAAGAAGAGTGAAGCAGGACACATCACAATACCAGATCATAAACTATACTACAAAGCTATAGACAAAAGTGGCATGGTACTGGCATGGAAATAGACATGTAGACATGTAGATTGATGGTACAGAATAGAAGACACAGAGACAAATCCACAGAAATATTGTTATCTCATACTAGATAAAGGTGCCAAAAACATACATTGGAGTAAAGATAGCCTCTTCAACAAATGGTGCTGGAAAAATGGGAAATCCAAATGCTGCAAAATGAAACTAAACCCCTTTCTCTCACCATGCACAAAACTCAAAAACCTAGGAATTAGACCAGAGACCCTGTGCCTAATAGAAAAAAAGTAAGCCCAAACCTTCATCACATCAATTTAGGCTCCATCTTCCTTAACAAGACTCTTAAAGTGCAAGAAATAAAATGAAGAATCAATAAATGGGATGGATTCAGACTAAAAAGCTTCTTCTCAGCAAAAGAAACAATCAATGAGGTAAACAGAGAGCCAACATTCTGGGAGCAAATTTTTGCCACACTCGCATCAGATAGAGCACTAATCTCCAGGATATATAAAGAACTCAAAAACTTAACACCAAAAACCAAACAACCCCATCAATAAATGGGCTAAGGAGCTGAACAGACACTTCCCAGAATAAGATATACAATCGTTCTACAAATATATGAAGTAATGTACAATATCTCTAGCAATTAGAGAAATGCAAATCAAAACTACTCTAAGGTTTCATCTCCCTCCAGTCAGAATGACAGTTATCAAGAATACAAGCAACAATAAGTGCTGGTGAGGATGTGGGGGAAAAGGCACACTCAAACATTGCTGGTGGGACTGCAAATTGGTGTAACCAATCTGGAAAGCAGTATGGAGATTCCTTAAAAAGCTTGGAATGGAACCACCATTTGACCCAGCTATCTCACTCCTTGGTCTATACCCTAAAGCCTTAAAAATAGCATACTAAATTCACGCAGCCCTTTCAACGTTTATAGCAGCAAAATTCACAGTTGCTAAACTGTGGAAGCAACCTAGATGCCCTTCAATAGATGAATGGATAAGGAAACTGTGGTGTAAATACACGATGGAATATTACTCAGCATTAAAAGAGAACAAAATCATGGCATTTGCAGGTAGACAGAGTTGGAGAACATCATGCTAAGTGAAGTAAGCCAATTCCAAAGAACCAAAGGCCGAATCTTTTCTCTGATTACTGGATGCTGATCCATAGTGGGGGTAAGGGTTGGGGAGCATGGGAGAAATGGAAGAACTTCTGATAGGGCAAAGGGGAGGGACAGGAAGGAAGGGTCTGGGGGTAGGAAAGATGGTGGAATGAGGTGAACATCACTACCTAGGTACATGTATGAAGACATGAATGATGTGACTCTACCTTGTTTAAAACTAGAGAAATGGAAAATTGTACTTTGACTTGAAATGCATTCTGCTATTTTAAAAAATAAAAACAAATTTAAAAAAAACTGTGTTATATATATTTATAATGGAATATTACTCAACCTTCATGAAGAATGATATTATGACATTTCCATTCTCCAGATGGAACTGGAGAATATTATGCTAAGAGAAATAAGTCAATCCCAAAGAACCAAAGGCCAAGTGTTTTGTCTGATATACAGATGCTAATTCACAATATCGAGGTGGCTAGGGAAGAATTGAGGTACTTTGGATTAGATAGAGGGGAGTGAAGGGAAGAAGGGGGTATGGGGGTAGGAATGATAGTAGAATGGATTTGACATGATTACCCTATGTGCATATATGATTACACAATCTGTGTAACTCTACATCATGTACAACCAGAAGAATGAGAAGCTATACTCCACTTATATATGATATGTCAAAATGCATTCTACTGTCATGTATAATTAATTTGAACAAACAAAACAATTAATAAATTACACTTAAAATGCACTTCGTTTTGCTATATATAATAAATTATTATTATGCAGTTATGTTGTTGTTATAAATTCTAAACAATGATTTTTAGTACAAACTACATATACAATAATATTACTACTTTACAGAAGCCAAGAATCAATAGCCAAACTGAAGAAGAAATCTGTGTCTTTAGAACTCAAATTATTTATTTACCTCAAAAGTTTATATTTCCTTTCTCCACACAAAAGAGTGAACATTGTTCACTAAACCATTCTTCTCATTTGACAGTCTGCACTTCTGTCAAAAGAACACTCATATACACCAAAATGTGAAATTCTGCCTTGCTAGCACCTGAATCACCTGTGTGGTAGAGTTCTTGGTCCTATGACTTGCTTTCTATGAGTATACATACCATTTAGTCGTGAAGGCCATTTCCTCTTTCCTAATCATTTTAGCCTAATGTACAGGAAAACCTCCTGCTTGTAATGTTTTGCTATCCTTACATACATCTAAGTTGCAGCCAATCTAATAGAAATGTTTCCCAAATTAAAAGTTTTCACCAAACACAAAGGTTTATCTTGGGATCTCCTACACCTGTCAATCTCAAAGCAAAATTTGGATCCAAAATTTATTTTTTTTTAATTTTTATATTAGAAGTTTTGTGCAGCTGTTCAAACTAGTATGCTAATATAAAAACCAAATATTATTTACTCAAAAAGGGAATTAACTTTTGGAATAACACACATTTCAGAAATTCCCCCAGTAGATAAATATTATTTTCCTCATATTCTCTTTACAAAGATTTGTTCTGTATCGCTGACTTCTTCTTGTCTCCAGTTTTAGAGCTATATATGAATATTCAAATAAACTGAAGCAACAGAGTCATTCATTGCAAACCAATACTAACTCTAATGCTTTTAGTGTCTTACAAAGAGCTTATCAGAGTGAATGTGCAGTAATATATAGAATAGGAAAAGGCCAAGGAAAAAATCCTAACTGGAATGTTAAAATGTGTATTTACCACTATTGTAAGATGTATTTTAAGTGGTATAAATTCTCATTTGCAAATAAGATATAAAAGTAAGCCTACCTCAGTATAAACAAAGTTAAATTGGAAAATATCTACAGTACAGAATCCAATTCCAAATATTTCCAGTACTCCTCAAATAGCCATTAAGAAAATGTAAACAAAGCAGTTTTAAAGGTTTCTATTTTGTATTATTAATGCATATTCAAAAATTTTATTCTCTTTCTCCCTCACAGGTCTGTCCAATTCATCCAGCATCCCTCAAAAAAAAAAAAAAAAAAAAAGTTCGTCCTAATTTACACTATAAAGATTTTGGGAAATCAAATGAAATAATATGCTTAAAATTATTTCAAATGTTTTAGGCCAAAGTTTCATCTTTCGATTGTTCAAAGTAATCCTATGAACATATCTCCCTTATTTAAAATTGCACATTTTCTATATTTTAACATCCCTAAATTTGTATGCAACTTACATTCAGTGATGTTTCACAATCTGACAGAACTTTTTTTCTGATTTTCCTTGTTTTTTATAGAAACAAAATAATGGTTCATGTGACAACTGATGTCATCTTGATTGATGACATGTAGTAAATTATTTAGCATGTAAAACAGAGCAAATGTATATTTTAGTTTATCTTTCATTATGTCATGCAGCATATATAAAAAAGTCATCATTTACTGTTATTAAGAAATCACCACCAAGTATTATGTGTCAGGAGATCTAAACAAACATTAGAGACATTTTTTTGTGAAATGTAAGATTCACTTATAAGAAGTGATGGCATATAAATGTGAAAGATATAGGGCAATATCTATATGTGTATACAGTCACTGAGTCTGAAACAGCATTCCTACTTATTAGAGAGGAAATAAACTATTGATTGCTTTCCTTTTGCCACCAAAATAATTTTACAGATTAACAGTGTCTTGATATCATATTGTAGGTTAGTGTATGTGTCTAAGAGAAATGTATGCTGCATATTTTAAAAATCAGTATGATTGTTATAATACCAAAAAAATAGACAGGCATCAACTTATGTCATAAGAGTCTATAAGATCATAAGAATCCATGTGTAACCCTCCTTGCCCGACAATGCCTCAGATCCTCAGTCCCTCTGGTTAAAGCAATGTTATGAACTGCTGTTAATGTCTGAGATGATTCATTCCTAAATTACTATTAGTCATTAACACTCTAAGATAAATAGTCTAAAAACTTGGTTAGCCATTAACAAATGATTCCCTAAGAAACAACACACATTCTCATTATGAGCAGAAATATGTGGCCAAGGTTGCAAAGATTTATATCAAATTCTGATGTTAATCAAATAGTATGCAAATTGTCAATGAGTGATATGAGTGAGGGATGAACCATGAGAGAGCTCCAAATATGCTAAGAGATCAAATTATAGGCCATAGTATAGAACTGGCATGATCAAGGTCTGACACTGGGAAGGGAAAAAAAATATCAGAGAGGTATAACTTGCACTCCAAAGAATAACAATTTTAAAACCTTTCATACTTACAAAATAGTGAGTATTGAGAAACAACCTTCCTCTTTCTTTTATGGACAACAGAAGAAATACAAGCCAATTTGGAACTTGTGAAGAAATTGTTAAAAAAAAAAACAATCACTCATTTCGAGCACGGACTCCATAAACATATTTGAGCTGTGAATACTTTGCATGTGTAGCGCTGCCAGATTTCTGTGGTCTTTAGTCTCAGTCTGGCACCTCAAATGTGCACACAGACTGTTTCAAAAGGAAATTTGCAAAATAAAGAAAAAGATCAAAGTACATTTAAATATGTGGGTGAGGCTGAAGGAGCTGTCAGGGAAAGATCTCCAAGATAGAAACTGTGATCTTTAAGACAGTTATTGTTCACAACAGAACCCAAACAAAACAGTTTGGTCCAGAAGATGAAGCTGAGGCATATTTGAAATTAGGTTTGGATTACAGACTTCCTAATTAATTTGCAACTTCCACCTCTTTATGCTGTTTCTAATCCATTTCTCTAAGAATAATACCACACACTGGAAAGTTAAATTTAGAAAGAAGCCAAATGTTAGAAATGAGTGGGACCTTAAAAGTCATCTAATAAAGGTAACTCATGTCACAGATGAGGAAACTAAGACCTATGGAGAAGCAAAAGCGATTTGCCAAAGATGACACAGACTGTCATCTGAAAAGGGGAAAGAGACTCCTTCATTTCCTTCCTCACTGTCAGGACTCTTTCCCCCAATAGCATGATCCTTCCCCCTGAAAGCCCAGCAGAAAGCAGCTGAATGTGAGTGAATGATTTATCATACGTCATACTTGAGTTTTGGCAGCATCTCACTATTTTTTAAAGCCATAGTTATCTAAGTTACCAAAGATTGACAGTACTATTTCAGTGAAGTTTATTGTTCACATGAAACCATTACAAAGTATAGTAAGAGATAGAACAAATTTGATTTTGAAGTTGACTTTTTGTGCTTAGAGCATGTGATGAGGGAAAATGTTCTGACAGTTCAAGCTTACTCAAGCTTAATGACAGATCTAAATTGGAGCTTGGAGATAAAAGAAATTCTTTAGTGATGCCTCAGTTGTCATTGATTGCTATGAGCAATTTTAAAGCTATTCAAGATGAGAATTGCCAGCTTGGTTCTGAAAGGGGAGAAAGTGGTACATAAGATTAGAGGCTGGTACAAATGCTATCTTGGTTTAAAAAGAGAGAGGACATTTTTGTATCACATACATAGGTGACAATCCTGACTACATATAGACATTTATCAGCAGGAAATGACTCAATGAACATTCAGGGTGGGGTAAGCACCAGCTGTGCAAAGGAAGATGAAAATGAAAGGCGGCTTCCCTCATAAGGATCACCAGCAGCAAGATGGCTGGGAGGGAAAAGAAAGAAGGAAAGCAGTTGCTAATGCTGAAAGTTAATAAAAAATAATAATAAAAAACACTATATTCATGAATTATAGGATATCATCCTACTGGCTGAAGTCCTTTGAATTAAAGAGATACAGAGTCCATTTTGAGAAATTCAATTTCATCAAATGGAAGTGAAAGCAGCTCCAATTCTATATATACACGGAAGCCTTTATGCCCCATTTGCGCAGCTCATATGGAATCCCATAAGTTTCTACCTATTGAGTCCAAATGAATGGTGGTTATGAAAATGTCCTAGTTTAAAATGATTTTTAAAGCTGCCTTCTCTCTAGCATTTTGTTCTTATAAACTATTCTAAGTCCTTAAGACTATTAATAAATCAATGCACTTTTCCCTTCATTTGTTAATCACAGCATTCATTTAAAGGTATGGACCAGAAAGAGAAAAATTCAGCAGTGCTTGTGATCTTTTCTTACAGTAAAAGGATTTTGTCCACTGCTAGGATAGAAAACCCCAGAAAAAAAAAAATTGTAACCCAATAGACATTTTCCTCTGGAGTCCCATGTCTTCCCTGTTTGTAATTCACTAAATATACTGTGTGCCTACTCACACTCACTGCCTTTTCTCAAAATGAAACTGTCCATCTCTATGAAGTGCCTTTTCCAATATTCTTTACCTAGTGGAGATAATTCATTTTAAGCTCTAACTCCAGCTTTCACTTTAGTGACTGGACATCCACTTGTCAGAGAGAAATAAATATTCTCACCTCAGTATTTCCACAGCACACACCTCCAATATATAGCACCATCATATGTATAATTTATTTGCCCATTTCCTCCACTGCAGTATATGGACTCCCCTATAGTACATTATTTGTCCCAGTATATGCCTGAGTGTTTAATAAGCTGACTAGTACATTAAAAGGACTACAAAATATTTGCTGAAAAAAGAATGAAAATAAACCTTATCCACAGGAGTGTGTGTTTTTTGCTTCCAATGGAAATTACAATAGAATATGGAATTCAGTGACAGGCAACCCTACCACTGAAATTTTCCTCAACATATTTCACAAAAATGTACATTTTATCCTAATATGTCATATACAAAAGCTTTCATTATGTCCATTTTCCACCCAAGTGTTTATTGTTAACAGGAAATTGCACAGCAATTTTATGAATGTATTTGTATAATGAGAGAAATAACATTTCTCTCTTTATTTTGCAGCAATATAGACTCACCAAAAATTATATTTTGTGTTGTCCTCAACTGGGAGTGACAAATATAGAAATGGGAAAAGATGGTATTATAGTAATTGCAGAATGCACCTCCTTTCAGAATTATGGGTAGGTTGGGGGGGGGGGAATGAATCACACAAATACCTGCCTGTTTACACACATCACTATACCTTGTCCATCACTGACATCCTCACCTGAAGTGTTATAGCTTTCAGGATCTCACAGAATGCAGACACAACACCACATTGTCTGCCAAAAATCACCCTTGAACTTTTCTTTTATAGAAAATGAACTCACCTAGGTACTTAACTTTTGTTACTTGAGTGGACCTGGGCACAAATATCCAGGTGGTTTTGGTAAAGTGAGCTCACAAACCCAACATAAATCTAATTAAAAAAAGAAGATATTTTAAATTATAAATTATGCCACATCAGGGGAAATCTTATAGTCCACAGCTGCCACCAGTTACTAGTAATAAATCCCATCTCAATAGTCTGAGTGTCCTAATTTGTTTGGTGGGTTGTTGTTACTAGAAATAATCTTACAGGCAAAATATTGTTGTTTTCTACTCTGAATTTAGGTTTATAGAGTATTGCATTATTTTCCAAGAAAAACACTACAATCCTGTCCATTTTCTCAATCTGCCGTAAGAGAGGGGGGAGGTAAGGCTCATTGAAACAACCTCCTTTGTAGGAGTTTTTCTTCTGTGAAGGTATATATAATGTTATTGTCTTTAGCCAGAGTAACAATAGTTCTGACCTTCTCAAGAATGTAATAATCACTCTAAAATTGAGACAGGTACACTAACTTAAAAAGGATCCAACATAATATTTGAAATTCTACCATAGAGTATTTTGCTAGAAAAAATTAATAGCCATTTTTTTATAATTCATGTTCAGACTGCAAAATTACTGAGAAGCAAAACATTTCTAAGTAATGTTTAAGCACTGTAGTTCGCATTTGTATAAAAAATCAAATTTTTTTCTATTAATCTTCTGCTACAACTTCAAGAACAAAATAATTCTTGAAATAAAAATTCATTTTTACACTAGTTCTACCATAGTAAAGTGCTACCTAAATTGATAAAGAGGGGCTGCAATAATAAATTTGCCATAAGCTTTTTTGACATAATGAGGTGGAATCTTTTAGTACCTAAGCCACTCCAAATCACAAGTTACCCAGCATGGGAAAAAAAAAAATCAATGATTCCTACAAACCATGGTATTTTAGTAAATAAAAAGAGAAATGATTAATATTATTCAGAAGCCTCAAAGAGACAATGATATTTTTAAATTTATTTCCAGAACCAAACTTAAACACTTGATCTCTATATAACTGATTATTGATTACAATAATAATACACTTTCATTTTTGGATAAATTTTTTACTACTATTTATTATTCTAGTTTGTACATTTGCACAGTGTACCATACAGAAAACACTCAATTATGTGTTGATTCAATGTTTTAATGATTAACCTGGGCTGTGTTCCCTCCTTTAGTCTGAATATTCTGGAACTGACTGTATTTTCACATATACTAAAACTAATTAGTAATCAAGATAGTCATAAAGTCTGGATTATAATATTTTAAATGCACCAAATTGTTCTCTTAATAAATGTTTCTTTAACTTTGGAGAAATACCTATTATATTTTAGGCTTTATCTTATTAACACCACTCAAAATGATTTTTTTAACAGTAAAGCATGGTTGATTTACAAGGGGCACATATTTGTCCCTCGTTCATTAAAAGATAGAAAGCATTTTACCCTGCATATATTAAAGTAGCTTATTAATTCTTGTAATAAGTAGATTCTTTGTTTCTTAAAAATCTGATTATGTGGGTAAATAATTATATAATTTCATGCTTTCCTATAAAGGATATCAATGTATTCTCATGTGAAAAAAATATGCTCTCAAAGTCCTGACTGATACAATCCTCAACAATTTAAAAAGTAATGTACTTTTTAAAACGTAAATGAAATGGTTAAGGTTTGTAAACAGAGAAAGTCCTTATCAAACCTAAAAATCAGATTGACAACTGTAACTAAATGATAATCTAATATTAAATTGGAATTTCAATTTCAAAACATTTAAAGATTACTCAGGTTTTCCCCTTATTGGTGAGCAATACTTTATTAATTTCAGTATTTCAACTTTATTTAAGTAGTATGGCAGATGGAGAGTTTGCATCCCCAAGTTCTATTTGATAATCTACATGCACTGGAGAGTTTGGGTTCCTTTTCTAGTGCTTCTGCCCCATTGTTTGAATCAGTATACAATAGATGTGACTTTCTGTCACAGACTTAGGTGTGAATGAAAAGTAACTTGAATTTTACAAAATATAGTTTTTTTCTATACATATTTTCCAATTGGGGTTACCCAGAGTAACCCAATCTATCTGGAGTTTTCTGTCATTTCAGGGTTTCCTATCATTTAAGAGATCCAATACTTTACAATGATTTAATATTCTGCTTTGCTTAGAATATTATAAGCCTCACAGGAGGAAGGAGGATCTCGTTCTAGGTTATTTTTATCTACTCACTACAACACACATTCCTCATGTGGAACCAATACATGTAATGATGGGAAGTGTGAGAAGATTAGTCTCTGTATTTCAGTTTCTTCTTCTGTAAAATGGAAACAATAAAGCGTGTTCTACATCATAAGTGTTGTGAGGTGGCCTTGACATATCCAGAAAAAACTTTGAATACTAAGCATCTGCTGAGAAAATTATTAATACTCACCATGGATAACTACATTATCCCATCCTGTGTTCAGCCTTCAACCCACACAAGACGCTAACAGATCCCTGTCCCTGGTCCCACATTGTCCTTACTCATTTTATTCTCCAAGTCATTTATGTATTTCTGCATTTTGGAATACAAGCCTTCTTGGCTGTCTGCATCAATCACAGGAACCATTTGAAATTCTGGCTGCCTCTTGCAGACCTCCCTAGCTACACTAAGTATCCATCTCTATTCTATATTGTAGCCAAATCAAAGGACAAGGATCTGTGACCACATGCATTGTGGTAATTGACTAGTATAAAGGAGAGGATGAAGATAGCTGAATTACCTCTCCACCAGCCCCACACACACCACAATACCAGAGTGTTCCTCACTAAGAATATGCGCACTCTGCAAAAGCAATGGAAATGTTATTTAATCCAAAAAGGACTGAGACAGGGAGGGAAGTTCTCTGGTTTTATTTTCCCCAAAATATATTGTTTATGGGCTAAACTTCATGCACATCAGGACTTCAACTTTGAACATTAAAAGTATCATGTCCTCGTACGCCCAAAGAGGCAGATACTCAAGATCTGTAACCACTTTATTGGAGGAATTGAACGTCTCATTACCCCTAGGGACAAGGAGAAAGCAATTCTGGATAACAGAAAATCCTGGAACAAACATAATAGCTCACATTTTAAAATATTATTCTGCTAGATATAATATGAGCATTACACTGTTTCTGTATGTTTTAACAAAAATTTGTAAAAAATAAGTTATGCTTTAACCCAAGTCTAATATCCATTCCAGGATATCTCTGAACAGTGAATAATTTTCAGAATTGAGATAAGCTCAAGGAGATTATATAGTGTTGTATAAAAAGCCTTTAAAACTCTCAAAGTTGTAAATATAAAAATATGATTCAATGAGAATAAAAAAGTTATTTCCCCAAACATAAAATTCTGTTTTTTACAAAGGAAACATTCAAAGAACCTAAGTTACAACTGCATATTACACTTACCAGGCAACCAATGGAAAAAACAGATAATCACTTATTTGTGGATTTTCTTTAATAAGAATTATTCCAAGTAAAAGTGAGTCAACTTTGGCAATGTTAGGCCTCCACATCTACAACACTTACATAATCAATGCTACCCTATTGATCCCACATCTAAGTCTGTAAAATAGGATCTATCTTGAACACATTTGCATATCTTCTGCAAGGGATATGAAAAGAAGCAACACTTTCAGTAACTAGAGGCAATAGAACATGAAGAATAACTGCAAAATTGCAGAGGCTATCTCTGGGGTAAAAATCAAAACTTTAATGTAAGTTGTTCTTCTCCTCTATTTAGGATTAAAAAAGAAAGCTAATGTGTTTTTAAATTTTTGTAGAACAAAACTCAAATATTAAAAAAAACTATTTTGAAGTATCTTGTGTTCAAGGCCCTCAAAACTGTTTAATTGAAAGTTTTATTATAAAAATATAAGCTGGACGAAGACACAGACTTTGTCTAGCTTTTACCCACTGAATCTTCACTGATGAGATCATTAAGTAAATCCTTCCATAGAAATCAGTTGAATTAATTAAAATATGCCACTTACCCTCACATTTATATATTTGTGCCACAAGAAAAGGATCAATTTTTACTATTTCATTAACAGAGTTTTTTTTTAAGTAACACAGTACTATTTAGGGTAGTTACAAAATGTTACTAAGTTTTAATTTAGGTCAATGCTCCTTGGATCAGAATGAGATTTCTAAGTTACTAAAGTCATATGCTTGCATCACTGAATGAATTGAAATTGAAACTGCTATTTTAATTTCACAAAGAATTTTAAACTTTTTCAGATTTAGAAATAGTGACTTGTTTGGATTTTCTTTTAATTTATATTTGTTGAATGATAAACATCATCTTTTCCAGAGCACTTTGTCCATTCATCCTTCTCGTGTTAATATCATTCACCACAAATGATAAAATCAGGGAATCATACAAAATGAGGGAATCATACAAATAAAGTATATGGAGTCCAAACAATCACTATAAACAATTAAAATTACTGAACTTTGTGCTTGCAGAGTACTATGACTTTGTCATGCCTTTGAAATTTTTAGAGCAGGAAATGAATATGTCACACTAGTTTATTGTAGGAAGGAACAGCAAAACCTCAATGATTTGGTCATTTCTTAACTTGTCACTCTTCTCCGCAATTTTTTTAAGCAGCTCTCTTCTTATTTTACCAGGACAATTTGAATAGGCCATCCCTGCCATCTATAACTGCAAGAATTCATTTATTCCTGGGAGAAGAGTATACCACTTTAAAGAGAATTCAGCCAAACCACAACTGGTTTGGAATGAGCTCAAGATGGTTAAAGAAATTAAAACCACATTGAATGAGAACAAGTTAAGTCAATCTGGAAATGTTTAGCAGTGAGAAAACTCCAAAGAACAGACAAGATCATGTTCTTTATACACTGGAAAGTTGTAACATTCCAAAAACAAGTACATCTGCGGTAGAGATACAAGAAGCTCTAGAAGATGTAATGTTAGGGGAAAGATTTCAGTTCAATCTAAAGAGGACATAGACATTCAAATACAGAATGGATTATGAAATTCAGCCCATGTGGAAATCTTTACTATTTATTTGTCATTGGACTTATCCAAGGGTAAGTTAGAAATCTACTTGGTGGGGTTGATGCAAGCCAATTCAATCACTAGATTAAGGTTTGGATTTCATGACCTTTAATGTCTATTCCAACCCTGAGATTCATTGAGGCTCTGAAACCCACTCCACTGGGAGTGCTGCCTGCCAAATTAGTCTTTGCATAAAAAGCACAAAATGATGTCAATTGTTGCAGCTGCAGTGAGTCAGCTGGAAACTGCTTGACAAAGGCAAAGTTCAACCTAGTTACTAAACCTCAACTAATTTTAAATGATTTTAGCTTTCTTAGATGGTTCCAGAATTACACACTCAATTAATGCTGTTGATTTCAGCCAAGTCTCCACAAAAAGAAGTGGCAAGCAAGGCAAGTATTTGGATAAATCAAACCAAAGAATTTAAATCTTTCTGTTTCAAATCTATCGTCAATGATCCTGAAAACTCAGACAAAAAGTATATCACAATTCATGACATAGAGAAGACTGAACTGGAAAGCAAGAGCTCTCAGCTGTGGTCTCTGCCATATTTCATCATATTTATAAAACAAGAGTTTTCAGAGTCAGATAGATCCAGATTTGACTATTGGTTTAACTATTACTAGCTTTAGGGCCTTGGAGGAGTTATAATGTCTCTGAATCTCAATAGTATTATCTAGAACAAACAATAATAACAGCTACTACCATTTATTGAGAACTTGCCTGTCCCTGCACTGGAGCTTCAAATGCAAACTGATAATTTGACAGAACTTCTACGAGATAGGCATTTTTACTCTTTAGAAACACCTTTTACTCTTTAAAAATACCTTCCTCTATGGATGAATAATTAAGAAACTGGGAAGAGTCTGGGTCCCTGATGATTTGGAGGGACTACCACCTCTGTCAAAAAAGCAGCTCACAAATTAAGTTCTTTAACATGAACAATAAAAACACATATTTCATTTGAAACATAGAACACGATTAATATGGGTTTTAATTAAATAATGCTAACCTAAATGATCCTAAGTGATATACCACACATCCATATAAATTGTGTTTCTGGGTCAGAGACTCATGCTGGGATACTATATGGGAAAGGTTTGATTAAGTGTTGTGCAGATAGCAACTCCAGAAGCCAAAAAAGCTATGTAGCTGCTAAGAATTGCTGTAAATTAAGTAGCAGATTGTGATATTTCAAGGGGGCAGACTGAGTTAAAAAGGCATACATAAAATAAGTTGGAGTTAAGAATGAAAATTCACCTCAATAAGCTACAACACTGGCAAATCAATCGTTATGATATTCCTATAGATCTAGATATTAATAAATAAATAATTTATCTTTTTATTCCAAAGGGCGTTAATCTCACCTTTGGTTCAATTGTTTAGGCAACTGCATCATATTCTTCTACAATCCATGCCTGTTAGGGTGCTCATGTTCTAAGTACTGATGGAAGACACACAAACTGAAAACCAAGAGCCTTACTCTCTAGTGAGAGAAACATAATTAAACAAGTAAGTCAACAAATACAGAGAAATGAGCACTATAATGGAAGGATGCATAAGGTGTTTAAAAGTGCATGGATTACAGGCTGCGGTTGTAGCTCAGTGGTAGAGCGCTTGCCTAGCATGCATGAGACACTGGGTTTGATTCATAGCACCACATACAAATAAATAAAATAACTAAAAAAAATTTTTTTAAAGTGCATGAATTATGGGGAGGAAAGGGGGTGAAGACTTCTCAAAAGAGGTAATAATACAATGTTGACCTGAATTCTCAGCAACACAGAGTGGTCATCCAGGCACACGAAGAGCACATGGACATTCTAAATAGAGTAAATAGAATGTGCAAAGCCACAGACTTGACAGATTGACTCATTTGGGCTGATGTATATTTAAAGTCAGTATAGAGGAAAAGGGATTGGACATATGAGAAAAAAAAAGGCCAGATAATAAAAAAGAGGAGCTTAAATTTTTATTCTTAAAACACAGGAAGTGTTTCATGAGCATAAAATGATCAAACATGCTTTCAAAAATTACTCTGGAAAGAGTTTATTAGACAGAATTGCACTATAGATGTAAAAATGAATGGCACTTTGGAGCTCTTGGAAGGAACGAAGAAGAACCTACCAAATTTAGCAAGCTAGAGGCTATTTGATTGATCAGTAAGAACATTTCATGGAGAGTGAAATAAGACCCAAGACTGGCGCTGGAAAAGGACTGAATGAACAATGAAATGGTGATGAGTTGGGATGACATTATAGCTCCTATTCCATCAAAGCAACTGCTTGTATTGGGGCAATACCTACCTGTAAAAATGTTTTAGGGAGGATAGTTTTTTTCTACACTAGAAAAAAACTGAAAATGATTATATTTTGGTGGGGATGGGAAAGTTTGCAGAGGGTTGAGACTAATAAATGAAAAGAAAATATTGAAAATTTAAGAGGGCAATAGGATACCACACAAAATAACCAATACATGATGATCAAGGAACTGTTTAGCTCCTGAGAAAGGACCCCAGACATAAGGGAAGAGTTCAGATTTGAGGAAGTTGAAAATATACCCTTTGCCCAAATATAAGTCAGTTAGGACAGTCATTTTAAAAAAAAAAAACAGTCAGCTGGAGGTTTGAACAGCCACATTATCTGTGAGATGCTTTGTAATTAATCCTAGATACAGAACAAATGGGTATATCCTTTTCTTCCTAAACTCTATATTCTTATTTGTGCTCTTCTAGGTAAATGAAGGCCAGGAACAGAATGGAAAACTCTTAAAGATATTTTTATTTCTTCTTTGGTAGACTGGAGTAAAATAGCCCACTAGATGGGATGATAATCCAGTGTTTTAAACACTGAAATCCAACATACATATAAGGGGGTGAAAGAAAATTTATAAACAAACCATTAGAGATTTATTAATTCATAAAAGCAAAAACAACATTATCAGACCAACAGTAGGCAGCTGGGGCAAAAGAAGAAAGAAGAAGTGAAGGAGAAGCCTCAGGATCAAACACCAGAATCAGGAACCGTGTTCTCAAAATGCATGCGGGACAAAGGTGAAGAGTGCAGCTCACAGCCAACGTTAATTACTCCAATTTGGATGTCATAATACAGAGCACAGATGATTTTCATGTCCCCCAATATACTTCATAATCTTCTTAACATAGGTAGATGTGGGCTATCCATTCTGTGGTACTTTTTAAATTTTTTATTAATATACTTTCTAATTAACAAATTAAAACTATATATATTTATTGTGTATAACATGATATTTTCGGATATGTGTATATTGGGGAAAGGCTAAATCTAGCTAATTAGCATAAATAATTTCTCACATGCTTATCATGTGTGTGTGTAAAACACTTAAAATCTACTCTCAGTGACATTCAAGAAAACTTTTTTGTGAACTCTAGTCACCATGTTGTGCCATAGATTTCTTGAACTTATTCCTCCCAACCAAAATTTTGCATTCTTTGATCATCTCCCTAATCCTCCTTCCTATCCCTTCTACCACCATTCTATTGTCTGCTTCTAAGAGTTCATCTGTTTTAGGCCCCACATATAAGTGAGATGATGCAGTAATTGTCTTTCTGTGCCTGGCTAATCATTTCATTTAACATAACATCCTCCAGGTTCACCCACTTTGTCACAAATGACAGGATTCCTTTCTTTTTTAATGTATGCATAGTATTCCATTCTGTATGTATACCACATTTTTTTTTTATCCATTTAGCAGTTCATGGACTTGAAGATTGTTTTCATTTCTTGGCTATTGTGAATAATGCTTCAGTGAACATGGGAGTGCTGATGTCTCTTCAACAGATTGCTTCCATTTCCTTTACATATATACCCAGTAGTGAGATTGCTGGATCATATGGTAGTAGTTCTATTGTCAATTTTTTGAGGATCCTTCATACTGCTTTCCATAATGACTATATCAATTCACATTCCCACCAACAGTGTGCAAGGATTCCCTTTTCTCCATATCCTCTGTAGGATGTTCTCTTTTGTTCTTTTTTTAAAAATATTTTCTTAGTTATCAATGGATTTTATTTATTTATATGAGGTGCTAAGAATTGAATCCAGTGCCTCACACATTAGGCAAGTGCTCTACCGCTGAGCTACAACCCCAGCCCTCTTTTGTTCTTTTGATAAAAGGCATTCAAGCTGCAATGAGAAAGTACCTCAGGTGGTTTTCATTTCTGTTTCCCTGATATTTACTGATGTTGAGTATTAGTTTACAAACTAGTTTATTTTCATGTCTTCCTTTGAGAAATGTCTGTGTAAATATATTGCCCATTTTTTACTGATTATGATTATTATTTGCTAGTGAGTTCTTTCAGGTCCTTATATAGTCTTGATATTAACCCTTTGTGAGATGTATGGTTTGTAAATATTTTCACTCATTATGTAGGTTGTCTTTTCACTCTGTTGATTATTTCCTTTTCTGTGCAGTTGATTTTTAATTTGATGTAATCTCATCTGTCTACTTTTACTTAAAATTCCTGTGCTTTGGGGTTCTTATCTTAAAAAATCTTTGTTCATTCCAACATCTTTAAATATTTCAGCTGTTTCTTCTAGTAGTTTCTAATTTGATTGTTGTCTATGGGTGAGATAAGTGTCAAATTTTATTTTTCTCCATACAGTTACCTAATTTTCCTGACACTTCACTGAAGTAACTATCTTTCCTTATTATGAGTTTTTGGCATCTTTGTAAAAAATAAGTTGGCCATAAATGCATGTATTTATTTCTGAGCTCTCTATTCTGTTTCATTTGTCTACATGTCTGTTGTTTATTTTAATTAAATATATTTTAAATGATACAAAAAACCTATGTGTCTGTCTTTATGCCGATAGTGTGCTGTTTTAATTGCGACAGCACTGTTATACACTTTGAAGTCAGGTAGCATGATGCTTGCAGCTTTATTCTTTTTGATCAAGAATGCTTTGGCTACTTGGCTTTTGTGAGTTCACATATATTTTGGAATTAATTATACTTTTTCTGTGAAAATGCCATTAAATTAGCAGAGCACATTAGGTAGCATGGATATTTTAACATTAATTATTCCAATCCACAAACATAGGACATTTTCTAATTATTTGTACCTTTTCTAATGTCTTCAATCAATACATTATAACTTTTAGTGTATAGACTTTTTTTACCTCTTTGGTTAAAATTACCTTAAGTATTTTATTTTTCTTTGTAGCTATTATAAATGAATTGTTTCCTTGATTTCAGTTTTGAATATTTCTCAGTACATAGAAACACCACTTATTTTTGATGTTTGTATTGTGATTTATACTGCAAATTTAGTGCATTCATTTATTATCAACAGTCTTTTATAAAGTTTTATTGAGTCTTTAAACTTTTCTATATATAAGGCCATTATTCTACAAACAGGGACAATATAACTTCTTCCTTTTCAGTTTGAGTGCTTTTTGTTTCTTTCTCTTGCCTAATTGCTCTGGCTTAGACCTTCTGTACTATGATGATTAGAAGTGGTGAGACTGAAGATCCTTGTCTTCTTACTCTTGGAGGGAAAACTCTCAGCTTTTCACCACTGAGTATAATGTTTGCTGTGGGTTTGTCATATATCGACCTTATTGTGTTGAGATGCATTCATTATATACCAAATTTGTTGAAAGTGATTATTATGAAAAAATGTTGAATTTTATAAGATGCTTTTTCTGTATCAAGTGAGATGATCATATGGCTTTTGTCCTTTAATCACATTCATGATTTGCATAGTTTGAACCATCCTTGCATCCCTGGGTTAAATCCCACTTGATCATAGTAAATGATCCTTTTAGTGTGCTGATGAATTTGGTTTTCTAGTGTTTTGTTAAGTATTTTTACAACTATATTTATCAGAAATATTGGCCTGTGATTGTCTTGTAGTGACCTTGTACAGCTTTGTTCTCAGGGTAATGCTGTTCTTACACAAGTATGAATGTGTTCCTTCTTCAATTTTTTTGTAAGAGTTTGAGAAGTATTGGTATTATATCTTCTTTAAATATTTGATAGAATTCAGCTTTGAAGCTGAATTTGAAGCCATGATGAGTCCTCTCTTAGACGAAGGACTTCTAATAGTGATTTAATTTGCTTATTCCTTATTTGTTTAGATTCTATTTCTTCTTGACCCAGTCTTGGTAGGTTGTGTGTGTCTGGAGTTCATTTTTTTCTTCTAAATGACCAATTTGTTGTTACACAATTGTTCATATCGTTTGATGACATTTTGTGTTTCTGTGCTATGATACTTTCTACAGTGAAAATTCTACAGCCCTCTGAGGGTGCTAAAGATACAATTGAGAATTCGATTCTCATCTAATCTCTAGAAATGCTCATCTATTCTTTAATCCACTCAAAAATCATTTGGTGAGATCCAATATAGGAGAAGCATAATATTAGAACTGAAAATATAAAATTCCATGAATTTGCAGTGTTGGTTTTCTACCTAGTAGCTCTCTAAAAGGGGACCATGACCAGCCATGAATGGGAAGCCTAAAGCACCTTTCCTGAGATGCCAACAATTGAGTGAGATCTCAAAATAACATAAATTATTGTCAACAGTATTGTATTTTAAATTTAAATGTATGTGCACTTGTTTGTAAATCACATTAAAATGTCAAATCTGATTCAGTGGGTATGAGATATGTTCTAAGATTCTGAACTTTTAATTGACTTCCAGATGATTCTTATTCAGCTGGTCCATGGACCATAATTTGAGTATCAATAATACACAGTAAATGTAATATTAATGGTATTAATTGGGAAGCAAGTCTGGAGCTTTATTTCTAAAATTTTCTTTTTATAATATTCCATCTTTTGGTGTATGCGTGTATGTATGTGTGTGTTGTCTATAGCAGTGTTTAACTGCTGTCTAACTGCTGTCTAATTGCTGTCTAATTGGAAAAACTATATGACTACACTTTGGAATATACTGTGCACAGATATATACCATACATAGATCACTGTTTACTGTGATAACTATATTTTTAATACAGTTGGATCTACATACTCTTTAACAGTTCCTTCAGGAAAAATTCTTAAGGATCTATTTCCTGTTATTATTAAGATTTTATTTCATTACGATTGGGGAGAGCATATAAATGCTTTCTTATTTTCTCTTGACAACTAAATTGTTCTACTTTTTTCAGTATTTAATTAGAATGACCTCAGTTATCATTGAAATAATAAATCTGCTACTGGTATTCTGTAAAAACTAGACTAGATAAAGTTAGAGGAAAACTCTTTTATATTTGAGCTACAATTTCTAAAACCTCCAAGAAGCCTACAGACAATTGGATGTCTAAGATTGGCCATATTAAAAAACAAAACAAAACAAAAATCAGAAACCACTATTGCCCAACCAGCCACTGATAATCTCAATATCACAATCCTCATTCTTAATATAAAGATATAATAATATGCTTAATTCTCTGTCCCTTTTTCCCTCTAAATCAGAACCCGAATTACCATCATTCATTTGCATATTTAATTGTCTCACCTCCCTCTTTTTAAAACAGATCAAGTATAAGAAGCCCCAGGTCAGTATATAATAATAAATCCTCTTAACTGTTGGCCCTTCTTAATTTTAATCAGATATTTCCTGGTTGCCAGGTACCTTAGTTCTTGCATGGTACTCTAAAACACTCAGGGTTTTAATTTCCTAGACTTTAATACAAATATCTCTTGGATTAAATCTATGATGTCTATTCTCAGATGAATATCAATGAGCAGATACCTCTTTGATAGATCATCAAATAGATCATCAAGTTACAATCAATTCTCATCCTCTACTGTATAGAAATTCTTGATTTAGACTTAATTTGAGTATTGGCTAATACTCATAATCTGCAGATGTTCTCTATTAGAGACTATGTTTGTTATCTTTTCTTCTCTGTAACCAAAATACATGACAAGAACAATTTAGAAAGGGAAAACTTTGTTTGGGCTCATGGTTTAGTCCATAGTGGGAGAATTCCATTGCTCTTGGCTGGAGATGAGGCAGAAAATCATGTTGAAAGGGCATAGCAGAAAAGAGCTGCTCAGTTCATGGCAAACAGGAAGCACAGAGAGAGAGAGATCAAGGTACCAGGGAAAAATTCCAAAGGCACAGCCCTAGTGACCACTTCTTCTAGCCATACCCTACCTGCCTGGGTTAAACCCCAGTACAGTAGTCCTTTCAAATTCCACTGATTAGGTTACAGCTCTAATAATCTAATGCTTTCACCTCCGAATACCTCTGCATTTTCTCATACATGAGCTTTGGGGGATATTCATGTCCAAGCCATAACACAGACTGAATTTATCAATTTATATTTAATCTTAATAAATACTAGTGTCTGATTTTCTCCTATTCTGGTATAAATTCTTTCCTAGATACAATATATTTGCCTAAATTTCCTATTGTGTCTTTCTAATATATCTCCTTCTCATAGTTATAAAATCTGTCCTAACCCTCTGCCATATATCACTAATTCTGATATTGAGGTCTCTCTTCTCATTCTTTCAGAATACTGAAAGAATACATAGTAGGTACTTATTAAGTAGGTACTTATTAAGAAGTAATTTCTTAATAATTTCTATGTCCTAGAAATTATTCTATGTATACAGAGATACTTATTAAGGTACTTATTAAGGTACCTACTATGTCCTAGAAATTATTCTATGTATACAGAGATACCCATATTCACAAAGTTCATTCTTCAGATATATGATTCTATCATATGTATATATAAGTCAGAATAACTTTGAAATGTATGCCATCTAAATCTTACTCTTTTTTTCCTGACATACATTCATAGATTTCTGCAAAACACATAGGTTTAGAATTCTTGTAGATTTAAGTACCTACTTTACCTATAAAATGTAGTTCATAATCATTATTTTAATATCTTAAAATATTAGAGATTTTTTAAAATTAGAAAATATCTAATTCAATACCCCTTCCCCAATTAAAAAGACACTGAACAATGTCTGTGCACATCATCTACTTTGGGTCACATATCTAGGAATTAAGAATTTCTAATTCCACAGGGTGAACTTGCATTGTTGTTTCTCTAATCAGATCATTTCTGCTCTCAGAATCAACAAAGGAAAATACTGTTATAAAGCAACCTTCAAATATTTGAGTGCACCCTTTCTGTTTCACTTTAATTCTCAAGTTGAAGTGCTCCAATTTGTAGCAAAGGTTTATAGATCCTTCATCACTTTGATCCCTATCTCTGTATGCATTCTAATTTTGTTGTTTCTCTAAAGATGTGGCACTCTTAAGAGAATAGGATCCTCCAGATGGACCAATGAAGAGCACCAAAAAAACCACTCAGACCTGGATAACCTGAAAGTATAAGAGAATCAGCCTTCAGTTCATCATGAACTCACAGAAACTGAATCTCTTTTCTACATGAAGTTCAAGTCAGATAGCCTTATATATTGAACTGACTTAATAAATTATCTATGCCTACGTAGTGTAAATTATATTTATCCTTGTTAATTTTTTATTGTTATTTGTAGCTTGGTATTCTCGTAATAGTAAGGCTGAAATTTGACTCAATCAACTATGGTATTAACTATCCCTCCCAACTTTTTTCCAGCCTGAAGTATGATAAGCTTGTCATAAATGACTTCACCCAAATAATTGATAACATTTTTCAACAGTCTGAAGGCAGAAGACAGAGCCTTGTGGCACTCCCAGATGGCAGCAAGCCATTAATCTTTTTTTTTTTTATTTGTTCTCTTTGTAAGTGTTTTCTTATGAAACTAACACAAGCATGCTACAAAAGTTTAAACCATACAGAAATTGATAATGTGGAAACAGAAGGGCTTCTATTACATTCTTACTCTCTAGAGATAACAATTTTTGATGCTTTGTCAAACAGTCATTTATCTAGATAGATGTATCCAATTATTTCTAATTATACATACGTATTTTTTCCCCAAATGGGCTCACTCTGTAAATACTGTTCTATAATCTTTTTCATTTAAATTTCCATTGGTCTCTTTTCTTACATGTCCAAGCTACCTTATTCTTTTGAACTGTTGCATTATGTGCCATCTTGTAGTTGTACTACTATGTATGTAGCTGATCTCTCTTTGGTGAACCAATTTTGTTAGCAATTTTTGCTGTTATAAAATACACTGTAGTATATATTCAGTGTAATGTGTAAATTTGTTGGGCTGTGATGAGAGTATTTCTGTGGGATTTATTTCTTTACATGAAATTGCTAAAGTAAAATATATGAACATTTTTGCATCTAATTCATACTGCCTAATTATCCTCCAAAACATACCAAATTGCATTTCAATCAATGTCAACTATGTCCATTTGCCTGAATCTTTAGCAAAAATGAGCATCATCCATCTTTTAATTTATACCATTATGCTATGAAAAACCCTACCTCATTTTATTTAAGTTTTTGTTTGTTTGTTGGTTGGTTGGTTGGTGAATTTGTGTTTTAATGCTTGACAGTCATTTAAATTTCTTCTATAAATTGTCAGGTTCTGCCTTTTCCCCTTATATTCTTATAGGATTTTTTAAATTGACTTTAAGGGCTCATTGAATTACCAAGATTTTATGTATGTGACATGTTTTCCCAAGGCTGAATATGTTTTCCTTCATGTTTTTGTTGTTGTCATATATTTAAATTTTAATCTTTTAAAAATCACTTCTGAGATTCACACTATGCCTTAATAACATCTCTCTAATATATAAGGACTAGGGGAAAATATTTTCTTCCAATATTTTTTACTTCATTATATATATAAATAAATGTTTCATCTATTTGAAAGTTATATTGCTGTAAAGAATGTAAAGAGCCAAATTCTTGGTTCTCAAATAGCTAGTTAGTTATCCACTGTCTTTTTTTTTTTTTTTTTTTTTTTTTTGGTACCAGGGATTGAACTCAGGAGCACTCGACCATGGAGCCACATCCCCAGCCCTATTTTGAATTTTTTTTAGAGACAAGGTCCCACTGAGTTGCTTAGTGCCTCACTATTGCTGAGACTGGCTTTGAACTCGCAATTCTGTCTTGGCCACCCAAAGTGCTGAGATTACAGGCTTGGGCCACTGCACCCAGCTTCCACTGTCATTTTTGTTATTCTACACTAGTATGAGATAAAGTTTATGTCTTTCAAATCTCCATACTTTCTTAGATCCATATGAAGACTTTCTGTTTCATTTGACTTGAGAGTACATGCTGTTTTAAATGCAGTAGGGAGTAATCCAAATTTTTACCCTCTCTTTTTATTTATCAGCACCATTATTAGTAATATTAATATTAGGAATGTTAAGACAACATAGTTCTATAAAAAAAATAGGGAAAAAAAGAAATTAAAATATTGGAAGAAAAATTTAGTAACTATTTTGTGATTATTCCTCTAGCTTCACAGATGCCCAGTTGTTTCTTAATCAAATTCTTTTCTACTGGATGTCCTCAAGGAACTTATAGTTAATAGATGTGGCCAAGTTTGCTATCTTCCCAACAGAGCAACTGTACTTCAAGGGAGAGTCCTTATTAAATAATATTTAACCAGAATTTGTGAGGTGTTCACCATCAAAAATTGGAAGTTAACTCCATAAATTGGAATGCTTAGGGACTAAGTATTCAAGTTTAAGGTACCCCCAAAGTGATTAATTCTTTGAACGGAGATGAGAGGCACCAACCCTATCCCATCCCTCCCAACTATATATTCTAAATTCCAAGAAGCACATTATTTCTTAGCTCTCTTCTCCTTGAACTTACAACACTATCATTTAATATATAAAATGAAGTAAAAATGTATATTTTTAATGAAATGTAAAACAAATCCTTTTCCATGCTTGTGATTTGGCTCCATTATAATGTGTAGATATGAAATGTTTTCTATTTGAACAAGAAAGCATGTAAGTGTTTTTTAACATAACAAAGAACCAAGTTTTCTTACTATCTGTAGCATGTGAATCTATTAATTAAATAGACAAAATGGTTGTTACTCAGGCAGTCACCTGTAATCTGGAGCAATAGTTTTCCTCTATCTAGGATCTGAGATGATCCTAAACCAATTGCTAATTATTAAGAAAAATAATGTAAAGTAGTTATTATCAAATCTGGGTGACCATAGTATGTTTTGAGCAACTTTAAAACAGCAACAGATTCTCAGGGCTCACCACTAGAAATTCTAATATAGTACGAGTGGAATTGAGCCTATATTTTTAGAAAATATTTTCAGATTATCTAATAATTTTCCTAAAAGTTATATATACTTTCTACCTATTCCTGTAGGATATTTAATGTAGATTCTTAGACTGCAAACATTAAAGTAACTGGGAAGATAATCTTAAATGCATTTAACTTGGTTATAATCCAGATACACTGACTCAGAACATTGAGAAGGACCTGCAAATTCCACTCGTAATTCTTAACCTAAGTTTTAGCAATACTCACTCCAATACTAAGAAGTGGTCTCTACAACAGCATCATTGAAATAAGAATGCAGAAATAGATTGATTACAGTAACAGTCTTGGATTTTTACTTATTCTACACTTAGTTTCAGCTAAACATCATCATCCATTATCAGTGGAGGTCAATGCTGTTAATTTTAATTTTGATCTAGTTTGGTTTTTATTTTGAGAATTTGATTTGGATGCCTAACTCACAAAGAGCTAAAGCTTAAGCCATTTATATTTAGTCATATATTGAAGTATGACTACAATAAAATTGGCCCATGTTGACATGGTGGATCCATGAGAAATTATGTTTTTCTTAAAAATCAATCTTTGCCAAAAGACTAGCTCCATAGTGAAATCACCAAGAAAAGAAATAGTTCTCCTTTAAAAGTTAAATTATTAGGGGGCTGGGATTGTAGCTCAGCGGTAGAGCGCTTGCCTCGCATGCATGAGGCCCTGGGTTCGATCCTCAGCACCATATACAAAGCAATAAAATAAAGACATTTTGTCCATCTCCAACTAAAAAAATATTTAAAAAAAAATAAAATAAAATAAAAGTTAAATTATTAGGTTTCATGACCTTCCAAGATGTGATGTTTAATTTTTATGTATCTGCTTGTTATGATTTAAATATGAGGTGTCCCCAAAAAGCTCACCTGTGAGACAATGCAAGAAGGTTTAGAGGAGAAATGATTGGCTTGTAAGAGTCTTAACCCAATCAGTGAATTAATCCCCTTATAGGGATTAATTGAGAGGTAACTGATATGGTAGGGTGTGGCTAGAGGAAGTAGTTCATTGGGGGCATGGCTATGGGTTATATATTTTGTATATGGAGAGTGGAATGTCTCTCTACTTCTAGATCACCACCTAAGCTATTTCCTTCTGCCACCCTGTTGTCCTCCCACACCTGGAGCCCTGAGGAATCCAGCTGGCCTTCTATGAACTAAGACCTCTGAAACCCTGCTCTCTAGACGAACTCTTCCTCCTTTATAATTGTTCTGGTCAGATCCTTTAGTCATAGCAGCAAAAAAGCTGACTAAAACACTACTTAACTAGAACACAGTACCCAGATATTTGTTCAAACAATAGTCAAGGGTGTTTATTTGGATGAGAGAGATTAACATTTAAATCAGCCAGCTCAGACTAAAGCAGATTGCCCTTTGTAATGTGAGTGATCTTCATTCAATTTGAAGACTTAGAAAAAAGGATATCTGCATTAAAACAGTTCCATATTTTAATAATGTGCTTGCACATAGGAAGTATCAATTTACCCTAAGAGTACTATTTTTCCCATGTGCTTACAGACATTGAATATTGTAAATTTTTTAATCTTTCCTAGTCTGAAACACCAAGACATAATAGACCATTGTTTTGTATTTCCTTGAATACCAGTTATGTTGACAAGTTTTTACATAGTTTAACAGCCATTTTAATTTCCTCTTGAATGACTCATTTAAGTCCTTTGTGAATTTTGAAATGAAATGTTTGTTTTGTCTTATGGATTTCAAAATTTCTGTATGTATTAAGATCATTAACATTTTGTCTATCATATATTATGTGATAACCCACAAATTGTTTATCCCTTCACTTTCATTCCCTTTAATAAAATGGGTTTTTTAAGAAATGTTTTGTCCAGTATATTGATTTTTTAAAAAATTATTAGGAGGAGGAAAAAACTGCTAATGACCCTATTTTTGTGTGGTAAGATTGTAAGTGGTGGTGGTAGAGAATGCTATGTTGTCCTGTCTGCTCCACATGCAGACATCCAGTATGGTAAGCAATTTGCTCCCACTACTGCAGCACATGAAAACTTGTTTTTCTTAACAAACCACAGCAGCTAGAGTTAAGACATGTGCCCCAAAGCATCCAATGAGTGGCTGCTGTCCGGGAAAATGAATATAAGGGGAGTGAAATAAAGATAAAGGATCAAAGAGGGGTTCCATGAAACCAAAGAGTTGGCAGTCCAGTGCAATGACATAGAGCAAATATTCAAGACTGTAGAACTCAGCAGCACATCAACTAATTGTCCAGTGGCAGAAGGGCCAGAAATGCCACAAGTCCAGTGACAATGAAGCAAGCAGTGATGTCTAAACAAATAACTTCATATAGCAAGATCATGGCTAGGAACACGGTCTTAGATGCTGCCCAGTCCTGAGTCTCATTCTTCACGTGGATTATATATGCTTGGTACTCACCTGGTACCCTTGTCATCAGAAGTTAAGCAAGAGTGGATTTCTGTCTGTATCCCCACTCTCTGATTAGTTCCATGACTTATTTCCTGGTTAGTTTCCTTTTACTTATTTTCAGACCTTTTAAAATCTGATTGTATAACAGATCATATGATTATATTCTTCATTGCCTCTGCCTTTAATTTGTGCAACAAAATTTCAGATATAATTCTGAGATACATATATGCTAACTGTGCTTCAAAAAATTGCATTTAAATAAGCATTGAATTAAATCTGGGCTTGTACGTGTCTTAAGAATTTTTGTAACATGCGTAGCAATCTTCTTTTCAGTTTAAAAGAAAAAATACGAGTAAGTAAGAAGGTCACTTTTTATTGTCATAACCTATGGATAAAGGGATACTGAAGGCTCATTGAAATAGCTGCCATGCACCAGCACATATATGTGTTGAAGGCTGTGAGGGCACAATGATCCTGGAAAGACAAGTGCGAAACTTCATTGAAACTACATTTTTCTCTATCGTACTATCAACTACCAAATGTCAGAAATTTTGAAGAAAGAGGAAAATGAGTGATTCTTCGATTAAAAAGCCTACATGAAGCAAAATCATTTGCAAGTTTAATTTGACACTTATAGACATCTGGAGAAGCATTTGGTAAATTTAGAGAAGTTCCACTGGATGTTTCACAACTCCTCACTGCATATTTCTCTCATTAAAACCAAAGGCAAATCATTATTTAAAATGACATCATTTTTCTCCCAGTAATTAAAACTAAAATCCAACTTTTAATAACATTTAACTGTACATTACTTTTTTAATAACCATTACATCTTGGTAGGTACAAAATCCAAGAAAGTTATACTAGCTGTACATAAAAGAAAATTGACTTTACTCATTAACTCCCTGATTACCTGGTCCAATTAATCTTGGAGTTAGATGTGTGATTTTCTTTGGCTAATGGAAGGTAAATGGATGTAAAGTACGCCATGATTGAGCAGAAGCATAGAGCACTTCAGTGATTAGGAACACTCACTTGCTCCTTTATTGATACCATGAGAACTGCACGACCCAAACCACTGATTCTTCCGCCTGGACCTCAAATGAAAAAGCAATACAGAGAAAGAGAAGAGTTGTCATAAACTGGCAGTAGCCACAGACTTGCATGAAAAGAGAGAAGTTGTCAAAAGCAACTGAAATTTGAGAGATGCTTGTTGTTTGTGTGTGATAACGAAACCAAAGCGGACTAATTCATTGTAATACTAGTCTTCATTGTGTCCACACCTTCAGATCACATAATTCTTCACATTCTGTATCACTTGTTTAAAATATAATAATAAGAGTACTTTTAGCAGAATTCCTATTAAATATTCTAATTAGAATATCTTAAATCACATAGTACCCCTGACTCTTAGTAGGAGCATCAAGTGAGATAATTATCTTAGTCTGTCTACTCCACTCCTGGAGTCCATGGAGTCCAGAAGGTAGGCAGTAACTCAAACTGCAAGGTTTGCTGAATGAAAATTGATGATTTCAGGAAACTGAATAAAAGGAAATAAATGATCAGTTGCTAGTTAAAAAATATTTATTATGATATAAAACAAGATACCTTTTTAGTGCCCTCATATAAATAGTATTGGAATGTTTTTGGAAATAGATGCATAATTTGTATTTGAAAATGTCTAAAGTGTGGGTACAATTATAATTCAGATTATTGCTCTTTAAATGATACATTAGTTGACTGTAATATGCACTAAATTTGAACAAGAGTAAAGATATAAACTTTCAAAAGATCTGAGTCATATACAGCATTCAAGTAGTATCAGTGAATTTTGAGGGTTACTGGAAAAAAATTAGTAATGAGTTTGAAAGGTAGTCTAGATTTATTTCCACTAAGCACTTAACCGTTAAAGGGTTAAATGGTTAGTTTGAGATAGAAATCACTAAAATATTTACTAATCAGCAGGAAGGTTATGAAGAAAATCAGAAATCTGCACTCATATTTGCATCTATAGTGCATTTTAGATTAATTAATGGAGATACCTAACATTTCATAATTCTTATCTTAAAACATATATTATCCAAAGAGGAAATGCAAACATACATTGTATGGCACATCCATTTCACTTTGTTTGCCAATATTATACAGAACAAGATTGTATATGTTTTCTGTCTTTATTTTCACTAGTAATTGAGGTAGATTTTTAACTATATTAAGCTGTTCAAATGGAAACCAGCAAGTACAGAAGCAGAACAGGTGGATGAAAAAATGTATTATATAAGGGAAGTAAGGAACTGAAGATGTCTCAGGAATGGATAAGTGAAAAAAAAAAAGATGGGATTCCATTAAAGATGAAAGAGACACAGATAGAGGTGACAACAGTGAAGTTGGGTAGAAAGGTAAATACTTTATACCCATAAAAGGGTTAGAAGCTGGAAATGACTTTGGAAGAATGTGAAATCTACTTTTCCCTTATAATAAGTGACACTAACTTATTTCTCCAGGCTGCTGAGATAGCTCAGTGGTAAATAATTTGTTTAGCATACACGAGGCCCTGGGTTTTATCTCCAGCAAACTCTGTCCCCTTAAAAAATATTTTCTTTTGCTCATTCTATAGAGAGATTACAAAAAAAAATCCAAGAACAAAAGGCTTATGGTTGTCTTATGTATTTCCAAAAGCCCACAATTGTGAGGAAAACTATAGGTAGAAAAATAGAAGAGTGTCATTAACATAGTCTTTCAGGATATCTGTTATTCTAACTTTACCACATAGGAAAAATTGAAACAGAATTTGATTGTGAAAATGCCTTTCTATCCTTCAAAAAATGCTCCTTCAGTGAAATTATTAGTAAAAATGAGCTCAGTTGTATCATCTACTGTGAGCACACAGCTGCAAAAATAATGATTTTTCTCTTTCGGCAAAACAAAAGAAAAATTCTTAGGCAGTGGGTGGAAAGGCAAAGCAAATAATTTTTTTGTTGTTGCTTCCCTTTGAAAATGAGTGAAATAAGCTTATAAAAATGAAAAGACAGATGCAGCAGGTAATATACGCCCATTGTTACAGATGATGCTATGGTGATTTCGAGAGATATCGCTATATAATTAAGCTTCTACCTTGAGATTGCCTTAAGTCCACCCTTAAGAGCAGTAGTCAAATTCCATAGATTTTTCTTCCCCTATACATGCTTTACTTTCTTTCTCTCAGCTTTCCTTGTTTTAATCATTTAAAAAGCATTTGTGCCTCTGCTCCTCCCCATTCCACAGATAGTCACACGTTCTCGTGCAGTGCTGTGTCAACTGCATCACTGAGACGTGTGGCTCTTCTAGCTGGGATAAATGTATTGGACCATATTGAACATCTAGCAAAGTGGATATTGTCACAATCAATGACACCTTCATTGACTTCAAATCCACATTATACATACTCTAGAATGATTCCACCCATTGCACAGTCATGCAGTCATAAATGAAAACTTCATCTCCAGTTTCTGGAAGCAAGATCCCACCAACAGCAAATGGGATTTAACCAGTGCTGTATTTTTATAGAATTCACCAGTGTCTTCACTACCTAGAAGAAGACGGGCTAACTTGAAGGGTGAATCTCTTTCTTCTGATGCCCTCACATTTATGATGGGTGTGAACCATGGGAAGAACAACAACTCCCTGAAGATCGGCAGAGCCTCTTGTACTCCCAACTGCTCAGTGCCCTGGCCATGGTCATCCATGACAACTGTGGCATGAGAAGAGACATGACCAGAGTTCATGCCATCACTATCCCTATAAGACCACAGACAGTTCCTTGGGGAAAACTGGCATAACATCCATGAGGCGGCCCAGAACACCATTCCTATATCTACCAATGCAGCCAAGACAGTGGATAATCTCATCCCTGAGCTGAATGGGATGCTATCTGGCATGGCCTTCCATGTCAGTCATGGATACAACCTGTCATCTGGAGAAAACTGTCAAAACTGACGATATCAAGAAGGTGGTGAAGCAGGCTTCAGGGGAACCCCTAAAGGGTATCTTGGACTACAGTAATGACCAGGTTGTCTCCTGTGACTTTAATAGCAACAACCACTCTTCTGTCTTTGATGTGGGGCTCATATTGCCTTTAATGATCACTTTCTTCAGATCATTTCCTAATGGCAATGGATTTATAAGGATGGTGGAACACATGCCAAGAAGTAAGAGCAAGCTTGTAATCCCAGCACTTTGGGAGGCTGAGACAAGAGAATCACAAGTTCAAAGTCAGCCTCAGCAAAGGTGAAGCGCTAAGCATCTCAGTGAGACCCTGTCTCTCAATAAAACACAAAATAGGTAGGGCTGGGAATGTGGCTCAATGGTTGAGTGCCCCTGAGTTCAATCCTCAGTATCAAAGAAAAAAGTAACAGCAACCTGAATCACCAAGAGCACAAGAGAAGAAGAAAGAGAGAGTCACTCAGTTGCCTGTGGGAGGTGATTATCTCTGCTCAATTTAGTAAATCAAAACACTGAGAATTTGCCTCTTCAGTTCAGTTTCCATCCCAGAACCCCTGAAAAAGGGGATGTGCTTTGGGATCTTCATGTACCACTGATAAAGTCTACTGCACTCAGTCAAAAAAAAAAAAAAAGAAAGAAAGAAAAGAAAAAGAAATTTGTTCAAGGCTTTACCTTTGGGTAAGTGGATTCTCTCTTGAGATCAGAGTGCCACATTGTGAAAATCTAAGACCTATATTTTAAAATGTAGCAAAAGCCAAGATATGGATTTGTTTAAGTTCCAGGAATTCACTAGTGCATTATTCATTTCAAAAGCAATGTAAAAGCTGTCTCTGTGTTGAGGGACACACTGGCATTGCTTCATGGCATGCTGTACAAAACTGTTCCTCTAAAAGGACCAATCAACTGGGATAAGAACATATATCACTGGCAAAATTTTACAACTTTAATCTGGCAATTTACTTCCTTTCATATTTTACCCTATGGCTATTGTGCTAGGGAAATAGTTGATAAACAACAACAAAAATTATCAGGTATTCTCGCTTATGGATCATGGAAAATTGATATATTAACAGAGTGAAGAAATGTTTGTCAAAAAATTGCAAATTGTAGATTTAAAAAATGGCCATTTTTTTCTGTAGCTTCAATTTACAAAAGACAAAAAAAAAACCCTAAATAGGATCAGAGATCCTAGAGTAGGATTCTAGATCTAGCCTAATTGTATTTAACCAAAAAATCCACTTGTTTCTTTGTTATTTCAAAATGCTTCCCTTTAAGATGCTTTCTTCATAGATTTCCCTTGCTCAGCACAACACTCTTTTCCACCCACATGGAAATGCACCTTATCTTGTCAAAAGAAATTCTAAAGGAAGTATTTAAGGCAGAAGGACAGTGATGCCAGGGATGAAAAATAAAACAAGTAAAAAACAAACAGTGGCCATATAAACAATAATCAATGTTTTATGCTTAAAAACTGGGACTAAAACATAAAGAAACCAGTATGAGTCTTGGGAAGGGTATTAAATGGAGATAAAATGTGAAATAATTCTCAAGTAGTTTGAGAGGAGGACAAAAGTGTTGAGCACATTTTGACTTTAATGAATTAAATGTGCCAATGCCAGTTTCTAACAAAATTGCTAAGTAAGTAAGGCTGAATATTAAAATGTTTAACAACCAATAATACATATACACCAACTAATCTAAACATTGTCCACAATCAACCAGCTAAGGCCCTTCAGGATATACCCACTAAGCACCAACCCTGAAGATGGGAATTTAAGAGGAAACAGTGGGATAGGAGATGGCTATTATTATGTTATAAACCTTGGTGTGTTATTTGACCTATTAAATTTATATATATAAATTATGTCAAAAATAATGAAAATTCATTTAAAAATGAATACATCTATCATGTTTAATCATTGAACTCTAATGGATTTATTTGATGCTGAAGAATTCATGTGAGAAATCTACATAGGAAATAAAATTCAAGCTAAGTATTTGAAACAAACGTCTATATTGGGGAGAATGTTTCTACTGTATGAAGTACTGCTCCACAACCAAGGTGCTTACCTTGTAATGAATAAATACTTTTACCTCTGTTTAGAGCCAGAAGCTGAATAATACACATCAAATTCTTTGAAGCAAAGTGAATTGAATTAAAGAGATAAGGCAGAGTTCCTCTTGAGGAAACTGCTAAGTAATTGCACACTATTAGGTGTTAATTTTCAACAGGTGCTGCTTAAATGTAATGTAGTATCATCCTTGTATTTAATAAGGTCTCTGAGTTGCAAGTCCCCGTGCCAAATTTTATACTGATTCATTTAAATTGGATGGAGTTATTACTCCTCCCCCAAAACAAATAGAGATAGACATGCCATTTAGTAACTGTAAGGGGCACCACATTAATTATCATTCTTAATTTCCCTCCAGAAATCATTTCTGTCAATAATTCTATCTCAACTAAGATGAATGGGAGGCAAGGGCATTAGATTTAGGCAGCAGGCTGCTGACAAACTGGTTTGGGGACTGCAACCACAATCAGATCAGAGAGTGTGAAATGGTGAAAAGTGCCTTCCTATGTTGTGTAATACAGATGTACAGAAAAGGGAAGACAGTTATATTTCTTAACATTGAATTTTTGTTGAAAAAGAGATGCTATGGTTTGGATATGTGGTGTCTTCCAAAAGCTCATGTGAAATAATGCAAGATAGTTGAGAGATGAAATGATTGGGTGATGAGTGCCTTAAACTAATCAGTTTATTCATCCACTGATGGCTTAACTGGTGGTAACTGTAGGTAGGTAGGGTGTGACTAGAGGAAGTGGGTCACTCGGTGTGTGCCTTTAGGGTTATTTTGTCCCTGGTGAGCACAGCTCTCTCTGTTTCTGTGTTGCCAGATTCTGACCTGCTTTCCTCCCCCACACCCTTTCACCATTATGTTCTGCCTCACCTTGGGCCCAGAACAATGAAGTAGCCATCTGTGAACTTAAACATTTGAAACCATGAGTGCCAAATAAACTTTTCCTCCCCTGAAACAATTCTTGTCAGGTCTTTTGGTCACAGCATCAATAAAGCTGGCTGAAACAATAGGATATGAATGAATAACTTTTGCAGTTCTGCAATAACAGTTGCTTTTTAAAGATTATCAAATAAACTTTTCCCCTTACCTTTGGAGGTTAAGAGCAGAGACCTAAGGCAAGACCTAGACAAAGGAGTCCAGAAATACATAGGCTATAATTGGACATTGAAAACAATGTGAAAGTGTCTGTAGAGAACCATGTTAAAATTCTTTGTGGAGACCAAGCAATGCATAGAAAAGAATTAACAAAATGTGAGTTACAAAGTAACACAACCTGTTAAACATTAAATCATTTTATTCAATTCAATAAATATTTAAGAGAGAATTTAGAGATAAAAAATGGCACAATCTGGCCCTAATGTTAAATATTACCTAAAAGTAGAAACATGGACATAAGCAAATAATTTAATAATGACCAAACAGTGATTACTCTGTGGTTAATTTTGCCTGGGGCTAGATGACTTTATTTAAAAGGAATCTATTTGAAATATATATAAGAGACTTCAATTGAGACAGAAAGAAAAGAAATTCTGTGGAGATGAAAGAGCAAAAAAACATGAAAGTACACAACACATTGAAAGATGCATGAGCCCTGTGGTGTGGTTAGAATTTATGGCAACCTATTTTGAACAGCAGTGATCAGATACATTTGTTGCTATTTCCTCAATTAGATAAATAGACTGATCTGTTTGAATTAGGGCTCCAGCTCATGTTTACCTGTGCTCTACATTTTGTAAGTAATCATAACTTGCACTCCAAATAGAAACCCTATCACCTAATGTGCATGGTGATATTCTCTCCATGACTATGATTGTACACCCATCAACAGAAGCAAAGCACTATTTCAACACTGAGGACTGTCCCATCTCAAGCCTTCACAGGGCTGAGCACACACGTTCTTCCTATTTCTCTCTTATACCAACATATACCATATTATCAAAATGTGACATGAACCAAGCCAAACTAAATCTGAAGCTTAGCTTTTCCTACCACATCAATCAAGTAATAATTATCCTCAGCACATTAAAATGCTTTTTCAGACATTTTAAGAATTAAATAATTTTAATCCATTGGAATAAATTGTGAGAAAACTTTGGTTACCACCCTGCATAGATAAAATAAAGATCATATTTTTGCATAAATTTTAGACTGTTTTAGTCAGCTTTTTGCTGCTGTGGCCAGAACAAACTTTCTCGCATTGTCCCACAGATGAGCTTCTGGTGGAGTCCCTATATATAAACATTAACACAAGCTCTTAGAAAAAATATATTTTTCAAGTGAACATTATATAAACATTTTATTTTTTATTTTTTGGTACTGGGGATTGAACTCAGGGTACTCAACCACTGAGCCACATCCCCAGCCATATTTTGTGTTTTATGTAGAGACAGGATCTCACTGAGTTGCATAGCGCCTCGCCATTGCTGAGGGTGGCTTTGAACTCGTGATTCTCAGCCTTCCTAAGTGCTGGGATTACAGGCTTGCGTCACCGCGCCCCACTTATAAACATTTTATATAATATCTATTTGTTATACTGATTTTTGTCTTTTTCTCCCCAAGATGTCCTTGTTTTATAAGTGTGGCAAATATTTATGATTTCACATGATAACATTCTCAATACTTTATCTACACTACCAATAAGTCTAAAAGGCTCAGAGGAAGAATTGTCCCACTTTTGACTTGCCATGTACTATGATTTTTTTCAGCTGTAGAAACAATAAATGAATATAACTTGATTATTTTAACTTGATAACAACTTTGATAACTTGAGTTTTAAAGATCATTTTCAAATTAAAACATGTAGCTATCCACACCTTTAGAATAAAGAGTGAATGCAGATATGTTAAAATTAAGAAGATAAAAAGATTTCTAATATAACTAGATCATCAATTCTGCAGCATTGGGGCTGTCAAAGATCCACTGAAACTTCCTGGAGTATTGGAAAACTGAATTCATACAAAGCAAATGATGGACATGTCAATTTGTACTAATTTATAAGCTTTTATTTTGAAAATTATTTTTTGTTATGAATATTGTCATTTGAAAATTATAAAAAGAAAGGAAATGTTTTCATTGTTTGCCTTGATTCATTGCTTGGGTGTTTGTTTCAGCAAAGCAATGAATAAAATAGACTTTGGAAAACAAATTATACATTCATTATCATAGATCTATGGAAATGTTTGTATTTTAATACCCAAACAAGCATTATCTCATCTGGAATCATATGAAAATTTGGAGCATAAAAATGTCTGCTAAAATTTTGTGAAATTCATTAGGAGAGCTAAAGTCTGATGTACTATTCAGAAGCTTCACACAGGAAGGGTTTATCTCACTAATGAGAAAGCGTCAACAGGATGGCAGGACTCACTTTCCCCTCTAAGTCATCCAAAGCTAGTTTTAGGAATTCTCGCTCACTCTTTCATCCATAATCAATATGAGAGAAAATGTGATATTCAAAGAACATTGTTAATGTCATTGTCATGTGCAATTTAATTGGTCTTCTGTCATAGAAAGAAACTAAATTCTACTTACAACTGAACTTTCATTTTCAAAAAAAAGGAAACTGACAAGCTACCTCAGATTTTTGAAATTTATTTCCAGATACCAAGAAAACTTCATGGTTGTATTAAAAAAGAATAAACATAAAATGTTAATTAAAAATTAGAAATAACTGATAGCATAATTAAACTGATCAAGGAAAAGACAATGGAATTAACTAATGTCTTAAAAGGAGTGAAGGCATTCCAAAGCCCTAAGTTTTATTATATGCACATACCAGCAATCAGAAGTGAGATTCAGGGTCATTATTATATGGTTATTTTACTGGAGTGCATTTTGAAAGTGCCTAAAATGTTCTAGCATATGGGATATAATAAATAAAACCCATGTCCTCAAGAATCAGAACTTATGATCTAGTTATATTAGAAACCTTTTCATCTTCTTAATTTTAACATATTTGCATTCACTCTTTATTCTAAAGGTGTGGATAGCTACATGTTTTGATTTTAAAATAAATAAAATATAATAAATAAAACCCATGTCCTTACTTTTTTCTTCATTTTCACACGGCAGCAACTAAAAAATTGTCATGTATCTAAGACAGCTCTCCATTACAACATTATGACTGGCATTTTTATTTCCTAACCACAGTGGAGTTATTTTAAATCATAGGAAAAAGGGAGAATAAAAACAGAAGAGAGAAAACAAGGCAAGAGATAAGGAAAGGAAAGAGGAAGAAAAGAGGAAAGGACAGCTTTAACAAATCAACTCTGCCACCAGGTTTCATGTGAAACTTGTAAACAGAAGTATTTGCTTTCATTGAGATTTCTCTACCAATAATAATAAGTTACAAAAGACCTTAGCAATACAAATCTTCAAACTTGTGTTTTTGTGAAGTAGTTTTATGGGTTGGGGATACACCTCTGTGGTAGAATGTTCGTCTAGCACTCAAGAGCCCTGCAATCAATTCTCAGTAAAACAAGAACTCTTTTTATGAGTACAAAATATTTTAAAGCTATTAAAACACATTGGTATACAATTTAAGCTTTAAAGACTTTGAAATATCATTTATCACACTTAACATTAGCATTACAGAAAAATAGGAAACTACTAACTTATCTGTCATTGTTCATTAATTTAAAGAATTTTAAGATTATATCTTTCATAAAGACATTTCAGCAAAAAATTTGAATTCTTCCACAGAGGCTGAATTTGAAAAGAGATTATAATTTTAACTCCTCAGTAACTTTAGGTTAATATTTTAAAAATTTTAGTATAATTAAAAATAAAACTTGTATAATAATAACATAATTTATTCTATTTGGAAATATATTTTGATTTCCCATTGTGATTTAAACTAGTTAAAGTCATTTGTTATAATTATATATAATATTTTATCCACTTTTCTGTGGCAGGGACCCATAGACACATGATCAAATTTAAATCCTAGAATGACTGTAACTATTAAAACTGAAAATGATCCCTGAAATCAAAGTAAATATTCTCTAGCTAATGAAGCACATGAGCAGCTGTAAATTGAACAACAATTCAAAATGGGTTCCAAGTAGCAGATGATATTAAAACTTAGATATCACCAGATGTCAAACTTTTGTCTTCTTTTCACTGCAAGTCTACCTGACTCTCTAGTTTTGCCTCCGGTTCATCAAGTACTTAATAAACAAAATGCAGGACAACTTAAATCATACCTTAAAATTAAACTAAGGCGCAGAAGAACAAATTCTGCATGGTCTCACTCACACAGAATCTACCAAAGTAGATCTTACAGGAGTAAAGAGCAGAAAGGTGCTTACCAGAGACTAGGGGGACAGATGAGAAAAAAGGGCTTGGGGAGATGGTGATCAAAAGGTATAAAATTTGGGTCAGATAGAAGGAATAAGTTCAAGAAATCTATTATACAACATGGTAACTGTAGTTACCGGTGCATTTTATTCTTGAAAAATGCTAAGTGGAAGTTAAGTGCTAAGTGTTCTTTCCACAAAAATGTGTTGTAACTAAGTACAGTAATGCATAGGTTAACCAGCTGGTTAATCATTCTACCATGGACATGTACTTCAAAGCATCATGTTGTACATGATAAATACATATTATTTTACCTATTTAAAAATAAACAAATTAAAATCTGATACAATAATTCCATGGGAAAAATATACTTCTTTATTTAGGCTTTTATTTCAAATTAAAGAGAAATAGTCATAAGTTGGTTATGTTCAAATTCATCCTACCTATAGAAATAGGGATAGACATGGTATTGGATACTCTGTGTGTCCCCTGAGTACTTCCACAGTGTGGGGAGTTCAGACATGAACACTATAGCAACTACCGATTTTGTCTTTCTGAACAAGGTTTGCTTCTAAGCAAAGTGAAGACCATACAAAGAGGGGCATTTGTGAATCGTAGTAGTGTTCTTAGATTGGAAGACCTGATGTCACGTTCAAGTGACAAATAAAAATGAAAGCTAGAGATGCAGAGCCCTTTCTCTCACATCTTTTCCTTCCCCAGAGTCAATCCCTTTCTTTTCAACTACCATCAGCTCACACCACTCACAATAAACATTTTATTTAACTCTAAAACTTAAAAAATGTTTTGAAATGCAAGACATTAAGCTCCATTAAAGAGATTTTTTTTTCTCCCTTCTCTTCCCTGGGTTCTCCTGATATTTAGTTTATCCTGCCCTCTGATCTGCTTTATATATAACTAATCATACTGATGATGTTCCTCTGGTTGTGTTCTCACATTGTTATTAATCTGGCTCCTTAGATTAGACAAAATGTTCTTCCTTCGCCAGCCTTTGAGTACAATATAAACTTATAATCTTGTTTAATAACCTTCAGTAAAGCATCCCCAGCTACTCATGAGAGTCCCCTTCAGAGAGCCTTGTTTCTCCTCAGGCATAGTTCTGAGTGTCTTATTGCACTCTGGAATATTTCTCTCCCGGCACCCTTGATACCCGGTGGCCTCACTGACTCCATTGCTGTTGCTGATCCTCCTAAGACTCTGGCTCCATTTTTCCAACTTTCTTTGATGGTAGGTGGGGCCCCTCAACTGCCATTACTCTGGAATCAAAGGAGAAGACAGAACTACCCCTTGGGTTATTCCATTCTAGGCCTGATGTAACCTTCTCCAATTCTCTAAGGCTCAGCAAAGATGAAAATAAACTTTTAAAACACAACTCTCTCACTAAAGATTTGGCTAAAATGAAAGGTAACTACAACACAAGAATTACTTGTAAGAGCTACAGGATATCACTACTCTCAAAGCCCAAAAGCTAAGGGCCTTCTGCCACAACCTTCTCCAGGCTTTCTCCCCGTTGTTTCTGATGCTGCCTAGATGAGATAAAAAGCAGCTTACCCCCAACCACGAGGATTATTTTGAGTCCATCCACAGTTTCAAGTCCAAAATGAAACAGTCACAGTGATTCCAAAAGAGCATTTAAAAAAAATTTTTTTTCCTTTATCCTTAGGTCTTATTCCCCATTTCAGAGAACCATCTTAGAGAACAAACAAGGAGAATTTGTATTCTTTTCTACCAAAACATTACTACCTCTCACAGGAATATACTCTTATGTGGTTTCAGGAAATTTTTCACACTATAATACAGACTCTAACATTAGCAAATTTATATTAACCTGTCAAAAATATCACCAGCTGTGGAACATCAATAACCTTAGCTGTGTATTGCTTTGCTAAGATGAGATTCTTCAACCTTCCTAAGACTATTACTTTTCTCATGCATAATTGAAAGGTTCTTGTTGATAATTGTGCTTATATCTTAAAAATGCCTTTTTTTCTGGTTGCCATATCCATGAAAAACAGTTGAAGGGAGAGATTAATTTCAGAGAGAGCAACTTTTATCCCAGATTCCTATTGGTTGATATAGCTTCTAAAATTGACATCCTTGAGTTAATCTTCAAAACCATCTAAAATATTCCTATCACATAATTCAACAATATGTCACTGTTTTTTTACATGCTGGTTAAGTTCATCTCTAGGATTTAATGTAACTTACTGATGGCCACATCTTCCCGGTATCTTACCCTGTTCTCTCTGAAAGTCTGTATTCTTCACTTCCTTAAAATCCAAGTGCCAATGTGCATTGGTTGACTTATCAGCTATTATTCCACAACCACCATTTCTCCTTTTAAACAGCCATTTGCTTCCATTTGAGATGGGGTGATTCTGAGGGCTTTAACTTCTCTCCCACTGGCTGCAATAAGTCACATACACTAACCTGTAAGTCCTTCAGAAATCCTCCCAGGATAATTCATCCTCTGGAGAATGCAAACAGTAAATTCCAGAATTCTGAAATCATTGTTATATGAAAAGAGAGGTATCTGAAAATGTTGCCCACAAGTTAAGGAGGGTAGATGCAAAAAAAAGGCTAAGAAATGGAACCAGAGCAAGGGTGACAGTTCAGTTCCCAGGATCAATTCTTTTCAGAAGCCAGATTTACTTTTGAAATTTTCTGTCATGGGAGTCAATAAATCACCTGTCATTTTTTCATGAAGTTGGACTTTCTGTTACTTGCAATGAAAAGTGTATTATCTACTATGCATAGTGTAAGCCTCATCATCTTCCAGAAGCCTTTCACCCATGTGACTGTTTCCCTGCTACTTATCTTTTCCCCAGCTGTTAAGTGTAGTCTAACAGGGTAATCTGCAATAATCCATATTAATAGCAAATTAAATTACAGAAAATCTGTTTCGGTATTTAAAATGTCCCTAATTAGATTACAAGCTTCTAAAGGCATGAAGAAAATCTTCTGTTGCATTTTTTTCTTTTAACAACTACATGCCAACTGCTTCTTATGACTTGAATCTGGCAAATGTCAATAAACATTAGGAATGAGGTGAACAATGAAAACGGTAAATTTTGTTGTGAAGGTAATGACTCAGTAATACACGTCCCTCTATTAATAGATTATCTAATGACTCAGTAACATACATCTTGTGGTTAATAGATTATCTAATGCCCTCGAAATTGCACTTGAGCACAATTGAGCTTGTCTGGTCCCTAAGTCATTTCCTTCTTTAATTGATGTTAAAATCATAAACATTTTGTGTTTAACAGAGTTTTTCCAGTTCCATATTTATCAATTTCATTATTTCACTTCAATATTTTATGGACACCTTACCTTTATATGAGACATATACGGTGAAGAGTTTAGGTAATAAATACAGAAAAATCAACTTAATTTTACATGCTAGTCTTGAGATTTGATTCCAGATATCACAAGTTGATAATTTTGCTGGTGATAAAACTATTCATTAAACACTTACATGGCAATGAATGTTCTTCAAAAGGCATCACTTAGCTTTTCTGCAGCCATCAAGTCCTCATTACATAGAATGAACATAATAGGTTAGTTTAAAATTCATAGTAGGCTCTCAAATGCTGAATTTAGCTCATAATTTAGATTGACATATTTCTCTTCTTAGATTTTATATTGGGTTGAAAACACAAAAGGAAGCCTTTTTCCATTCCTAGTAAAACTCAATTCAAAAAAATACTGATTGAATGCCTGTATTGTGCCATAATCTCTGTACAGCATTGGACAATGGCTGACAATATAGCAGGTCTCTGCTCTCAGGCAGCTTGCTGTCTAGTAAGTAGTTCATGTGTTTAAGTATAGAGAGTAATTTCAATACAATTTGAGAAATGGCTTGGAAGGGGAAGCTCAGTGTGCTATGGAAGAATATGAAAGGGCTGAATATATTACCCAGGTTTGGCAGAATTGCAAAACACTTTCCAAGGAAATAATGTCTAAATTAAAAATTTCAGATGGAGCAGGATTTTGGATAGATAAAAGAAAGTGACAATACTGGAAGAACAATACTGCAGGTGGAGAGAACAGCAAATGCAAAGGACTGAAACAAGACTGTGAGGCAGTGGTGATATATTTTTCATAGTTCTGGGTTAACACAACTGACCTGTGTGCACAGAAATGCAAATACAACTTTCTGACGTTTGAATTTTTAATAGTCCTCTCAATATTTAGGCCAGAGTTGCAGATATACAAAGTGAAATGTTGGATTTGGGATTCTCCCAAAGCAGCATTTGAAATTGCAGCTGTTTGTGTGGATTCCTTGGTTAACATCTTCAAAAGGAAAAATATATATGTATTCAATAACTTTCAGTTGTTCCATATCAAAGATTAAAATACCATTATTTGTATAGGTCAGTTGCAAATCAATCTCCTCTCATTCTACACTAGGTGTTCAGTGGGAGTGGGCAGGCATTCAGAGAAATAGAAAAAAATATATATATGTATATATATCTGCATACTACCTGCCAGTGTCTTGTCTTGCAGTTTTACTTAATTCCAATGAGGAAGGTTTTATTATCTGCATTATATGGATGAGGATACTGGATCTTGTGAAGTTTAAATTACTTGTTTAATTAAACACATAAAAGGTATTATATGTCAATATTTTAATACACTGGAGCACCAATGTTGGGTTTGTACCACTAAATCAGCCTATTTGTTGTATACCCTTCACAGTAAACCATATATTTGAAGTTCTTATAATGGAGTCTTTGAACAGGAAGAGTTCAGGCCTGCATGTGACTTCAGTATAAAACTGCACATGCACATTCACTACTACAGCCTTTTTGTGCCTTACATAATAAAAGGTCACAGCCACATGCACATCTATTATATGACATTCCCTCTCCACAAAGCAAGCTGCCAAATTTAAAAGAAATGAACACACAGCCTGTGAGCTCATGACAAAAATCATAATATATCATAAACTATGCTATGCTCTTGGTGAAAAATCATTGTACATGTATAGCTTTTATGTTATGATAAAGATATGAGGTGGTGTAAAACACTTTTTATGGTTATCAAATTAATCCCAAACCATATATTGGATATTTAAGTCTTTCAAATCTGGCTTGACAGGTTGATATTATTACATACTGCAGTAAGTTCTCTGTATACGTGGTTCTGATTCATGTACTACTATTTTTACTAACTAGCTGTTCTGTTTGAATATTAATTTCAATACTCTTCTTTTTCAAAGTTTCCTTATTTTTCAAAATACATATTCTAATAATTTTGTCAGTTTTGCAAATGAAAAGGTTCTATTATAAGTTTGGCAAAATTTTCAAGGAAATTCCGTTATTTAACTTTGCTTAATAAAAAACAGGAAGGCAAGAATGACACCACTAGTTAGGGCATTCCTTCTCTAATATACTATGATGTTTTTTCCTTTTGTAAAAAAAGAAGCAAAAAGTCATATAGCCTATGGAAATTTCAGGAAGTATAAGTTTTCGGTCAAAATGTATCATAAATCAAGGACAAAATTTACTAGGCAGTACAATTTTGCCAAAGAAAAATGATTTGAATTATTGAACTATTGTCTTTAAGTAAGATAAAATAATTGAGTTAATAATTAGAGTCTTACTTTTCCAACTGATTGCAGTGAAAGATGAATCTTACTTTCCTGGCAGAAAAAAAAAATGTAGGAGGCTAGCCTTAGAGTATCTTTAAATGCTCTCCATTAAAGGTGGGTCTTTTGAATGAGTTAAGAATGTGGGCTAGGAAGACAGAATATGATTCTTGGAATTGATTGCCACTAAAACTGCTATGTTTAATGAGATTTTGTTTATACTGATTTTAAATATAGTTTGTCATACAAATTTTTCTGTATGTATTTTCATAAAGTCCGAAAAGATTTCCTATGAAGTTTAATTGCAATGATACCATGAATAAGATATGTTTATCAACTTTTCTAATTATTTTTGTTAGTTTATAGAAATATTGACTTAATATATTGATTTTATAAAAGATCATTTCATAGAACTCATTTTCTAGATCCATTACAATTTCAGTGCATCCTGTTGGGTTTCTCAGGAAGGTATATTATATGTAATCCAATAATGATTTTGGCAACATTTATTTTAAAATCTATGTATTTTAATCGTATTTTATAAAATTTTACCTTTTCCAGAAAAATAATGAATAATAGTAACAGTTATGATCAGCTTTATCTTTAGCATAGAGCTTATAAAATTTACTTGCACAAAATGGTAAGCTAGTGCAATATTCTTATGTAGAAAAACATTCCATGGTCATGTAAGTCTGGAAAAAATGTTAGACTAAGTTAGGTAAGCCTCAGAAAAGAGAAACCCAGAGAAAAAACTTAGGAAGTTTTGCATGATATATGTTTATTGTGAACATCCTGGAGTCTAATACTGTGTGTGGTGAATCTGGAGGTTATTGCTTCACATTATATAACTAATTTATCCTAAAAATGAATATGAATTAATTTTATTTTGAAATCATCACCTTTCCCAAATCTATGTTTTTAAACAGATTTGAGAATCTATTTGTAATAAAATATTTACATTTCTCTTTCAGTTTATTGTATTTGACTTATAGGATTTTGTTTTATCAAAGACACTGTTTTATACGTTTATTCTAGGTTTGGTTTTCTTTAATTGTATTTTATATATTAATTCCTTATCAGGCTGTACCATATTAATACTCATTTTAAATTCAGTGATCTTTTTTTTGTTTTGTTTTTTGTTTTTTGGCACCAGAGATTGAACTCAGGAGTACTCGACCACTGAGCCACATCCCCAGCTCTATTTTGTGTTTTATTTAGAGGCAGGGTCTCCCTGAGTTGCTTAGCACCTCGTTGTTGCTGAGGCTGGCTTTGAACTTGGGATTCTCCTGTCTCCGCCTCCCAAAGTACAGCATTACAGGCGTGCGCCACTGTGCCCGGCTTCAGTCATCATCTTGATTAAACTTTACCCAAAATAAAGTGATCTTATTTATTACTACTAATGCAGTTTCATTCTTTAAAATAATTTTTTAATAATTTTGCATGTTATATTTAATTACCTTTTTCTCAAGCATCTCCTAGAAATAGTTATTATATTCATTTAAATATTTGTTTTAAATTAATTATATTTTGATAAATTAATATTCATAGTTATCAAAATTGGTGTATTTTATTAAACTTTTTCTGAATGAACTACATTTCTCTACTTTTGTATTTTCCAGTGTTTTATATAAATGTATCTTCTTTTAAATTTCATTAGTGATTACTTGGAAAGTTAAATTATGTTTTAAAGTATATTATTGTATTATCAGAAACAAATTGGTATCTATTGAAACATCTACTGGAAACTGAATTTCCAATAAGTTTACATCCTCATTTCTAAGATTTTTACTTTTGCGTTCAATTTTATTTCCAGACGTGTAACATTTTTGAAATTTTAGATAGTGTTTATGTACTGTAAAATGAAATGATTATCTCATGACCTGAATACTTCTGACTCAAATAAATTGCTATAACACATTATCCAGTTAAAAAAATTGAACTAGAAGAAAAACAAAATATTGGAAAACTATCAAGTACGTGTGTTCTATGTTGATTTAATTGACCATGTTGTATTTTAGAATTACTTTTCAATTATACGGTTATTCTCAATTTCATGTTAATTTGTATCCTCTCTCCATATTTTTTCACTTCTTTCCTCCTCTATATTTCCTTCTAAATTTCCTTTTCCCTTCTTTTTCTTCTTCCTTCTCTGACACATCTGTCATTTTTCCACCAGACCTCTTTCTTCACCATCCTCTCATACACAATCTGAGACTACCTCCCTAGACATCTGGCTACTTCAGGACTTATTGAGTAAACCTATCCTGAGAGGTAAGTAGATCTCTAATTTTGTACTTTTCCTGTTACCATGAACTTTGACATCAGACTACCTAGTGCAGCCTGGCGCTATAGTGCACACCGGTAATCCCAGCTATTCAGAAGGCTAAAACAAGAGGATGGCAAATTCAAAGCCAACCTCAGCAACTTAGCGAGGCCCTCAGCAACTTAAGGAGAACTTGTCTCAAAATGTAAACTAATAAGGGCTGAGGACCCCACTCCCATTCTCCCATCCCCCACACAAAAAGACTACCTAGTGCTGAATGGTGGGGAATATGGTGATTGGGGAACAGGAAGATGCTGCTTCGTTAGTCTGCCACCTCCAGAGACAGCATAACATGGAGAGGTGAAAGCACTAATGCAATAGTCACAGCCTTGAATGAGGTCTCAGAATTGCCAGGAAAGCACAGGAGAGTAATTCATATTTACCATTCAATCACCAACATCTAGCCCTATTTTACCACAATCATAAAGCTGACAGTCCACAAGTATAGTTCAGTTAAAGCAATGGATGATACAATCAACAACATTAAACACTATTTAGTATAATAATTCATTTTTCTAAATAAGCGAGATAGATATGAAGTGTATTGTTAGGCTTTAGGTTCTTTTGTGTGCTGTGAGATGTTTCAACTCTTCTTCCAGTTTTTCCCTTCAAACTCTGTGACACCTTTATTCCCTTCATTTGATGAAGATGCATTATTTATGTGCTGAGTCCACCTCTTCTGTTCTTTTCTCATTAGCCAGTGACAATTTAACTCATACCACATTGTCTTTTTTCATAAGGTCAAACCGATGTTTTAATCTCTTGAAAAACCAAAAAACTCAAGCTTCTTTTCTGTGAAAATGTCTTTCGATGACAAATAACAGGTAAAATAATTCGGCAACAGTGTTCACAAGATTGTTGTCATCTCAACACTAAGAAATGCCATCTTAATAGCAGCACAATAATATTAAGTAGTGTCATTTTAGGTGATCATTTGACATGAACAAAATCATAAAAATGTATGCAAATCCAGGGCCTGAAATCACAACCCAGAATGCAACTGCATTAACTTTTATTTTATCATTAAAATAGAAACATGAAATGTAAAATTTCTATAGAGTACTCATGGACCATGAAATTGCATACTCTAACCTGGTTTAAGACACAGTGAACTACACCATGCTGAGGATTAAAGAGTGAGAGGCACAAGTGATTTTGATGTGGGAATGAACTAGAGACAGCAGGCTGTAGCTGAGATGTCAATGAAGCAGACATCTGCTAGAAGTCTCATTTTGCTGAAAATTTCATCTCTCAGCTAGTTGATGAAGCAATGAAGGAGGCTGTTTCTCTGGACTTAACTTTGACCAAAAAGAAAAAAACTGGTTCATAAAAGTCAAGTGACAGGAACCTTGGGAGAAAGTCAAGTTGTCATCTTACTGCTTGAAAGAGCCAAGAAAGGAAACACTCAGCACAGTTTGACAGGTACCCTGGACTTTAGAAAAGCAGATTTCAAACATTTTAGAGAATAGATCTTATTCCACCACTTCACTCTTTTAAAAGGATTGAAGGTCTTGAAAAATAAATTCTAATAAGAAAATTATAAGTGGCTTCAATGAGATAGAAATAAAAAGGAAAGATATATAAAAGAAACTAACATAAGATCATACATTTTCCTGCACTGTAAGAGTGGTAAAAAAAAGAAAGGGTTCTTATATTTTGAACATCTTTTATGTGAAAATAAGATGCTAAATTTTTCAATAGGTGATGTTAAGAAAGGTATTTCTATATCCATTTTATTGATGAAGAAACTGAGGCTCAGATTAAAGAAAGTTCAGGAACATAAGGTTCAAAATAGAGTTAACCAAATAAATAATAAAATAACTAATGAAAATAAAAAGATTTTTTAACCATGAGCATGACACATTTTTTTTGGTGGTTTTTTTTTTTTTGGTATGGGGATTGAACCCAGGGGCACTTAACCACTGAACCACATCTCCACCCCTTTTTAATATTTTTTTTTAGAGACAGGGTCTCACTAAGTTGCTTGGGGCTTCACTAAGATGCTGAGGCTGACTAGGAACTCGCTATCCTCCTGCCTCAGTCTCCTGAGCAGCTGGGATTAAATGCCCGACGGCATGGTACATTTTTTAAAAGAGAATTGATTGTACTGCTTGTACCTGATCATTTCATATTAGCCAAACATACCAAATAAATATAAGTGATTGACCTTTACTTTTTCTATGATAAAAAGTTACCTTTATGTTCATAAAGATAAACCAAATTCAAATAAAAGACAACTGGATGGCTATACTAACAAGAGACAAATATAAATGCCTATTAATAAGTAACATATCCTATATAAATAAACATCCATCAATATGCTTGTTCTGCCTTGGGGAATTAACAAAAATCTTCTGCTTATCCATGCTTATCTGCTCTCAACTAGTAACTAAACTGACTCTCTCTCTCTTAGGAATCTAAACAAAAAGACTGAGAGCAACAAGTTAAATGAAGGTAGGAGATAAAGTAAAGAATTGTGACAGATCAGACTAGGATCTATATTATGGCAGTTCCAAGCCATTTGCACAGTAAAGTCATAGAAGAGCAAAGGCCATGAGAAGCCAAAGAATGCAAGAATTATGAAAACAGGTAGACCACAAGGTATACATTTAGAGAAAAGCAGAAATAGATGAGAGATAGTCAGGAAAGACAGGAAGCAACTTCAAATCTTGCTTTTGCAATTCTCAGTCTCCTGTGTCCAGGTTACTCTCCATTTTTCACCCTTAGATACCTGAAAGAAATACCATGCTCACTGTGGTAGGTGTGGATACCTGCTGAGTCTGCACAGCATCTCCTGTTCTGAAAATTCTACCTATCTACTACCATCCACCTGATAACAAGGCAGTCTTGTTCATAGGATACTATTTCACCTTCTGAAAATATTGGCTAATTTAGACACAGAAACCTTAACACAGTGAAAGAAAACCCTTTGGGAGTGGAATACAGAATCAGATTTCAGCCTAAGAGGAATCACTTTCTGAAATAGGATATTAATACCAGATTTGTTGGAATTAACTACTATTTGAATAGGAAATAGAAATTTTCTCTGCAATAAATAAGTAAATAAGTAAATAAAACAAGAGAAAAGGTGCTGTAAAGAGAAAGAGAGAGATACCACATGGAGAAATTCTCCCAGGTTCTCTGCAAGTGGACTAATACATGGCTGATTTCAGAAACATAGCAATATCCCTGTCCTTGGATTTCACAATGCAGTCCCTAGTTCTTATAGAATTATAGCACTGGTCTAAGCAGTATCTGAATAACCATGGTAATGGGGCTGGGGTTATGGCTCAGTGGTAGAGTGTTCACCTAGCAAACGTGAGGCACTGGGTTTGATCCTCAGCACCACATAAAATAAAGATATTGTGTTCACCTACAATTAAAAAAATAAATATTAAAAAAAAAACCATTGTGACTGGGAAGAGTGGCAAAAAGTGATACGGAGGTCACATTTTTCTGATTCCTATGTAAAATTAAAATGCATATACCAAAATTACACATCATGAAGCATCCCATCAATTCCCAGCAAAGTTCCAAGGCATATAATTAGACAGATGGCTCATGAACACCTAGAAAAGGAAGAGCAATCACCAAGAGCCACTTTAAGTTTACTAAGAATAAATTATACCAGATTAATTAAATTACATAAACAGTGAATCTGCATTTCAATGAGGCATTTAATGTAGTGTTTTGTTAATGTCTTTGTGGACAAGATAGATGTAGAGAGGATTTTTGTGAATTATGTGGATATGTGTTAGTTGAACAATTATTGTCAAACTGTGATAATCCATATATATGGATCATTTTTTAACATGTTTTGAGCCTTATTTATAATTTCAAGTTTAATATATATGTAGACATAGAAAAATATGTGTATCAATTCAGAAATAGTCAAATATTGAATGACAAAATTATAATGGAAAATCAATATTTTTCATTATGAGAGTTGAAACAGTAGATCAAACTGAGCAAGAAGGTGTTCTAGAATATAAATTCTAGCAATCCTCTTACAAATTCCCTGTAGAATATAAACATAAAATGTATTACTTCAGTTTAGAAAAACAATTTCACAAACACAGGATGGTAAGGTTGTTAACAGGAATGAAATATCCACCTCCTTTAAGAAATGCATTGTGCCTTATAGTTCCATATTCAAAGATTCAAACACAATTCCTAGCATAAAACAGATGCATAAGACACACATTTTTTTCATTGGTAAGTGATTTAATATGAGTCAACAAATATAGTGAAAACTTAAATTTTATCTTCATAGGACAGTGGTTAGCAAGGGAGTCAACAATAACTCGATAGCTTACATTATTTAAAAGCCATATTGGAGCACTGCTTCAGCTTTGGAATCATATTAGTTAAGTAGAACACTGACAGATAATAGTGGTTGCAGAAGAGAGTAACAATATGGTGAAAAACAGAAATAATATATTAGGTTTTTTTAGAGAAATGGAAATAATTGTGTGTGTATATGTGTGTGTGTGTGTGTATACACAGAAAGAAACAAGAGATCAAGGAATTGGCTCATGTGATTCTGGAGACTGGCAAGTCCAAAATCTGCAGGAAGGGGAGACTGGAAGGCTAAAGATCTAGGGAAAAGTTGATGTTGAAGTTTGAAGCCCAAAAGCAGTCTGCTGACAGAATTCCCCATCTTAGGGATGTTTCTTCAGGTCTTCCGTTGATTAGATTCCATAAGGCTTACCCACATTCTACTCAAAATCCACTGATTAAAATGTTAATTGTATCTAAAAGCCTGCACAGAATCATCTAGAATAATGTTCCATGGAAAATCTGGCTACAGTGACCCACAAGTTGACACACAAAATTAATCATTACAACTTTATTATCATAAGAAAAATGATTAAGGAGAAGAAAGAGATTAAACTTGAAAAAGAGAAAAATTTGAGAGATATTTGGCACCTGTTTTAAAATATTTCAAACTTTTAAATAAGGAAGGAATTAGACTTAGCTACTGTAATTTTAAAGTATTGTCTTCAAGATTCCGGGTAAAAATTACAAATGAATCTTGAGAAGTGTACTTTTAATATTTAAACTGTCCTCTCTGAGAAATAGGATGGATATATAGAGAAATGTGACAACATATCAATTCTTAAGGAAATTTATAGTTTAATTGTAAAGACAAAAATGCACATATGAAGTAAAAGTCATTTTTCATTGGACCAATATTTGTTAATTATCTCCCATGTACCAGGCACTTTTTTATACATTAGTAATATGATAGCAAACAAAAAAATTCCCCTGCCCTCATGAAGCTTATTTATCATGGAAATGTATAAGAAATCATAATGTACATCATTGTAGTTTATAGTATGCTAAATTGATAACTGCTGGCAGTACTGGGGAGTCTGGTTCCTGGATAAGGATGAAGGTTTCACCTGCCAGGTCCTATGCAGGAAGCTCCCTCCCCATGGCAGCTAGTACATCTCAGTCTGAATAGGCTTGAGTCAAGGTCTGACAACCCTCTTAGGCCTAGCATGTTTCCATGCATATTCAAATTCCTAGCTCAGCAACCTTCCTTCCAAGTTCTCCTTATTAGGAGCCATGAGTGAAGCCATCTCCTCTGTCTAGAACTTTTAGGCCCTGGGGGTTTAAAGACACTCGGTTCTGACTCAGTTTCATTATCTTTCTGGTCTTAATCCTTTTCCCTTCCTCTTCCCCTTCCCTTGCCCCTAGGTCCATAAAACTGTAGGAAACTTTCCTTCTAGGTTCCTTCAACAGTGACAAAATTTCCACATCTATGCCATTCCACCTAGACCCTCAAGTCATGCAGAGTTCCATATGGGAAATGCAATGAGTAAGAAAAGGGGACAGGGGAATGAGGAAGTCTGTCCTTTGTTTGGCTTAGCCTCTAGCTTATAATATAGCAGCAAGTGATTGAAGGTGTTTCATTTTAGTTTCCTTTGTTGTGCTGGTTGGCTGCTTTCGAACCTGGCAACTCAGGTTTCTCCAGTCCACTTTAACTGGGACAGAGCCATAATAAAGGGTTGAAACAAAGCAAATAAAGAGATTTAGAAGAGAAAAAGGATTGAGGGTTAGTGGAATATGAATGAAAATGAGAGCCCTTAAGAGAGATCTTTAGGTTTTGATTTGGACACTTGATGGTCCTATTCTTAATGCAAGAAATGAAAGAGGACCTGGGTATTGGACATAAGACAATTTCCTTAAGTTTGGACTGTGTGCCTTTGAAGTGTCTGCAACAGAAAGTAGAAAAATAAATAGCATGGAATATTGACAGGTATTCCAGAAACAAAGAATACCCTGGTCAGACATATTTGGGAAATATATATATTCTATCTTGCCCATCAAGATCCATTCAATTATTTATTCATCCAATCTATATTTGTGCCATTAACTGTGTTTCACTGTGGACCATACAAGTGAATAAGAGGAACTACCTTCAAGGAGCTTATCATTTATGGGGAATACATAAACTAAACAAATGATTATTTAAATTATAACTGGGTTAATGTTGCAAATAAGTAGGACAAAGTGTTAGAAGCTTGTTAAACAGGTGCCACCTCTAACTTGACACTTGGTAAATATTCTACTTTATAATCTTTTCATGATTACTTTCCAAATAGCCACCTTTCACTTCTGTGTCCACTATGCTCACATTTGTGTAGTGAAACCCATTGAAATTATTCCAGTAAGTGTTTTGAAGGGTTGTCAGATTTTTTTTAACATGGAGATGTTTTTTTATTTCCCCCACAAAATACCTATTATATAAAAAGAACAAACCTCAAAATGTGGTTTGGAAAACTCTCAGAAAAGAGCCGAAGAGAAGATGAACAAGTGATTGAGTCTCCTCTACCAGCACATTTCCTCTTCTGCAACAAAAAACCAGCAATATGGAAGATGTGGCTGCAGGACTCACAAGTCCTGTCTGGAGCAAAGGCAGAAAAGTATCTTGGTTAGAGAAAAAAAAAAAAAAAAAAAAACAGGCCAAGCTAAAGCAATTCTGATCAACTGGGCACTAAAAGAAACTGGAAGAGTTACTTGGACTGAGTCATTTGACCACCCAAATTGCTTCCATTTCTTACTTCACTCACTAAAAATGATGATATTCATTTTTCTCTTTTCCTTCCATCCTGGGGACACAGCAAGGCTGTCATAGCTGTGTTTAATGAATGAAAGAATGAATGAACTCTGATCTCTTTGGTATGTGTAATGAATAAAATATTATTTGTATTAATAATGAAATACAGTTATTTAACATTTAAATGGTGCAGATTGAGATTTCATTTCTGATGTCTGGAACTGTGCTTTGAGTCATCAAAAGATTTTAAATCAGTTGGATGCTCTGGCTGAATATATTTTATACATATATATATATTTTTGGCATGACTGTGAGTCAGGGATATTGGAGCTAGAGATATGGAAATATGCCCTAAGAGGACACAGAATTCAGTGTGCTCTCTTAAATTCTCTTGCTCTCCCTTGGTGCTCTTGTCCTCCCAAGTACTACTAAATTTTTGATTGAAATTTTTATAAGAATTTATGTGGAAGCAATTTTAGATACTAAACATTCATATATTAATTAAATAAACTTAAATAAATTGCTGCAATTAGATAGTATACCATTATTATAAATAGACATTGCATTTAATAAAAAAGGAAGGTGTCCCAAATATGTTGGCTAGCTTAAAGAGCAAATTTAGTTTAAGCTTAGGCAGCTGTATAAAAGTGTGTTATTTTCCAGAAGGTTTAAAAATAGTGCTTTTTAATTTTTTATTAATTTATATTTTCAACTTTTCCTGCTAAGCATTTTCACGAAATTATTGAAAATCGAATTTAAACAAAAGTGTTTGAGATAAACAAATTTTGAGGCAATGCATGAGTTTTTATTAATAATAGCCACACCAAATTAATAAGCAAGATTGAGTTTTATTCACTTTTGACTTTATATTGATAAGAGCTTTTCTGACACTTAGTAAATATTCTGCTTTATAATCCTTTCGTGATTGTCTTTCCAAATAACCCCACTTTCATTTCTTCGTCCACTACTCACTCTAAAGAATAGCAGACATGCAACCCTTAGCTGAGTTGCAGGGGTCCAGCAATCAAGTTCACTAGTAATTATCAGTTTCAGGCTGTCCATTCTGAAAGAAATGGCCTGAGTGATGAGCCCAGGATAGGAGCACTGAGGAGTGAAAACCAGCGAAGCCACTTAATATGTGAGGATCAGGCACTTAATAAAAGCTCTTTTTAAAAGGGTTGATGAATAAAGCTTTTTATTAGTGATGAATTCTGCCCTTTATTTCCTCAAACTGTACTTTGTTTTATGTAAAATAATTTATACATATAAAAGTGTTCCAAAGTGATTTTTCATGGGTTTATGAATCTTATAACTTTATAGTAAGACATAGTATATACAGAACAAATAGAGTGGAAGTCAGGCTCTAATCAGTTTATTGGAAGGGAAGGATTTTATGATCAGTATGTTGACCTATTTCTTTACATTTATGGTGCAGACAAACTTTATGACCTAAGGCAATATATGGATTTAGTGATTTTATGTCTTTTCAGTGGTTCACACAATACTTTCAAAACTTCAGAGAACTTGGGGTGAAATATCATCTGCCAGCTGTGTAGGTAAGGATACAATTCATAGACCCAGTGGATACATGGACACCAAGGAGGGAAATTACTACCTCTGCAACCAAGTTTCCTTAAGAATCACCTTTTTATTAAGTGAATAAAAAGAACTTATTTAGTGCCTGAAAAATCTTACTTCTACATATGGTTCAGAGAATTCCATGAAATCATGCCACTAGGTTAATGTAAACCTACTTTTACAAGCTCTAACTACCTTAGGGTAGGGGGGGAAGTCACCGTGAAATGAGCACCCTGGGATTCCATATTAGTCTCTCTATTGGGTATAGTAAATATGGTTGATAAAAATATATATAAATATATATATATATATACTGTTCATTGAAAGTGCATATAAAGATGTTTAATATGAAGAATGTAATCTGCTTATAATTTTGTGCAAAGTTAGAAAAATTATGATTGAAACAATTTTTTTCTATTTGCCTCAACAAATGTTTTCAGTGAAGAGTGTGTACAGCTTCTGATAATTTGTTTTTTTCTGTTATGTTTGCCAA
>CM053401.1:64591697-64755674 GCA_028644305.1 Xerus rutilus
TAAGATATATGCACATAAAAAAAAAAAAAAAAAGAACAGGTCACAAATGGCTAGATTGGGGTGACACAACCTGAATTTGAAATCCAGTTCTGTCATCTGAGGATTGACAATGAACGAGTTACTTAATCCCTTGTGCCTCTGTTCCTTCATGGGACCTACCTGATAGGTTTGTTGTGAAGATTAAATAACTAGCGCATAATAAGAACATGTAAAATTTAGTCACCATTGTCCTTCTGCAGCTCTCCTCTTCCTTCGACAACTCCTCTTCTACTTTTTCTCCTTCTTCCTTCTACTTCACTATCATCTAATACCTTCCAAAAAAACACTGAACACTCACTATGTGCCAGATACTCTACTACTCTACTCTTCCCAGGATTAACACTGGCAAGTAAAATACACACGGTTCCTGAGCTCTCTGAGTTTACAAACCAGTTCCAGGAAAAATATTGAACAAATAAATATATAAATAAATATGACTGCAAATTATGTTTATTTCATTGAAAGAAAGCAGCAGAAAGCAAGAAAATAAAAAGATTGGATAAAAATTTCAATGCAGAGGTGAGAGTGGGAAGGACCATCTTGAAAAACTGATGACCAAATGTCGATGTAAAAATCTCAAAATTTGAAATCCATTTTTGAAACTGTCACCTAAAATTTATTTATTCACAGTCAGTGCCACAGGATAATTTTAAGGGTTTTACCATGAATTGTGTAACCTATCAGAATTACCAAAATTAAAACCAAAAATCTTTGTTTGAAGTTTAATACTATTTCTCTGAGAAAACAAACCGAAAAGTAATAAGTTCCATTTAAAATATCAACAAAGAGGGCTGGGGTTGTAGCTCAATGGTAAAGTGCTTGCCTACCATGAGTGAGACACAGGGTTTGAGTCTTAGCCCTACATACAAATAAATAAAACAATAACCAAAAAAATTTTTTTTAAAAAGACTTTTGAAAATAAATAAATAAAATATCAACAAAAAATTAAAACATCCCTTTGTTGTTATATTTTAGCTAAATTTAATCAAGCTAGAGTATGTAGAAGATATGATCAAAAGCTACATCAGTCAATATATAACCTTATAAGCCGAGTGTGGTGGTGCGCGCCTGTAATCCCAGTGGCTGGGGAGGCTGAGACAGGAGAATCGCGAGTTCAAAGCCAGCCTCAGCAACAGCAAAGTGCTAAACAACTCAGTGAGACTCTATCTTTAAATAAAATATAAATATAAAATATAAATATAAAATAAATCTGGGGGTGTGGCTCAGTGGTTGAGTTCCCCTGAGTTCAATCCTCACTACAATATAAATATATACATATATATTTATGTGTATATATATATATATTTATGTGTATATATATATATTTATGTGTATATATATGTATTAAATTATATCTTCTTAAGGGAAAATATAATTTAAATGAAAATGAAAAAGACAACTAATTATAGTTATTTTGCACAATATGTATGCATATATTGAGATTAAGTCTAAAGTGTCAGGAAAGGGATCTTAATTCTTCCTACTGATAAATTATGGGAAGCTTAATTATAATTAGGCTACAAGACTGGTAAAAATACCAATGCTACATCATTCAAAAAGACAAGATATCAAAAAGCTGGGGTGGGATTATAGTCATTGCTGGGTTTTAGTTGAAATGGAATCAGTAAAAGAAAGCAAGTTCAGAATAAATTAGTGGTCAAAATCAATAAATAAGAGGGATATGAATCAAGTAGGTAAGTCAAGAGGGTTGATTTCCTTGAATTCCAATCATACTGCCAAGTGGCATGAGGTGAGAGAGGGCAATAGCCATTTTCTACTTTTACAGGTTAGATAGAGAAGAAAAGAGAAACTTTAGAACCTTACTCTACTTGTTAGATATATTAACAACTATGACAAAATCCACATGTAAACACCAAATCCATTCATCTCACCTAAAGGCTTTGATCTTCATGGCTAGTGGTATAGTAAGTATACAAGATCTCTTGATAGTGAATTTTCCTTTATAAATCTTTTATTTTGATTTCTAGATCCTAATATGATTCAATAGAAAGAGCATAATAATAAGATTTTGATGGGCAACAGCTAACAACTGGTTGAGATCACTACCCAACACAAAGAAAAATAAACAGCCAATTTGTTATTGAGATATGATTATATGTCAATTATACATTACTATCATAAGTAGTTGAGCAACATACATACTGATTGTAAGAAGACTATATAAAAAGAAATCAATGTACTTGGCTCCCTAACATAAAAAGAAAAATATATGTGATTTAAGTGCACTTGGAAAAATAAATCAAATATATTTAAAGACACAAGTTTCTCTAATGAAGGCAGACATTAGCTGAAAAGTAGAAAATATTAGTCTAAACAACAAACGTGTGAAGTACATTTACTGCTAATTTGCTCCTTTAATAGGCTTGTAACATTAGCTTGAATTCTATATTTAAATTTAATGTGTAGTTTTCTACATTAGCTCAATTAATCTGTTGATGATTGCCTATAGAAGAATTATTTTAGAAGTTTTTACCTCTACTTACTACAGTTCTTTGCACTTATTTTTAAATAATCATATCATTTCTTTGGAAAGTCTGTAATTACAACTCAGAGCTTTAAATAATTTCTATGTATTTGATGAAAATTTCACTATAAAAAATTAAGTTGATGAGAGTTGACTTTAGACTTTATTCATTTGAAACTATCTAAAGGCAATACATTTTGCTTTTGCTAAGTGACATGAGAAACAAAAAGCCTAAAATATTTAATAGATTTAAATTCTTTCCTTTTGAAACTGATACAGACCACAAAAAATCAGGAGGGAAAAAAATTCTTAGGGAAACAAAACTAAATCAACACTGAAACTTTTCTGTGTTGAAATTTAGTCCACAGTGGTATTACACACCTACTGACTTCTCATTGAGAGAAACATCAATAAATTGATTGACCTGAGAGATACATATTGATTTTTGTAAGCCCAAGGTCTACATTCATATCAGACAATTCTTCTTGATATTTCCTAGGATGCAAAGTCAATAAATGAATTGTTATATTTATATTCTGAATAATTTCCCAAGTCGGCAGGAAAGTTAGGTTTTGCACCCCATTATGGAGAGGTGATGGCCAATTTACATCTATCTGTATTCTGCGTGTGCTCTCTAAAAACGTCCAAATGGAATATCTCTTGTATTTATTGCTTTAACACTTGACTCATTTTAATAACACCAAATAATATTTCAGTTCAGTGCTAATCTTATATTCAGCATCTTTCCATTTGCAAGATTTTTTATTTATACGTCACCACTATATCTGAGCTGCTTTGATATGATTATTAAAGTTAGCCTAGAAAAAAATATAATGTAGTTCCTCGCTGAAAGGTTATGTCCTGATTGTATGTTGGTAATTAAAATAATATACAGATATTTGTGTGTTTTTAATGTAAGTGAACAAAGGCTCTTGAGTTCTATACTAAGCATGAAACTCCTTTCTCCCTTAGGGATATCGTATTATCCCCCTTATCATCTGGTCTCTTGACTGCAGCCTAGTCAAGAGGCAGACAACAGCACTCAATGCCTACTCCAGAGCTTGAGGCCGGCCTCATGGCATGTGCTTAGGAATAAATTCAGAGTCTTAATGATGATAGTCGCAGTTTCTGAACTCAGTGTTCATTATTGTCAATGATGAGTTAGTAGAGATAGTTAACCTAATGTGCATTTTGAATAGCACCTCAAAATATTGTTATCCTTTGTTTCACACTGAGTTTGGATTCTAAGGCAGGCAGCAAGGTACTTTTTATCCTTCTTAACTGACCTCCTAGGAGAATATGGTGGTGTAATTGGACGACACATGAAGCTACAACAAACACAGCACATCTTTCTTGAGTGTAATTTTTACCAGACAGTAGGAGTTAATTTGCTAGGACTGCAATAACAAAGTATCACAGACTAGGTGGCTTAAACAAATCTTTATTTTCTTGCAGTTCCAGAGGTTAGAAGTTTCACATCATGTTATTGCCAGAGATGCCGTGTTCTGAAGGTCTCTCTTCTTGACTTGGAGATGGGAGTTTTCTGCAGTATCTTCATGTGATCTTCTGAATCTGTGCCTTTTGTCTGTCTCTTCTTATAAGTTCAACAGACATGCAGAATTTGGAACCACCACCAATGATCTCATTTTATCTAAATTATCTCTTTAAACACCATGTTCAAACACAGTCACATTCTGAAGTCCTGGGGTTAGTACATCACTAAGTTAAGATTGGGGAGACACAATGAAATACATGAGAATTGTATGTAAAATAATTGTGTCTAATAATAACTAAAAATATTATAGATAGAATACAAACTTTACAAGATTCAAGATACACAATGAACTACAGAAAAGATCTGTTTGTAGTGTAGTACTTTTTCACTCCATGCTTTTGAAATTCCAGCTGAATTTTCTGCTCTGCAGATTTTTAGTAGAGCAATGGTAGTAGAAACATGACAACATTTAAAATGAAAAATTCTGAATTTAAATTGTGACTTTACCACTTGCTCAGTTGATGTGGCAATTGTATTTTGTGATTTCTAAGCTCCAGTCTTTCTTCTTATAAATATGAATGGTAAATTTATCTAGTTTATAGAGGTGATATGATTAAGTGAGACAGTACCATAAAAATAATGATCACAGTTAAGTACTTGTGTTACATTGGATTTCCTTTCAAGAGTACTTTTGTGTCTTGGTTTGGTTTGAAAATAAGATCTTGAAATGTGACCTTGACCTAAAAGACAGCAAGAAGGATTTGATAATGTACTAAAAATCTTAGGTATGCAGGAACATTTAAAGGAGATTGCTTTATAAAAAGATATTCAAATATGAGAGGAAATGCACTAAGGATCTTATGTACAATAATCTCCATATTATTTCAGAGAGTTTCAAATCCATTTTGCTTTTAATTTTCTGCAATATACATGTAGATATAGATATGCACATAGATGTGCATATATACACACACACATATATATACATTTTATTAATATATACATACAGATATATATTTCATGTGTATATACATATGAAAATTTAGGATCCCCTATGAAAAGGATAAGAAAGGCAAACATGACTTAAGGATTTACTGAGATAGTACCTAGAAAGCCTTTAAGATTGACTGATATCTAGGGATCAGTGAATGAAAGTTTGTTGTTAGTAGTATCAGACACCAGACTAATCCCTCTACATTTTATTCTCATAGTAACCCCCGAAATAGGCACTGTTATTATCTGCATTATACAGGTGAAGGTGTTGGGGCTCTAAGAGGTAGGTTCAACTAGTTATTGGATGAGTCGTGTTTCAGAGCAAGGTCCCTCCAACTTGAGAACCTAGACTTCTGACCACCTGGCTGTACTTTCTGTCCCACATTCAATCACTGGTGGTGACGTGCTCAGTAAACATTCCTCCACTTGGTTTCAGATCATTTCCACTTTCACTCATGCTTCCCTTCTCCCACTTCATTTACTAGGTGACTATTTTCAAAGGTCTAAGCTTCCAGAATCTATTAAGAAGTGTCAGCACAAACAAATGCAATCCTGCATCTACCTATTCCTTATCTATATTCCATTCTCTTTTAGTTTGAATTTAATAAGAATTGTGTGTTTCTGGGAGAATGTAACTAACAAGTATGATTGTCTTCTCTTATCAACCTTGATTAGAAGAGGTAAACAGGGAATGACAACAGACCAAGTCTCCCCGAAGAGGAAATGCAGATAAGAAGAGGTGATATACAGCACTTTCCTGTCTCTCAATCCTTTGTACTTTCCCTAGTACCATGGTGCTTAGTGAATCCAAATACCTAATTTCACAAATCAAATGTGTCTTTGAGAGTCCTCAAAATTCTGAAAAATTATTTGTAAAGATGCTCAATTATTGTTCATAATACCAAAACACTGTCTTGAATTCTGGATTCTGTCTACTATTTTTTTATTTGTTTTTCTTTTGTTGCTAATTACTTAAACTTCTTGTTTTAGTTCAGAATGCATGGATATTTTTGAACCTTATATTTAAACAGCACATAAAAATTTCCTGAAAAAAATCTGGAAGAAGCCAAGTTTCTTGAACAGACATTAATGAAAAGTAGGATATCAATTGAATATAATTTGTCACAATTCACCCCAAATCTTCCCTGGTGGATCCCTATGAGCAAGCTGTCTTGCCACATTTGTATAGACATATGTAGTTTTTTGTGTAATCTGCTCACCTAATCTTTCACAACTTGATTAAGTACTTCTAAAAACACTAGCATATACTTCATAGAAATTGAATTTTCCATTAAAATTTACCAAAACAAATGAATAAGAGCTTGCGCGATTGTAAAAAGACAAAGTGAAGATGTCAGCTAAAGGGAGATAAAAGATGGAAAGAAAATTACTGTGTCATCAAAAAGATAATGAAGTTTAAAAGAAATAAAAAAAGATGAGACATTTTGTAGGACATATAAAACAATTTGACTAGAGCCAATAAAAAAGATAGAAACTTTGGTGAAGGAAATGTCACTAATTAGATATTGTTAAAGCTGAAATGAACATTTTATTTTATGCTTTTATAGGCTAACAAATAAAAAAAACGTACTTAGGCCAGCAATATCTAGTTTTTCTACAGATCAGGATACAGATTGTATGACATTAGCTCTACAGGAACACAACCTAATCATGTGGTGCTATGACACCAGGAGGCAAAGTGAAATATATTTTGGAAAAGACCTTGAACTTGTGTGCCATATAAAGACGGAAGCAAATGCATTTTTGAATCCCTGCAAAGGATTCAACTGCTAGAACACATGTCTTTGAAAGTAATCTGTAAAGAAACATAAAAGTAATTCTTTCCCAACCATGATAGCCTAAGATGAGTGTCATTAACGCCAGAAGTTAAAAATAGTAATTGTCATGAATATTTCACCTTAGAGTTTCAAAATATTATCTTATTATATTATGTGATGTAGAATATTATAAATATTATATATATTTTCCCCCCAGTATATGGAATCAAGTTCCATTCTAACTCCCATGTTTGTTAAGAACAGAACTAGTACTGAAGCCAGTTATCATATTCCACAACCAGTATGCAAGGACAAAGAGGGTGACAGAGTGTGTTCCCATTTATATGCATTACTATACAGATTATGCTGAACTAACAACATGCTTGCATTTAAAAAAAGAGCTAAGAAAAAATAGTTGAAAAGACAGTCAAAGAACCTCAACATAAATCCTAAAGATCAACACTAATCCAACTTGAATTTTTCATATGATGCTTTACAGAGTTCATTTTTGTGCCTAATATGTTAGCAAATTTTCACATAGTACATTGTTAGCAAAGGAACCTCAAATAATGTAATAAACTGTGTAACTTTTCAATAAGAAGAAAAGTATCATAGAATACTAGAATGCTTAATTAGTTCCTGGAAGGAAAGGTTGTTTCATCTTGTCCAAATTCTTCATTTTAAAATAAGTAGACCAAAGCCCAAAACTAATTTGCTCAAGCTCACATTAAAATATAACACCTTATTAAACTGTAAATTAAATGTTCTAGCATTAAAATAAGTATGAGAAGCATTATATTTATCAATTGTGCATCTCATTCAATAATATACATTTAAGTGTCTGATGCTGCTCATGTTTAGTGGTGTCTTCCTTTTGCATACAATCCCTTTTTATCATAAAGTACTCTCTATCTCCATGCAGCATTACTGAACACAAATGATCTGCCTGACTTCAGAGGAACCAATCTGAGTTCCAAATGCAGATGCTGTGTTTTAAAAAATAATAGTATAATAATGTAATATTCCCTCCAAGATTTTTGTCTGTGACAAATTAAATGATCATGGCATGCAAGCAAAATAATGACAATTATCTATATTACTGTATCAAGATTTATAATTAAATAAACCAACCTTAAATAACCAAAATAAATAACTAGCAGTGCTACTTGCTATTTATGCATAATTTGGGGCTAAAGTGTCTGCTCAAAGCAAATTTCTCATTTCTCAATGTTTCTTTGCTGAATGATCCAGTTACTTTAATTTTACCCGGATGTCTAAAGATATAACTCTTTAATCTAGTGGGTTCAATGAGAATGGTGTCAACACTAGAGGTTTCACTCTGTTCAGAGTTGTGCCTCAGTTGGGCACTTAGCACAGGGAAGCAGAGAACAGGCCACCAACATCTCATTAAGAAAAGAACAAACAGGTTGTGAATTGAAATAAATCATTTGTGGTTTACCTAGTAGAGCAGATGAGAACTAAAATTCATTCAAGGTTTACCTAGAATGTAGATTAGTACATATTATGGGTCTAGTTAGCTAGGCCTATAAACAAGGAAGTTCCTATGACACAGTCTCCTATTTTCTCTATGCATTCCTTGAGATGAATAAATCTCTTGGATCTTATATTAATCAGTTTGAACTTCTGACAAAATGCCATAGGCTGGGTGGCTTACAACTACAGATACTTATTTCTCAGAGTTCTGGAGGCTGAGAATTTCACAATCAAGGTGACTGCAGATTTAGTTCCTGATGAGTGGATGTAGAGGGTGGTTACTCTCTCAGAACAACTTTCAGACTAGGGAGAAGTAACAAGCAACCAGTGCTTATTTCCAAAGCAAACGCCACCTACAGGTGAAATAATCAAGATAACAGGAGATATCTCACATACAATATTTCCCTCAAACGGATTCAATTAATCATTAAGTAGAAATACACACCCCAAGAAAAGTTAAGGAGGTGATACATGGGGTAGTTTCTAAACATTTCAAATTAGGTTAATTACAATTATTCAGAACCATTCCCTAATGTTTAGCTAAATTTCACTGAGAGAATTTTGATGAAAGGGTCTAGGAAAAGAAAAGGCAATTTTGTACTGGGGGCACTACAGAGGAAGGAGGGCATGCTTACAGGTTTCTAGGCAGCTGAAGGGAATAGGAAAATATTTTATGTGAAGAGAGAATGGCAGATGACCTGAAGAAAATAGGAAAGAAAGACTGAATAATATGTGGGAAGGTGTAACCTTTCATGTTCTGCTGATGACTCACCTGGCCCTCTTCCTACATTAACTGTAACTCAGCACTCAATGGACACTTGTCAAGAACACAACACCCCGTGACCTTGGGATGCAATACTTTACAACAAAATCAGCAATAGAGAAACAAAGGGGAACTGGATTGGGAATCAGATCTCAAGATGATGTGGTAACTCAGGGAGGTCACCTTCTCTCACTGGGACCTGGTTTCAAAATTGCACTCTCTCAGGCAGGAGTTCTCAGCCTTGGTAAAATCACATTTTGAATCATGTAATTCTTCATAGTTGGGGGATACCCTGTGCATTTTAGGATACTCAGCAGCATCTTTGTCCTTTACCCACTAGATACAATAGTAGCCTTCCATTTGAGATGACATCAAATCACTTATTTGCTACCCTTTATGCCAAAACAGGGAGAAAAGGTACCTCAAAAAATCATGTGCATGAGAGTTGCATTACTCTCATACAATCAGCAGTTATGAACTTCTCCAAATATTGCCAAATGTGCCTGGGTAACAAAAATCTCCCTCAGTTGAGAACCACTCCTCAGTTACTTGTGAATTTAAAATTCTTTATTTTATTTATTTAATATACTGAAGTAATGTGTAACAAAGCAGTAAAGAACACAGTGTCTGGAGTTGGAGTATTTGGAGTGAACTTTCTCTTTACCACTTGGGAATTACTTTGGGCAACTTAAGTCATTTGTGAAATGAGAATGGTAATACCTACCTCATAGTACTTATGAGATCATTAATGTATTTAATGTGCCAAGGACAGCATTTTTCTTACAGCATACGAGTTTGTAAGTTTTAATTATCATAGTCCTCGTCCTTTACCTGGGATATGTGACTGGTTCTTTGGTGACACATATAGGACACTTGATTTGCTTCCCCAGGTTAACCATGCATACTAAGTCTGAGTACACTCATATATTATGCATAGCTATCCTACGGAGGAAGTAATGTCTAGATTGTAAGCACCATGAAAATACCAACTAGATTTATGCATTCATCTTTATAGTTTCAAGCCCCCAGCAAAAGTGCTGCTACATGATAGAAATTCAATAAACAGGTGCTGATAGAGGGTTCAATTAATGGAAGAATGATGTAGCATGCTAATAATTATGAATTTTGCTTGAGATTCCAAGAGCTTGAAAGTGAATAATGACCTATTTTATATCCAATTTCACCTGTGGCAAAATATGGAGGAATAGTACATCAAAAAATTCTGTCCATTATGGATAAATGTGTGAAAATGGAGAACATCATGCTAACTGAAAAAGCAGGACTCAGAAAGTCAAAGGTTGAATGTTTTTTTTTTTCTTATGCAGAAGCTAGTGGAAGAAGATTGAGAAGGAGGTAGAAGAAGAGGACATGCAGAAATATAGGGAATGAAATCTATCAAATTTGCTATATCCATATACAAATACCACAATGAATTCCACATATATATACAGATATATAACTATAATGCACTAATTATAATAATAATATAATGAAAATATAGTGACATCAGTAAGGCAAGAGGATGGGGAGAGGTAGGAGAGAAGGGTAAGGGAAAGTACTTGGGAATGAGATTGGTCAAATTATGTTATATGCAGGTACAAATGTGGCATAATGAATCCCACTATTATGCATAGTTATAATGTACCAGTAAAAATGTTTAAAAAACACAAGACAAAAAAAACATATCCATGTGCATGAGAATAGAATTGCTTTCACATAAGAAATTGTTATTTAAAAAAAACACTACAACCATATTTCATGCAGCACTGAGAAATTTTAAAGAACCAATAATTTGCATCTTCAGTCTGTATCACACTCTTCTACCAATAATGTTGATGCTTAAGTTTTAGTGAAGTTGTCCAAACATTCATATTCTCCTGCATGCTCTCTCACATTCTCTCTCTCCCTCCCTTTTTCCCTCTCTCCCTCCCTCCCTCCTTCCTTTCCTCCCCTCTGTCTCCCAAACACACCCAAATGGTTCTATAAAGGAAGATACAAAACTGGGGGTAAAATGTCATGAAATATAATTCTCCCAGCAATAAGGCTTTTTAAATGTCTGTTTAAAAACAGCTGACATTGCCTGAAAATAGCACAATAAAAATTAAATCCATCTCATATTTTTCATTTTCCTACACTTGGAGGGAATGAGAATTTCTCATAATTGTTATGGCATCTAACATCACTACATTTGGTAGTTTTTAAGGGTAGTTTTAAATGAAAAGGGAGGAATAAAGATCTCCTGAACCTTAAAATACCTCCTTGCTTTGCAGATTGAAACAGGTGCTATGCATTACAGACAGCTCTTCATGATGAAAATGTATTTGGCCTTCCTCATGGTTTTTATGACTATCATTCTTTGCTAATTATAAGACCAGAAAAGCAACTCTTGCCCTGAGATTGTCAGAGTCATTTCCTTTTCTACTTTCAAACTGAAATTCTTCAGAGTCAAAACCTTGGTTTGTTTCCTATTGATCTTTTAAAATATTCAAAATGTTCACCTTTCTTCTAAAGACTTCTCCTCCTATTGTCTCTGGAGAAATCTTTCCACATACTTCCCTAAAAAATACAAACTGCAAGGGACAGAGTGCATCACCTTCCTGCTGCAAAGTGAATCTGTATTTCAGATCTTCTCAATGCATCTGTATTTTGGATTTCTCAGATTAGCTATGTCTTGTCTCATTCCCTTCTCAGGGACAGTGATCCTGCCCCTAAGTCCATCCTCTCTTTCTCTCTTTTCAATGGCCTCTTTCTCAGAATTAAAATCTGCCCAAATTGTTCTAAACATAAAAACAAAACAAAACAAACAAAAAACAGCCTGTACCCTTTATATCTCTGGTTTCCCTCTGGCAATGGCAATCCATGCATTGCTTAGGGGTTATCTTCTTGAAAGAAAAATGTTTGCTCTTCTTTTCTACTACCTCAGTTCCAACATGGCTTACCCACTCTAAGGTAGCCTCCAATCCCACTCACTAAAGCCATTCCTGGAAAGATCAGTAACATACTCCAGATTTCCAAAATCTGTGTTTCTCCTATTACAAATCCAAAATTAATAATCTGTATTATTAGGTCTTCCTCCTTCCTAATCAAATGTTTTTGATTTTGACTATGTATCTCTTACTTTTCCTCTAAATCTCCTTAAATCTCTCTTGCTAGATTTTATAATGCAGAACCAGGAAGAACAAGGCAAGAGTTTATAATTAAAAGCAAAGAGCTAAAGGTGGTGAAGGAAACATGAAGGGACATGACCAAAAAAAAAAAAAAATGCAAAAGAGTAGATACACGGAGAGAAGAGGATGAGATGGAAAGTAAGAAAATTAAGAAATTTGAATGTGGTTTTAAATTCTTTTACAATATTAGACAAATAAAGGGGAAACTAGGTTGTTGAGATTACTTTTCTGATTAATTGCATGCTTTTTAAAAATTTATTTGTTCTAATCAGTTATACATGATAGCAGTATGCTTTTTGTGAAGACTTTTCTGAGATAGAGGTAGTTGTTATAGTTATCTGACCTCATCATTTTACATGGCTTATCAACCCTCCTTCATGAAGGTCTCTGTTTTCTATATTCCTATAACTTTCATGTCCTCATCTTCTATCTCTGGCATCCTTATCACTATGTTGTATAGACTCCTCTTCTTTTCATTCTAAGGAAGCCCATGACTGGAGACTAAGCTCAGTACTCTCCCCTGTCCAACAAAGCATCCCAACCTAGCCCTGAGAAGATATTTGCTCTGGATTGAACTGCATCTCCCCAAAATTCATCTGTCAAAGTCAACCCCAGTATCTCAAAATGTGAGTACACCTGAAGATAAGTATTTCAAAGAGGTTGCTAAGTTAAAACAAATCCTTTAAGGTATTTTAATCCAATCAGACTGGTGTCCTTATAAGAAAAACATTCAGACTCACAGATACACCGGAAGTCCATGTACACACAGAGGAAAGATCATGTAAGGACATAGCAAGAAGTTGACCATCTGCAAGCCAAGGAGAGAGGTCTCAGAAATAAAAACAACCTGCCAAGACCTTGAGCTTAGACCTCTAGCAACCAACACTTTAAAAAATATAAATTTGTGTTGTAGTCTGTGGTATTGTTATGACACCCCTAGCAAAATAATACAATACTTATTTCTATGTTAGACCACATAAATATTAAGTTCCTATTGAAGTGTGTTTCTGATTCTATATTCTGAAACATAATTACAAGATATTACAGCTAAAAATTTATTAGAGATCACTTAGTAGAATAGTTTTTCATTTTTGTGAATGTCACTGGATTCCTTTGTAAAATCTATGAAAGCCATAATCCCTTCCCTGAAAATGTGAACATGAGCACAAATACACACATTGTATATTGTGTAAAAATTTTGTTTGACTTCATTATGAACTGATTTCATTTTGAAAGAAACTTTTAAAATATTTTAGGAATAAATAAGTCTCTTTCTCTCACTTTTTAGGCAAAATCTTAAGAGCACTTTCTGAAATAAAATAGAAATAAATTACATTTGTAAATAAGAAGGAAATTAATTTTCCTCAATAGTAAATATCAAAGAAAATGATAAAATGTTTAATGTTCTTTGATAAGGCAAAGAAAATGTACCTTGCTCAAGAGATTTGTGACTCTGCTGTAGTTATGGGCAAGAAATAGTGAAAAACATAGTTCACTGTATAAGATGGCATCAGCACATTATATAGGATGAGAGCCACTGTTACTCTCTTTCCAGTCAAAAGTAAAAGTGTGTAGAGAAACACAATGTCATCCAAGACCCTCTGGATGAATTCTAGTCACATCATTTCCCTAGTCAATAAGGTCATCTTTGGCAAAAATCTGCCTTACTGGTCTTGTCTATTTCAGCAAGAAAATGAAATAAATCTGTATTTCAATGTTAAGGTCATCAGTATAGTGGAAATTTTCAAAAAACGTTTTCAGCACTTTGATATACAGAAAGTTCTACCAATAGATAAAGTGACAAGACAGATGGTTGCTCTCAAGTCCAGGAGCTAGAAGAATTTCTCCTGAAATGGGAAAGACTGCATGTTCCTCAGTCCCCAGCCCTTGCTGAAGAATGAAAATGGCCAAAAGAGCTCCTTGTTTTCAAAAGCATTCTAAGATGAGGACAGAGTCTTAAATCAAAAGATTCACTTTATTTGTTGGAGCTAACTATCTATCAAGTAAGCCAACACATAAGTGCACTTCTCCTTGTTAAGCTCCTCTTGAATGGACTTTTCCATTCTCTCAAAAAAGGAGAAAACTTCCAGCATTGCCAGAGAGAGAGAGAGACAGAGATACAGACAGAGTCAGAGAGAGACAGAGAGAGAGAGAGAGAGAGAGAGAAACTTCCCCTTAAAGTTTAGTCAAATACTTGAAAAGGTAGCAAAATTCTTGGGACTCAAAAAAAAAAAGAAGATTCTACTTGGATTTGTGACAAAACTTCTTGAAAAGATGATAAACTAAAAATCTTGCTCTGGGGAAATAGACATCTTTCATAACTATAAGCAAGATTATTTTCAAGACCATTGTCTGGGTCTTTTACCCCTGTGCATCCTCGTGTTGAAACCAAAGATAAGTCATAGTAATATGATATCTTCCCGACAGGAAATCCAGATGGTGGTCAGACCACTGTGGCGCAATAAACTAATGTTTTTGCCTTTTTTTTTTTTTTGCTGGGGGAGGGGTTGTTGTTTTGTTGGTTGATTGATTGCCATGGTTTGTTTCTTTGGTTTGTTGGTTGGTTTGGTTTGGCTGGTTGGTATGGTTTGGTTGGTTGGTTCATTCGTTAGTTGTTTGGAGTAGTTTGTTTAGTTGCTTTGTTAGTTGGTTGATTGGTATGGTTTGTTTGGTTTCTCCCTAGCCAAGGTTTATTAAGTGAAGAAAACCCTCACCATTTGGTATCTATGACCATTGGTATTTCTGAAAGTAACTTACAAATTAGAACATTCTTTTAACAGTTATAGTGTGCACATATATCAAGAAAACCAAGGTTTGGCAGCACAGAAAGATAATAGTAGTATAATTTAGTTATAATACAGTTGTAATCTGGAAGGAAAATGACAAACTCTTCCTTCTTTAGATTACAAGAAGAAATGTCAGCAAGTCTGACATGCATGATGGCATTTGTTAAAGGCTTCAGTTTCCTTCTGTGACTACAGTGCTTTCCAGAGAATAAGTCTGTGCCAAGTATTAATAATTGTATGTTGGTTTTGCACTTAGTAATGTCCTAAGTGTAAAGTTCTCTATAATAAATTATTTGAAGCCACAAACATCACCCTATGTAAAGAATCATCAGAAAAGTGTATCACATGTGCTTATCAAGTCTGTCAACCATCATGCAATGTTGGCCATTTTCCCTCATTGGCTCAGACTTCTTGCAGTGGCCAATGGCAATTGTATGATGACACTGTTGGCTCATGACTATTCAGGTCTTTTTGCCACTGCCCATACTCTTGTGGGTCAATGTGTCTCCTTTCAATCCACGGGAACTGATATCTGCCTCCAAAGGGAGTTTCTGCTGTTTCCACCACAGCTTCTGAAGCTACTACCTGATGCAAAAGCTACTGGTACCAACAGCAAGTGCCAAAAGAAATCCAGAGCAGAGTTGTGCTCTCTGAGATGAGTAAGTGTTCCTTCTACTCTTGTTCTGATCCAGACATATTTCTCAGTACTCCTCTGTGTTTAATTGATACACATTTCCAGTTTCACCTAAACCTCTTGGACACAATCAGATATGAATACTTGGAGGATAGGACTAAAGAACAATCTCAATAATAAGGTGTGACGTCTAAAATGTGGCTACACATACTCTCTATACATTAGATCCTCTTTGTATTATCTCTTGATATTCCTGTCTCGAGCTACAAGAGACATAGGTAGATTAAAAAAGAGATCTATACAGGTAGATCTACATAGGTAAAGATGTTGTGCTATATTGTTAACCTGGTTTAGGGTTTATTTCTTGGTAAATCCACACCACTAACTTCTTGCTGCTTTCAGTTCAATGTTCAGGAAAATATTCCATAAACATCTGGACTTTACTAAACTTTAGAAAAATACGTAAGCTATCTCTATAAGCTCACATTAAACAACAGGATATTAGGCCATTCTTTCTGCCACTTAGATTCACAACAAAGATTGTTTTTTTCTCACCTACAATTTATACTTCTCAAGGTATTATTTCAAGAAAAGACACCACCATTTATCTACCAGGAAATTAAAATCCTATGAGCTACCTTATTCTCTTCTACCTACTTCATCTCTCATAGTCGATAGATATTATCACAAACATAAAGTATGTATCCTAATGTTATGGTTTGAATATGAGATGTCCCCCCAATGCTTCTGTGTTAATGCAGGTATATTTAGGGGTGAAGAGATTGGATTATGAGAGTTGTGACATAATCAGTTCACCCTAGTTTGAATGAATTAAATGGTTAGTAACTATAGTAGGTGAGGTGTGGCTAAAGGAGGAGGCTCACCAGGGGTGTGCCCTAGAAGGGTTCATCTTCTCTGTAGTCTCCTTCTATTTTCTTTTGCTCTACTTCCTGGCCACCATGAGCAAAGAAGCACTCCTCTAACATTCCACCATTATGCTTTGCCTTGTTTGGGGCCCAGAGTAATGGAGTCAGCCAACAATGAACTGAACCTCTGAAACTGGACCAAAATAAACTTTTTCTTCTCTAAGTTGATCTTGATATTTCTTGTCACCTCGACTCAATTGATAATTTAGGTCCCTTTTCATTGCTTGTTCACAGCAACAAAAAGCATATTATTTCAATTCTTTCTTTGAATTAACACTCAAATATGTTCTCTATTTTCATGTTCCATTCATACTTCCATCACTACTTGCGTGGATATTGCAATGTCCAATTAGGTCTCCCTGTCTCTCTCATCGCACCTTTCCTTTCCATCTTCCACAAACCTTCTAAAATTGGCAACTTCAGGAATTTTTTTTTATCTTATTTATCTTTATCCCTGTCTTGGATAAACTGGTATATATAGTGCAACATAATAATTATTATTCAACACAATTTACTTGAATAAATTCTTCAAAAAGAAATGCTTAGCCAATGCAGAAACTTTCATGAACAAATTTTGAATTTATTGCCTTGAGTAAACATCCCATTCTCCACCCATCCAACTTAATATTCTGATAGTGTGAGAATGTACCATTACACTGTTAACTGAAAATATTTCTAATGTAACCAGAAGTTTTTATTTTCCAAATCTGATGTCTAAAGGACACAGGGCCAAGGTCAGAAGTCTGCTCTGCTCTGGCACTGCAAACACAGCTCCTGATAGGCACTGTGATTCATGAAGGACAGTAACATGCACAACACCATGATCCTCAAATTATGGAAATCAGCTGCCAACCAGAGAGGGCGCTCTGAAACAGCAAGCTCTCTGTTCATTGATTACTGACGATCAGAAGAATGCTTGGCAGTGAGATGAGTTAGGAACTTACTGTACTCACTATCTGCTTCACTCTCATGACCCCTATTGAGTTATAATCCTGCCTGAAATACAGAAATTCCATGTTCTTTCTGGCTCTATTTTCAGGCCATTATATTCTTTCTAGGAATGACAGTCTTCTTTTTAAAATAGCGTACCTTTAAATCAGATTTTGAAAATATTTTGTAATGGAGCATTCTTGAGCTAGTTGAGCTAGAATTGAGTACCTAGAAGCTAGAAATTATATGCTATGGCTTGGATATATTTTGAGTGTGTCCCCCAAAGGTTCATGTGTGGTGATATTGAGATGGTAGAACATTCAAGAGATGCAAGGTGATTAAGTAATTAGGGCACCACCCTCTAAAGAGATTAATGTAATTATTATTGAGATACCAGTTCTCACATGAGCAAATTGTAATAAAAATAGCAAGCTAGCTTGCAATATTTCTGGATTCCTGTCTCGATATGTGATGTCTTACTCTTATACAAGCTCCCACCATGATGCCCTCCACTATCGTGTGAATTAGCCAGAAGGTTCTCACCAATCAAGCAGATGTTAACACCATTTTCTGGAATCCCCAGAATGGTGAGCTACATCAACTTCTTTTCTATCTGTATCACCCCACATCAAGAATTTCGTTACAGAACAGAAAATGGACTAAGTCAATACACAAATACATTAGCAGTGTAAAGAACAATAACTCCCCAAGTTACACTATGAATTTGGTTCCATTTACTAGCATTTTGAAGGTTTCATTTTTGTAACTGGAAATGGATGGAGGAACTATGGAGTCAGGACTATAAAAGAAGCAGACAGACAACATAAGAGATGACAAAAGATCTATCTTTGATCTATTCTTTGTTATTATTTCAGAACTTTGTTGGACAGGGAGATTGAGGTAGAATCTGACAACATCCTCAGGTTTGGGGCACAAATAAAGATGTTTGAGACCCAGGTGATAGGGTGGGGCAGAAAGCAGATAAAAAAACCATTCTCCGGGGGCTGGGGTTATGGCGCAGTGGTAGCGTGCTTGCCTAGCATGCGTGAGGCACTGGGCTCGATTCTCAGCACCACATAAAAATAAAATAAAGATATTCTGTCCACCTACAACTAAAAAAATAAAATATTTAAAAAAAAAAGAAACCATTCTCCGTACTTCACATGGAACCATGAATTGCTCAAGTGTCCTAAAGATAAGAAGTTTGGGAGTAACTGAATCAGTAACTAGCCTTTACAGTAATGTTTTCATGATAATATAAGCAGCACAAAAGCCTCTATAAGCAGTCCTGTCAAAAGCACAAGTGAATAAGGGAAATTTGAAATTGAATAGAGAGTAAACAAGGGGGACACTGCATTAATGGATATGTTTGATACCTGGTTGGGAGGAATAAACTTGGAGACAGCTTGAGGATAATATTTGTAGGCAATGTAAGGAAATGTATCCCCTTATACTTTGTATATGAGAAGATAGTGCTGCCTCCCTTGTAGTCATAAGCTATAAAGCCTAGAATATTTGGATTACATATATGAAGCAATATATGCTCTTGATTTAGCATAAAGGAATCATAGAATTCTAATCATCAACATAAGTGCAGTAATTTAGAAAACAAGGTGGACACTGTAACCAGACTCTTTAATTGAAACCATTTAAATTTCGATTGCCTTTATATAAAGAATAATCATATAAAGGTATAATGAACTAGTAGTAATAAGTAATACAATTTATTTCTTCTGAAGTTAAAATAAAGAAAAGTAATCAAAAGATGACTTGAAGCCTTTTAGTAAAATTAAGGTTTTGTTGGTTACTTCCTTATTGTAAAGTTGTTCCTTCATAAACATAAATATTCCATTCATGTAACATGAATTACATAGAGATACACTAAACAAAATTTATAATTGTTTGAAGAGTTCATGGTATAAATGTTAGAACTGAAAATCAAAATAATATACATGTTCAAAAGTATTGAAACTAGATTTTTTTCATTGTTTGATTCTATTTCCCTGTATCTCTTTCAAAATATTTTAATCAAAATATCGTTTCTCATGAAAAGTAAAGAATTGAAGAGAAAGACTTGAGTCTCCTGGATACAGAACTCTGGCTGGTAGCAGCAAAGGCAGATTGCTCTTCAGTGATCTGGATCAATTATGCTGCTGGCCCATGCCCTAGAATGCCCCTCTACCCACACACACTCCCACAGCAGCCCCCATTGCCTCCACATTGTAAGGTGCCACAGGGGGGTCTTCTGTGCAGGAGAAAACTGCACAAATGCTCAGAAAGGGCACTATACAGCTCCATGTATCTCATAGGTCAGTTCAGGAGAATCATGTGGATAGGTGCCAATAACCTAAAATGGCCTTTGGAGTGGTAACAAGTAGTTTTCGAGAGCTTGTACTTCCTGCCAGTTACTTGAGTCAAGTTTTGGCAACATCATCCTTGGGCTTAGAAACCTCTAAGAAAAGCTTCCCTGGCATTGCCAGCTTTGCTTACAGTGATCAACAAGCACCTGGGTGTCAGTTCACAGTGTTCAGAGGACACAGGCATTTTCCCCTTGGCTGGTCATTAAATGTAACTTCATTGTGGTTAAAAATTTATTGACTTCCAAGTTCTGGCCATGAGTAAATTTATTGGCATCATCAGTTTATTATTTAAAACAACTATTTATATTTGTACAATGTTGATATATTTCCAAGACCTAGGATTAAAATTCATGTTTGTTGACAATAAATGTTCATAGTACATTATGCTACTTTATAACATAATGACATAGTGTAGGAAGACAACTTGAGAATACCTTTTTTTTTTATTTTTTGCTTTTCAGATCTACTACTACCAAAATAGGCAAGGTTTAATTTTGTCAAAAAAGTCAATTTATCCCTATTTATTTTTTTGTTATTTTTGGGGGGGAAAGGAGTACATTTGCCAAAAGTTTTTAAGAATTGTCGGATATACACATATATATGTATGTATTTTTGGGGGGGGGTACGAGGAATTGGACTCAAGAGCACTCAACCCCTGAGCCACATCCTCAGCCCATTTTTTGTATTTTATTTAGAGACGAGGTCTCACTGAGTTGCTTAGCACCTCGCTGTGGCTGAAGCTGGCTTTGAACTCATGATCTTCCTGCCTCAGCCTCCTGAGTCACTGGAATTACAGGTGTCCGCCACCATGCTTGGCTTGCCATATATTTTTGACAGAAGTCCTAGGGTTTCAAATTTCATTACCTATGACAATAATGACTTTTGTGAAATGATCCAATATAGGACCACATATTCCACCTAGCTCTTTTGTGAAATGATCCAATATAGGACCACATATTCCACCTGTCTCTTCAGTGTCCTTTTATCCAGAAATACTGGAGTGGGCCACTTCCTCATAAATTGCACTCCTCATGAGCGTTTTAATCCCTGTTATGTCACTACCCTTCAAACACCTTCTTCCTGTGGGTCAAAAGTCACACAGGGTCAGTTCTTTACTTAGGCCCTGAACTTACCCTACTTACCTTCTTCACTCAGACCTGCCTCATAGGTTTGTACTGAATTATTTGCATTATATTGTCTTCTTATAAGAGGTATTGGGTTCCCCTCTAGCTAACAATTTAGACTGCTAGCAGATCCCCCCACCCTAGATTCTTTGAGGTTCATTTTATGGTTAATAAAAGAGAGTCTCTTCCAGCTTTGTCCTTGATCCTTGCCTATGGCCCTCACTTTATTTTCTAGTGATTATTCCTAAAAGTGGCCTTTCCAGATGTCATCCAAATGTTTGAGGTGTTCATCAATGTCTCAGCAGCCTGTCTGGACCTCAGCATGGACATTTTCTACACTTCCTTGTCCTCTGGTACTTGCCTTCCTCCATCTGCCCTGCTGCAGGTGATCTCTGCTAGGCCTTAGTCTTGTCCTGTATAGATGCAGCAATGTACTCAGCTAAATGTCATAGAGATCTCCATGCAAACTTCTAGCCCTCACCCATTCTGTACAGCTTCTCCTTCTCTTCTCCTGAAAAATCCCAGCAACTTAAGCATTCTCAACTTTGATGTTTACTTACTCAGCTCAATGACACTGTTGTCTGCTTGGACTTCTAGCCCCTGCTTTGTAATAATCACAATACACCAAACAAAAAGACATAGCAAATATAAAGCCCATCTAACATTTCTCTTCTTTCAAAGATCTACATTGTCTATAGCCCAATCCTAGAAAATAAGAGCATCATATGTTTTGTCCAATTTTATAGTTATTTACAATGGAAGAGAAATTTTACCACCAGTTATTCTGTCTTACTAGAAATCGAATTGAATATGCATTTAAAGGTAAAATTAATTTAATATGTGAAAAAACATTTAGATACATTGAACATAAATTAAGTTGAAGTGCATACATTTGGAATTTTTAAAAGGGTCTTAAGAAGTGAATGAATGTGAAAATGCTTTTAAAAATATTAAGTGAATTTGAATGACTACGGCAATACTTTATTTAGCACAGATGCATAGTTATGATTCTTCATAGCACTGATCAGCCAATATGGCAGGATTTGTTCTCATGCAAATAAATGCTTAGCCCTTTTACTGCACTTTCCTCCATTTCCATGGCACTTTCTAATCTCTTTATTTTGTTTACTCCACAGAAGTCCCTTTTAGTGCTATTACATCCTATTATCCTCAGACACTTTGATTATTTTGCAGAGAATAAGCAATCATGGGTATAGCATGGGTTGCATTAAAATGCCAGCTTTACTATGAGTCTAGCAAGTGAATTCTCAGATTTAGGTAAATCATATGCCAGTCCTAGCAAAATCCACCATTAAAGCAGTTCTAAATAATGTAGAAACATAGAGTCATCAACCAATAAGCACTAATTGTATGTTGATTGATTTGAATGAATGATGTTGCTGATGTAATTCTATAGAGACCATGCATGTTAACTGTGATGGCACTGATTCATCTAGTGCTGCCATTCCTAAGAAAGCATTTACAGTGCTAAGCTCAGTACAACTGGATTATTATTAATGTACATTTTACTCTGAAACAAATCATCTTTAAAATCTGTTAAGCCTTTCTCTTCAACCATTTTAAAAAAATACAATACAACTTATGAAGCTTGATCACTATGTTGTTATGTATCTATGTATATGCACAATTAGTTGGTTTTTAAACATCTTATCATAATGTAAACATTTTATCATATGTCATGGTTGAAATAGCTTACAATGAGAAGAGAGGGAGGAGGATTGGAAGAGTGATAGCTGTATGGTGCCCTAAACTAACTAAAAGTGAGATGTGCATGTTTTATGAGTGCATGCTTTCTAACGTTTATTCACAGTGCAAGAGGAAACCTACATCTTTGGTTCTGGTTATCCACATACTACAGAAAACAGAAAGCATTATAGCAAGAAATTCACTTTCTATCAAGTAACTACTGAAGATTCTCAACTTACTCCAACTTCTCAGTTAGGTGAAAAGGATCAAAAATATTATTCCTTCAGGAGATTCAGATAGTATGAAACAGTTTTCATTGAAAATGAATTTGGCACAGAAGTCTGTGTCACTTACCATAAAATGTAAATAACATACAAAGGAATCTCTTCAGAATCCATGAAGAACATCTAAGTTAGGAATTACATTGAGCAGTAGTAATGAAAATTTGACTAGGGTGGCTTAACAAAACAGAACATGATTTTTATCATGTAATCATGGTATATAAAAAGGAAAGTCAAGGTTGCCTAAACTGCCTGGGAAAGCATTCAAGGTCTTTGAGTTTTCTCTCACGTCAAAGTTGGCTATACCACCTCCAAAACTATCAATGTCCTTGGCAGGAAGGTAGAAGACTCAAGTGCAAAAGACAGAAACAAAGAAGTCCTAATCACTTTAAAAATACCTTCCTCCCATATCCAGAACCTCTGAGAGCCTCTTGTAGACCAGAATTGTGTCACATCATCAGCCCTAATAGAAATGAAAAAGTGGGTTGAAAATTAAGTATTTAGTTTTATTGGGTTGCATTATTAAATGAGAGGAGAACAATTACTGGGTAGGCAGCTAACAATGTCTGTCCTAAAGTCTTTTAGACACTTTTGCATTTCATTAGCCATATCTGATTTAATCTTATATATCTCTGCAGTCAATCAAAATCATGATTTTTTTTTGGTACCTTACCTACTCCAAATTTCAAACTAGGTACCAGTCTTCCTCCTTACTGGAATATTAGAAAATAAAGGTAAATTGAAAGCTATATATGATTTTTTAAAACATGATACTTAGGACTAACAAATATTAATAATAACAAAAATAGAAGTAATAACTAATAACTTAATGATTATTAAAAACACTACAGATGTTTTAAAGTGTGGATGTTGAGAATTAGATATGAAACCATGTCAGCAACATAAGCCCTAAGATAAAGGTTTAAAACTTAATATATTTCAATATTATGGAAAGTAAAATCTTAGGCATGTGGATGGACGTAACAGTGGAATGTGAGCTCAACATTCCCATCATAGGAATTAAAAACTCCACAACATAGATTAATGAGATGTCTCTGAAGAGAACCACATGGCCAAGGCTTTAACTAGACAAGAAGCAACCAATCTCAGCTGGATACTCTGAGGAATTTCTTCCTATGCTGCAGTAAATTATTTTTGGAAGGGATTAGTTCAAGTGAAACAGGTAAGGAATGCTGGTTCCTGAGCCCATGGAAGCCTGTAACCATATATTCAAGTCAACCAATAACTGCTGTTTCTAAACCGCTATGTGTCACAGACACTGGATTATTTGGATACCCCTTTCTCATATTACACTGGATGGAAAATGGCTACTTGTCTAAAGTCTTTTTTCAGTGAAATGTAGATCTTCAGTAACCGGACAATCAAAATTAGAAATAACACAGCAATTTGAGACCTGCAGAACATGATGGCAGAAATCTATTCTCAAAGAATTGTCTGGCTCCATAAATCTGTCAATATTTTTCAGCTAAAGATTTTTTAGGATTAAGATTGTTTAATAATTCTTAGAAAACAAATATAAATAGAGATAAAAGTTACTTTTGCCCCATTAAAAACAACATTGAATCTGCAGAATTCTTACTTAGTTGGGTAAATCCTAAAATGTGTCCAAAAAAATCCAAAGGAATTTAGATGTGATGGGTGGCAAATATAATATATAGCTTCCTATGCCTTATTATTAGTTTATTTTTCAAGAAAGTTTGTGCTGAGCAATAGGGCATGCTTGATTCATTAACAACATGTTAAATCTATTTTATATTTATAAATTTTAAAAAGATGAGAACTACCTATAGAATAATGATACCAATGAGGATCAAGTTGACTCTCTGAGAAAGATCCTAGATAAACTTAGAATTTTGAAGCATCCAATATTTCTGCAAGCCAGAGTGATGAGAGAGGCCAGAAACAAGAGGTTTGGGGAATAATTCAATTCAGGAGTTCAGAACCAGATCCCCTCCATTTTTCTGAAATTGTTTTTCCTCCATATAGGAAGAATAGATCAGGTTAACTTACTAAAGACTTTGAAAAAGTTTGCCTATGAACAGTAGGCAAAATTGCAGGTCAGTCTGTGATCATATTCTAAATTACACAATTCATAAAATTCTATACCCTAAACAAAGTGATCCTTATCCTAGGGTTCCAATCTTCTGACAACAAGACAGACCCCAGAAGAAAGAAGGCTTGAACTCAAAAAAATAATCAACCCAAGAGAAAAGAGATCCCAACATTTAGGGATCTTCTAAAGAGAAAATCTGCTTATCACCTGATCACTCTATATGTCAGTTACCTAATGGCAAGTCTTAGCTTCACACACAACCCTCAGACACCTTTTTAATTCCTCACTCATAAATTAAAACTGCCAACATAAGATCATTAGATACTTCAAGAAAGCTTCTAACGTGAAAGATACACTAAACAAACAAAAAACAAAATGAACTTTAAGGAAAAAATATACAAAAATACTAAATTAATATAAGCAAACATATAAGCCATTAATGACATTAGAGAGATTATTATTATTAATATTGAATCAATAAAATAATATTGGAGGATATGGAAAACAATAACTTAAGATATCAACAGAAGAGCTATTAGATATTAATACTATTATAACAGAAGAATTTAAAAACTCAATAAAAGGACCAGACAATAACATCAAGCTAATATGGAAAAATGAACAAAGAGGAAAAGAAATGATAAGGAAAGAAATTTTTCTTAATGAGAAAAATAACTCTTGATTGAAAAGGCCACCTCACGTGGGAGCATAGGTCAGTGGTAGAGTTCTTGTCTAGTATGTGCTAGTCCCAAGTTTCTGGCTTGGCAAAAGAAAAAAAAAAAACTAACTAACTAAAAAAAGTTATTTTAAATTAATAGACATTCTCACTTAATTTCATAAAAACCTAATGTAGACATGGAAATTGGAGTTTGAGATGAAAATCAATTCTCTGCTTCTGCTAGGCAGGTGAAGTCTGTGTAAGTTACAGGCCTCTGCAGCCAGAAAGCCCATTTTAGTGTTAGCAAGCAATCACAGCAGAGAATGCCTATTGGCCTCAACGCCAAGGTTTGCAGTTGGCGAAGCCAGATTCTTCTCCATGACCAATGAATGGCATGTTCCAGCTCTCAGTATTACAGCAATAAATGGAGACTGTTCCCTCCAGTGTTAGAATAGACTCCAACAGCTCATTGCCAACTTCTTTCCAGGTCCTTGTCTCAAAAAATTCAAAGAATGAAATTCACAGGACAAGGGAAGACATGAGTGAAAGGACTAGAATATTCAATAGTAAACAATAGAAACAGAACTTTTGCAAGGGCAAGAGGGAAGTTGATAGTAGGTTACCATCTGAGTGTGCTAGTCTAGGGTTTTATGCAGAACATGAGTCAATGCTATTGGTCCAAATTTATGCTAATGAGGGTTTGGAAATGCACTAACTCTATTGGTTAACCCTTGAGTCTGAACTTCTACTCAAGTCTGTCCGACTTCTATCTTCTCATTGTTGGTCGGGAAGCATGAGGTTGAGGTTGAGGGATCCTGGATGCTGGAGCTTCTAGACTGTGATGCTGTGTGAAGCAAGTGTCTTCACTGGCTGCAACCTGTGCTTGCCTCCCACAGTCCAGCCCACCTGGGCCACCACTCCACGGCTCTGTGACAAGAGATTGGCTTCAGTATCATTTTAGAACAATTTAGCACCTGAAAATTAGTAATAGAACTACTATTGTTTGAAAGGACAAGTCCACCTAGCATCCATAAGAGAAAGAGTACTCCTGGATTTAGAAAACATGTATAGTCCTCCTTAGGTCAATGTTCCTGATTAAAGTATACTGTATTTTTTTAAAGTTCTGTATGAGAAACAACATATTTCAAGAGTTAATTCTTATATTTCACTACCAAAAGTACTTGAACTCACAATAAGAAAATGAACAACTCTTTTAAATAATAGGCAAAAGATCAAACACACAGTTCACCAAAGAAGATACATAAATGGCAAAAGAACATATGAAAAATTTTCCACATTATATGTCAAATCAAAACAGCTAGGAGATATTACTATGTGCTTATGAGAATAGACAAATTCAAAACACTAATAACACCAAATGGTGATGAGCATGTGGAGGGAGCAACAGGAACTTTCACTCACTCATAGGTGATGGGAAGGCAAAATGGCACAACTTGGGAAGACTGCCATTTCTTATAACAGTAAGCACTCTGTAAGAACCATATGATCAAGCAGTTATGCTCCGTGGTACTTACACAAATGAGCAATAACTAATGCCTACACAAAATATTTGTATGTAGATGTTTATAATAGCTTTCTTTTTAAAAGAAAATTGTGCATCTTCATTATATATAATAGTGGCATTCATTATATAACAGTTTTCCTCATAGTTGTCAAAACTTGGACGAAAACAAGAAGGTCAACAAATAAATTATAGTATATCCACACACTATAACATCATTCAGCACTAAAGAGAAATGATCGTCAGATATGGTGGCACACACCGGCAATCCCAGCTACTCGGAAGGCTGAGGCAGGATGATAGCAAGTTGGAGTCCAGACTCAGCAATTTAGCAAGACCCTGTCTCAAAATAAACAATAAAAATGGGGATGTAGCTCAATGGTAGAGTGCCCTGGGTTGAATTTCCAATACGATGAAAATATAAAGGTAAAAATAAATCATTGATTGAGCCCTAAAAGGACATGGGAAGCCTTAAGTTCATATTACTAAGTGACAGAAACCAATCTGTAAGGCTACGTAGTGTGATTCCAACATGATGTTCTAGAAAAGGCAAAACTCTGGAGACAGTAAAAGGATCAGTGGTTAACAGAGATGAGGGGAAGATAAAAAGGCATAAGGTATATTTTAAGACCAGTGGAACTTTTCTGTATGATATTGGAATAGTAGATATCCCTTATACATTTGTCAAAACTCAGAGAATGTGCAGCTGGGCTGAGTGGCACATGCTTGCAATCCTAGTGACTCAGGAGGCTTATGTAGGAGGATTGCAAGTTGAAGGCCAGTCTTAGCAATGTAGGGAGACCCTATCTCAAATCAAAACATAAAAAGGACTGACTGGGAATGTATCCCAGTAGTAAAGCACCCCTGGGTACAATATCCAGTACCAAAACCAAAAAATAACAACAACTCATAGATTGGCAACATCAACAGTGAACACTAAAACTCTGGAGTCTAGGTGATAATGACTTTCCAATATACATTTATTGATTGAAACAAATGTACCACTCAGGTGCAGAGTTTTTATGGGGAGGGGACATGGGTTAAAGGGATATGTGGGAAATCTCTGTAATTTATAATTCAGTTTTGCTATGAATCTAAAACTGCTTCTAAAATATCTGATTTCAGAATATATAAGACTATATTTTCTAGGAGAAGAAGCACATTTTAATAATAAACATTAAAATTGGTCTATAACATGGAGTAGAAAGTTTAGGGCACTTTAGTACAGTTTTTTTTAAATACCACTACATTTAGAATCTCAAACACATTTGTTTTTTACCTTATTATTTGTAATGTTCAATGTTGTGAAAAATAATCCTTAAGTGAATTTTGGAAGCCAAAGGTTTATTTGAACAGAGAAAATTATTTTAATGTATTCTTTACATTAGCTCAATTTCAAAAATTCCAGAATTTCAGAGTTAAATTTAGGATATTGTAAACACTACTGTTTGTTTCAACAAACTCCTGAAAATTACAAAGCTTAATGGTAAGCCAAAGAGATCAATTAGGAGTTTTAAATGTTCAAAAGTGAGGAAGTTGAAGAATCTTAGGCCCACTTAATTCTAAAAATACATCTACTTGAACAATGTATTCATTGGGACGCTTTCAGTTTCAAATGACAGAATCCCAACTCAAACTAGCCTATGGAAAACAAAAGAATGATACAATCTGGTGGTAGGAATGGGGAGAGATGCAGATGCTACATCGTATCTTTCACTTCCTTCCTCCTTGTCTCCCCACCTTACTGCTTTTTCTTCCCCTTGCTGCTTTGCCCTCTTCTTTCACTCTCCCAGTCTTTTCTCATCTTTCCATCTTTACCTCACCTTTTCCTATTGAGGATTTGATTCTTGTAAGTCATAGGAGACAAATGGACTGCAGACTCACAGATTGTAGATTAGATACACCAGAGAAAGAAGAGAACATTTGTTTCCCAGAGCCTCTACATAAAATCTACTGAGGTTCTCAAACTGATCCAGCTTGCATCATGGGCCCATCTCACAGCCAAAGTTAGGCAGGGCTCCATCATGGCTTCAGTTAGCATTGAAAGGAAAATTCCCTCAAGTGAGAAGAAAATGGAGAAAGGTAAACTGAGAAGACTAGTAGTTTGACTGATATGTTGAATTTGATTAATTTTGAATAATATATCTAATAGAAAATAAAATGCTGTTTTTAAAACAAAAGACCCGTGCTAGGGATGTAGCTCTGATAGAATGCTTGCCTAGCATGCATGAGGTCATAGGTTTGATCCCCAGCACCACCAGAAACAAATGCCAAAACAAAATAAAACAAGATCCCAAGACTAAAATTGTTCATTAAGAAATTTAGAAAGAGCCGGGCGCGGTGGCATAAGCCTGTAATCCCATCACTTAGGGAGGCTGAGACAGGAGAATCTCGAGTTCAAAGCCAGCCTCAGCAAAGGCGAGGCGCTAAGCAACTCAGTGAGACCCTGTCTCTACATAAAAAACACAAAATAGAGCTGGGGATGTGGCTCAGTGGTCGAGTGTCCCTGAGTTCAATCTCCAGTACCGAAAAAAAAAAAAAAAAGAAATTTAGAAAGAAGTTATTTCTTAAACTAATTCAGAATCTGATAATAAAGATGTAGAGAAGCTGAACTAATCAGATGAAAAAAATAAATACTTTAGCAAGTATTTTTTTGAAAACTAAATAAATGTGTTTGACATCACTCTTTAGAATTAACCCAACAATGCTGTCAAAATTAGTTTTTTCCTGGTCTGATTTTTTTTTAACGATTTTTCCTTTTGAAACTATAATCAGTCTCTAGAGCTTTGACTCTGTGATTTCTATGACAAGAGACTATGGGTTAGATTTATCTCCCATGTAAATAAAAAATCTGTTCTTTTTAATTTCTGAGATGAAAACTAAAATGAAATATTAAATAGTTACCATCCACTCCATGGATAACACTTTTTCCTCAATTAGATGTCTTGGAGGCATGAGGGTTTGCCCAAATTTATCAACATTCTTTGTCTAGTGTTGAAAATTCCAAATTCATTACTATGGTAAATACTTAGATTTTAACAAAACCCTCAACTCCTTTAGAGTAGCCACTTTCAAATTGTGTTCCCTGGAGTCTTTTCTTTCATAGAAATATTGATTACATTAGGCTTCTCCTGATTGTGTGTGCTCTGTTAAATTAGGTTCCACTCAACATGGCAAAAGCAATTGTAAGGTAGAATTAACCCTAAACTCAGTGATTTCCCAAAGATTTGAAGGGCAATGCTCTTTATAAATGTCTCAGAAATCCTAGGTCATGACCCAGGAAAGCAAATTTGTAGATCCTGTTCTCAGTCCCAGCTCTCTATTCTACCTCAGTAATAGTGTAAAGGCAGCTTGCTCTGCAGCATCTCAGGCTCCAACTTGCCTCCTTGAGCCCAGATTCCAAATACCCATCAAAGCCTTCACCTCAGTTCTGATTTTTCTGAAATGTACTAACCATTGATTTATTTACAGTGCAATATGGCTCTATATTAGCCTAGTGATGGAGGGAGATGGGAGATTTCAGAAAGCTAATGTTTCTCATTGTGTACAGTCTTCTGCAATGCTTTTAGTTACAACTGAATAAGAAGTAATACCAACTGCAAAGAAGTAAGAAGCACATACACAGAGAATGACTTGACACATCTCAGCCATTCATAAGTTGAATTGAATTCAGCAGCTCTTAAGTCTGAGATTATATATAACATCTGAAGCAGGATTTTTCCAATATGGAGGATATTTTTCCTGTAAGCCCTTGACCTTGATCTTGCTCTCCTGGACCTCCAGAAGTTGGATTCATTTCTGTACACCTGATTGCTCTCCTGGACCTCCAGAAGTTGGATTCATTTCTGTACACCTGATTGCCACTGCTAAATGTATTCTGTGCTCATCTGTTCCCTGTTCACTTGCTTTGGTTACCTATATGAAACTCCTAGGTTATAACCTCTGCCTATACCTTCATATTTTGATTTGCTCTTCATTTTAAACTGATTTCAATCTAAAGATTTTCCTCATATTGTTTATTTCCATTCAGCACTTTTAGGGCTGTGGCTTTTTTTCTCTTATATGTACACCTGCTCTGGTAGTCTCTTAACCAAAAACTGTAGTTAATATTGAAATTTGTTTACTTATTTTGAGTACACAACAACAAATGGTAATATGAGGAATGTAGGGAAGAAATCATCCTTCAAACATTCTTTGTAAAGTAGCTACAAATGACATAAACATAGTTATACAATCAATAGCAAGGTTGATTAATAATACATAGTTATTCAGTTTGTTGATTATCTAGGATGTTTCCATTTCTTCCTTGTTTCTCTTGTGAGTTTTTTTTTTTGGGGGGGGGCGGTGTTTGTTTCCTAACATCTACATTTTTACAACTTCACTAAAGTGGAACATTAACATTTCTTAAATGCTTACCATGAGATTTAGAGTTTGTGAATATCAATGTTTTGTGCACCATTGTCAATCAAAATACAACACTTCTTGAAGAAATACTTAAAATGTATATAATTCCAAAATATTTAAATATTTTGTCATTCTAAAATTTGGATTTTTCAGGAGGTTAGTGAGGAACAGAAAATTTATTATCTATATTTTCTCCAAAATGTAGCAGATGGGGGGGTTCAATTCATAGATGCTGTAGTTAAAATATTTCCTTAAACTTGTATGGTTTTCTTTTAAGAATTCACACACTACATTATCCAGTCACTCAACTCTATCCTTTATATGTGTTATTGTTTCTGGATATTATTATGTGAAATACTTGCTTCAGTGACTTTTTAAAATTCAGTGGAATAATAACCCCCAAATTCATCCTTTGCCATTTTAGCATTTCACTGAACCGACAGGAACATACAGCATTGCAATAAAGATGAAGATATCATTTATACTTATGTTTAATCTTATATCTTACATCTATTTTTATATCTTGAATCAGTTCTTTCTTACAGTTTAAGCTATCTGAGCATGGCTGCTTTGTTAGGCAGGATTTTTTTTCCTGGCTTCCTTTTTCACTTGCTTTCCAAAGGTGTAAAAATAATCCTGTCACAACAGAGAAGAAGAGCTTATAAAGATGCTTTAAAAACCTTATCACCAGGAAACAGTGCACAGTGTATTGTATAATATAGTGTCTTAAAATACTTCTGCTTACCTCCTCATTGATGCTGCTACAATATTTACATAACACTGGTAACTAATTCTTCATTATGTAGGTTATTTATCCTTTCTCTTGGAGACTGTCTTCCCAGCACATTTAATATTGTTGAATTGAGGCATTGTTTTTATTTCTACCTACTGTTTAGCTGCAGCAAGCTCTTCTCAGTTCCGGGGCTGCATTGGTGGGTGAGGATTCATGTTCACTGTTCCTTGGGGTGAGATGTGAAGAGTGGGAGGAGACTGTGGTAGGACAGAGTCTTGGCTAGCCATCAAGGCAAGTTGTTTATGTCTTCAGGATGGGCTATTTCAGAACCAGAAAAAAATAAAAAAGGGAAAAATAAAATAAAGGAGCTGTTTTGGTTCAGGGGAATTGTTGTCCTGGGAGCAAAAAGTAAAAGTAGAAACCAATATTTTAGAAAATACTTCAGGAGAAAGACATTTTTAGTGCAAGATATTTCAGAGGCTAGGGAAAATTATTTGAAGCATTAAATATTTTCAAGACTTTCTGTGTTGGATACATTTTTAAACCCTAGGCTAGATGTTTTTGTTAACATTTCATGTTGAAGAGTTGATTTAAATCAACAACAACAAAAATCATATTCCATGTGACTGGGAAGCACTTCAGGAAAATAACCATGCAGGACAATTTACCTACTATCAAACTGAAGGTCAATCCAGATGAACACGGGCTTTGAGTTCCCTCTTCAACACTCCAACACTCTGTTAAGCCTGGTTTCCCATTCATCTTCTTGCTTGTGTCTACCATTATAGCACGGAGCCTCAGGCCCAGATCTCACAGCTTCCATCAGAGGTGCCCACCCCACTCTGCCAATAAGTCACCTCATCATGCAGCAAGCAACAATGTCTTGGCTCACACCCACACCGGGATCTCCTGGAACTTGCACACATTGCTTGTCAAATACGCTCATCTTCCAGCAGCTAGGGAAACAAAACTTAAAGTCACTTCCAAGCTATATTTTTTCCATATGATTTCTATCAATTTCCCAAGAAACCCTAAAGGCAGATGTTTACAGTCATAGAGTTGCTGAATTGCTTCAGATTTGCTAGAAAGAAAAAAAAATCCTGGTTAATTTTTCCCTTCAGGTGAAGCAGAAGCATTTAAAATTTAAAAGGTTCTATAACCTGTGGATTTTTCTTCATGTACTAAACTTGAATGTTTATATATAAAGTAGCCATCCAGTTTTTTTCTCACCAAGTGAAACAATAAAATCAGGATTCTTCTGTCAAATAAATTCAGAAATCCTTTCAAAACTAAACTAATATTATCATTTAATGAGCAAATTAGACCTCTTACTGTGTCTACATAGCCAAATATTCCAGTTATGTGATAATGAATGCTTTGAATGTATCTTACTAGACTACAAAATCCTGTTTCTTATCAAAATAATAAACAAATATTTATTGACTAGCCAGTTGGAAACTGAAACCCAACTACTAGCTTTTGTGAAGCTTCTCCTCAATGACACTATAAGTTGGATTTTCACACCCTTATTCTGCAAAAACACCCCTACAGAGAGCACATGACTTCTGAAGGTCATTCAAACCATACATGAGCTCATATTCAGTTCTAACTACAGCCCCTGTGTTATTTCCACTACTTGATGCTGCAGCTTTTCATCTGAAAATTTAATCATAAGGAATACTACATCATTAATCTACAAATATGTTTTCGTTCTACCTTGTAAAACTTGCTGAGTACAAAATGCTGCCCTCTGTTAAGCTTCATGACCTTGGGCAGGGCTGGAGTAAAGTTTGATCTATTGAAATAGCTCTGACTAAAAACCTAAATCAAAATATAGGACTAAGAATAGAAAAAGCAAAAGTACATTTCCAAGTTCATGATAAGTTCTGTTTTCAGCAAGAATGTTTTCAGATGATTTATAATGGATACTTTTCAAATTACTTATTATAATAAAATTCTTGATGATACTTAGTAACTGTACATAAGCATATTTTAAACCATTTTGAGAGGATGAACATGATTTAAAACTCTTTATACTAATTTCTGCCTGATGTTGAGGACTTATAACAGATGCACGAAGAAAATTTAATGAACTTCACAAGGATAAAACTTAGAACAGAGCATTTTCTTTAATGCTGAATTTTAGCTCTCATATAACACAAGTTCAAGAATATATTAATGAGATTTTTTTAATGTAAGTAGAGTTAATGTATTTGGGACTTAATTTTTTTTTTGTCCATAATGCAAAGAATTATATTGTCTCATACTAAATCTAGTGAAACTACAGATAAAAGTCATTTTATGATCCTATAAATAACTGTATGTATTATGCTAGGTGGGTTGCATAGGTATTAAATAATAGTGACTTAATTCCACAATTAATATGTAATAGATTAAATTCTGAAACAAATAGTGGAATGTCATAATGCCATTCATAATGGGACATTACTGAACAACTACTATTCTATTAAAAACGAAATTAATGACAGCTTATTTTTCATGAGCCATTTCATATACAACTTTTGAATCTCTGGAGATTTTTATTTTAATCATAAGATAAATACAGGTATTTTGTCCTTTCTGATTCTGAATGGGCATGTGTTGGTGTTTTCTCTGTGTTAAGCAACTTACCATTTTTTACAAAGAGTAATGAAGGAAGGAAAAAGAAGGGAGGAAGCACAACAGCCAAAAGGTTTTTAAAAAACAAAGGATTAATCTCTTTTATACCTATCAACTGCTCTAATGGGTAGAAAGATTATTTAATCATCTTCTCCTTTACTTTTCCCATTCTCATAACTTACTTCTTGGCTACCTGAGCTAATGCGAGTTTCACTCCTCCTGGACACATTGGCTTTTCACTTATTTTTAGTTTAAAAATCCTCTTCAGCATTTCTTATGCTAGCAACTTGTTTCAGATAGAGCCTACACTCCCTCCCTAATCCAATAGACTAGCTCATGTGTATAAAATGCTTTAAACATCTTAATATTCTTACCAATACATGAGCTCATCTGGTCCTCCAAGTTCAGAAAAATATGTGGATGTCTGTGTGTCTTAGCCAATGGGCTACTCAGTACAGCAAATCAAGGACTTTGTACCTTCCAATGGGGAAGAAAGATGCTGGAATCAACAAATCTTATGATACCTAGAGAAACATGAATAAGCAGACTAAATCCATGGGAACTGGGGGAAGACAAAACAAGAACAAATGTGTAAATGACTTAAAATTGAACACTCCAAAGACAGACCACTGAGTTCCAGGAAACAAATTTCAACAGTAGTTTGAAAACTGCCCTACCCTCATGGAAATATCAAACTCTAAATTTTCTGAGGCCTAACTTTTTACCTGAATAGTGGAAATAACAGTTGATATGCCTAAATCTTATTCAGTATTTCTTCATTTTTATTAGTCTCCTGTCACTCCTGGGCAACATGGAATTCTATGTAGTTTGTCCATTTCATTACTATCATATATATAATGTTTCTATATCTTTTAGAATGTACTAATTCCATTTCATTGGATAATGGACAAAATCTACATTTATTGTATAACTATAACCAAAATTGCCATAATTAGAAAATTTATATAAAATATGAAAAAACATCCCAAAATTTTTATTTTTAATTTTCAAAATAACAAAAGATATCTGTGGTTATTTTTGTAGAGGATATGATTTTTCTTCTTTCTACATGAAGCAAACTAAGGATGAAGAGAGATGTTCAGTAATAAACACTTTATATTGAAATTATTAATTTTGATGCAAAGATCTCTTTCTCTCCCCCACTTTATATGTTTCCCTTCCTATTTATTGTTACATAGGAACCAAGGAGAATTGAGATGATGATAACTCATGTTTCATAGCTACAATCATTATTGGACCATGAAAGGGATAAAGATAGTTGAATTCATCTATAAAGAAGAACATGCAGTCAGGCACAGTGGCACACACTGGTAATCCCAGGAACTAGGAAGGCTGAGGCAGGAGGATTGCACATTCAAAGCCAGCCTCAGCAACTTAGCAAGGCCCTAAACAACTTGGTGAGAACTTGTCTGAAAATAAAAAAATAAAAAGGGATGGGAATGTTGTTCAGTGGCTAGGCAATGCTGGGTTCAATCCTGGTACCGAAGAGGAGGAGGAGGAGGAGGAGGAGGAAGAGGAAGAGGAGGAGGAGGAGGAAGAAGAAGAAGAAGAAGAAGAAGAAGAAGAAGAAGAAGAAGAAGAAGAAGAAGAAGAAGAAGAAAGAGCAGCAGCACAAAATAGGAGAAAAGGGGATATAACCAACAAGAAGTACTTAACAGTGGATGAAAAGCATAAGAATGGTTTTTAAATGGCCAATAATCAGAATGCTGTGAGATTTGCCAAAAATGCTAAAGGTAAGTAGGATTTTGCAGTTGTATTTACAGAAAATAAACAAGTTACTTCAAAGTAACACTTTCAAAACACATAGCAAAGAAAAATTCATACCATTCAACTATTATTTTATTTTCACCTTCTCTGTCAAAGATAGCAAAAATAATGTTGATAAGAAGAAACTGAAGTCCAAGAAATGTGAGATCGTAAAGAAAACAATTCTTTCCCTAAAAGGCTTTATATTTTTGTCCCAGATGAATTGTACCCCAGGTTATAAGAAGAACTTTCAAACAAAATTTCTGTGCCATTGAGATATTTTTTGAGGAATTGTGAATAATAAGAGAAATATCAATATACTAAAGAAGGAAAAATGTTACCATAATTTCTTTTTATATTAAAAGTCAAATTATTCTATAATATACTGGTAAGTTTAATTAATTACTGAGTTCCACGAAAAGAGATATTTTAGAAATTTCAGAGTGGTTTATGAATAATTGGAAACAAATGATCAGTAGAAATTAACATGTATTTACTAAACATAAATAATACACATCTTTTTTTATCCCATTGTTGACAGACGTAGCCCTTTTTTGAATAAGATGATTTCTAGACACAGATCTCAATTTAGAAAAATCATTGAATATACTATTTGATGATATATTCATGGAAAAGAAAAAGAAATGATTAAATTTTACTATGATTTGCTAGTGATTTGAATGATTGCACTAAAATTATACTCTGGAAGGATATTTCTAATGGAATAGCATTTTTGTCATAGGTTCTATTCTAATAAATTTTATTTAAGAAAAATATGGCATAAGATTTGATTGGTCTGGGAAAAAGAGAGAACTGGTAGTCATGAGAATATAGCTCAAAGACCAAATACAGGAGTGGAATTGATCATAGTCAACAGTTGCAGCTGTCTCAATGAAATCCATTTGTGTGTTTGTGATAAGGCCACACATCCAATGGCTGTTCCCTGTCGATGACTGAGCATGGCAGAAACACTGAGATAGGCCTATTCCTGGTAAATCCAAGACTCTGACAAGTGACTTTGACCCCAGAGTCCCCTGATGGTCTTGTTGAAACTTCATTCTAGTAGAATCTACTCAGTTTGGCTCCTAGGGCATTCATGTGGACCATGGATTCTAGGACCAGTTGACTGCAATGGAAATCAGGATTGGAGGTCTAGATTTTAGTTTTGGGAATTCAGTGTAATTCCATGTTCATCTCAGCAGGAAGTGAAAATAATATTATAAATAGAACTTTCTTAGAATTAAAGGACATCAGTAGATCCAAGTGAGAAAGACAGAGCTAGAGAAATGAAGAGAGATTTCAATATGTCTTAAGCAATGTCAATCTAAAAATAGTTCATATTTCTCCAAAAGACAACAGTTTGTAAGTGAAAGAGAGCTGAAACAATGCAAATGTAGTTAAGCACATATGTTAGATGTATTTATGAATATGGCAAAATGAAACCCACTACTATGTATACTGTACTACAAAAGAAAAGAGAAAGAAAACACAGGCATGTCCACATACAAACACATGCCACTGAATTAAAGAAACAAATCTTCCCTTCTTTGTTCAGAAAAGCTTCTCCAAGTTCCCTTCTTTTCCTCTCCTGCTCAAGGTTTAGGCAAGATGTCTCCTCTCACAGTTGGCCCATCTTCACATGAAGTACTGTGACTCACCACCAGGACCATAGAGGTTGGTCTTTCTTTAATATCCACTTGGTGGAATTTGACTCTCCACTATTTATATCTCTAGAAGAAACTAAAAGACATTTTATTTTCTCATTCACAGTTACCCTAGTGAGCCTGACATGTCAGCTCTCCAGACATACAGGGTTAGCCCTGAGTACAGTTCAGATTCTCAGCTGGAAACTGAAAAGCATTATGAAAAGGATGTTCAAAGAACTGCTCAGCAGGTATTCAAGAAACTAGATTAGAACTCAGAGAAACTATGTTTATGGATATGGATTTAAGAACCATCTGCATTAAAATAAATAAGTGAAAAATCAAAAGAGATATATTTAATGAAGGAGAAACTGTGGAGAGAAAAATCAGAAGCCCAAGGTGGAATCTTGGAAAATGCCTTTGTGACCTGGGTTTGTGGACCTGAGAGGGCCTTTGTGTAGCGCAGCTCTTAGATCTTTCCACAGGTCTCTACATTATCCCCTGGTTCTTCATTATCTTCTTTGCATCAGCTCCCACAGACCCAGCCTTCTTACCAGGGTTGTTTCCACCACCATTCCAGCTCTTGGTATTCTGCTCTCATTTTCTTTGCTTCTTTTGGAAATAAGTATAAAGTTCTTTATCTTTCCTCCTCAGTCTCTTACTGGTGGCTACTCTGGTAAGCCAAACCATACACTGAAATACATGTGATTGTACCCATACAAAATTGCACTAATGAGAGACTCCAAAAAGAAAAACAATGAAGAAAGTCTAGACACTAAACGTAGTTTTTAAATCTCTAAAATAATGGAAAATCTTATTTCTTTTATTTAGCTCTACTCTTTCATTTTTCCTCAAAATAAGGGACCAGTTCAGCTTCCTTCTTGCCTCTTCCATCTTCCTAACTTATTAGGAGACACAATTTGAGAAGTCCTTTTATCATCAGCATATATTTCAGTCTTTTGTCCACAATCCACAGTGAGAAACACATACTTGATTATGCATGTATGAGTCTGAAATAATCCCTAGCTTCACTGGAGAAATGATATTTTTATTTATTTATTTTTTTGAAGGTTACAACAATATGTTGAGTCTAAAAACAACAGCAATTTATTTCTCACAGTACTGAAGTCTGGGCAATATAAAACTGTAACCAAAAGGTTGGTTCCTGTCCCTAAGGCCAATTAATGCCAATTTAATAATGAGGATACGGTTTTGAGAAAAAGGAAAAAGGTGGTTTATAGCTTTGCTAGCAAAGGCGAGACAGGGGAGTCCTGTCCCAAAAGCTGTGCCTCTCTCCATCAGGAAGGACAGGCGGATTTTAAAGGAACTCTTCAAGGGTTACATTCCAGGTGCTCTGGAAGGCGGTCCCAGGGCTTCCTGGCATGTTAGGATTCACTAGTTAATTTGGGAGATATTCATCCCCCCCCCATCCCATCCTCAGCAGGCATCTCCTTCCTGTAGTGGGTGTAATTGTAAGGGCAATTAACTAGGAAAGTAAAAGATAGCACTGTTTCCCTAATCTTGTTAGGGAGGAGGAAGAGGGATAAGAGAGAAAAAAAAACATGCTCTTTTTAAAAAAAAAGCCTTAGTTAAAGCAATGAGGGCTATATTCAGAAGGTGAAGGGTCCACTCTTACAGAACAAGATGCCAGCAGATTCCGTGTCTGGAGAAAGCTGCTTATAGTTCATAGAAAGCACCTTCTCACTGTGTCCTCACATGAAAGGAGCAAGACAGTTGTTTGGGACCTCTAATAAGAACACTGATCCCATTCATGAGAGCTCTGCCATTAAGATCTAATAACCTCCTAAAGATGCCACTGGCCTATAGCATCATATTGATGATGTTTTTCAATATATGAACTGGGATGGGGGGACAACATATAGGTCATAGTACCATCCCATCTAAAATCCAAACCTATATAATCCATTTGTAATATTCCTCTTAAATACTTGTGTTCTTTAGCAGTCATCTAAATCTAATCTAAATTTACATATATAAGTTATCCATCTTAGGTATTTTCTTTTTCTACTGGAAAATAAACTCTACAGGGACAGGTGCAAAGAAATGAATATTGTTTTATTTTGGTTTGTGTTTGGAAAAAAAAACTTACAAGCAGAGACAGAGAAAAGCTAACATTTCATCAAAGCTCTTTTTATCACAGGAGAAGGTATGGATTATTGTAGTGAGAAGTTGGTCCAGCGAGCTACCACTAGCCGTTCCTCTTACTTGTCACTGTCTCTGTGTTCTGAGAAATTGGCTCAGGCCCTGTCCAAGTTAAAGAATTTCACTGGTCAAGACCGCAATAAATTGTTGGTAGTTCAGGGAGACACATGACTCTATTAACTGAAGCAGTATATGCTTGACTATCATCTATACAGTCATTATGTGCAAGGTAGACATAGCAAGGATTGCAATTTGATTTTTATACTTTATTCTACTTTTATACTTTTATACTTTAACTACCTTTCACCTTGTAACTCTAAGGCACCTAAACTAAAATTGCTAGCTGTCATAATTTGCTTTCTACAAGATTGTAATGAGTCTTTTCTACAAGGAATCTAAAGTATGAAAACAGTAAAACATTGTCCTTTACTTATATTAAGTTGGGAGTTTTAGCCAGGAGTGGTGGTTCACGCCTGTCATCACAGTAGCTCAGGAGGCTATGGCGGTAGGATTGCGAGTTCAAAGCCAATCTCAGCAAAAGCAAGGTGCTAAGCAGTTCAGAGAGATCCTGTCTCTAAATAAAATACAAAAATAGGGCTGGGGATGTGACTCAGTGGCGGGAGCCCCTGAGTTAAATCCCCAGTACCAAAAAAAAAAAAAGAGAGAGAGAGAGAGAGAGAGACAAATTGGAAGTTTTATCTAAAACTTGGATTTCTTGAATTTTCTCATTTCTAAATCAGAGTTATTCAACAATAAGATATAAATACATATGTAATTTAAAGTTTTCCATCAGTGCATTAGAAAAATTAAAAGATAATTTTAGTAATACATTTTATATACCATAATACATATATATAAAATATCATTTCAACATGTGATCGATACAATTATTAAATGAGAGATTTTGTATTTTTGCATAATAAGTCTTAAAATTTATTATACATTTCATACTTACAGCACATATCAATTCAAAGTTGGCACATTACTAGTGCCTAGTACCCTCATCTGGTTAGTGGTTACCATATTGGATAGCTCAGCTCCAGATGGTTTTTGATAGAAAACATAGCAAAGGCATGGAAAAAATCATTCCTAAATATCTATTTCTAGTCAGACTGCCCTAGTAATTTCATAATGATTTAAAATTTAATCCTCATGTGAGGTATTACAAGTCTAAGAAACTGGTCAAAAGTCATCCGGTTAATAAATTTATCTGGCTCCAGGTGTCCTTCTTGAACCACTCTTTTCTTCCTCAAAATAGATGTCTTTACTAAATTTTTCATCATCAATAGACATTTCAATTTAAACATTACCAACTGCCTAAATTATTAACTATTAAAGTAGGGAAAGTTGTAAATATGTTCATTTTCTTTATTATTTTGAATGAGATGCCTCTACTTCCATTATATTACAAAAAATATACTTTTGAATTCACTGATTTATAAATTTCAAGACATTTCTCACATAGATCATAAATTTAGAATCTCAAAAATGATATCTAAAGCTGGTGCTTGTCAGTTTCTGTCATTTATCACATCAGTCTTTTTACAAACTGTGAATTTCTTAGTCTTGGTTTTGAAGGGCATGTGAATATGACAGTGTCAGGGTCTGACATGATTGAAAAAAAATGTTTGTTCTGATTTGCTGCACATGAAAAATATTAATCCCACAACATGTAGACCTATATTTACAAACCGTTGCAAATTGATGCTCTGCATATTTTGGTCACAGATAATTCTAACATAGTTGAAAGTGAAATTGGCCATGCAACATTAAAAAGATATAAAAGAAATTATGCACTTATTTTATTATTTGGATTGCATATATGCTACTAATTACAGACTTTTATTTTGATAACCTACTGAGTAAAAAGGCAGTTTTTAAGAGTTTATAAATATTTTCTGTTTGATCTAATTGAAAGACAAGAAAATAATTACTTTTGAAACTAAGAAAATGTATACATTTTCAGACACTATTATTGTGAAAGAATAAACTATATAAAAGAAGCTATTTGTTGAAGTGAAGATTGATTTGATTCTAAAGTATTGACACATGTCACACAAGTGAAGAGGATAATTTATTTTTTCATTTTTATTTTTTTTGGTACCAGAGATTGAACTCAGGGGTACTCTACCACTGAGCCCTATTTTTGTGTTTTTGATTAGAGACAGGGTTTCACTGAGTTGCTTAGTGCTTTACGGTTGCTAAAGTTGGCTTTGAACTCTCAGTTCTCCATTCTCAGCCTCCCAAAGTGCTGGGATTATAGATGTGTGCCACCACGCCCAGCTCAAGTGAAGGTAATTTCATGAACATGATCTATCAAATAAGCAAAATATGTTGAAGGTTTTATCTATTTATGATTTTAGCAAAAATAAAATGTAGTATATTAAATTACATAGGAAATTAAAATAAATAAAAACAAAAAGAAACCCTTTATTTTTGGTTATTTGCTAAATCACTGATTACTGAAAAATTCATGTATTTTTACTTATAGAATGAAAGTCCACATTTTCTTGAAAAAACTACTAATTTCAATTTTTTATGATTTTTGAATCTTAATTTATTTTTATAATGTGATTATTTAATAATTTTAATGTACTGAGGCAGTTTTCTGTAAACAGCACTATTCATTGTTAAAAACTCAACTCCTCTGAAGACTTGGATTTGAGATGGTGTTTGGTTGTATACAAATTTTTGTCATGACAACAGATAATACACAAAGTGTCCAAAGTAAATATTTGTTATATAAGAAAAAAATCATTTTCTAATTTTATATATATATAATTTAATATAATTAAAATACATATATAAATATATAATTTATATGTATATATTTTGGTACCAGGGACGCTTAACCACCATCCACATCCCCAGCCCTTTTAATGTTTTATTTTGATACAGGGTCTCCCTAAGTTGCTCAGGGGCTGGCTACATTCCTGGGGCTGGCTATAAACTTGCAATCCTCCTGCCTTAGCCTTCTGAGCCACTGGGACTACAAGTGTGTACCACATGCAGCTCAATTAAAATCTTAAACTGAACTCAAGAAGGAGATGAAAGTGCTAAAGTTTAGTATCACCAAATTTTGTAAGTACAAATTTAAAAGTTATTTAATAGATAGCAATTACATGAGAATAATGATAGTGTTTCTTATGAATTTTTAAATAACTATTATTGATGAATTACAGTGGACTAAACCTCAATATTCTATAATTTCTACATTTTAGTTTGGTTGACGTAGGAAAGTCCTGATTCACGCAGAAAATTAGTTTCTAAATGTAATCGTTTTGAATGGTATGCCTTGCAATCTCATGACACACTTTAAGTGCTCCATCCACAAGCATGAAAGAGGATTCAAAGAAAATTATTTCAGTTTCTTATAAGTTATAATATAACAGTGATGACAACGTAAGGTTTGAAATCTGAAAGACCTAGGACTAGAGTTTTGTCTCCCTACTTTAATTGCTATTTGAACCTTTTTTTGAGATATAAATTAAAAATTTGAATTCTATCTACCTCATAGGATATTAAGTGAGATGATATTTACAAATGGATTCACTTAAACTATGGCATATAATTAGACTGGTGTTCATTTTGAAAGACTAAATAAATAAGCCTTAAATTTAAATCTTTTCTTTTTTAATTTTTTAGTTGTAGAGGGATACAATACTTTTATTTATATTTATGTGGTGCTGAGGGTCGAACCCAGTGCCTCCCACATACTAGGCAAGTGCTCTACCACTGACCTACAACCTCAGCCCCTTAAATTTAAATCTTTATAATGAAATATTCAGTTGTGCTAGCTATATTTAAAATTTTGAATAGCTTGTGCTGATTTTTGTTATTTTTTCCATCAAAATTTCAAAACAATTTTCTTCTTTCTGTTTGGGCCCATGTATAATTTGAAAAGTAAAAGTGCACTTATATTTACAAACAATATAAAAACAAATGAGGAGCTCTAAATTATTTTTTCTTTTGTCCAGTTAACTGTAAAGATTTCACATGTCAGCCTATAAACTAATTGTCAAGTAATTGTGTGTATTTTCTTGCATTCTTTTCTCAGTTTTATTTTCCGACAATGTACTAATTGTATTTTCATAGCTGCTTGCTAATATAATTGTTACAACATAATATAATGTCATTTAATAAGTGTATTTGCAGCATCAGATTCAAATTGTGTTTGCATAAATTTTCAGTAACATTAAGCTGTTTCATTTATTCTGCAAGAATTTGAAAGCCTTATTTTTATGCACACTTTGTTTTGTTTCTTGATGTTGGAACTTGGCAGAAATTGTAGAACTTTTTTCAAAATTTCACTGCATAAACACATTGAGGATCTGAGTAATTTTTATTGCCATAAAATGATCCCAACAAAAAAATAATTTGTCTTGAACTTTCTTGTCATATTTTCTCATCTTTGAATTTCTAGTAATGTTGTAGTATAATTTCTGGCATAACATTTTATTTTCCTATGGTTTTGTTAGTAGGGATAACATCAACAGAATAATCTTTTTTTTTTTTTTTTTTTTTTTTTGGTACTGGAGATTGAACTCAGGGGCACTCGACCACTGAGCTACATCTTCAGCCCTATTTTGTGTTTTATGTAGAGACAGGGTCTCACTGAGTTGCATAGTGCGTCGCCATTGCTGAGGCTGGCTTTGAACTTACGATTCTCCTGTCTCAGCCTCCCTAAGTGCTGGGATTACAGGCTTGCACCACCACGCCCAGCTAACGGAATAATCTTAATAATGTAATACAGCATATTATTTCATCTTAAACCTGATCAATATCATCATTGGATTCTTTCAATTTTTTTCATTTTTATCAACAATTTTAGTTTTAAAAGCAATTTTCATACATTTGGAAAAGAAAGTTATAAGTATAAAATTTATTCAAGAATATACAGCTTACAATAACACTATCATAAAATCACAGAAGAATCTAAAATAAGTACTAAAATTATTTTAATACTGTATGCATTAGTCAGGGTTCTTCAGAGAAACATAAATAGTAAGATATATATTTATAGTTATTTATATTATAGGGAACCAGCTCAGATGATTAGAAAGCCTGATAAGTCCCAAGATTTTGCAGAGTGCATCAGCAAGTTGAAGATCTAGGAGACCCAATGTACCAACTGCAGTTCCAGTTTGAGGTTGAACAGGCTTGAAACCAGGAAGAGTTGATGTTTCAAGTTCAAGCAGGCCTTCAACTGATTGGATGAGGCCCATACACATTAGAGAGGGCAATCTGCTACACTAAGCTATATATTAGCTGTTAATCAAAAAACACCCTCACAGAAACATCCAGAATAATTTTCTACTGACTATTTAAACTCCCTATAGTACAATCAAGTTGACACATAAACTTAACCATCATGTCATGTTATAGATAGAATTTGTTATTTGCCAGTCTCAACAAAATATTACCCTATTATTTGAGCCTGCACCAATGTATATGCCCAAGTCTTGCCTAGCATTAAATTGAGCACAAAAACATATGTACGTGCTATAATAGTATTCTCCCTTTCACAGTTTATAATTCTTGGCATGCAGGAGTCTGAATATTTTTGGTAGCAGTGCAGCATGAAATTACTTTGCACTGATTTAATAAAAAGTCTTAAGTATATGCACTGGAATGACAAGATTTTTTGATATATTATTTAAAAAAAAACAGTTAACCTAGCAAAGCAACTTAACTGATGGCCTCTGATCTTTTAAATTCATCATATGACATCCTGGATATTTTGTATTGCTTTATTTTAATTTTTATTAAAATTTTATTCAACTCTTGCAGACTATGAGTCTCTTTGTACTAAATCCTCAACACATTTTGTTCATATTTAACAGAAAATAGATCATTACTTGAGAAAGTAACACTTTGAAAATTAACTCTCTACAAATTACAATATCCATGAAATCATCTGGAAAAGAAGAATTTTCCATATAATAAAGGTAAATAGGAATAGATTCCAGGAGGAATTTATACAATCCTCCAATGATAATTAGAGATTAAAAATCAGTGCCCATTTGCAACACTCTTACTTCTACCTATTTCCCATTTTCTTTCTAGTAATTGGATTTATGCCAATTCTACTTTCATATGGGAGCCCTCTCTAGCCATTAACTTTCTGACTGCATACCCTATATTGGCAAGCAGACTGCTTCAGGTACGCATGCATTTTGCAATGCTAGTACCCTTCAAAAGCCTATCAACAAAAGCAATCCTTTGGTCTCAAGACCTTTCAGAAGCCTTGGAGCATAAATAATATTCTTGTCTGCCCACCACATTTTTGGCCTTTGATTCCTACCTGCAATCTAAGTAGCAGTCAATGAGACCTCCAACCTAGAAGGTCACATTGCATTTTATTTAGAAACAAATCAGTTTGACACCTAAACCCAGAACAAGGGTTCTTCATCCCTGGGCACCTTGTATAAATATGTATGCAAAATTTTATATGTATGTGCATGTATACTTGTTTCCTTGGGTGGAGTGTCTATACCTTGCATGTGAATCTTGACAGTGTTCTTCATTATGACTAGGTTAAAGGTACTGAACCATTTGTAGGAACCATGTTTTACCAATTGCTTTCTGTATTAGGGTTCTCATATCCATATAGAGATAGAAGGGGGGAAAGCAGTTTTAAGCTATTGGCTCAATTACAGATGCTAACAAGTTCAAAATTTATAAGGCAGGACAGCAGACTGGCAATTCCAGCAAGGTTTGATGCTGCAGTCAAACTCAAAGGCAATATAGAGGCAGAATTTCTTTTTCTTTAGAGGACCTTGGTCTTTTCTCATCAGGCCTTTAATAGGTTGCGTAAGGCCCACCCACATTATAGAAAGTAATCTGCTTTACTCAAAGTATACTGATTTAAATGTTAATTATAACCAAACACTGCCTTTACAGCCACAGTTTAGAATGATGTTTGACCACAAATTGCCTCCCATTGCCCTGCCAACTTGACATGAAATTAATCATTACACCTTCTGTACACAAGGGCACTCTTTTTTGGTACTAAAGTGGCCAGACTCAAAATAAACATTCAATAAATGTTAGCTTTGTATTTGAAATTCAGACTGTTCTCAGCTTCAGATCAGAGAGCTGCCACCTTTCATATCTCAGCCCAAAGTAGAATGGATTGCGATCTCTTTATCCTAACTATCCTCCAACTGCTTGTCTGAACCTCTTTATCTGTGTTCGAGATAGATATGATATATGCTATAAGATCAGTTTCTCTGCATTCATGGAAAACATCAGTTACAACTAGACAAGTTAACGGATAATTAGAGAGGAAAAATAAAAACAAACAAAAACCCACAGAACTGAAAAATGTAACAGAATGTAAAAGAACAATTGAATGAAAACACAGAATTTAGAAATAAATCTTCCCCCTCCAAGATACTAATTGATTTGCTTACTGAAATAGAGCAAAGTCATAGAATCTTAAAGACCCAGTTTTCTAAAAATTTATACTGTCTAAATTTAAACTGGCTAATTACTATTGTTTAGCAATTTTGTCCTTAATTTATTATTCATCCCCTATGAAAATAATTCGTTGAGCTGAAGTGGAAGTTGGAAAGAAGGGAAATTATAGTTAAAGCCATTTATCCTTAATATAAAAACCCACTGTCTTCAGAAAGAGTGCTCCTGTTCCCAGAGGAAAATATTACTATAACAACTATTATGATAGGGGCACTTCAGTCTTCAGAGATCATCTCCTGGCTGATATTTCTTCTGTAGAAGAATCACAGGCTTGCTTACAGTTGAAAAAGGCCTCAAAATTCATGATGCTCAAAAATCTTACCATTTAACAATGAAATTATGAAGATCCAAAGAGATGAAGAGCCTTGTTATGGCCACTCAGTTCTAAGAGTGACTTGGAACCTTTCTGTACTTCTCAAACAACTCCCCTGATCTCTCTCCCCTCTTCCTTTCTTCCTAGAAGATACCTTCCAATTAACTCCAGATTAAAGCTACTATCTGCTTCCCAACCTCAAGCTAGCTCTTTCTTACTACTCTATTATCTTCCCTTACCCCTTAGTAGAAATACTCTTATTTTTGGCCAATGTTAGCCCTGATTCATGATCTTTGTCTTTCCTTCTCTTCCTTCTCTTTCCTTGTAGGACCTGGTCCTAGAAGTCAACATGTGATCTGAAGACCCCAGCATCTTAAGAACCTTTTGGTTATTTAAAATTCTTTTTTTCCTGTTCTCCATACTGATTTTACTGAATCAGAATTTTGGAGATTAGTTCCAGAATCTTCATTTTTAGCCAAATTCTCCAGGTACTTCTTATGCACAAAAAAATTTCGAGAAACCTTGCTTTTAGCAATCTCTATTAATAATTGCCTCTTTTATGGATGAATCCAGAATCTTCCTCTTAACCAGCTCTGAAATTCAGCTCATGTTCCTCAATACTACAGATTTGATTTATAGACCACTTATAAACCCTTAAATGGACACTAAAATAGCATTTTCCAAGTTATCTTTGCTAACTTCTATATAGCACAGTTTTATAATAGAGCATTGAACTTTTGAAATTTTAGTTATGCAAGAGAGAAAAAGAAAAGAGTTAAAATGCAAGCAGTTGATATATGGTTTTCCCATATTATTGAAAATGAGCACGATACAGGAAACTTGAACCTGCCATCAGCTCAGTAGGTCTGTCATAACACAAGATGTTTGCTGGGATGTGGAAAATGCTGTCTTTTATACTCAACATGGTCACTATCTGAAATTCAACTGCATCCTATGGTACTCAAAAGAAAGGACAGAGGAAGGAAAGACGCAGGAAGAGGAAGAAGGGAGGGAGGGAAAAAGAATCCATTCCAATTTGAGGAAGGAAAGAGAAAGCTTATGTTGAAATTTTATAGAAAAACTGTTAGTACCCAATGTGCACTTTTCCAATGGATTTTGTAAAATAGTTTCGACTTTGTGCTATTTTCAATTTATAGCATGAATTAAGAATATAATCTATGAATAAGGTAGAAATTTACTTTAAAATTAGCTATACTATTTATTAAACCACTATCTTTCTTAGTCTTAACAATCATACTCTCATCTGATTCTTCTCTATCTTAATGTTCTTTCTTGGATCTCCATAAATATTTCCTTGCCTTAAAAATAAAGGCTATTTTGGTTCTTTCCTTCTTCCTTTTGTGTTTACTTTCTCTGTGTGGATTCTCTAATTGATCCTAATTGTAAAAAGACCATCATTTAGCTTCTGTACTAAATCCATCCAAGGGCAGAATTTACTCAGGAGCATCAACTTTGTCCTTTAAAGAAATTTGAAAGCAAATCATAGTTCCTAGCAATAGAATCAAGTATTCCAAGTACAATTGTTAAAGACACTGTGTTGCTCGCCCAAGTTTCCATGTACCGACTCCATTAATTTTGTACTTGGGTAAATACAAAAGGGCTTAGATCACTTGGGAATCTCTGTCCCTGTTGATGCTGACCCTGTACACAAGACTGAGTTTCTGCCTTAACTCCCTATTCAGTGGGCTGACTTGTTAGCCTAGGCAGTTAGATTCTATCAGTATCCTTAATTTTTAAGTTCTATCAAACTGCAAAGTTGAACAAATTACAAAGTAGCTAATGAGAAGGACCAAAGTCTGGAGTTAGAGGATCAGGGGATACAGGTGTAGTAATTATAGGAGATGAGGGACAGGGAAATGTAAAGGAAACTCATTTGCAACAGCTTAGCATTATAGGCACTTTTAGTTTCATAACTACCATCCAATATTTGGCTGAACTTTAATAGTAACTTTTACAATTTATGATATGCTCTGACTTTTATTCAGAAAAGCACACACATTTCTATGTTTGAAAATGTCAAAGAATCTCTATGAAATTAGTTCTAATCGGATCCTTGCCATTAGTGAAGTGTGAATTCAGCAGCATTCAGAGGAAATGGCTTTAGGAACATAAAAGTTAATCTATCATGCTAAAAGATCATTGAAAACACTATTTTATAAGCCAAAATGATGGCAGCTATATTAACCAAAATACATTTGCAAAGGAAATTTTTAAGAAGTATATCTTTATTTCCATTAGATGAAAGTGTGCGCATGTCTCCACTCATATATAAGCAGTTAAAATTATAGAATATTTTATAGTTGGAAAGAACTTAATTATGAAGTCTAACACTTTCATTTTATAGTTAAAGATACCATAGCTTAGCAAAAAGGCAGACTAAATAATATGTCTAACATTCTTTCACCAGAACTCTTTTCCAAAGCTATTTTACTTCTATAACAATCTATTAAACACCTTTACTATGTACTGCAATGATAAAGGGAGGACCCAGTTGCCCCAAAGCCCACAGTAAAACCAGGATCATGACACATGCAAATAATGTAACACGAATATCAACTGCTTCAGCCTTATTCACACCTACCTTAATACTGAAGTAGACTGGGTTAAACTCCTATCATGTGTATATTGGAAATCATAGCCTTCTTTCTACCTATTGACTCCTCAGGAGGTTCATATTTCTCCTAATGGCCTTTTGATCCATTTTCATGCTTTTGCTATATTTTTATCCTCATGTTTCATCTTCTGTGATTAAATCACTTTAAAAGGAGAATACATATCATTTATTTCAGATTTCCCAAAGCACCCATAAATGCAAAGCTTTAATATTTAACTGAGTTTCTTTAAAAAATTAGTATGGTGAATAAACACGAAATCAGAACAGTAGCCTTAGGATCTGGGGTAGAAATTTCTTAAACTATCCTAAATAATTTATTCATTAAACTACTATTGGGAACTGGTGTTGCAGCTCAGTGGTACAGTACTTTTCTAGCACACGTGAGGCACTGGGTCCAATCTTCAGCACTACATAAAAATAAATAAAATAAAGGGGGAAAAAAACTACTGTTGGTCCTGATGTTGGAAATTAGCAGTGAGAAAGTGGTCAGAAAGCTTTTCTCCTGGAGATGAATTCTTCTTTGGGAAAACAGATGATAAGCAAATAAATAATTAAGCATATATAGTAATAAAAGAGGAACAAAGTATAGTTTATCTTTGAGACAGAGAAGTCAGGGGAAACCTCATGGAGATGATGATTTAAAAAGAACCTTGGAAAAATTGAGGAAGAGGATTGTGTCCACTAGCAGAAAATGGAAATTTAGGGAGAAGGAAAACAAGTGTCTTAGGGAAAGTGTTGACTTTGTTAAACCCGGATTACTTTCATTCTAGTCACTTTCTAAAAGGTATTATGAAATTGCCTGATTATTTAGACTAATTTTCTCTCATTGTTGGAAAAGAAGGAAAGGCTAATCTCACCTAAATTGATTGGTCCTATATCATAATCTGGAGGATGTGGAAAAGATGTGGTAAAGATGGGCACAATTTCCATATAAATGCACAGAACAATGGATAACTTAAAATTAAATACTGGATAAAGCTATTCTTATGAGCTCCTTGGCAGTTTCTATCCTGGGGAAATCTCACTGGCTGGTTTTTCTATCAAGATTTTCCAACCAAAAATGTATGAATGTTGCATGATATTCTCTTACCCAAAATCTTCTTCAAATTTTCTCTTTTCTTTTTACTCTGTTATATAGGCTTCCTAAAATCTCTCTCCAGTGTTAGTACCTGTTTTAGTCAGCTTTGTTGCCACTGTGTCTGAAGGACTCCACCAGAACAACTGTAGAGGAGGAAAAGTTTCTTTATGGTCTTATGGTTTCAGAGACCTCAATTAATAGACAGCAGTTTCCATTCCTTGGGGCTGGAGGTGAGACAGAACATCATGGCAGAAGATTGTGGCAGAGGCATGGGGCTGTTATGATGATCAGAAAGCAGAGAGAGAGACTCCATGCTCCAGATACAAAATATATACCCCAAAGCCATGTCCCCAGTGAACAATGTCCTCCAGCCACACCCCACCTGCCTCCAGTCACCACTCAGTTAATCCCATCATGGAGTAATTCACTAATTATGTTGATTTTTTCTCCTCCAAACCTTCTTTCATTGTCTCACATGTGATATTTTGGAGGATACCACATCTAAACCATAATAGTATCAGAAAATTCAAAATTCATGTCACTTGCCACTTTATTGGGCAAACAAATTAGCTTAATAGGCGGTTTGCATATACACAAATTTACAAAGGTGGCCCACTAAATGAAGAACTGTTCAGTCTTGGTATAAACCTCCAGCAGAATAGAAGGACTTACAGAGTTTTAGAAAGTTTTTATTCTTTTATCCTTCCTGTATGATGTTCTGCAAAGGAGAGGAAACTATATGGATTTATTTTTTGTAGATATGAATTGTCTTTAGAAAACAGAAGCTGCAAAACAACCAGGATAATGCAATTTATCTGAGAATTTTTTGTTTTAAATTGATGTTTTCTCCTTCCTACAATAATTATTAAGTAAACCAAAAGCTCTAAAGAAGCTATGTACAAAGTGCTGTAAGTAGAATGAGTAGCTAATTCTTTCCAGAATGGTGATGAGAATAGTTATTAAGTATCTGTAGACAATTCTGATGCTACTCAAAGTTTGCAAGAGTCAACATTATACTTCAGCAAGATAACCAACACTTATGACAGTTATGGAGAAGCTGATAGGAGAAAACTGATGATACGGTACAAAAATGGTAGAGTAATAGGCTACTAAAGATAGGTGAGGAACTGGCTCAATGCAGTGACAGAAAGATTGGAAAGAGGCCTCAGTTTTGATTTTTTTGTTTCTTTCTTTCTTTCTTTCTTTTTGGCACCAGGGATTGAACCCAGGGGCACTTAACCACTGGCCACATCCCAGCCCTTTCTTATATTTTATTTTGAGATAGAGTCTGGTTACATTGCTTAGGGCCTCAGTAAGATGCCAAGGCTGACTTTGAACTTGCAATCCTCCTTTCTTAGTCTCTCAAGCCACTGGGATTATAGGTGGGCACTAACATCCTTGGCCTCAGTTTAAATATCTATGAATTTGAAGTATTATAATTCCTCTCTAATATTTCATAGGAAACTCACTATAGTGATAGGGGATAATATCTCTGGAAGCATAAAGATTGATTAAATAAATTGATATTTTTGCCACATTCTTTTACGTTTTATTATTTTGATGACAACTTGTCTTTTTATTCCATTAACAATACCTGGGTTTTCCACTGAAAGAAGTGGTCTTCTGTTAGATTCAGTCTGCTAAGTTGATCAATCAAAATGATCTACTTCTCTTCACATTCTTCCCTTTAGTCTAATAGGATATGCCCTTTCTGAAATGTTTGGCTCTGCATGAGAAAAACAAATAAATACAAATGTAAAGGCAGAATCTGTATTACCCTGTCAACAGCACCCAAAGAACTGTGTTGTTATCAGAATTCCAAACTGACTCTGTTTCTTATCTTTTGGGTTTTTAAAGTTTTCTTTTAAGTAAGTTATCCCTGTATCTTCTTATATACTCCAAGAAATTTTTGTTTTCCAAAATTGTCTATTCTTTATAACAAAAACAACTTAAATAATACAAAACTATCTTAAAAAGGTGAACCAACACATAAGAGGATAAGAACCTGGGTCTCTTGTTAGTCAGCTTAGTGGCTTTTCTACCACGCTTTGCTGACTCTAAATATTGAACCAAAGATAATGTCGTCCAAATGTAAGAAAGATAGTGGCTAATGGAAATGTGTTCATCAACATTAAAAAAAATTAAAAAAGGATATAGTAACTGGTTTAGATCCCATGAGGCATAGTAAGGAACAAATTAGATATTATCCATGTCAGAACTTTGTTAGTTAGATCTATTTTAGTCAGGTATGGGAGAGTATATGAAATTACTGAACAAATCTAATACAGTCCCAGGGTCTACAAATGATGGACAACATGCAGAGTTCCTGAACTATATCATGAAAACAACCCGGGAACATTTTGTTGTTGTTGTTGCTGCCGCAGCTGCTGCTACAAGTTACAGTTTTTCTAGTTTTTGGGTGAATTAAAGAATCTTCAATCATGACTTAAATTGGAGTTTTACAAATAGTAAAAAGCCTAGTTGTTAAAATTTAAAATCATCTTCTGGGTTCACTGAGTGTGCAAGAATAAAGTTTAATGGAACCAGAAAGCTTCTTTCTGCTCAGTTTCTTTGCCCCAAGTTTAAGTGATGATCAGACTCCTCAGAATGTGCCTTGATCTCTCTGCTTCAGGGAGTGAAGAAACGCTGTAATTTATTTCTGCTAAGTAGGGAATATGGTTTCTTCCACAGTGAAAATCAAGATGAAATCTATAATACAGGACTATGGGAGGAAGAAGGAAGATGAATTCAAAGCTAAACAAACCAACAGTCTGAAAAATTCTGAAAGCTGACACAAATCCTTGCTGAAAACATTGGCGGATTGCCAAAAATTATTTTAGCAGAAGATATTTAAATTTAGAGGAACTAACTTTAGAATGAGGAAAGGCAGTTCACTAGAAAAAAATTAAAAACAAAAGTGGATAAAGAAGGAAAAATTTAGTTGATTTTAAGAGGAGAACTGACAGTCCCTTTGTTTTAATGAGATAAATATAATATGAAGAGTGAAATCTTCCTTTTCAACTTGCTGAATAATTACTGAAAATGAAAACCCATTGTAACTAGGCAACAACACTACAATTTTCCTGATTAAGTATGCTGTGGCTAATCAACAAGAGAAAATAAGATACTAACAAATAAAGTATAATTTCCTTGACCCTGGACAAACAGATCTAAAAACTATGAGCAATATCCTCCCCATTGATCTATTTTCTGAAGCCCCAGTGACTGAGGTAAGACACTAGCAGTCTTAGTAGAAAACTGCTTATCATCACAATGCAGGAGGCAGGACAGCAGATCAATATGTCTAGATGTGTTCTTTAAGTATGCAATTAATTTATGTGGGACATATTCTATTAGTTGAGATGCAGAATAAATGATTTGACAAGAAGATTTCGAATTAGTTTTGAAAAGCATTTGACAGAAGATAGCATTTTAATATGATAGAGTAGCCTAACAGTATAAAAGGCAGAAGAGGAAGGAAATCGCTTTGATAAACAAGTGGAAAACAATTTGAATTCTCATATATTGACTTATTTTGTTCCTGTAAAAGCTGATTTTGTTTGTTTGTTGCTTATCTGAATGACAGTCTGTATAGCAGAGACTTGGCATAGATGTTATATGGTCTGGCAGTCTCTGACTTTCATTTTTTAAAAATATTATTACTTTTATGAGCCATGAAAAGTTACTTTAATAAACTTTGCAAAACATGACAGAAATATAACATTTTATAACAGTATTCATAGTACAAGTTTGAATAATCAAAATTTAAGAATAAAAGTAAATTTTACACCACAGAAGACATAAAAATTGTTAGCATGAAAACCTGAAACAACATATGTTTCTTTGTTTAGACATTTAGACTTATAATCTATTTCTAAATTTACTTAAGCTCTGCTTCAACAGCAAATATTTAGAATTGTTGATCTTTCTTTCTAAAAAATATTTCTCTATTCTCAAATGATAGTATTGCTCTATTGTATATATGAATCTCAATGCATTATGTAATAACTACTATTATCCATGTAAACTGATGTCAACTATCAGAAGACAATAATAAGGCTAGATTTACTATCTTTAAAAATTGTATCTTTTTACGACATTAAGTAGAAACTTAATGATGTATGATATTAATTACTTATGTATGTATTACATCATTACTGTATGATATTAATTACTTATGCATGAAATTATTCATGTTGCCCAAAAGGATGAATTTAATAGATGAACATGGTGAAAATTGGTTAGTTCTGCAATTGTTATTCTTGTCATTATGTGGACAGTTATATCTACTTAAGATACTATTGTTTTAACATTTGGACCTATTTCTTACCTGGATGGGAAAGGTATGAAAAAAAAGCAAAGCAAAAGTTTCTACATTAATTGGATTTTTTCCTGTTATAAATAAATTATTTAAATGGATATAACTGAATAAAGTAGTATAATATATGTTAAGACTTAAGGAAATACAAACACCTCAATACCACAGATACTTTCATGTATAGGCAGTTAGGGCTTAATTCAACATGATTTTATCAGTGAGGAGATGCCTGTTTTACGAGCTTCTCATCCATAATCATTCTGAACTTTGGATTTATAAAAGAAACCTTCTCTGAATATAGGCCTCTATCAGACAAAAAGCTTTTATTATTTTTTCTTTAATTCTCCTTATGAACCCCATAGTGACTCCACTGAACAGTGATTTTCCAAGGTCTAAATAGAAAATGGCAATGTGTAGAATATGTATTTTTCCAATGCTTGTCTTTTCAAAAAATTTCCAATTCAAGTCATTGTCTAAAACTGTGCCACTACATTTAATTCAAAGTTTTGTTTTCCTTCATTTCTCAATTATTTAGTGATTAGTTTGCATTGAAGAGAGTTGCTGTTCTAAAAATCTGTGGCTGTACAGATTTTCTTAAAGGTTTCTACATAAATCATCTATGGAGTGTGCCAGAGTTCCTGTCGACTGGCAAGAACACAGGCCAAGGCCCAGTACTACCTTCAGGAACCACTAAGGGAGCCTAGCCAAGGGCAGACATGAGACTGCTAGCTGCCAGTCACAGGGGAACCCAGAACCATGGGAAGGATTGCCTCTGGGGACCCCTGCAGGAGACCTGGCCAAAGTGAGGTCTGGGACTGCCTCCAGTTCTGTGCCAGATTTCTGGCCCACTGGCAGGAGCACAGGTCAAGGCCTAGGACACCTTCAGAGACTCCCTCTGGAGCCCAGCCAAGGCCACTCCCACTGCCATCTTGAGTTACCTCAACTACCACCACCACCATCTTTAGTGGCAGTAGTGTCCATCTGGAGACACCTGCTGGGGACTGGAAGTGAATTCCAAGGTGATATACAGGTAATCTGTAGTGTCACTACAATATTATAGGATAGAAACCACAATACCTCAGATCAGCATTGCAAGAAAGGAAGATACATAATAAACATGAAAAAACAAGGGAAGAAAGTACCCCTAATAAACCCATATATTACAATAGTAGAATCTATTTACAGCACAGTTGATAAAAAGTCAGGGAAAAAATTCAGAGTGTATGTAATTAAAATGATCTGTGAATTAAAGAATGACTTAAGTGAGCAAATACAGGCAAAAATTGATCACCCCAACAAAGAAAGAAGAGAGCAAATAAAGACAACCATTGATCACTCCAACAAAGAGATAAGAGAGAAAATACAGGAAGCAAAAGATTACTTTAACAAAGAGCTAGAGATTGTGAAAAAAAAATCATAAATTTCTCAAATGAAGGAAACAATATACCAAATAAAAAACTCAATAGAAAGCATCACTAGCAGACTAGATCACTTGGAAGACAGAACCTCGGATAATAAAAACAAAATATACAATCTTGAAAATAATGTTGACCATACAGTAAAGATGGTAAGAAATCATGAACAGAACATACAAGAATTATAGCATAGCATCAAAAGGCCAAATCTAAGATTTATCAGGATAGAAGAAAGCACAGAATTCAAACCAAAGGAATGCACAATCTCTTCAACAAAATAATATCAGAAAAATTCCCAAACATGAAAAATGAATTGGAAAATCAAACACAGGAGGCTTACAGGACACCAAATGTACAAAATTACAACAGATCTACACGAAGTCACATTATAATGAAAATGCCCAGCATACAGAAAAAAATAGAATTTTAAAGGCCTCAAGAGATAGAAACCATATAGGAGGAGAATAAGTCAGATCTCAGCAGATTTTTCAACCCAGACCCTAAAAGCCAGAAGATCATGAAACATCATATACTAACCTCTAAAAGAAAATGGATGCCAACCAAGAATCTTACATCCAGCAAAACTGATCTTCAAATTTGATGATGAAATAAAAACCTTCCATGATAAACAAAAGGTAAAAGAATTTACAGCATGAAAGCCTGCACTACAGAGCATTCTTGGCAAAATATTCTATGAGGAGAAAATGATAACCAACAATGAAAATATACAAAGGGAGAAACTACATTAAAAAGAGAGAGGGAGAGAGAGAGAGAGAGAGAGAGAAACCAAGTCAAGGTAAAAACCAAAAATAAACCAAAATGATCAGGATTACAAATCATATTTCATTAATAACCCTGAATGTGAAAGGCCTAAAATCATCAATTAAAAGGCATAGATTGACAGACTGGATAAACAAAAAGACTTAACAATATGCTGCCTTGAAGAGACTCATCTCAGAGGAGAAGACATCCACAGACTGAAAGTAAAAGGGTAGGAAAAAATGTATCACTCACATGGACCACATAAATAAGCAAGGGTTTCTATCCTTATATCTGATAAAGTGGACTTCAAATCAAAGTTAGGGAAAAGGAATAAAGAAGGACATTTCAGGGCTGGGACTGTAGCTCAGTGGTAGAGTGCTTGCCTAGCATGTGTGAGGCACTGGGTTCGATCCTCAGCACCACATATAAATAACAAATGAATAAAATAAATATTCATCAATAAATAAAAAATATTGTAAAAAAAAGATGGACATTTCATACTTCTTAAGGGAATCATACATCAACAAGACATAACAATCATAAATATCTAAGGCCCAAAACATAGGGCATCTACGTATATCAAACAAATCCTTTTCAACTACAAGAATCAAATAGACCACAAAACAATAATACTTGGTAATTTTAACCCAGCTCTCTCACCACTGGATAGATCTTCCACACAAAAACTAATCAAAGAAACCATAGAACTCAATAAAACAACCAATAATGTAGACTTAACAGACATATGTAGAGTATTCCATCTATCAATGAACAAATACACTTTTTTTCTCAGCAGCACATGCATCCTCCTCCAAAATAGATCATATGTTATATCACAAAGTAAATCTTAGCAAATACAAAAAAATAGAGATACTACTATGCATCCTATCTGACCATAATGGAATAAAATTAGAAATCAACAAAAAATTAAAAAAATAGAAACTACTCCAATACCTGGAAACTAAATAATATGCTATTAAATGATGAATGGATAACAGAAGACATCAGACAAGAGATAAAAAAATTCTTAGAGGTAAATGAAAACTCCAATACAACATATCTAAATCTCTGGGACAACATGAAGGCAGTGATAAGAGGAAAGTTTATTGGATTAAGTTCATTCATTAAAATAAGAAAAAGTGAACAAATAAATGACTTGACTCTACGTCTGAAAACCCTAGAAAAAGAAAAAAACAATACCAAAAGAAGTATAAGACAGGAAATAATTAAACCCAGGGCTGAAATCAATGAAATTGAAACAAAAGAAAAAATTCAAAAAATTGACAAAACAAAAAGCTGGTTCTTTGAAAAAATAAACAAAAGTGACAAACCCTTAGCCACTCTAACAAAAAGAAGGAGAGAGAAAACCCAAATTACTAAAATTTGTGATGAAAAACGAAATATAACAGACACTACTGAAATACAGAGGATAATTAGAAACTTTTGAAAATTTATACACCAGTAAAATAGAAAACCCTGAAGACACCAACAAATTTCTAGAGGCATATGACCTACCCAAACTGAACCAAGAGGACATTCACAACTTAAACAGATCAATTTCAAGCAAGGAAAGAGAAGATGCTATCAAAAGCCTGCCAACCAAGAAAACCCCAGGATCAGATGGATTTTTAGCTAAGTTCTATAAGACCTACAAAGAAGTATTAATACCAATACTCCTCAAACTATTTCATGAAATATAAAAGGAGAAAACCCTTCCAAATTTATTCTATGAGTCTAGTAACACCTGATACCAAAACCAGACAGAGACACATCAAAGAAAGAAAATTTCTGACCAATATCCCTGATGAACATAGATGAAAAAATTCTTAATAAAATTCTGGCAAATCACAGACAAAAACATATTTAGTGGGGTTCATTCCAGGGATGCAAGGTTTTTCAACATATGGAAATCAATTAATGTAATCCATCACATCAATAGACTTAAAGGTAAGAATCATATGATTTTATCAATTGATGCAGAGAAAACATTTGACAAAATACAGCACACTTTTATGTTCAAAATACTTAGAAAAACTTGGGATAGTAGGAATATATCTCAATTTGTAAAAGCCATCTATGATAAACCAAAGGCCAACATCATCCTAAATGGAGAAAAAATTGGAAACATTCCCTCTAAGAACTGGAACAAGGCAGAGATGCCCTCTTTCACCACTGCTATTCAACATAGTCCTTGAAACATTAGCCAGAGCAGTTAGACAGATGAAACAAATTAAAGGGATATGAATAGGAAAAGAAGAAGTCAAAATATCACTATTTGTCAGCAACATGATTCTATACTTAGAGGATCCAAAAAATTTCTCCAGAACACTTCTAGAATTAATAAATGAATTCAGCAAAGTAGCAGGATATAAAATCAACACCCATAAATCAATTGCATTTCTATACATCAGTGATAAATCCTCTGAAAGAGAAATTAGGAAAACTACTTCATTCACAATAGCCTCAAAAAAAAAACTTGGGAATTAAATTATCAAAAGAGGTAAAAGACCTCTACAATGAAAACTATAGGACGCTGAAGAAAGAAATTGTACAAGACCTTAAAGGATGGAAAAATCTCTTGGATAGGTAAAATTAATATTGTCAAAATGGCCATACTACCCAAAGCGCTATATAGATTCAATGTGATTCCAATTAAAATCTCAACATCATTCCTTATGGAAATAGAAAAGGCAATCATGAAATTCATTTGGAAGAATAAGAGACCCAGAATAGCCAAAGCAATCCTTAGCAAGAAGAGTGAAGCAGGAGGCCTCACAATACCAGACCTTAAACTATAATACAAAGCTATAGTAACAAAATTGGCATAGACTAGCACCAAAATAGACATGTAGACCAATGGTACAGAATAGAAGACACAGAGACAAACCAACTCAAATACAGTTATCTTATACTAGACAAAGGTGACAAACATATACATTGGAGAAAAGATAGCATCTTCAACAAATGGTGCTAGGAAAACTGGAAATCCATATGTAGCAAATGAAACTAAACCTCTATCTCTCACCATGCACAAAATTCAACTTAAAGTGGATCAAGGACCTGGGAATTAGACCAGAGACCCTATGCCTAGTAGAAGAAAAAGTAGACCTAAATCTTCATCATGTTGGATTAGGACCTTACTTCCTTAACAAGACTCCTATAGCCCAAAAAGTAAAATCAAGACTCAATAAATATGATGGACTCAAACTAAAAAGCTTCTTCTCAGCAAAAGAAACAATCAATGAAGTGAACAGAGAAGCTATATTCTGGAAACAAATTTTTGCCACATGCACATTTGATACAGCACTAATGTCTAGGATATATAAAGAACTCAAAAAACTTAACACCAAAAAGACAAAGAACCCAGTCAATAAATGGGCTAAGGAGCTGAACAGACACTTAGCAGAAGAAGATATACAATTGATTAACAGACATATGAAAAAATGTTCAACATCTCTAGCAATTAGAGAAATGCAAATCAAAACTACTCTAAGATTTCATCTCATGCCAGTCAGAATGGCAATTATCAAGAATACAAACAACAATAAGTATTGGTGAGGTTGTGGGGGAAAAGGCATGCTCATATATTGCTGGTGGGACTGCAAATTGGTACAACCAATCAAGAAAGTAGTATGGAGATTCCTTAGAAAACTTGCAATGGAATCACCATTTGACACAGCTATCCTACTCCTGGGTCTATACTTAAAAGATTTAAAAAGAGCATACTACAGTGACACAGTCACTTCAATTATAGCAGCTCAATTCACAATAGCTAAACTGTGGAACCAACCTAGATTCCCTTCAATAGATGAATGGATAAAGAAACTGTGGTATATATACACAATGGAATATTACTCAGCAATGAAAGAGAATAAAATTATGGCATTTGCAGGTAAATGGATGAAGTTAGAGAATATCATGCTAAGTGAAATAAGCCAATCCCAAAAAAACAAATACCAAATGTTTTCTCTCCTAAGTGGATGCTAATCCATAATGGAGGAGAGGACACGAGAAGAATGGAGGAACTTTGGTCAAAGGGGAGGGATGGGGAGGGCGATGCAGACAGTAAAGATGGTGGAACGAGATAGACATCATAGCCCTGGCTTCACGTATGACTGCATATATGATGTATGATGTGATTCTACATCACATACAACCAGAGAAATGAAAAGTTGTGCTCTGTGTACAAGAATCAAAATGCATTCTACTATCATGTATACCTAAGTAGAATAAATAAATAAATAAAATTAAATAAAAAAATAAAATAAAATAAATTTCCTTTCCATAAACAATAATAAAGATGTATTAGTCAGCTTTCCATTACTGTAACAAATGCTTGAGATTAAGAAACTCAAAAAGAGGAAAAGTTGATTTTGGCTCAGTTTTAGAAGTTTTATTCCATAGTTGACTGTTTCCATTGCTTTTGGGGCTAGGGTGGGGCAGTAGCTCTTGGTGAGGAGCATGGCAAAAGCAATAGCTCACTGCATGGCAGCCAGGAAGCAGAGAAAGACAGAGACAGAGAGAGAGAGAGAAGAAGGAAGGAAGGAACATGGCCCCAGTATCCCCACCCAAGGGCATGCCCCCAGTGACCCAACTTCTTCCCACTAGGTTCCACTTCTTGAAGATCCCACAACCTCCCAGTAGCAAAAAAAAAAAAAAAAAAAAAATCATCTATGGAAACTAACTTTGCTTGTCCATTTCAAGGAATTAAAATTACTCAAATTGAACATGATAGTCATATGGATATATACATACAAATACTAAAAATAATTTTGAGATCTCATTAGCTGAGCAATTCTGTTTGAGAAAAGTACCTACTTTTTAAAAAATTTTTTGTTAACATGTATTAACCGTACATATTTGTAGGCTTCAGTGTGATATTTCCATACCTGCATACAGTGTGCACTAATCAAATCCAACCTCCCTTTACCCACCCACTTTCCACATACATACCCTCCACAATTTCTAATAATCACTCTTCTACATTCAGGTCAGTTTTTTAAAATATTTTTTTAAACGTAGGGGAGAAAATGTGCTACTTGTCTTTCTGTGTTTGGCTTATTTCACTTAACAGAATGCCTTCTAGTTCCATTCATTTTACTACAAGTGGATTTCATTCTTCTTTATGGCTCTATAATATTCCATTTGTACATATGCCACATTTTCTTTAAACATTCATCTGTTGATAGGCCTCTTTTGTTGAAAGCAACTACTTTTTAACAACTTTGCAACAGTGAGAAAGTCACAGAACATCTCTTGTTCTCATTTTCCTTTGGTAAATAGAAACAATATTTTCCAGCTGTGATATTCTATTGTGTTCTCAAGAGTACAATTCTTTTGTTTTCTACTTAAGAAATATTTATTTAACCTATTACTTTTCACAAGTAAGAACCCATAAGATATACTACATAATACTTAAGAAATAGTAGCTATTCAGATATATTACAGTAATCTGAGGAATAAATTGAACTAAAGAAGTCAAATGTAGTTGAGTTATAGTCTTAAAAATCATGCTAGGAAACTATGCCATAGAGTTACATCCAAGTAATTGTTTTCTTTATTTTTTTAATTGATTCTTTTTAGTTTTGAACCAAACTAGGTGCCCTTCAATAGATGAATGAAGAAAGAAAATGTGGTATATATGCGCAATGGAGTATTATTCAGGCATTAAGAAGAATGACTTTATGGCATTTATCAGTAAATAGACAGACCTGGAAACTATCATGCTAAATAAGATAATTCAATCCCAAAAAACCAATGGTCAAATGTTTTCTTTGATATGTGGAAACTAACCCACAATAAGTGGGGAGGAATACAAGTTCAATGGATCAACAAAGGGGAATGAAGTGTAAAGAGAGAGGATAGGAAAAAGGAAAAGTGGAATGAATCTGACATAACTTTCCTATGTACATATGAAATACATCACAGTGAATCTCACTGTAGTGTACATTCATAGGAGTATAATTCTTAAATGCAAGAAGGTATTTATTCCCTTTCTTTCCCCAACCTTGCATTTACCATAAGCCTAGTATGTTCCAGAGTCTATATTTTTCAGAGTAGAATTTATTTTTCTGAACAGCTTTACAGGAAAAGAATGAGAAGATATTACAGAATCCATACCTTATTATTCAATTCTTAAGTGAGTGGAGTGTGATACTTTTGTTGCAAGTAATGAACCACTGTTGAACCATTATAATTAGCAAAAGTCCATTCTTTTTTCAGAATTCCTTTGTTATTCCAATAGTCTTTTTCTGTTGGAGGATTCTATTCAAAATACCATGCATTATTTATTCCAAGGTCTCTGACTGTGACAGTTTCTCAGATTTTCCTTGTTTTTAATGACCTTGGCAGTTTTGAGAAATTCTGATCAGGTATTTTGTTGAATGCCCCTCAGCTGAGATTTGTCTGGATTTTTCTCATCGCTAGAAATGGGTTATGAGTTTTACAGAAGATGATTACAGAGATAAAGTGCTGTTTTTATCACATCATATCAAGGGCACATACTATTAACTTGATTTATAACCTAATATTGATGTTGATGCTGACCTTGATCACCTCGCTGAGGCAGTGTTTGTCCAGTTTTCTCATTACTCTTTTTACCGTTCTCCAGATTGTACTCTTAGGAAGAAAGTCATTATAAACATCCTGTGTTTAAAAACTATGGTAATATCATTTAAAAGGGTAAAATCACAGCACAGTAATATAGTAAAAAAATTTTTTTCTCTTACTACAAGGGCAATGTGTCCATATAAACTATCTGTAATTCTTATATAAGGGAGATTTGTCTCTCTTGTCCCATTTATTTAGTTATTCAATAATTTTTGTGTATCAGTATGGATTCATGGCTTTTATTTTATCCTTTGGGTTATAAGCCAACTCTTTATCTTGTGGCTCAACTTTTTCCAGCTCTAGTCATTTGCCACTCTTTTAGTTGACTCAGGCATTCTTTCAATCTATATTGTTTTGAGCACTTCCTTATTTTCTAGCACTGTAAGATGCTCCAGAACCATGTTTCTTGTGCAAGTCCTAGAATCATCCACTTACCCCAAAAAACCCTGGTTCCTCTTAAGACTGTTTTTAAAAAACAAAATTTTAGTCTCTTTCCATTGCTTGTCTCTTATTTCTAACAGTAAGAAACTGACTTCCACTACCTTACATTCATGTGTCCAATCTTTTAATTCAAGTATATATGTATAACAGTGTCAGCATTCTTGATTCAGTCCCCCACCATGAAAACTGACTTTATCAGCTGTATACGTTTTATGGACAATTCCATTTGTTTTTTATGAGATTTATGAGATTCACTCATTTTCAAAGTTATTTAGGTCAGCGTCCTTTTCTACTTCATTTTCAATTAATAAGCATCTTCATATGCTTATTTGCCATCTGTTTATTTTTCATGGTGGGGTATCCAGATATTTTGCCCATTTTTTTAAATGAGTGGTTTCCTTCTGGTTGACTTTTTGGAGTTGCTTACACATTTTGGACACCACTCCTTTATATAATATTCAAAGTATGGGAAACTAAGTGATGAAGTTTATGGGATAAGGTTCCCATGGAAAAGAAGATTGGGGGATGACTCTGAGTAGGGGGTTGGTCTGACAGTGTTCTGAGAGAGGGAACAACCAACAGAGATTTTTTTCCCGTCGCTACATATGACCTCTTCCATTTTTAAATTTAAAGAAAATGTAGCTAATGGGGAAAGGTTAAATTTTAATTTTGGAAAACTTCCTAATAACTAATTCAACTATATTGCTATTTTTACCTAAATTCAAACATAATTAGGAGTTGTCATACAGGCACCAAAATGTATGTGTCATATGTAAACTTTGGAACCAACATAATGTAAACATCATCTAAATCTATAAATCTTATTTCAAAATCAATTTACATAATATGTAAACAAACAGGCTCTCAATCAAAATTTAATCAACTTATTATTAAATATTAATATAAAACTGACATTACCTCTAATTTATGTAACTACTGGTCATGAAAACCTTTAATTTATATGTGGTTTCAAACATCATTTGTCTTCTTCAAGTAGTTTGAAAATATTCTATAGACAAAAATTATAAAAGTCAATTCATGGAATGTAATTTATTTCAACCTGAGAGTACATTTTCAACCAGTTAAGTCTAAAACTATATGGATTCTATTTAAAATTCATGTTAACCTTTCTTAAGATTTCAAATGTACTTAAAGATACTCTGATTCTACTCTTCGGCAAAAATTCTAGCTTTCAAATATTTAAATAATCTCAATACTGTTATCTAATATAAATATGCATAGTTTCATGTTTCATGTGTAACTACTTCTTGAAGTAAGATAACCATATAATTTCCCATTCAAATAAATACAATTTTGTGAATAAAAGAAGGCAACAATAATGATTATGATTATTATAATAATAAGATAATGGACATAAACTGAATCTGTCCTGGGAAACCTGGCCAAAGGTTTTAAACTAGCCAAAACTTTAAAAATTTGAGTCAAACATTAACAAATATAATCAAAGTTTATATAGTATATAGCATTAACTGGAACCAATATAATATTTTTATTCTTTTTAATAGACTCTTAATAACTTAGATAATTAATATTTTTAGATACTTAATAACTTTTACTCAGTAAAATAACAATTATAAGGTAAATTTCATCTTGTTAATAAAATGTAAGAAACTAAGACAGAAAATTATGGAATTTTTTTAATATTGAAAATGTTTAAAAAGTTATCCTGCTCTAAACTTATTCACCTAACAAATTTCCAAAATACTACAATTAAAAGGCAACTATTTTTGCTTAAGAACACATTTCTTAAAGTCTTCCTATGAAATATTAGTTTGTCAAATACCACTGATGATGGTAGAATCTTAGGAAAATATTCTACTTGAGCATACATAAGAGCTTATGATCCATGTAACATGTTTTTTTTCCCTTCCATAGAAACTAAATGAAATTGATACACTATAACTATTATTTGTTGTTTATAAGGAGAGGAAAGCCAAAGTTGTTCTTTCCAGAGATAATATATCTACAAGGAGGAAGGATAAAGAGTTAGTCTAAAAGTTTTCTGGCTAAACCACTTCTGTTTAGAAATCATGTCTACATATTTTTAACATTTTCATAAAATTTGGGAGATATTTTCCTTTTGCATAGAAAAAAAGGCAAAGGAATACTGACTTTTACAATAAATGTTCCATAACCTGGGGCTATCTGCTAGAAACGTTACCAGTTAACAGGCAGCTGTAGGGGAAGTTTGACAGACAAATGTAGGGCTTGATAGGGGGGCACAATTTTTACTTAACAAGAAGACTACTGGGGAAATGTTTCAGTTAAGAGAGGATGAATAACACATGCTCTAAAACTTAGTGGTTTAAAATAACTATTTACCATTGTTCATATTTTTGTGACTTGATTGGGTTCAGCTGGGTGGTTCTTTCTGATCCATGTGATGTCAGCAAGGACCACAGCCATCTAGTGGTTTAACAGGGGTGAAAAGTCCAAGATGATCCATTTATGTGGTTTCCAGTTGGTGCTAACCATTGACAAGGGACTCCTCTGGGTTTGTGAATCAGGGTGGCCTTGTCATGTAGATTTGGGTTTTCATGGCATGGTTACCGGGATTCTCAAGGGCAGGAAGTAGAAGCTACCTGTTTTAGTTTGGATTCTTAAAGAGAAAATTCTGAGATGTATGGAATAGAAGATGTTTATTAGGGATCCACATCTGAAGGATAAAGGTGGAAGAAGCTGGATTTAAAAGAGAAAGAAGTCAAAATGCTCAGATCTTTAGGCTCCCCCTTGTTTTGTGCTCAGAAAGAGTGTGACTTCAGGTGAGCCAGGCCTCTTCAGCTGAGACAAATGCTGAAAGACCTGACAAGCACAAGTGGCCTGCTATCTTCATTCTTCATTGTTGCAGGGACATCTTCCCTAAACAGTGGATATAAACAGCTCATCCTGTACCTGCCATGGCACCAATCCTCCTAAAACCTCAAGGGTCTCAAAACATCAAACTCAGCCAGGCGCAGTGGCTCACGCTTGTAATCCCAGCACTTAGGGAGGCTGAGACAGGAGAATCGAGAGTTCAAAGCCAGCCTCAGCAACAGCGAGGCGCTAATTAGGCAACTCAGTGAGACCCTGTCTCTACATAGAACACAAGATAGGGCTGGGGATGTGGCTCAGTGGTCGAGTGCCCCTGAGTTCAATCCCCAGTACCAAAAAAACCAAACAAACAAACAAACAAACTCATCAATATAAAAGCCATTTGATTGATCAAAGTCACAAGAGCACCCCACTTTTGCAGAAAGGGGAAATAAACTTCACCACATGATATAAGACTAACACACATATATATAGAGAAGAAGAATTTGGAAAGATACTTCAGAGTTTGCCCTCTGTCTAGAACAATGAACATAAAGTATACTCACTAACACAGAAGACCCCACAAATCTCCATTCATTACATCATCAGTTAAAAGGCAAAGCTCAATTTTAGAGGTAGATGTAGGTCACAGTGTCTCCTCACAGTTTCTCAGAAGTATCTATGAACTAAAAATTAAAATGATTCCAAAACAGTTATTATCTACCCTGTACATACCTGACATACAGTGGTGAGAAATGGACAAGCCAGAGGAAAGAAACTGCTACTCACAAAGAGTGAAGCAAGTCAGACAGCAGTTACTGGTCTACTGCAATTCTGAAACCAGAATTGCAGGGCATGTCACCATTTTCTCTGTCTCAAGGGACAGAAAATGTTCCTTTATTGGGAGTCATTTCTGCTCCCTGAGAGGAGTTCTCTCTCTTTGCCTTCTGAATCATCCTTTTTCCAGAAGTGAAATGTGTTTGTAGTTTTCTCAGTGTCTTGCTTAATACAAGAGGTTTCTTTTTAATGTTGAACTACCTCTGTCTCTTTTAGTCCAAGTTGTTAAAAGTTCATTGGAGTGATTTGAGAAAGACAGTAGCCAAGATGAAAACCACAGAGTATTTTTTTTATTAGAGCTTTACAGTTATCCATAGTACTTGGGCTCATCTCAACAAACTCATACATGCATAGAAATTAATTCAGTTCACAATCTCCACCCCCCGCCTTTTCTCTCTCTCTTTCCTCTCCCATCATCCCTCTCCTCTCCCATCCATTTTCCTCTACTTGATTTCCTTTCAATAAAATCTTGGAAGTGAAATGTTACCCCTTTAGAGGTACTCATTTGATCACACAAACCAATACTGATACAGATCTCCTTGACTAAAAGGTTATGCCACAAAAAAAAAAAAAAAAAGAAATCCTAAGTTGAAAATATCTTAAGTCAAAAATACATTTAATACACTGACCTACCCAACATCATAGCTTAGCCACAAAGCACTCTGTAGAATAGCGGTGGTTTATACACTCTTGATCACATGACTGGTAGCTATGACTCACTGCCATTGTCCAGCATTCTGAGAGAACATCATACTGCATATCAAAATTCATTATTCAAAGTACCACTTCTAGTGAATGTGAATAGTGTATTTGCACCACCATAAAGTTTAAAATCATAAGTTGAACCATCATAAATTGGTGACCATCTGTAGAATATGTTTGAGGGATTTCCCAAAAATAAAACCTAGGAAGTACCCTTGATCAGGTCCCTCAAAGCACAGCAGCCACCACAATGACAAATTCACGTGGCTGTCAATCATTGGTTGTTGCAGCTAGAGTGCCTTGGTTCTCATCTTGGTTATTCCTCCATCTGTCTTGTGCTCCTCTGCGTGCAGGCAGTGAGTAGAGTAAAACTTTTTAAAGGCCTATAAAAGTAATCTAGTGAACAGTATAGTTTTGCCTTTCTTTTTGATCTAATCAGTTACAGCTACAGGAGTCTGTTGACACATAAATTTAACTTCATGTGTTGTGAAAGTTAGAAATCACACAGACTCAGTACACTATTCAAATTTCCACTCCTAGAAGGGTTTAGAACATAAATAATAATGCTCTTGGTGTGAGCCCCTAGACATTTATGTTAACACAGCTAGAACTAACAGCCACATTGTAGATTTTTTTTTAAATTAATGATTGGCAGCCTGCATTGGGTTCAGATTTACCTTCCAATCTCCTAGTCAGTCTTCCAGCCTGCCTAATCCTAATCTATAACTTCTCTTTGTAGAGACGTAAACCTATACCTATATGTGTGGCTTTGGCTGAGGTTCAATGTGGTCATGCATGGATTTGCTTGATTCTAAGTGTGAACACTTTTAGATACTACTGTGAGTACCTCCATCCATCAGATAACACCCCATAGATATCATTGCTTGGATCCTACTTGACATTGTCATATTGCCTCAGATGCTGTAACCTGCAGTCACCCATCTTGGAGTCGGTTCTCTGACCCCTTTCATAAAGGCATAAGTTAATCTGCTCTCTGTAATGACCTGCCTTTGAAGAAAGCACTGTACTATATGTTGTTCACTTTAGAAAATGGAAAACTGATAATTTAGGTGCACTGTTGACAGTGACAATACTTTTTTATGACCCTTTGAAAAACTAATGTTGTGTGGAGGGTTGCCTGTCATCTTCAAAAGTCAACACTGAAAGCTAGCAGCATGGCATTTTGACACTCAGTGCTAATGTCCTAGGTAAGAAGCCTACATTTTTGGACACTGTTCAAAACACTCTTCCTATGGATCTGTATGCCCTGGGCAGATTTTTTTTCATCATATAAAAGAGAACTATGAAAGTGTTTTCATACTTTGTTATGTGTTTGAGCTTTCAGCTTTCAAAAATCTATGTAACTACTATCTTTACCTATCTATTAAGCTAAATATTTCCTATCACCAAACCAGTGATGATCTAGATTGCAAATACTCCCATTACTCATTCAAGAACCATATTAGTCAGAAGCTAATGTATCTTTTTAACATATGAATTTCAAAAAAAATATATTTTAATATGGAATATTGCCCTATTTCATCTGTAAGATGTTTTGTAAACAATTTTCAAATCAAGTGGTATAATCACAGGTGATTCCATGAACCTAAAATAAGACCAATGTTAACTTATGGTTGCCAAGCTTCTCACAGAAATCATCCATAGCAAAATGAGCATATCAGCAACTTTATCTTCATCTTTGTTCTTGGACAACAAAATCAGACCTTGCTTAATGAGATATACAGACCACTTACCAAACTGTGATTCAAACTATTTTACAGGGTATTGTATGTCAGGATTGTTAATGATGGCTTTAAAAACAGTTTTGTCTGTGAAATGCAGAATACAAAAAAAGTATCAAACGTGTAAGAATGAATTACAGCATAATAATAAATGGATACCACATATAACCATTATCCAGATTAAGAAACAGCATTACTATTGTAAGCCTTCTACTGCACTTACTTGAGAGCATTTCCTTTTTTTCTCCACTGTCCAGGAAAAAATTATAAAAAAATTCTGTATTAATCATTTCCTGTCTTCCTAATATTTTTACAACCTATGCATGAATTCTTATACAGTACATAATTTCCATCAAGTCTTCACACTTTGCATTTGATACAATTTTATCTATTCTGACTTGCTTCTTATGCTCGGCAATATACTTTGTGATTCATCTTTGTTGATGTATTTGGCTATGTTTCATTAATTTCTCTGCTCTGCAGAATTCTGCTGTATGAATATACTATAGTTTATTCTCTTATAGTTTATGAGTATTCTATTTTTTATTTTGCGATTCCCCCAATGGTCTTATGAACATTCTTCTACATGCTTTCTTGTTCCCAAAGTCCATAGAGCAAGTGTCAACTAATAAACTTGAGAGGTAATAAATATAAGCATGTCCAACTTTACATAGTAATGTGTAGCAAGGAGAATGGGTAGAACAAACGCCCAAACCGTAGAAGTTGAAATATCAAACATTTATTTGTTGTTCATTGCTATGGTTTGGATATGGTTTGAATGTATACCCCAAGGATTCATGTGTTAAAATCTAATCCCCATTAAGAGAGTGGAAACTTAATCTGACAATGGTGCTTAGAGATGGAGCCTTGGAGAAATAATTAAGAGAAGATAAATTCATCAGGGTGAAATTCTCATAACTGAAAATTGCTGGCTTAATAATAAGAAGAATACACAAGACCAGAATACACCTAGGCAAGCTCCCTATCTCTTGCCATGTGATATCCTGTGCTGCTGGGAACTTTGTGAGCAAGGACATCACCAGATTAAGCCCCTTGAGCTTGGGCCAGAAATGTAAGCCAAAATAGACCTCTTTCCTTTATTACTTGCCCACTCTGTGGTATTATGTTATTAGCCACAGAAAAGAGACTGACACATTAGTGTTATGATTTCATCTCAGATAGACTGTTAGGTGGGGGAGTCCTTCATGCTCCTTAGGGATGCGACTAGTAACCACTGAAAAGGTGGAGCAGGGAGACCTGGTCATTCATTCATTGTCCCTCACAGTATCCCACTTGGAAAGGGCACAGGTCACATAGTTACACTTAACTTCAAGAGAAGTATAGGCCCAGAAGAGAAGAAGAACAAGAAATATCTGGGAACAGCCTGAATGTATATTAATGATAATTAAAAACTATTTTCAAAGTGATAGCTCCAATTTACATACCCAGCAGACAGGACAAGAGTTTCATTGCTTCATAACCTGCTAAAATTTCATTGTCAGATATCCTGATTTTCTCAATATGATAAATGTGAACTAATTATTGTTCAAATTGAATTTTCCTGATTAATAATTTGATCCTATTTCTATTGATTATGTAGTAAGTACACTATTTTAAAAATATTTTAAACCTTCATTTCGTTTTAACTACCAGAGTAGTAGCATCTGTCTGAATATAATTGCTCATACTATACAGAATGTGGAAAATAGTATCATACTTAACAGTTCAGCAATTGTGAAGGTTTGTGTAAGATATTATAAAAGATTTTGAAGATATTGAGGAACACTCATTTAAAAGTAGTGTAATAAAATCTGCACATCATAATGTAGCTGGCTTGTATGTAAGATAAACCTTGCATATTTGGTTCTTCCGGCTTAGTTTCCATCTATCTTCCTCAGAGTGAATGAAAATGCATTCCCCAGAACTTCTGAATTCTCATACACTAGGGACAAAATCAATAGGTCATTAAATGGTAGTAGTGATTCATTTAAAAAAATATACCAAGATACTTGTACTGACCATGCACAATGCTGAGAAATGAAAATGAAAAGATGATTTAGCCAGACAGAAGTGCAAGTACCTTGGATTTCATAATCAAATAGTGGGAAAGTATTTAAATATTTTCTTTGTTTAAGCTACCTGAACTATATTTGCTGGTCAGAGCAGAGCAATGTCAATTTTCAATGACATTTTTATCAGAACTAATATGCAAGAAAGAAGCATATGATAATACAGTGAAACATTTGAGTAGTATCTCCACCAAATTCACAAAATTAAATAAAACAGAACAATGAAACTCAGAAAAACTAAACGAGTGTGCCAAGTTGCCTATTCAATAGGCTGGGTGCTATGTGTTACAATATCAAATAAAATATATTTTGTAAGTTCAAAAATCTTGGAATATCCACCTTAAGTTCTTGTCTTTATTTTCTTCTACAGAAGCTTCCATGGGCAAAACACATTATTTCTTGCTCTACCATTCACCTGAGACTTTCTAGGGGAAAGTATACAAATACAACTGAGGCATCTAGATAATTTTCTGCTTCAACTGGCTCCACATATCTCTTTCAGAATTAAATATATTTTAAGAAGGGAAGGAAAAAAGGACATAAAAGTAATCCCTGGTTTTAAAGTGAAATGTTTTCTAATCCTCTGTATATTTTTGTCTTGATTTAATTGGCTATTGACAATATTTTGCAAACTACTGTGTAGCTTCCTACAACTTTGCAGAAGAACTTCTAGGATTCTGCATACATTTGATTTGAATTTTTGAGCTTTAAATATATTTTTATCATTTCAAAGTCAAGTTAGAAAATACGTCCTATACCAAATTTTAACATATTGGAGACAAGCAATACTTGCATTTTTGTTGTTGAATTAATTGTTTTTGGTATTGGCTTTATTAAAATGCTTTTTCTGAGATTTTTGATTAGTAAATATTTAAAATTATACATGAACATATTTTATATTACAAATGAATTCATAACATTGGTAAAAGTCTGTTTTTAAAAAATCTTTTATCAGTTGCAATTTGTCTTTGCAGATAAAGATTTTTTGATATTGTATAATCAAAGAAAATAAATTTAAAAAATCATGCACTAACACTGTCATTTATAACCTGAGTTCAAGTCATTACATCATAAAATTATTGAACTTTTCATAATAATTAACTTAAAAACAAATTTATAGATACAAATACAAATAACAAATTTGTATTAATGAAATGCTCTTTCATTGTATTTTATAAAATATATTTTTAGAAAAGGTTTCATTTAAAACTATAATTTTAATTTTATATATATGCATGTATGTGTGTGTGTGTGTGTGTGTGTGTGTGTATCTAGCTTAGATTTTATTTTAAGTGTTTAGAAGTCAGAATAACTTTCTATGTGTCAGGATGAATACTTGGGGAACTATAACTATTAATTAATGTTGCTTCTGAGATTAAAATTAACATATTATGCCCATTTAACTGGTATTCAAATTCAAGTAGAACATATTTTCTCTGTGAAGAATATATAATGCAATACTAGTATTCAGTTGGATGTTATGCCAATACAGAGTTGACATTTACTTTAATTTCAGAAGACTTTAGGATGTAAAAACTATCAAAATACAGATTTCTATAAGCTTTCTTTTAAAATATGATGCTAAATTTTGATGGCAAGGAGTTCAAAGGGAACAGTTGTTACCATTCAATCTTAAAAGTCCTCCCAGAGGGGGCAATACAATGAGTCAAGCAGCCCAGTACTGTGGGAAGCTCCATGTGAAGCCAAGCAAGGCCCTGAGCCCATGTCTTGCCTTGATGGACAGCTTCTATGGAGGTTCTTAGTGTTTAATGTGAATGTGGGGCCAAAGTTCCCAGATTTTGTGACTTTTCTTAAAGACAATGAAAAAAAAAGTTAAATATGTTTAAATGTTAGTCCTCGCCAAATGGAAACACAGTCCTGGTGCTGGAAAATAAACAAGATAGCCAGTCTGCAACTCCCAACTATATAAATCAAGCTCCTTCCAAATAAGTCCTACTCAAATTGAAACAGAACAATGTTGGTGATTACAGTATGTATTTTTGATTCAATATTAATTGATTCTATTTTGCTATTATTTTAAATAATTTCATTTTATATGACTCACAGAGATGTATATGTGTCTGTATTATATAACAATATATTCAATATTTAAATCTATATAAAAAACAATAAAGGGGAAGGGGAAGATTAGAAGCTGATATAGATTAGTGGGGAATGGAGGGAAGTGAAGGGGGATAAGAAAAGGAAAGACAGTGGAATGAATGATATAATTTTTCTATGTACATTTATGAAAATATTACAGTGAATCCCACCATCAGGTACCTCCACAAGAATGGAGTCCTAACTAGAGTAAAATATATTCCATGCTAGTATAATCTCAAAATAGATTCTACTGTCATGTATAACTCAAAAGAATCAATCAATAGAAATTTTTAAAAGCTAAAAACAAATCAAGCTCACACATAATATGTAAAGTCACTTAAGCATTTATATGTTTTTTGAAATATCTATTTCAATTCACTTTATTCTGCTTAGCCATATTTCATAATGTTTTCAAATTATTGTGTAGGAATTCAGAACTAGAAGTATTTTTAAAAATAATTTAATAAAAATTGTTTATGTCATAGGTTACTATGATCCAAATGGGTAAGGTGCTTGTCCAATGTCAGAGATAATTAACAATAGGACTGAGAATCCAAAGAGAATAAAGTTAAAAAGTAGTATTTAAATTAGTATGTGAGAAAATATAGCATATGCAATAAATTAAAATACAAAATATATAACTGGTAGATACAGATACCCCTGAGTGAATTTTATTAGGATATCTACCTAGATAAGTTTACTTTCATTTTCAGTAGACATTTGCTAATATTTTGGTACTACTAGAAGTGTTGGTAAAGTGATATCCATGTGTTTAAAGTAAAAATAATTCTGAATGGGTACCATTTGTGAACAGTTGGGAGATTTCAAAGAGGCTTATGGTAGTGGACAAAGCTAGTGTCTTGAGCCTCAATAGTCATTAAATTTGGAATTGTCATTCATCTCTGCTTTGCAAATAAGCTGAAAATTCAGAAATTTCTCATTGATAGAAAAATAGGCTTAGTAGGCAGTTCAATAGCAAAAGGGTTTTAGAAATTGTAAAAATTAGAACTCTGCTTCTGGCTGTCAGAGAAGCTGACAGTATTCAGACAAACTCCAGCAGGGAATGATGGTATTTTCTATCAGAACCACAAAACTGCTTGAGAGACCAGGACGGGATATTAATGTAGCCAGTGTAGATTTGTTCCACATACTAAGTTGCATGCTTTGTGTTCTAAAACAAATCAAATCATATTTCAAATACCTTCTGCTATGGTCTGGATATGAGTTGTTCCCCTAAATCTCACATGTGAGATAATGCAAGAAGGTTTGAAGGAGAAATGATTGGATTGTGAGAGTCTTAACCCAATCGGTGGATTAATTCCTGATGGGATTAACTGAGTGGTGACTGGAGGCAGGTGGGGTATGGCTGGAGCAAGTGGTTAATTGGCGTGGATATGGGGTATATATTTTGTATCTGGAAAGTGGAGTCTGCTCTCTCTGCTTCTGGATCACCATGATATGAGCTGCTTCCCTCTGACACACAGTCTGCAATGATGTTTAGCCTCATCTTGAGCCCCTAGAAAAGGAGCCGGCCTTCTATAGACTAAGACCTGTGAAACTGTGACTCCTCAAATAAACTTTCCTCCTCTACAATAGTTCTGGTCAGATCTATCAGTCACAACAGCAAAAAAGCCAACTAAAACACCCTCTCTCAAGAGTTGCAAAAAAAAAAAAATTATATTCATTAAAGGAAGGAGGCTCTTTTCCTCCTTAGAAGTAACAAAAACCTGGATGTGGTATATTTTGCACCAGTTCAGAAATTGAGGGTGAGAGTACAGATATGGATCATTCTATATTTCATGACAGTTTTACCTTTACTGTATCTTCTTATGTTCCAAGATGTTTTTATTGAGGCTAGTGTTCTGTATGTTGAACAGGCTTATCGAGCCTACCATGGTGACACTGCCACTGAGGGCTTGCTCAGCTACAAACACTTTAAGCATGACCCTCTAGTAGTTGGTCTTTATCAGCATTGATTAGCCATTCCCATTTGGACAGATTCGTACAAATTGACATATTATAGCTCTCTCTCTCTCTCCCACAGAATCACTTTCCCCCTTCTTAATTCCTGGTACCAACACATCTCTCTCCTGCTGAATGAGCCCCTCTCTCCTCAAAACTCTTGTATGGAGGTTTCCCACAGTAACCTAGCAAGTTTGATATTGGGAACTGAAAACGCTTATTGTTCCCCTAAGGCCGAAATTTCAGATTCATAATAACTAATGCTGGAATACTCTATTGTTTAGATCTTGAAATGTCCTCCAAAGTCCATGTGTTGTAGGCTTGGTCACCAGCCTGTGGTGCTACTATAGGTAGGGGAATCTTTAAGAGGTAAGGCTTCCTAAGAGAAAGATAGACTATTGGGGGTGTTTCCTTGTAGGGAGGATATTGGGACCCTGGTCTCTGCCTTTCCTTCTCTTGCTTCCCATATACCATGAGCTAAGCCATTTCCTCTGCCACACATTTCCCACTGTGATATTGCCTTGCTGCAGGCCGGAAGGCAACAGATGTAAGTGATCATGGACAAAAACCTTTGAAACCTTGAGCCAAAATAACATTTCCTCCTTTAAGTTGATTTTTCAGATATTTTGTTACAGTGACAGAAAGACCAATACAGCCACATTCAGATAGAAAAATTCTCTATCATCCTCAGAGTATAATATATACTGAAATGATACAAAGCAGATAATAGCTCAGTAAACTCCTAACACATTTAAGTAAAGGAACTCAGTTTCACTTAAGGTAGAATTACCTTCACAACTAGTTAGTAAAAGTGATCTAGACAAAGGATAAGTCAAATAGGAAAAAGAGAAAAGCATCTGATCACAGGTAGGATGGAGAGTTGTGTTAACCAACTATGCAATCCTTATGATTAGTTAAGGGAATATGGGGTTATGTCTGTGACCAAAAGTCTGACTTGAAGCACCAAAACAGAGAGGCTGCAGTTGTTCTGAAACAACTACCAAGAAGGGAATATTAAGAAAGGTACATAAGGAAGGGAGTGGTCATGAATACCATAAGGGCTTTGTCAAAGTTAAAAGACTCCAAGCACATTTGAGCCTAAAATTGCTCACTTTCCTCTCTTTCCTTCCAAATTTTGGACTTGCTTAGCTAGTCCCATAACTGTGTGCACCGGTCCCCTTTTATTGGTATTACTGTATAACTTTGTCTTAAAATAAAATTATAAAAAAACATACGACTTATTGGTTCATTTTCTTGACAGATACGAACTAAAAGGGATTTAAGAGTCATAACAACCAGTTGCAATGTATTTATTTCATTTTGGTAGAAGTTTGAATAAAATGTGAAATAATTTTATAAGACCATTCGTCAAGGAAATTTACACACGTCAGATATTTGGTGATCTTAAGGGGTTTTATTAACGATTTTTAATGTAATGATGGTATTTTGGATTTTTTTTAAGTTTATGATATTTTTCAGAAGAAAAATAATATGGAAGAAATTCCTTCAAAATTATCTTGAGGGCAAAGATATAAATAAAACGAGATTGATAAGTAGTTTTGAAGGAGGATGTTTGATACCTGAGATCTATTGTGCTATTTTACCATCTTCCAAATATGTTTCACATTTTCTTTAATGAGAAAGTAAAATAAAATTGTTTTTAAAAGTCCACAAATACTTGGGACTTGAAAAGAAGGACTAAGTAATGGCAAACTACATGCATTTATTATTTTTCTACCCTCATATAGACATTAGACAAAACACCCATAGCAAGTCCCTTTTTTCTCCTTTCTACAGTAAACACAAACACATACATCTTATTATATACACATATATACATAATCATCTATGTATAAAATGTACACTTTTATAAGTTATTTGTATGTACTATCAATTATATGAAATAACATGGATTAAAATGATTCTGAATTACATGATACAAATTGGGCATCTCTGACCTATTACAGTAATGCTTACATGGTGAAACCAAAAGATTAGATATTCAGGGAGAATCTAAGGATGAGTAAAATAGTGGACATTTTTTTTATATACAAGGATGTCAATTTCTTCTTACACTTACAAATGCAAGTAACATTATGATAAGACAAACCAATTTTTGTTTATACTGAATCATGTCTAGAAGTAAAGAAGGACTATGGGACTTTATAGTAAGGAAAACACAGATAGGTAATTGAAATAATCCATAAAATAAACTATTCACTGATGCTATGTCTGAGTTTACTATTTATCATCTGAAACAGTATTTCATTATATTTATGTTTTATTTATTAATTCTCCAATTAAAGCAATGCCATATATTGTATTCCATCAAAATTATCATTTCCACATAAAAATGTAAAAAAGATACATTTAAAATTTTACTCTACCACTTTCTATCTCATTTCTTGGTCTCTTATTTTAGTTGTAGTTACAAAAAATACAAGTAGGTAATAAAACATGGAAGACTGAGGATGTAAAGATGTATTAATTTATTACAACACAATAATGTTAGCATGAACTATGATAAACAATTTCTACAATTCATACATGGAGAATTTGCTATACAAAGTAATATGATGAAGCAAAAAGATCTTCTAGACTGTAATTGGCAAGTGTAAAACAAAGTCATAACTTGAGTATTATTAGGGTAACCATACAATTTACTATCAAAATTAGGACAATTTTTAGGGCATTAACAATTGCTCTGGAACATCTGGCACAGACAGGACTGTTATGGTTTGAATGTGAGGTGTCCTTCAAAAGCTCATGTATGAGACAATGCAAGAAGATTCAGAGGAGAAATGATTGGGCCACAGAATCTTAATCCAATCAGTGGGATTAATTGTGTGGTAACTGAAGTGGTGGGGTGTTGCTGGAGGAGATGGGGATTGGGACGTGGCTTTGGGGTATATATTTGTATCTGGCAAGTGGAGGCTTCTCTCTCTGCTTCCTAATCATCATGCCACACTCCTCTGCCATGATGTTCAGCCTCACCTTGAGCCCTAAGGAATGGACTTTGCTGTTTATGGATTAGGACCACTGAAACTGTGAGCCCTTAAATAAACTCTTCCTCTTCTACAATTGTTCTGATATGGTCCTTTAGTCACAGCAGCAAAAAAGCTGACTAAAATAGAAATTGGTGCCAAGAAGTATGTTTGGTGCTGTGATTAACCTGATCAGTGGTTCAGAAGTTTTTGAGCATTTTGGAACTGGTTGAAGGAATTTTGAGATGTATAGCTATGCAAGCTGGAAATGCTCTAGGTTGTTGTAAGCAGAACTCAATGGCCAATTCTGGTGAGAGCTCAGAAGACCGGAATGCCAATAGGAACAGGGACAATGAAAACAGGGCTCAAGAGAATTCAGAGAGAGAGGAGGACACTATTGGTAATTGGACTAGAGGTCATCCGTGTTATGTTCTGGCTGAGTTGTTTGCATTTTACACATGTCCTGAGATTTTTGGTGAGGCTGATTTTAAAAGCTATGGACTTCTTAATCTGGCAGAAGAAATTTCTAGGCAACACAGTATTTAGGCCGTGGCATGGTCATTGCTGGCAGCTTCTAGTAAATTTTTTGTGATAATCAGGAGTAGAAAGCAGAGCAGAAAAATTTGGAAAACAAGGACTTCAAAGGCAGGAGTAAAACTGGGGCTAAGAAAGTTGTGGTTGTTAAAGACATTACTACCACTGCAGAAATGCTGAAGACTTTGCCCAGAGACAATAGAAAAGATGGCTTGAGAGTATCTTAAGGATTGGCAAGACCACACCCATCTCAAGCTCAAGGGAATAAAAGTAAAAATTCTTCTGTGAAGAGACTAGTTGGGCACCCTTCTCACACAAGGTGGACTAGGAAGTGTTTTCAACATGCTCAGCCACCCTGACACTCAGAGGCTGCTGCAGTGAGGGTCCCTATATGCTTGGCTACTGCTTAAGATGGTGACAGATGTTGGTGTCAACCACGTGGAGCTGGTTCTGCAGGAATGCACGATGCTGGAGTTAGGGAGTCATGGAAGCTTCCACCAAGATTTCAGAGGATGACCTCGGAGGCCAGGCAAAGTGCAGCAAGGTCAGAGTTCTTGTGAGCATCCCCTGAGAAGTCAAAGTGTGGAAATGTGAGGAGGAAAGTGAAGTTTCAGTGGAGACCTCTGAGAAATGACAGTAATGTAGGACATTGTCCGAAAATAGCTGCAGGAATTGAGCAGCAATAAGCCAATAGATTGGCCACTTGGACTGCAACTGACAAAGCTCTAGGGCGGAGCTACACAGGCCTTTTGAAGACGATATCATGCCATGGGCTCCAGATGTCAGACAGAACTCTAAGACTTGTTAGTCCAGGTGAATTTCAGTCTTGCTTTGGTCCTATCCCTTCTTTCTATGCCCCTAATCTTGTTAATGGAAATGTTTACTCTGTACCATTATATATCAGATACTTGTAAATTGCTTTTAATTCTACAGGAGCTCACAATGTGAGATTGCCTTGAGCCTTAGAGAAGACTTTGGACTTGAACTTTGAGCAATGTTGGAACTATCAATATATGGGGACTCCTGGGGATGTACTAAATGTATTTTACATTGTTACTTGAGTGTGAACTTTTGGGCACCAGGGGCAGAATGTAATGTTTAGATATGGTGTTCCCCAAAAGCTCATATGTGAGACAACACCATAAGGTTTGGAGGAGAGATGATTGGGTTATAGCCTTAATTCGTGAATTAATCCCTGATGGTATTAACTGAGTGGTAACTGGAGGCAGGTGGGGTGTGGCTATGGGCTATATATTCTGTATCTGGAGAGTAGAATCTCTCTGCTTTCTTGTTGTCCTGTGAACTGCTTCCGTCTGCCACACAATTCTATCATGATGTTCTTACTCACCTCAAGCCCTGAGGAATGGAGCTGGCCTTCTTTAGATTGAGACCTTTGAAGCCATTAGTCCTTAAAGAAACTTTTCCTCCTCCACAGTAGTCACAATAACAAAAAAAGCTGACTAAAATAAGGACCATCTTGGGGAAAAGGAGACTTGGAATCACTCAGAATAAAGTATGTGCAGTTGAAGTTATTTTATGGACACAAAAGACAAGTGATTTAAATCTAGTTGATAGAACATATGGATACAAGCCTGATATTGTTTTGTTACTCACTGTTGTGATTCTGTTTTTCTTTTAAGATTTTTTTTGTTATATCTTAACACCTTTATCTTCAACACTTCCACAACCATATGGCTTAAAGATGAAACTGTCACGTTTTGAACTGTTTCCAATCAAATATTTTAAATGATAGATGTTAATGAAAGAATTATTATTTTTAAATTGCAAAAATATAGGGTACAAAGATATTAAACATATTCTTTAAGATATCAGTCTTATACCTGAGCATGCCTGTAATCTCAGTGACTTGGGAGACTGAAGCAGAAGGATCATAAATTTGAGGCCTGTCTCAGCAATTTAGTGAGGCTCTAAACAATTTAGCAAAGCCTTGCCTCAAAATAAAAAAATAAAAAGGGCTTAGGATGTAGCTCAGTGGTGAAACACCCTTGAGTTCAATCCCCAGTGCCAAAAAAAAAAAAAAAATTCAATCTTATTTTCCACTACACCTAACACTATATCTTCAAAATATGTAACATTAACTTATTGAGAGTGGTGACTGAATTATGAGTCTTGAACTGTCCTGTGACCAGGCGATACTTGTCTTGGGAATTCTCCTTGTGAAGGTCTCAATTTGAGACTGCCCAGTTGCTATGGTGATGCCCTCCCTGTTCAGTAGGAGGTTCTGTGCCAACCACAGAGCTATTCAGTTCTTATCCTTGAGGTTGAAACTCCAGTTGCCTGGGGGTACAGAATTATGGGCATAAGATGATAGTTCTCATTAGGCTGTTTATACCTTCAACTTCAGTTCTGTTTTTTTTTTTGAAGAAACTTTCTCACAATAAACTCTTTTGATGTTTAAACCTATATAATAAGTGTGCTGAATTGTTGTGGGTCTCTACTTCCCTAGCAAGTAGTAGTTAACCACTGAGATCCAGATATTTCTCTATTTGTGTGTCTGTTTGTCTTTTCTCCATTCTTTCACCACTGGTTCCAGAAACCTGACTTAACAGCTGTGCAGGTTGCAGCATTAATTCATTCAAAAATACATGTCAAATTTCTTTGTGCTTTGATTTTGACACTGTTGTTACAATCTACAAGTGGTAATAAACATACTAACATGGAAATTTTATTTTTATAAATAAACTTAAAGAGCATCTGTCAATTCTATTTTACATATGAGGAAACTGAATTTCAGAGCAATTAATGAATTACTCTATATTGCAATTAGTAGTTGGAAGACTTGTAACCAGATCATAAATTCAAAGTTATTTTTAAGGCGCTATTTTTCAAAGAAATTTAACTTGAAGAAGGGTTACAAAGATAGAAGTTAACCTAAAGTTCTCCTATATCCTTCATCTACCTTTTCTAATATTTGTATAACTGTGGTATAATTATCACAAGTGTGTGTGTTTGTGTGTATGAGGTATTGGAGATTGAACCCAGAGGTGCTCTGCCACTGAGCTACATGCCTAGCCCTTTTATATATTTTATTTTGATACAAGGTCTCACTAAATTGCCCAGGCTGGCTTTAAATTTTTGATACTTCTGTCTCAGCCTCTTAAGTCTCTGGGATTACAAGCATGTGCCATTGCACAAGCTCATAAGTTATTATTATTATTTTTTATTGTATTGTGAAAAGTCTTAGTTCAGATTTATTACCTTTAAAGTAAATGAAGAAAGATACATTTCATAACTGAGAAGAATGCTGAAAAAATTAATCATACATTAGAGACCAAAGGAAATATACTTGGTGTCCAAAAATTGGGGATTCTTGGAATCAAGTAAGGTGTCTGTTGACAGATAAATGGATAAATAAAATAACTTGTGCGCGCACATGCACGCACACATACATACACACACAGAGGCACATGTAATGTTACTCAACCATGAAAAAGAATGAAATTCTGTCATATGTGGCAGATGGAACTGGAGGAAATTATGTTAAGTGTAATAAGCCAGGCATGGAAAGACAGGCTTCATAGTGTCACTCCTCTATGTAATCTAAAAAAGTTGACTTTATAGAAATAAAGAGTAAAATATTGGTCAAAAGAGGATAGGAAGGGAAGTGGGAGGAAGAGGTCAGATAATACATATCAAAATAAAATGAGAGAGGATAAAAATATCCTAGAGTTCTATAATACAATAAAGTAACTATAGTTTACAACAATTTTTAATATATTTTAACAATAATTAGAAGAGAGGAGTCCAAAGGCTTCCAAAACAAATTATGAATGTTTAGAGATGAAAATGCTAATTACCCTGATTTGATCATTATAAATTGTGTATATGTACTGAATTATCACACTGCACCACATAAATTATATAATTAAAGATATTTATTCAAAGGAAGATTTGTGGTTCTTTCTAATACTAACACTTTGGTATCTATTAGGATGACATATTTGCAACAGGAATACTGAGGTTTGGAGAATTTGAAATGATACTAAGAACTCATTTAGGTCTCTGTATAAATGAGTATGAGCTTCCATAGATTGTTTCATAAACTCATCTACCAAACAGTGAATTTAAACACAGAAAGGCCATTTGAGTCTTTTATAAGATAAAGTTCAATAACTCATTTTCAAAGTAGTGTAATCTTAAAGTACTCTAACAAATATGCCTATTTGTATGACTTGTTATAAAAGACCTAGGATAGCTATACTCCTTTGGTATATGTTTGCTCCTATTCTTTGTGCTTCATTGAATGAAAAAAAAAAGACTGCATACATTAAATTATCTTGCCTTGTACCTTAAGAACAAAAAATGTGCATAGAAAACACACACAGAAAAATTATTCAGGCCTTTTACTATCAATAATTTGTTTTAATATTTGGATTGTAGAAATTATAAAACCTTCACTTTTCAGGACTTCAAGTTTTCTAAATTCTTTCATAATCATAACTCTTCCCCCAACAATACCTTGTAGTAAGAGATAGTCTTTTCATTTTCCTTTATCCAAAATTTATTTTGATATTTTTAACAAGCTGGTCATGCCCACCCAAATCTCCTTGCCCTATCTACGATTTTAGTGCACACTGACCTGATTTTCCTCAACAATGGGGATGGAGGTGGAGGTGGTGGTCCACCACTGGGTGTGTTAATTTCATAGCATTTCTGTCCTGCTGTAAGGGTAAAGCCAACTCCAGCCACTAAATAAAAGTACTTAGAAAAAAATGCAGCACTGGTAGTTGGAAGACTAGCCAGCATGTATTGGATTAATTATCCTAGGAATGGATTTTGACCAATGGCTAAAGGGAATTAGTGTATATATACTTCAGCTTGCTCACACTTCGTGGGATTGTTCTAAACCTAGTGTTTTAATCTGGTTTCCAGCAAACCCCAGTGATATTAAGCTCCATTTACTCATAACAATAACGTGCTCAGTAATCCACCCTTTATTGCCTTCCTGCCCTTCCCTGTCTTAGATCCCCACTATGCTTCCTGAAATCACTTAAAAAACTGGCTACTTGCACTTGAATCCTCAACTCTCGGTGTACTTCTGGTGGGACACAAATTCAGGAAATATTTTCCAAAGGTTCATCTGAAGGAATATCCAGGTAGAGAATCTACATTCATCAATAACAGGATTGTAGGAAAGGCAGAGCATGAAAAATAAGTGGGTTTAGGAATATTTGTGGAATATTCCTAATCTCTGGGTTTAGAAATACCTATCTCTAACTGGGTTTAGGAATATCTCTTGAAATCCAATCACTGCTACTGAAAGTAGATTATTTTATGTCCCTATGTGAGCCAAAAAAAAAAAAAAAGGGAAAAGGATCCTCACTGGAAGTCAGTAAAGACTGGGGATTTTGTTCTTCACAATAATATTTTCTACCAGAGTTGCTTATGTTTATAACTTAATTAGCAATGAAAGGCACACAAGTTATAGAGTGTCTTAAGATGTTAGAAAATATTAAATTAGCAGGTTTCAATTGCTGGGCTAATTAAAAATAAAAGTTTATTTCTTTTTAGATAATTAAAAGGTTAAATCCTTCTGTTACATTTTTGAAAAGTTCCTTCAAACAGTTTATTTGTATTATAAAAAGTATATCACAATGAATATTAACAGACTGGTGACTGCTGTTCTTTTTTTATTTCTTTTATTATCTGACTAAACACAGACAGTAGGTAAAACATCTATTTTATGTATTATGAGAATTGCAGAGGTATATGTACTAATAAGAATAATACAGAAACATAATTTTAAATGAAAACAATAAAACATAGTAAGGAATAGAAGGTTAATTAATATGTACTTTATGATAACTTTCACTGACCAAAATTATTCATAGTTGACTACTCCTTTAGATGTCTGACCATGTCTTGGGAGAGTCTCTGGAATTCCTGGCATATCATAGATAGGGTACTATTAAATGTTCTATCCACATTAAAAATGCTGTCCTCTGCTACTCGGCTCCATGGAGTTGTAGGTACTATTTAAATATTAAAGAAATAAATAGAGTTAAATAAATACCATAGAAATACAGTGTGACTATACCTCAATAAGCATGTATCAATAAGGCAATTTAACTCAAAAGGCTCATTACTTCTACACGGCAATGATATTTTCTAAACTATTTCATTTATTAAAATTTGTTAAATTTAGGTTTTACAAATTCTAAACTCAGTCTTTTCCCAATTCAAAACTAAATTCTACTGGATACTATCCCCAAGCTTTAATGCAATATATTTTTGAGTTATCTTTGTTTTTCAATTATCTTTGATCCTTGTCTATTATTCTTTCAAAACAATCTAGTGTCAGATGCCAGCCCTTTTTTATTTTTTCATTAAAAAATGTTCTTATGTATTTTTGTAATACATAGAACACTCTGCATAATTTCTAGCATTAGCCTTTTATTATCTTGACTACCACATATTTCAAACCCTGTTTTTATTCTTATCTCAGCTCCCTTCTTTACCCAATTTTTACGTATAAATAAATCCTTTCTTTTGGTCATGAAGGCTACATTTTTGTCACTACATTTATGTCAGATCAAAATTCCTGGCTTTGGAATATGCACCAATACGCACTAACTCACCTGCTTTCCCTTTATTCCAGGTCTTCTTAGCACATCTTAATTGAGGCATATGTTTTTCTCATAGTCCAGATTAACTTTTAGCCCCAAACTAAATGTATTCTCTTCCTCATTAAGCAGACTGCTATCTTTCATTACTTAAAGGCACCAGAAATCCCAATACTTTCTAGCTGCTTTTCCAATAAAGAATACGGAATATGATTAGTATTTTTTTCCCATTCCCTTTGCAATCTATCAGGAATTGATTCTCCTTCCCGCCCCACCCAATTTGCTTTGCTTATTGCCTCAGACATGCATGTAAGCTTTGTTAGGATACCATATAATCATAATGAAGTCCCTCCTTATGCTAGTTTAGTCATCTTTCAGGTTGAAGTACTAGAGTAGAAAGTAGAGGAAAAAAGCATTTTCATTCCAGAAATCTAGTATGTTTATATCTTTTTACAGTTTAGATCACTTCACCCCATATATTTCCCTTACTATAAATTATGGGAGTTGGAGTTGGGAGTTCCTGCTTTATGTGGGGAGGAAACTGACGCTCTAGTGCCTTGCAGTATTCAAGATGACAGGGCATGGAATCTGGAAGAACTGAGTTTGAATTATGAGGACGATGTTTCTGTGTGCCTTTCACTAGATTACTAATATCTTTAAACTGAAAGTGCCTCATAAAATGGAGATACTAATAGTAAATGATATAATGAATTGTAATGGATAGAGTATGTAATATGGATTGCTTGTCACATGGTAAGCATTTAATAAATGGGAACATGGTAAGAAATTTGCCCAAGATACGGTATTAGAATAGAATGCAAGGACCTGAAATCACGATTTCAGCTTCCGCAGTCCAGGCTTCCCCACTACTTTGCTCTGCTTCTTATCTCACTAAGTTAATTAAACTACTAAGTTGATGGATGACCTTGAACAAAATACTGCAGGAGTCAGTTTACTCATCTGTAAAATGCAGGACTTGATTTAGATAATCTCCAAGGACCTCTAAGAGTTTATTCCAGCTACTTTAGATTCTCCCCTCCCCCGGTGTTTTAAGGTGGCGGTGCAGGTTCGTGATGTATCCAAGACCTGTAAAATCCAAGACTGTGCACATCATCATGAATTTTATTCCTACATTGGTATTTCGTTCAATCGTTAGTTTTGTGTGCACACTCAGCTGTTGCCTGTATTAAGCCTGCCTACCAGAGTTTTGTGGAGACCCACATCTAGCTTTATTTATTTATATCCTGGCTTGTTACCGAAAGGATTTAAGGCGGCGAGTGACACTATAAGTCCCCTGATGGTGTCACATAGTGTGATTTAAGAAATCCTCTTGATAAAATCTCCCGGTAGGAAACTGCCTATCAGAGAGATGTTAACTAATGTCTTTTACCTAACTCTTAAAAATAAAAACTAACACACCTAGCTAGAAGTCCTGGAAGCATACAGTTCTGTTTCTTTCCCCAGCCCGGACGCTGTCATATCGGTTGTAAACGGTCACTCGAATGCCCTTCTTAGACTAGCCAAAACTGTCGCCACTCCAGTCCCAGCTGGACCAAGGTCCCATCCCATGCCTTCGCTCCCTTCATCACCCAAGTGTCCTGATTGGGAAGGGGCCTGAAGAACCTTTCCCACATTTCCGTTTTATTGGCTGGCACGGCTGTCAGTAACTTCTCCTTCCCGCCTTCCAGCCTAGCGCGTTTCGTGGACCCCTTGGTTTCTGCGACAGCCGCTTACGTTTGCCTGAGCCGTGTTGCCGGGGACCGACGACCTTTCACCTCTCCATTCCCACCGGAGCGCCCCGGCCCCGGTCCTCGCCCCCGCTGCGCGGCCTCGTGCGCGCGCGCGCGCACGCACTTCCGCGGCCGCCCCCCCCGCGGCGTCCCCCTCCACCCCGCGCCGTTCCGCGGGCTGAGGCTCCGGCGCTGGGAGGCGGCGGCGGCGGCGCTGCTGAGAGGCAGGGACCGGAGCGCGAAGTGTGTGGGAGTCTACGAACTCAAGCCCTCTCTACCCTCCCCTCGCAGCCAGCCCCCTCCCTCCCGCCAGCCCCCCCCACAAGCGGGAGAAATAATGAGCGAGACCGGGCGGCAGCGGCAAGAGCGCCGAGCAGCCCAGGCAACGGCAGAACCGCTCCGGCAGCGGCGGCGGCGGCAGCACCAGCAGCGGGAGCGAGCGCAGCGCTAGCGCGGCGCGGGGACCGCCGCGCTCCTTCCCGGCTTCTGCCCTCCTCCGCCGCTCGCTCCTCTCCGCATCCACCTCCTTCCCCTCCTCCTGCTCATTCACTCTTTCCCTCACTCTCCCCTCCTCCTCGGCTTCTCCCCGCGCCCCGCCAGCCCTCGCGCTCTCCCACTCCCTCTGCCCGTCCTCCCCGCTCCCCTCCTCCCGCTCATTCACTCGCCCCTCTCCCTTCTCCACTCTCTCCCCCTCTCTCCTTTCTTCTCCTTCTTTCACCCTCCGTCTCTCACACCCCCTCCATTCCCCTGTCTCCTTTCTGACACTGCACTGCAGCTGCTCCTCAGCCCTGCCCCCTCCCCAGTGAGAACAAACCAGCAACATTGCTTTTTTTTCCTAAAGAGATTTCTATTGATCCGATTAAAAAAAAAAAAAAACCTTAAGAAACCCCAAACGCAAAAAAGAAAAGAAAAAGCCAAAACAAAAGGGAGAACCTTCTCCCGTAGCAGCGGCAGGAACTGCAAACATGATGGCGGCAGCTCCCATCCAGCAGAACGGGACCCACACTGGGGTTCCCATAGACCTGGACCCGCCGGACTCGCGGAAAAGGCCGCTGGAAGCCCCCCCTGAAGCCGGCAGCACCAAGAGGACCAATACGGGCGGTGGGTATCGCTTCCACCTCCCCGCTGGCCCCATCCCCCGCCGCCCGCCCTGCCTCCCTCCCTTCCGTCGCCCTCCCTCCCTCCCGCGGCCCGGACACCTCCAGCCTGAGCCCGGCGGCTCCCGCGCCCCCTCCCCTGCACCTGCCCCGAGCCTTGCCGTCCCCGACACATTTCCATTTCTGTGTTTATCATTCATCAAAATGGCGACCAGTTTTTCGGAATAGACCTATCTTTACATTTAATCGGTCTGCAAACTGACCATTTAAATATCCTAGACCTGGGCAAGAGGGTCCGTTAAGGAGGAGATGACCCCCGAGTGAGGTGATGGCCGCTGGAAGATGCGCGCTGCATTTAACAGTCTGATTAAATAAATAAATAAATGGCACTTGGGTAGCGGATTGCGAATGATTGGGGCACCGGAGAGTTTTTACCTCTGTCCATCCCCTTGCTTTGGGCTACAAGTAGTATGCAAAATCCTGATGAGTGCATGCCCTTACCGCACTTATATTGTCGGTACAAATATCTCATTGATTTGTCTTCAAGGGTGTGCATACGAGGGGGGTGTCTGGTACGGTGACTTGTTAGTTAACATCCTGCGCTTCCTTGGAAGATGAGTTATAACGGGACCGGTATCGCTTCTTCATTTGCACTGGAGTCATCTTAACAATGCACCCAATGCATCGAAGCAGAGGTGAATTTATCTCCAGCATATACATTAGAAATGGATGGGGGTCTTGTGAGTGCCACACCGCAAAATTTGGAATATTCGTTCACATTAGAAAGCTGGATTTACAGGGGTATTTTGTATTTAAGATATGATCAGGTTGGCGGAAATTAAAGTTTATGGAGTTGGCTTTATTTTCTAAAACATTTCATTTTTCTTTTTCTCCGTTTATCTATCCTCTCTCCGTTTTATGATTTTTGGAGAAGGAACATTATCTATTTGGTCACTTTCAAATGTATTTAATATCAATGATTCCTAAGCTTTTTAGTATTGGCAAAATTCTTCTTAAGGTCCTTTAATTAATGAGCTTACAAGATCATAGTAGACTAAGAAGTGCTAAAGAAATACATCAGGATTAGTTAGATTTGTCAGTCCACCACATCGAGTTGTTTCCTGGCACTTACTGAAGGCTTGGAATACACCCTACAGTTTGGGTGGATTATTTGGAAGGGGAATGGTTGTTTTCCATACTTTAAGTAGGATATAGGCAATGGCTAATTGTAGTCCTTATGTGTTTGCTAATGACAAACAAATTTAGCTCATCACTGTTTACAATTCTGTTTTTTTTTCTTCTTTAATATATTATGTGAAGGTTTGTCATCTTATAAATCTTTTTGAAGTTTTGTTAAAGGGTCAGTTCCTTTCATTTTACTATAGTAACCACAGATAGAATTGGAAGACTTCCATGTTTGGAATAACAACTGGAATTTAGTCATCAGTTCCTACAGTGCTGCAAAATATTAGAACATGTTTAGATTTTAATTCCAAGTTTGAAAGTATAAATTCTACAAAATGGGAAACATTTTGTACATATTTTTCAGTATAATTGGTTTATTTTTATTCTTTAAAAAATTTTAATACCCTTTTCCTACAGCTTTATGCCCAGTGCTTTAGTTGTTGTTTTTCTTTCCTGAGGGTGGAGTGGGGATACAAAGTTTTTAAATATCATGTTAACCGAGTATATTTCTTTGCATTTTTCAGAAGACGGCCAGTATTTTCTAAAGGTTCTCATACCTAGTTATGCTGCTGGATCTATAATTGGGAAGGGAGGACAGACAATTGTTCAGTTGCAAAAAGAAACTGGAGCCACCATCAAGCTGTCTAAGTCCAAAGATTTTTACCCAGGTAGGTGCATTGGTGAAGAGATTGTTTGATGAATCCCCAAGGAAAGAAATAGAAGATCTACATGTATTGTGTTGTCTTGAAGGAAATTCTTAAACAATAGTGGAGACATAATGCTGTATATTGTGGAAGAATTTTCAGCATATTTACATTGTTGACTGTCTTTTTCCTATAACTTATATACTGTTTATGTGATTTAGACTAATTGCAAGATTATTCTTTTGGATATTTCTCAATGCTTCTTATTAGGGGAAAAAACCCTCAAAAATGGAAAGATAGAAACCTGGACAGCTGGCATCAGGACATAGGGTTCTTCTGAAGTTTTCAGACATCATTGTAATGACAATTAGTCTAGAGCAGATTCAGAAGAGGGGGGTAGGGAGCCTTCTTAAAGAATGGACCATTTACTTCTGAATCCATTATGTACCTCTTTCTGCTTCATTGCTTTGTTTGTTGGCCTTGGATGAAGTAAAGAGGACAAGTGCTGCCTCTTCAGATTTTTAAAATATTTTGGGTTTAATGTAAATGTAAGGAAATTTATTATATATGCAAGAAGTAAAATAATGCTTTAACATTTGTGTTCCTTAAGAGACATATTTGATTAAAATATATTAACAGTATGATACACTAACCTACTAGAGTAATGCAAGTTTCTTACATGGTATTTTTGTGTGTTTGTCTTTTACTTTGTGGGTTTTATTTTTTTCTTCTTCTTAGTATTATGCAGTTCTGTATATTTATCTTTTTCTTTTTTCTTTTTTTAAACCATTTTATTACTCAGTACATATTTTTAAGTTTAATGGAGAAATCTCCATAGTACAGTAGTATATCTCCTAGATAAAACATTACTAGCTGATTTGCTTTTATTTAGATCTAGCTTTCCGCTTTTTGGGAGGTTATTTTATCTTTATGGTTATAAAAATGTTAAGTCAATGTTGAGGGGACTGATGCTTATTATTTTTTCCTATTGGAAAAGAAAAGCTGATTTGCTTTTAGTGATCTAATTCCGTAAGAGTTCTTTAATACAGCAAAGACATCTGGCACGAATATAAGCAGAACATTTGGAGGACTTCTTTTTCATAGCCAATCGTTTTGGTGGTAGAAATGGACCATTATACTGGAGAAGAAGATTATACAATGGTTGAAACTTTCATTTAGTTATATAAATTAAATGTGGTATTTTTGGTAAACATTAAATTCATTAAGCTAAAGAGTAATCTGTTAGATATGCTGTCCCTCCAAAGTTTGTTTCCTATGAGTGTAGTTTTGCAGTTGGCTTTCTGTCTCTGAAACTTTCCTTATGCATTAGGGAAGTTTGCTAACATATTCACATTCATAACGTTTAAAAGGTGTTATGGTAAAAAAAAATCAATATGGAATTGTGAAAACTCTTACTACAAATGAAAGCACTCAAAAGAGCTTGATTGCAGAATTAATAACGTGATAGTTCTAGGAAAAGAGCTGCAATGGTAAATTAAATTCACTGTCAATAGATGAAAATGAAAAAGCTTTTTTGCATTATACATGAGGTGGTATCAGATGTGCAGGGATGTTACAGAAAATTGGTGTTTATCAAGGATATTCCAAATAGTAAATTAAATGCCTTTCATTTGAATATAGTTTATTTTCAGTGGGTTGGAAAGGGTGCAATGAGAATTAGATCTTTTGTTTTTAGTCCACTTAGTTTTGCATTTTTTCTTATTACATAGAAATTGCTTATTTTATTTATAGTTCTGAGGCATGTTATTTTGTAAAGCTAGAATGTCCCTTGGAAAACAAAATGGAAAACTGGAATGTGATGAATAAAATTTTGTGAGTGTAGTGACGTAACCTGATCAAATGTGAGTTGAAATGTTAGATAAAAGGCGGCTTATATTTTGCTTGTAACAGGTGGAAACCAATCACACCCTATGGAGAAAATTTTAAGGACAAAATAAAGTCTTTAGTTTATAAGAAGCTTTAAGAATTCTGAGGATATAGTATTAAAATTATTTCAATTTATTACCTGTTTGGATAGATACATCTCACTTCTTCAGATAGACTTTGATTTTAATATTTCTTTTCACACTTGACCACAGCCAGTGCAATTATCTAAGGTCTTAGTATTCTTCAATATAACAGCATCTGAGCAGCTTCTTTCAACTGTGTTACTCAGATATATATAAGGTATCCTTATTTTGCACACATCAGATAAGCTAAATTATAAAGCTATGATTATTGTAGCCCAGATATAAGGAATTTCCTGTAGGATTATGCAAAAATTTGGAATTCCATTTTGTGTCTCTTAGATGTGTATGTGTATGTGAGTATATATACACATATATATGTATATATTTCTGTCTTATATTCTATTAGAATGAATATGCTGATGTTTATTATGTGAAGTACTTTTCTGTTTCTTCTTTGGTAACATAGTATCTTTGGGAAAAAGCATATTTAAATTGTATAATCTAATGGATTTGCTAAAATTACCTAAATTTTGAAAGCAAACATAATTGTGTTAGTTAAAATACTAATGTGTTTTTGAAAACTTTCTTCAGGATGTATATATAACACAGAATATAATCACACTTTGGGGACAGTTTAATAAATTTGAACTCAAATGATAGGTATGGTTAAAAAATTATAGACAATATAACCTCAAATTTGTTTCCCTTTTTTCTTTTTTTACCTTCTTTGGCAATGTTTTTTTAAATATTGAAAGCAATTCTATCTTTTTGAGTAATATTGTTTTGAAGTTTGGTTGAAATGAAGGAAACATTTTGCCCATTAATTGGTATGATTTTAGAATTTGTACAGCTGGATAGAGTATTGTATATTTCAGTGTGTCACACATTAAATAAAAATAATTGAGAAACTTGTATGATGATTTATAAAGTGCATTTTCCTGTTACTATATGAAAAAGTGATACGCAAGTAGATTTATTTTGCTTTTTGCTGTGCTGTATAATTCATTTATCTATTTTAAAAAATCTAATCTTACAGAATACCAATTTATTACTAGTAGTTTAGTACCTTCTTTTTCTTACTTGATTAGAGAAATCTAACTTGATTTATTTGTGTATTCATTCATAATTATGTTATATAAAGTTGCTTTGTAGTAAAAAGCAGCTTTCTCATTTTGGGGAACATATTACTGTATGTATTTTCAGAATGGTGATAGTTTTTCTTTTTATTCTTTTACTTGGCGTCAAAGATATGTTTAGTTTTCATTAATAAATAGATTTTATTTGTTAAAATTATTTAATGGACAGTCAAGTAGGTAATCGGAAAAACTTAATGAATATGTTATTAGTTGGGAATAATAAAGGATATATAAAATAAACATTTTTATGTCTGCTTAGATATTAAAACATGTCATAGTGTACCTATTTTTATTCTGTAAGATGACATTGGAGATATTCATTGTATCAAACAAGAATCTTTCACTATAGTTGTAGAATCTGTATGTATTTTTGTAAGACTTTTTCATATTTGCATTCATAAAACTGGATTATATTTAACATAACTTACTTCCTTTTATAATTTTTAGGTTAAAATTTGAAATTGTTACTCTCAGATTCATTATATCTTGATTTTTATCACTTTATCACCCAAATCCAACTTGGGCGATGCTCCCCCCATTTTTTTAAATCATAAATCATTTAGCCATTATATTTTTAAAATCATGAAAAAGCAGAGTGTAAGTGAAATTTTCTTTCAGTTAAGGAAATGTCTCACACTATTTTTATTTTGATCTGGGGGAAGTTCAACTGTCAATTTAACCTTTAGGATTGGCATTACATAAAAATGCTCATATCCTGAAAATCAAAGAGAATGAAATTTAAAACTTATCACTTTTGTTTACATTGTTGAAGGAAAAGTATTATAATATTGGTAATACAATTCAAATACTTCCCTTACAGCTTCTAAAAGTTGGAGTTCATACTTTTTTCTTTTATCTTAGATTCAGGGAATGTTAAACATTTATTGGTACATATTTTTAGATAAATTTAATACTTAAATGGAATTGTAAGAAGTAGAGAAAATTAAATATTTTCATTTCCAGCCTTGTTGGGTGGATTTAATATGGTAGTTATCATTACACTGAACTATACCTTTGATTCTATTATGATTAGAGTTGCTGTCACAAAGTTGTTTTCCTTAAATCTTAAAGTTGTAATGTTTCTTTATTTGACATAGTGTCTGTTCTTATGTGTTACTTTATATTTTGCCTATATCCTTAGTTGAAGGAGAAAAAATCTTTTTTGTAAGGTATTAGTATCACTCGAAAGTTTGTTGTATTTTAATTTTTAATTCATTTTTAATACTCTATTTTAAACAATAGGAATTCTTAACATATATAGGAGCATTGCTACATAGCACAATCTATGTTAACGTTGCAGTTTCTGAAGGATGTAACTTTTATATTTATCTCATGAATGCAAATGTTTTGTAGCATATGATTTTTAGTAAGATGAATTAGCATAAAAATCTTAGCTATTCATTTTATTTGATTTTTATTTAATTCTGACATTATATCTTATCATTGATTTGGCAAGTTATTGAAGATAATTAATCAGTAGTGTTGATGTTTTCATGAAATATATAGCACAATGTCACTTGGAAATTTGTTATTTGAATCCTCAGTTCTGGAAAAATAGCCCATTTAAAATATGTGACATTGTAAGGAATTAATGCAACATTGCCTTGCAAATATTACCCCAAAGGATTTCAGGAATTGTGAACAGAGTTGTTGAAGTAGTTCAACATTTACATATTGAAGATGTTTCATATACTACACCAAGAAGGAAAATGATCTATGTCTTAGAAATGGTAATAGCGTGTGATATCACTAGGAACCTGATCAACAAATAATTAATTTAAAAACGTGTGTATTTTATGGTTGTTTTGTTTTGTTTTGTTCTAGCCTAAGATTATTAATTTTTAATAAAGTTTTTATTGAGTGAGACAAATAACATATATTGAATACATTTTATGCCACCTGTTTACTAAAATTTGGGACCTAATAAACATTTTTTAAATCACAGAGTTTAGTTATAATTGTTTCCAATTTACTAGAGCTATATTTTAAAGTACAACTCTTAGGAGCAGGCGCAGCTTTTTAAAATAAAACTGGGGGGACGGGTGGTGGGATATTTGTACTTGATTGCCATCTCATTTCCATCTTTGGATACTGCTCTAGCATAAAGTTAAACAACATCTGCAGAGATCTGACTGACAAACATCTCTCTGGGACTCATCATTGCAGCCTGCAGCAGGTGCATTCAGCTTTGCAGTCTTTTCCAAAAAGAGGTTAGTTCTAACATTTATCTGTAGACCGGTGGGAGCAAGTGACTAGAGAGAAATGGTTGGTTGTCACTTGTCCAGTGCTGGAATACTACAGGTAATTGGAATGGACTGGTGGGAACTGCAGCAGTGTGTGTCTCACATTGCACTGCAGCTGCTATGGAGCTTAATTAACCTGACCCTCAGAGACTGAAGTGTCATGGTATAAAACGCAACATGCAAGAAATGAAGTAATACTTTTCAGTACTCTGATGCTTGGGCTGCTTGAGTTTCCTTTTTCTTCATCTTATTCTTTAAAGATACAGCATCAGCTTTCTCCTATTTTTAATATGGGAACATTTGCAACTAAAATGATTTTCTATGAGTTCGATAGAATGTGCACAAGAAGATGGGAGCACTAGAAATACAAACAAAAGAACAGCGAACATAAGTGAGAAACATTTGAATTTCCTTATTCTGCAAATACATTTTAAAAACAATAAATGAGTGGAAATCAGTGAAAATACTTTGTAGTTATTTAAAAAGATTTATCTGAGGTTCACATTTCCTTATTTATTTTCATAGGCAATATAACCCATGTAAAATTAATCGGTATCTTTTTTAGCATTTTGGGGACTTTGGCAAGTAAACTTTAAAGTGTTATGAAATGTTCCAACAAACAAGGCAGGTATAGCATGTTGAAGAAATTTTTAAGATGTTTGAACTTAATGTAAGAGTGCTGCTGAGGTAGTTATTTACCAAGTTTTATTTCAAGTAAATAAAACAGTCAAATAAAAACTCCTAGAAAATTAGTCTGTCATTTATTTCTGTTGTTTTTAATCTTTAATCTGTTTGAAACATTGGCTTAAAGTATACATCCATGATACTTGTAGAAGTTTCTTGTATGTTCTAATAGTATTCCCATGAATATAGATGTCTTATCACAGTCCTGTTTCTTAACAGGCCCTTGAATAGAAAACAATTCCTAATTTAAAAATCTCTTTAAAATTAAATCTGGCAAGGTACTATACTATTTTAAAATCGTTTAGAAGGCACAAACATTTGGAGTCTCTATGAAGCAGTTTATTGTTTTGATGCTTTTGTTAGCTTTACTAATTAGTATTTTTTGATATCTATTAGATATTCCTTTACAGATACCCAAGAATAATAAAGTTTTGGAGCTTGTATAGATTTTTTCTAATTTTTTTTGTAATGTATATATATTTTTCCTGAAGGAATTTTTACCATTATTGATAATAACAATTTTTAAAAATATCTTTATTTTATTTAGTTATCTTTATGTGGTGCCTGAGGATCGAACCCAGCGCCTCACGCATGTGAGGCAGGTGCCCTACCACTGAGCCACAATCCTAGCCCCGATAATAACAATTTGATTCTGAAGATGCTGCTTATAAGAAAATAATACCTGTTTTAAGTGGAATATCAGTAGTTGGTACTTCATTGGTATTTATAGTAATTAAAACAAATAAGATTAAAATAATGTTTTGGAGAGGTCAAGAGAATCATTTTCACACTTGTGAGCATGAATCATTTCAGTTTTCAGTGAAGATTTTTCTTTTCATTTTTGACATCATGAAGTGTTGTTTTCTTGTTAGTTCTTAATATGAGAATAATACCTTGATATTTCACATATATACTTCATCATTTTTTTAAAGTTTTGATAAAGAAGACATGAGAAAAGAATAAACATTTAAGACTATGAAGTTAAAGAATATTATGCATGCTGATAAACTCCTTCAGAGATTTTTAATATTAGTGAAGTTTCAAACCATTTTCACACTACTATATGGATATCCTTTTTCATGACTAACCTTGATCATAAAAAAATGCTATCTTCACTCTATCATTGATCTCTTGCTGCTTCCTGTAGGGCCTGTCATAGCCTTGTTGACAGGACCAGATGAAATATGAAATCAGTATCTTCAAGTTTTTTAACAGCAAAATGATTGAGGTAAGATTATTTGGTGGGGGGAAAAAGGCCTACTCTTAAACTAATTTTCTTTAATATGTACTTAATGTTATTTTTATTCCCAGACTTGTTTCATATTTTACTGATGTTCAGTATACTTGTCATTTTTAATGAATTTTATTTGAACTCAGTAATTTAAAAATTTTGTATAGTAGTAATTTTTTTTTGTGAAACTAAGCATACTTTCTCAAGTTTTGAGCAACAACTTTTCTTTCCATTTTAAATATTTCTGAGAGTATACACTGAAGACCCCACAATTCTATTCACAGATTTTCACAGAATAAATTCAGCAACTGAGATGTCAAATCCCGCATTCTTCTAGAGTGTGATAAATGCCAATTCTACTTTATTTAGTTTTCAAAAATCATTGCGAATTTAAGATTGTTTTCATTTTAATTGTTACTAATTTGTTGCTCCAGGATTAGACTGGGAATCGCTATTTTAAGATTCAGTAATTTTGGGGGAAGGATGGAAGAGAAGGGATTGTGTACTTATTTCAGTAACAAAATAGGGAATAAAATACTTGTTTTTGTTTTCTAGTTTTTTGTTTTATGTAGCTAAATATTTTAGAACTGTTGTTTTAAAAGTTTGATCATTTTCATTCTTGAAATATCTGTTATTTAAGGGGTTTGTTAATGGAAGGAAGTGAGCTCTTAGAGAGCCCATTCACATACTTAGTCTAAAATTATTGTTTGTATGACTCTTGTTTTTAATTTTATATTACTAATTTATGATATCTTTACAAATTCATGAAAGTACTTTTTTTTTTAAACCGGTTTTGTGGATTAGTGTGAAGTCTGGAAGCTTTTCTCTTGTTAAATGTTCTATATATTTATCACATGCTTCATTTAAGCCCAGGAATATGCAGCTATTTGGTCATTGTTAGGATTATTGCAAAGCAACTTCATTAAAGGAACATAGGCCTGCTTTACTCTGAGAAGTTGTGTTTTTGTTTTAAAATTTTTAAATATTAGATGGCATCTCTGTAGAGAATGACAACACCAAGGAATTACTAAGAATCTTTATATTTAAAGGATCTGGGGATATTATAGAATTGTGGAATGAGATGACAGTGATGAAATTTAGATATGGTCTTCTCTAGAACCTTCATTTAACAGTTGAGAAAGCCAAGATAACAGGAGTTTAAGTGATTTCTGCAAGGCTTTTCTAAGACCAATAATTTTCCTATAATTTCTAAACACGTTTTCTGAATTTGGGGTGCAGTTGTAGTTGGAATTTCATCCTCAATTTTGCTCTACTCTTTTTTTCCCCTCCTTTTTATGTATGACTCTGAGGAAATAAGTTCTTACTTCTTTTCTCCCTCCCCTTCCCTAGTATTAAAATGAATGCATCTTTGTCTTTAAACTAAGCTGAAATCCCTAGTTATTTTACAATTATTATTATAAAGAACCAAAGACAGAGTACTTTTAGTTTTTATTACATATTTAACCAGAAAGACAGGAAAGAAACAAAGAAAGAAAATAAGAAGGATATAATTGACTATATTGCTTGGAATGTATAGCCTGGTCATTTTCTATTTTCTTATGATTATTCTGATTGAACATGGCAATGTTTTGGGAGTTATTTGATGTCTGTAGCTTTGTTACTTTTCTGTATTTGCAGTTTTTCCCCTTGCTCCATTTACTTTAGCTCTATTTTTTAATTCTCCTTTTCTTTTTGGTTGAGCAGCATATTCACCTTGATTAAAAAAATATATGTAGACTTTCTAAGTCAAATTTTGCTTTCAAGGATTATTTCAAAAACATAAGCATTTTTTTAGTGTTTTCATGACTTTTTTCCCATGTGTGGCATATTTGGCTAGGTGTTCATAAGAGTTGGTTTATAATAAAAAAGAATGCAACTAATTTTCAGGCAACAGAATTAAATATGACTATATTATACAATAATTGGTAATTTAAAAGCAATAATATTTTCTTTTTTGTTCCTTCTATTAAATCAGCCTACTTCTCAGTTAATTAGAATTCTGATGATGTTTTCATTATATTATAGGCTTCAGTACTACTTTCAGAACATAAAAATACTTAATGTTATTTGGAAGACTTTTTTCTACAGCTTTAGATTAAAACAATAATTCTTTTGTGATAAGTCTTTACTCATATCAGTTGATTAATTAAGTCTATTGATATAGGGAGTTATTGTCATTCTTCCTTGCCTGCTGCTATATATTTTTATAGTACAGACCAGTGTTTTAGTCATAGGTGACACTGAAAATTTAAATGAGTATATCAGTGAATGAATGATTTTGAGGTTTCTTCTATGAAGTGATTGTGTAATATTAATAGAGTGTATGTAGAAAGCAGTTATTTAGTTTTTTATTTCTAGTTTACTTTGATGATATGTGCGTATTTTTGGATGGGTGAAATAATGAGTTCAGAGCTTCAGACAAATAATAAATACATCAGACTGTTAGGAGAGGGATTGACCCAGGTATTAAGGAAGAAGAGTGGAGTGTGATCAAGTAATTTTGCTTTTTATTTAGCATGTTTTCCAGAGTGAAGAAAATGGAAAACTAGTATAATGAACAGTACTTAAAAGACACCTCTAAAATGAAGACCACCTTTAACATAGTCTACTTAAGCAACATGAACTTAATTAAAACTCAATTATTGATAAAGTAGTTAAAGTTAACTTTATTGCAAGATTTTATAGCTGTGTCACATCCATCATAGTTTAAATTATTACCACATTGTAAACGTGTAGTAAGGAACAGATATCAATAATAATTTTTCTTGAGATATTTTGAAAATTAAACATTATTAAACACTAAATTAAAGTGATATTATTAAAAGCATTAATATTAAATGTTTTATTTGTAATTTAATGTGTTCTTCTCCACCTATAATGGGGAAGTTGACATGTAACTTTGTGGGAGGAAGTTACGTTGTCACTTTTAGAAGCTGGAAAAATGAATTTTTGCATCAACTGAAAAAACACCAGCTGTATATTAGAGTAGAACTTACTTGCTTAGAGTTTGACTTATTGAAATATGAAAATGTTAATATAAATTATTTTATCTGAAATTAGTTATCGAGTTTTGGATATGTTATAGTCTCTTAATAGTATGTAAACATTTAAAATTTAAGATGAGAGATACATGATATAATAGTGCTTTTCTTGTGTTAATACATTATTGATTTCTGCCACAGTAAGCCAATGAAACACCTAATATTTAATAGGTATACTCTCCTTTATGCCTCATGCTTAGACTCCCACATTTTTATAAATTTCATTTATTTTTAAAATCTTTATTTTTAATTTAATAGATTAAAATAACTACATCAAAGTATTTCTTTACCCAACTACTTCCCCTGCTCTTCTCTCCTACCAACATGCCTAGATTTTGAAAGTTTGATGGATTTTTTTTGTGTTCTTTAGGGTTAGAATTAAGTATACAATGACCAGAAGATCTTACTATCAACCAGTGGAACACAGAGAAAATAATGAAAACTGGTTATAATAAAGTTTGATAACTATGTAATGAGAGAATTATATCTAGAAGATGAAATTACTTCTCTCAGTGGTAGGGTCTTGGAAGGAGAGGTTAGACTTCAAAGAAGACTTCAAAGAGGAGCTGTTAGGGTTTTGAAGGTTGAATTTTAATTTGCTTGGTGGACAAGGGGAGAAGGCAGTTTGAAGCACAGAGACAGAAAATGTAGAGACATGGAGATAAGAAAAACATTCTGGTGTGTTCAGGATTCCAAAATTAGTTTGGTATTTCTTGTATAAAATGTGAATATTGCCATGTGTTGGGGTGGAGGATAGTTGGGAAGCCCTGTAGATATTTGGACAGACAAGAGACAGTGCATTACATGGATGAAAAAGAAAAAAATATCCCCCTTGAAAAATATGCACCTTGGAAGGATTTGTTAGCAAGAATTATTTTAAAACTAGATCTTTTTGTGTCTATCAAATGACTGAATGGTACTGCAATTAAAATATATGTATCTGTAAATGTAAATGGTGATACTTGTACTCTGGAGGATTGCCTCAGTTATCTGAAAGCAGAATTGAGTATTAGATTGAAGAGCTTGCCTTTCTGCTTAGGAAATACAAGTAGAATCAAGACTAATTTATTTAGAAGGGAAAAGACAAATAGAAAGGTGAGGCAACTGGGAAAACAGAAAAGAGATATTAAGAAACATGTTTAATTAAGCAATTAATGTGTTCAGTGTGGATGAAAAAAATGGGAGATATAGTGAAGGGCAGATGTCAATGAAGAATATTTTTTATGCAAGATGGTTCTGTATTTGATATTTGTTTATGTTTACATACACTATTGTATTCTGTGCATGTATGCACATTTACTGATCTGAATGGTTTCTATAACTAGTTTGCTTTTGATTCGTAGCATTTTAAGATCATATACCTAATAAACATTTCCTTGCTTCTTAAATTCTTTGAATATATAGGCTTTTCTATCTTTCTTAGCATATGAAAAGATATATTTTAAATTTCACTAAAATTAGTGATTTTTTACTGTGTGTGTGTGTGAGAGAGAGAGAGTTAATGTATGAATATGATGCCATATATGATGGTATATTTAGAAACATGTGTTTCAATGAAAATGAAAATTAAGTTATTCATTTGTAGTGGATTCTCTGTTATGCATTTACTTTTGTTTAGAAGTTTGGTTGATTATTGAGATTCAGAAGGATTTTCTGTTATTGATAAATATTTTATAAAAGCATCAATCTTAATTGATACTCATCACATTCAGATGAATTGAAAAATGACTGAAAAAATATGGCACTGCTTTTCCATTTAGAAAATGAGATTAACAATCTATCATTTCATACTGATTTGTGAAATTACTGGCTACTTGTGTAGAGAAACATTAAAAAATTGAACAGCTGAAGTGACATTAAGCACCAGATGGGGATTTAAAATAAAAATACTCACTGTGTAATCTTTATTTAAGTGCTATTCATAATTCAATAATACCAGTGGTATAACTCAAGGTTGAATTAAATATAAAAAGAAAGCATTAAAAAAGTCACATTGCCTTTGATATTAATATTATGATATGATTTCCTAACTGACTTTTAAAGTGATAAATAATATAAGTTAGGACACTACATTTTTTTGTGGAGCAAATAACAGATTTCTTTGACAGAAATTTTGATAAATTTTAGATTTATGTTGTTTCAAAATAACATTTATATTTAACATTTTAAAACAAATTCTGTCATTAAATTAACATTTCATTTTGTATTTAAATGTCTTTGCAACTGAAAATTTCCAGACATGTTTTCTTTATGGTAATATTTTAAACTCATTCTTCTGATACATATACCTCCGTTTAAGGAAGAGTATGGTTCTCTCAAAACTTTATCATGTTTTTAGCTACACTGGTACATTTGACATCTTGTTTAAAAACTAAAATGGCTCTGCATATGGAAACACAAACTGTGATAATGATCTGGATATACCATATGTGGCAGTTGAGGTTGGCATATATCTCAAATGCTGTGCTTACAGTATTACTAGGATTAGTAATTTTACAGTGGAAGGTTGCAACTTTTATTCTGTAGCCTCCTGATGGTGGACCTATAATTCTGATAGACAGACCTTTTACTTTGTTCCTTCTTGTTTTCATCTTTTGTAAAAATCTTTTTGCTGTTTAAATTATCTGTGTGGGATCTCTCTTAGTAACTCAGTTATTATTTGAAGTTGGTTAAAATTAATGAGAATTTAAAAATTGACAGATTTATGAATGTTTACACATTTTTGTTAAGGAATAATGCTTATGTATTTGGCGTGGTCAAAATGGTTTAGCAAAGTAAATAATGAAGAGTTGAAAACAATATTTTTATTTTTAGAAAATGTAGATATGTTGGTAAGTGAAGGTTTGATGTTCTATGGGGTCTTTGCAGAAAAGATAATTAGTAAACTGGAATAAATATTGCCCTTTTATGACAAAATGCTTGACTTTGAATTCATAGTCTATCTTTTTTGCACATAATGTTTTTCTTTGGATATTTAAAAATATTATTTTTATCAAAAGTTTTTACTGAAGGCCCTTCAGCTCATTCAGCAGGTTGCATTAAAATTAAGTAGAAACTGTGATATGATGGTAATAAATAATTTTAAAAAGTTGAACACTTTTGACTACATAAAATAATCAGAATAAATACAATTGTTTGAAGAAAATTTTGTAGAAATATTGGGTTTGGGAAGTGTTTCATACAATAATTACCTAAATTCAATGTCTTTTGTAAATTCTGCCTTTTAAAGAGCCTGTTCAATTTCTTAGGTTTGTATTTAAATGGTCTCTATCATAGTTAATTGGGAAAATGATGATCTTGTTTTAAAGACTCTAAGACCATACAACTGAAAGTTATTAATTGCTTATCAATGATAGCTTAATGAGATTTGACATTTCTGTCACTTATTTTATTTTTTAAATATCACTGTAGGCAGGAATTTTTATCTCCATTTTATAGATGAGAAAAATAAGAAAGTAAAAATGATTTGCAGTATGTCAAATTAATAATGAACTTTCTTGTTTACTATTTTCTGTAACTTTTATTAGATTACTTATAAATTTGTTTGGAAATATAGTATTCATATTTAGGCAAGATTCACCAAACTGCCATATTTTTTCATTATTGAGTGATAATCAAGTATCTTTGATGGGTTCAAAACTACTTTTTCATGTGGAAATCCTGGAAATTAAAAGTTTGCCATTGGAAAATAATTGCCATTGAAAGCAAAACTAATAGTAAAAACAGATAAAGTTTTCTTCTGACCAGTTTTGTGTATACATAGAACCTAGTCATGTATTCTGCTGTCTTTATATTGAGATTAGAATCCCTAAGATAGTTTGAAATTTGAGTTTATTTACATGAAATAATTCACTTGTTCTTAGCACTGTAAGGTGCGTTTTTTAAATTTGAAAATTACATGTATTCACTAATCTAGAGATTTATTGAATTAATAGGGTTAGACAGGTCTAGTTATATCACTGTGATAAAATCAAATCATTATGCTAGTAGTCACTATAACAAATTTTTATCTTATGGATGTAACATAGTAGAGTTTATTAAGGAATTTCTACATCTTTTCAACATATCTTGATGCCTTCTGTGGTGGAAGTAAGATTGAATATAAGAGAATATAAAGTGTCAGACCAGGGTTTGAGTCTGAGCTCTGCTACTTCTTATTGTGTGACTTCAGTGAAACTTTTATTCTTCCTAGACCTTGTTTTTCTTACTTGTGTAATGGTGTATCGGTACTTCTCTCACAGTTGTAAGTTTTTGGTCTAGATACCCAAAATGTTAACATGTAAAAGCATACCATATAATATCTGGCATTAGGTAAGCATTTTATGGCAACTCTTTTCACCTAGGGGCAGGAAGTTTTAGTTTTAAAGCAAAGCAAAATAGTCTCGAGTGAAGCATATGAGTTTATTTGTATTATATTTCTAAAAAATTAACTTAATTCATGACCTGTTTTCCTCTTTATCTTTCCACATGTGAATAAAAAACATTGAAATCACTGATTAGCTTTGATAGGAATTTTGTAGGAATAAATCAGGTGGAATGTAGTGTGTTGAATATTGACATTCATGATCTTTTTCAAGGAACCAAAACTTCTGAAAAATATTTTCCCTATTAGTAAAAAATAAAATCATAATATATTAAATGACAAAGCTAGACATTTAACCATTATAGGCAATAATTCATAAGACTTGTTCAGCTTTTTGTTTTGAGCTGTTGAAAAACAAAAAAAAGATTTAATTTCTTATGGCAAGGATTTTAACACTGTAATTCATGTTCTTGCAACTTCCACAAGAGAGCCAGGTAATTTTAATGGTGTAATTCTACATAAGGAATTTTTTTAGGGGCCATTGTTTATTCCTTTCTATTCCTTAACAAGTACTCACATTTTCTATGAATCATCACACACATCCTTGATTGCCATTGTATATTTTGTCATAATCCTTATGTACACTTAATACTGTATCCAGATACCTATGTGTTAAATTAGATATTTTTTACTTATTAAATATTTACGATTCATCTAATACCATAGGAATAACAATTGTATTTGCTTTCTTTTGTGTTACTGTGCTCTGGTGGACAATAAATTTGATAAGATCATACTGATTCTTGAATTAATAACTAAAAAATAATACCTTAGTGAATATGTCATAGTATAAGTTGGATTTACTGTTAGAATTTTATACCTTTGAATAAATAAGAATACTAGATAATATAGGAAAAATATGGGAATATTTGCTAAAGCTGTTTAAATCCAGAATGATTAAATACTGTAGGCCTAACTTTTACAGCAATAATGTATTTATTCTTAGATGCTTGGAATCTGCACTTGGTTTGGTGAGAGTGAAGTCTGATTGAAATCCGAGTAATATTGAAGTGCTGGTCGCTTATACGACAACAGTTTGTATTAGTCTTGGTTAGAGATCACTAACTGTCATCTATTTATATTAGGATATGGTTTTAGGAAATAGAGAAATTCGAGATAGGCTGTGAATAGTGACAATAACCAAAAATTTCTTTTCACTTGCAATGTTTTACTTTTCTTTGGAAATAGGTTATACAGTATATTAATTCACAAACAACCTCAGCTATCCTTATTGATGATCTTATTTCCCATTTCACTTAGAAAATAAAAGTAACTGAATTTTGTAAGCTACTAACACCAGATATAACCTCCTAAGGATATCAGTGTCTGTACATGTTCTTATTCTGATAAACTATTTCTTGCCTAACAGGCCATTTTCTTCTTTTATTCTATAGATTCCATTGTGTCTTACCTACTCCCACATCTTCTTTTCGCAATCCATTTTTCTGTTATCAAACTTCTTACTCCAGTTGATATTTTTTGCATCTACAAACATGCTGTCAACCTGACTTTTTTTTTAAAGGATGGTTTCTTTTTGTCGCACTTTCTGTTCCATTTACTATGCCATTAAGTGAATGCTTCAGAATAATTGTAAACACTTGTTCTATTTCCAATTTCTGTCTTCTCATTTCTCTTTGGAAGGCATTTCAGTTAGAATTTTGACCCCATCCTTACAGTAAAACTGCTCTGGTTAAAGTGACTGGTAACTACCATAATTTTAATTCAGTCCTAATCTTTATATCATAATCAATAGCTTTTGACATAGCGATTGCAGCTTCTTTAGAACACTTTATTGTGCTTCTATCACATCTATGCCTTGCTGGTTATAGCCTCAAGTTTCCTTTGCTGGATTCTTATTATTTGTCTGAGCTCAGTTAGTATGGGACTATTGTCCTTTTTTTGTGCATACATATTCTGTTAGTGATCGTATCCAGTACCATGGCTTTAAATAACTATTTGTTCTTTAATAACTGCTAAATGTTGGTATCCATTCTGGACTCTTTAGATGCTTACATTATTTTTTTAAAATATTTTTTTAGTTGTAGGTTAACACAATACCTTTATTTATTTGTTTTATGTAGTGCTGAGGATCGAACCCAGGGACTCACACATGGAAGGCAAGCATTCTGCCTCTTACTATGGAAAGTGATAGATATATTGTAATCACTGCTACAGTCACAAACATTATAAACATCTCAAAACATTATATTATTATATTATACCTTAAATATTATACCTTAAATATATAATATTATATAATATATAGTATATAATATATAATATACCTTAAATATATAATAAAATAAAAGAAAATATGCAGTGGCAGGATTAAGGAACTTCTAAATAATGCCAGTTCATTAGAAATCTGGCCTGGGCATGAAATTCACTAGTAGAGGTTGTGCTTAACATGTACAAGGTTCAATCACCAGAACCAAAATAAAAATAAAATCTATTCTTGTTAGAACACATAATTAGCTTTAAAAATATATCTATATATCTTCACACCTTTTGGATGGTAGATACATATATAGTGACCCATTTAAAAGATTGTCCTAAATCAATAATTCATCTGTGAGGATTATCCCTTCAAGAAATTCTGTACTTGATAAATTATTCATATGATAATCATTTTTATAAAATATTTTGAGGTACTTATGTGTCTATCAGCTATTGATTTACTCATTTTAGTGTCTATGAAAAATTGAGAGCCTTCACTTCTTTCATTAGATCAATTAGTTTTAATTTTACTATTTCAAATTTAGTAGTCTGTACTCAATTAGTAAAATGAATTGTGCTCTTTTCCACATATGCAGAAAAACTGAATTTTCCTTGTTGCAGTGTAATATTTTTAATGAAATACTGTCTAAGAATTTAGACTTCTTTTCTCTTTTTCTGTGTGTATATACCAGCCATTGAATTCAGGGCGCTCAACCACTGAGCCATATCCCAAGCCCTATTTTATATTTTATTTAGAGACAGGGTCTCACTGAGTTGCTTAGCACCTTGCTTTTGCTGAGGCTAGCTTTGACCTTGAGATCCTCCTGCCTCAGCACCCACACCCCTAGCCACTGGGATTATAGGTGAGTGCCACCATGTCCAACTAGATTTCTTTTCTAATCATACTTTTTATTGATATGCCTTATTGACAGAAGATAATTTATCTCTGGAAATAAACTTCCAGAGTATGACAAAATAAATTGTAGGCTTTTCAATATGTAAATGATACTATAGAATAAGTTTGTTCAATCAGCTTTGTTAAAAATGAAAACTGGTGGTCCTAGTTTCCCAGATTACAGGGACTAGCATGTTTGTATGTATTTGATTTACTTTACTTGTTTAATGTCAAAATTTAATTTTGGGGCTTAGAATCATAGCTTAAAATTTATGACTTAAAAGTATACTTGTTAATTACGTGTTTATTTCTTAAATCATCCCTTGATATTAGTGTTCACGTGCATGTGTTTATTAAAATCTTACATATTATTTTGGAAATATCTATATGATTTCCATATACAGACAGATTTTATGTAAGATTATATGACTCCAAAGGCCCTGCTCTTTTACCACATCATATTACAAAGTTAAAAAAATCTCTGAAATGGAAGTAATTTTCCCAAGATGACTTGTTTTTAAAGTTTTTCTGATTGAACTTTTAATTTTGAAATGTCAGTCCATAGTGTATTTCAGGATGCTCAAATTATTCTTTTACTTTTCATCTCCAAAAAATAGCTTAAAGTTTGACTTTATATGCAAAGAAAGCAATGGTAGTTATATTTAATAAAAGTTATACATGAGTATGAAATAAGGAATTTTAAGATATTTCCTGATTAGTAATATTTCACGTTATTTCTTTAAATTTAGTGTTAATTTAGCTAGAAAATATGTATTGAACATGAATTTTTAAAATATTTACTAAAACTGAGTATTTTGCTATATAGAGAATATACAAAGGTATTCAGAACAAATCTTCACAACAAGGGATGAATCTGAGAGGCAAGGGCTAAATTATGAAGGGCCATAGTATCTCATAATTTGGACTTTTATCTATTGCAAGCTTATTTATATTATATTAAAATTTACATACATTAAAAGGACTTTCTGAATCTGTGGTTATTACATGTTCAAATCTACACTGATGGCCAAACTCTTTTTAAGTGGTAGTTTTTGCAGTTTTCAGGGAAGAATTATTTTCTTAGCATTTACCTAGGACATATCCCATAATATAGTTGAGATTTTGGACATAAAAAAGCAATTCAGAGTGGAGTAATTGATTATTTTGAAAATTGAAGTTATTAAATTAAGTAAAAATTTTCTGATTACACTTTTGATTTTAACTTAAGTGACTAATTTATGTGCTTCATTTAAAGCTGAAACCCCCAAAATTTTGCTGTAAGATATTGTTTTACCTTAAGAATCCATTAAAGAGAAGGATGTGTGGGAACCAACAAAATGAAATGATTAACACCATTAAATATGAATGGTGTTTCCAAGGTAGCAAGGAATGCTTTACACTCTACACTAATCTTTTCATTAATGTTATTTATTTATAGTTTCATGATACTAATTTCTATTCTTGAGAATCTTTAAAGATTTATAACCTCTGTTTTCTGAAACTATCAGTATTTAAAATATAAATGTAAGATCTGATGTGTCTGAGCTTTCCTTTTATCATCTTCCACGACAGTAAGAATATTTCTGTTCTGTTATTGCTGAGTGTCCCTAGATAAAAAGACTAAAATTGGGCCAGTTTATTCTAATTTTACTACTCATTTTAGCACTGCTTTTAATTGATCTAGTCTGTTGTTATCCTTTTGTTTTGCTTTGTTTAGCTTTCTATCCTGTACCTACTTTTCAAGATTTTTTCATCTTTGTCAACCTAGAAACTAACCCAACACCTTCATGTTTGGTAAGTGAGCTTGCTTCACAGCCTATTTAGATCATCTTTAAGGACCTCTATTAACTTCCTTTTTATACTTCAAATTATTGTGTAATTTCTTCTTCCTTATCTACTACTCTAGAAAAGAAATTCTTGTAGTACTCTTGAAGTTGTAATTTATCTTGCCTCTTTTTACCTTTTTCAGTCTTGTTTTATCATCTCATTCTTTTGGATCTTACTTTTCAATTTTGTTATTAGATCTTTTACCTTGACTTGGTAAGATGTTCAGGGCCTATTTAAATTTCAAAACAAAACAAAACCTAAAACACTTGTTTGATTCACGTATTCCCTATGGTTATGGTCTCTCTTCCCTTTCCAACTTTTTACATTTTTTTTCCCTTAAGAGTTTAACCTTTTTTATTTGGTTTGTTTGTTTGTTTGTTTAGTGTGGTGCTGAGGATTGAACACACGGCCTCACTTGTGCTAGTGAAACACTTTACCACTGAGCTACAACCCAAGCCCCATAACTGTCAGAATTTTTAAGTGATAATGTGTCTACTAAGTTTCTGTTTTCTCAGCATTCTTCATCTTGGTTATCAGTCTCTTTCAAAGTGCATTGATATAGTATTAGTTCTTGATTCACTGAACTAACTTTTTCAATTATGTATATATTGCCCCCTTCTAATTTTGTAGGGCATTTGATAGTGATACTGTTTCTTCTTTTGATACTCTGACTCCTATGACTTTCTTAATATAGTATGACCCTGTTTCTCTTATTGTCTGTCTATACCATCTTGAATGTTTTCATAGTTTGTTTTAAAAATCATCTTAAAAATGCAAGAATAATATTAGATTCTATCTCTATAGAATTACCATTTTATAGATCATTTGGTCCTCTATTTTCAGCTCAAATTTTCAGAGTCTTTGTTGTTTATATGTCTTGCCATTGTGTATTTCACATATATTTTTTTAAAAATTGATTACTTAAATGTTATTTAAAGTCTTCCTATAAATCACCTTACCCTAAAAGTGCAGGTACCTTAATATGGTTTATATCATTTCACCTGTTACTTGTCTTTCCAGAGATACCTGGTTATTTATCAATGCTTTTTCTTTGTGAACAGATACCATCCACACACATATAATAATTCCCATACTGTATTGTTGAGGTTTTAACTTACATATTTCATCATCTAGGAAATCTTTCCTGACTATCAAAACCTGGTTTAGGTAACTTTATTTTTTCTTTTTTGCTGGTGAATCATCCATGCTGTATTAGCTTTCTATAATTGCAAATCTTGTCTAGAATAGTATACTGTTAGCACTATGACAGTGAAGACCACCCTTATTTACACTGTATCCTTAAAACCAAGTTATACAATGCTAAAGTACACCTATATAAAGTATATTGCATCTTTCCCATAGTAGTAAGGTCCCCCCCAATATGTATTATTCATGCACAGATACATACATATATATATAGTGTGTATGAATAACTGAAAGGATGAAGAACTCAGTGTCAAAAACTATATTTTCTTTTCTTTTTTCTGGTGCTGGCGATTGAACCCAGGACCTTGTGCATGCAAGGCAAGCACTTTACCAACTGAGCTATGTCCCCAGCCTCCAAACTGTATTTTCTTAATTTGTAAACCTGCCTTTCTTTTGTTTCCTGTTTCAGTTATTGGTACCAGGGATTTTTAAGTTATTCACTAGAAAAATTTCTTTATCTCTAAATTTTTCTCTATTCTTTTTTTTTCTTGAATTGTTTCCAGTTTTTCTCTTTTTTACTCATGAAATGTACCTTGAGTTAGTCTTTTTTTCCCCAAAGTAGGACATTTAATCTCTTGCATATGTTCTGTATAGACTATTTTGGGGTAGCAGAGAAAAGTCTCTTGGTGTATTTCATAACTTCCCATTCATCTTTGGTTATTTTAAAAACAAACCCTCACTGTAGTGTAATGTGAGATTTGAGTCTCATTTGACTTAAGGCTCTTCTTCTATCCTAGCAGGAATGGGCTTTGGGGATTGGATGTTTGTAAGTTGTTGTGGTTTGTTCATTTACAGTTTCTTTTTAGATTTAAATGTTGAGTCCTGGTTTAATTCTGATCTCTCTGTTTAACCCCCACTCCTTACCTGATGTAATTCTTTTAGGTTGAGGGACTGGATAGAAGAAAATGATGAAAACTTTATTTTTATTTAAGTAGGCATGCTTTATAATGTTCAATAGAATTTTACTGCCTCTGTGATTTACATTGTCTGGCCAGTAACTCCTTCTTTTATGTGACAGGTATTCAAATGGCATCTCTCTCATGGAGTAATGTTTTACATCTGAAGAGTTGGTTGAAGTCTCTTACTATGTAGTTAAACCTGATATGAGATGTCTTTAGTGAACTCTCAGACCTTCTGTGTTATAGTCGTTTGGGCATGACAGTCTCCAATTGTTGCCTAGGGGAGCCTACTCACCCTTTTGTGGATGTCTTTGTTGAGGTATTGACAAGATGCATCAGGTTTATTTATTTCTGCAAGACCCAATTGACCCACACTGAACATTGCTAGTGATAATCACTTCATTGCCATATCATGTTCTCTCCCTATAACCTTTAATTTTTTTTTTCATCTATACTCAGAAACAGAACATCATTAAGTCCGATATCCAGTACTTCTGTAGGCTGGGAGTGAAAAGATGGTTTCTTCTTGTAAGTACCCTCAGTATATAGGCATCATTTTCTTGACTTCCAGCATAGTAGAGGAAGGATACTCCCGTAAGAGAGACCCCACCCTCTGGCCTCAGCTGTTTTTACTTCTTTAAATGTGAGGGTACTCCTTTCCTTCTTGTTTTCTCTTTTGGGACCTAGTTTTCAAACCTTAGGCAAGAAGGAAAGTATTAAACATTCGCTTACATGTACAATCAAAAATTTTTAAGTCATATAATTTAATTTCTAAACAAAAGTAATGCCAATCATTGCTTCCTCACTCCAGGACTGTGTAAGTGAAGTCTGAATTAATAGAAAGGAAGAGGGAGAACAAATTTTGTGATCAGTCCAGCTATCCATATATATATATGTAGACAATAGTTTAAATTCCATCAATGCTTTTCTTAGACTTACTTATAATCTGTGAAAAGAACCATTTCACAGAATTTGGTAAAATTAAGGAAGAATATTAAAATGTTATATGTTAAAATTAATAGAATAAAGACTATTTTGAAATACCAACTAAAATATAATATTAATGCTTTAGTGGGGCACGATGTCTGCATAATATAAAATGTATGGAAGATTTTGATTTTCTTTACAGTATCATAGTAACATGAGCAATTAAAGAAGGTGATATAGGACATAGTTGACCTATCAGAGCAGCTTAATTTTATGTTTTGTTTTGGGAACAAAATGCTTTTTGGAACTTTTATCTGTTGGTTTAGTGCATATGCATATATATGTGTGTGTGTATATATGTGTATGTATACACACATATCTACTATATAGATAATAGATAGCCCCTTTTGTTTTCTTTTTAATATTTCCCTAAAGATATCTTGACTAGTGCAATTTTGCCAGTTAGTATTTTTAGTACTGTAACCATCAGCAATTGAGGAAGGATTATTTTATTCAATTGGGTTTTTAAAATAATTTAAGATTTCATTGGAATAAAAACTTAGTTTCCTCCTTTTTTCTAGCATATACTATTATAGATACTTCAAGTTAAAGAACCCCAGATGAAAGTTAGAGTCCTCATCAAGAACAAAAGCATTTGACCTTTGTTTAAGTACATATTGAATCAGAAATTCAGAATTATTTGGGTTTGGCTTTATTTATGATAGTGAAAGTGAAGTTTATAATATATACTAAGAAATAGTACACTATTGAAGAAGGGAAGATTTGAAATATGATCTAGGACTCATTCTTTCAATTAGATAATTGCTTTAGGCTATGCTATCCAATGTACAATCATTGAAATTGGATGTGAAAATTTGTCATTAATAATTATGGGCAAGTTTTACATCTTTGGTTATGCCACTTTGAAGTTTTTGATAGTATGTATATATAGATCTGAGGCTTGTCTAATTACATTCTGTGGTAAACAGAATCTTTCTAGATGAAGGAAGCAAACAAGACTGCAAGAACATGTAATTTTAAAAATTACATTGAAAACTTTCTTTAACATTCTAAACATATCACCTGTATACACTTCGATTGCCAACTCTTTAATGGTCTGATTTGTTGTCAAGGAATGTGATTTAATAAACCACATAGAAAGCATACTGTAATTTAGAACTTGAAATAATTCAGATTTGCTACTCCCCATTTAATCAGTGTTTATACTTTGAGGATGAAAATGGAGAATAAATGAATTAAAATGTATTTTAATATTCTGTATGCAATGTAGTTTGCTCATTTCTTTAATTTTAGTTATTTTTTGTATCTTAGAAGTACCATTGGTTCTTTCAGATTTCTTTGCTGTTACATATTCAGACCCTTTTTCTTGAAATGTATTAAGCATATTTATTTTAACTTCTTTGTTGTTTCTGCCTGTCCTCACTCGTGCTCCCATTCTTTTTTACGTATTTTGTGATTTTCTTTTGTTGTCAGTTTTTCCTTAACAATTTATCTGGGGGAATTTTTTGAAGCCTGGGATAAAGGTGGTTGCCTTCATAGAGGCCTTGCGTTTTGTGGTCATTGGGGTTGAATTCTTGGTTGAGGTTATCTGAACCACCCAATTATGTATTCATGCTGAAAATCTTCTTGAAGGCTAACTTAATGGTTATGAATCCTCTTGAGTTTTGTTTTTTTTTTTTGTTTTTTTCCTTCTTCCCTTCACTAAGTTTGTGTGTGTGTGTACTTGTGTGTTGGGAATTGTTAGAGGATGAAGGAATGTTTGAATTTTACTCTTACATTGAACTCTTTGAGTCAGGATTACTGAGGACTCTGACTATGCTCTGTATTTTTTTTATCCTGATCCTTAAGTCAGGAAGGTCAAAAGACAAGATCAGATTACCTTGGTTCATCAGAATTCCTTCCCTGTGAATACATTCCCATTACATGCTCTCCTTATTTCTTGGGTTCCTATATTCATTTAGGTTTGGTACTTTCTTGCCATCTAACAGATGCCATTGAAGAATGTATTTTCAATAGTTTTTCCAGCATATTTACTTGTTTGAGGCAAGAGGGATGGTCTAGTTATCTGGCTTCAATCATCAGACATACAAGTATATTAGATTGTTTTTTATGAAATTATCTTACTTATTTCCACTAGCTACCTATAAATATTTACATGTATAACCATTTCAAAAATGAGGAGACCTGACCAAAGTGATTCAGTTGGTAAGTAAAGAAGACTGATATGTACTCTAGTCTGTCTGACTCCAGAGTTCATATTGTGCATTGTACAGTATACTCCCTTTCCATGAGTTTAGATTCCTTATCCACAAGTACTTGAGTTCCAAGGAAGTATTTATGTTGCAGATTAGTGTCAGTGGATATAAAGAAATGGAATGCTGAATTACTTCTTGTGAGGAATTTTGAGAAAGAAGATCTAACAATAGTTACTGCATTATAAATAGTCATTAGCAATATGTGTGAAGAATCAGACTACAAGTACACTAGAGTATGCTAAAAAAAAAATGACTGTTTTCTATTTTGCCAAAATCTCTCCAGTTATTTCAGTGTTACTTGCCTACCTTTTTGAAGATTCATTGCTACCTTGTTGATTTTTCACTTTTGTAAGTTCTATTAATATTTCTGTTCGGTTGAGAAGTATTGTGCAGTAAACATCAAGAAACTCTTCAGATATTTCAAATACAGATAGGAATGACCACTATATTCATTAGACTTTCTACAGTAAACCTACACCAGTGCAGAAAGCTTTATTTTTTGACTACCAAGTAGAAAAACTACTGTTAAATAAAAAGCATATCTGGTTTAACCAGAAAAAAAAATCATTAAAATATCTGATTAGATCTTTTCTATTTTGAGATAACTATTTCAGATTTAGTAGATTGAGAAAGTGGAAAGTTAATGAAACAGAAGACTGGAAATGAAATAGGTATAGAATAATAACCATATACAAAATGCATGTAATTGTATAACCAATCTCCAGCTTGGGTCACTTTAACCATTATCAAAGTATTTAAGTTAAACCAGACATGGAAATGTCATAGGATAATGCAAATAAGAGAAACTATACATAAACTTTACTGAAGACATTTTTTCTAAATTACTTTCAAAATTTATTATTATTTTTGGAAGGATTTTAAAATTTAAATTAAAAGTGCAATTATGTCTCTCTTCATGACAGGGCTACATTCTGAGAAATGTATCATAAGGAAATTTCACATCATTGAGTATACCTACATATACTTAGATGGTATAGTATACTGGATGCCCACAGTCTGATATATATGATCATATATTTGATCTGTTGTTGACCAAAATGTTGTTATGTGGCACTCACTGTTTTTACATTAATATATTGGTTTTAGGATTGTAACTTGGCATCTTTTAAAGATTTTGAGGAAGGATGAGTTGAATTAAAGACAAGTTTATAGGAGGTAAAATTGATTTTCCCCATTTTTCAGTTAATGACTGAACTCATCCTATGTGACAGGTACTTCTAGGTGGTTTTGAAGATATAGTCCCTGGTTCTATCTTAGGTGAAAGGAAAAGAAAGATATTTGTCTAAGAATTGGTCTCTTAGGGAAGATTTAAAAAGTAGAATTTTATCTTTTAAAAGATGGATAAATGCATTTAGTTTTGCTCTGATATAACATGTTATATTTCTCTTTAATGACTTCTTTCATTTAATTGTTGACAGAAATTGTCAGTGTCAAAAGAAATGACAAGTAAGAATGAAAAATATGGTGAATTCTGTTTTTTAATATGTATTCTTACACTATTTTCAGAATTTTTGCTTCCATATTATGGGATTAGTCTCATTATCTGAACAGTGAGATAATAAATGATAAGAAAATCATCATAGCAATATAATAATAACACTTATTTCAGTATTTACTATTTGCAAGGCCATATTCAAAAACTGTTTACATTAGTCTGCTCAACAACTTTACAAAGTGTGTTTATTGATGGAAAACTGAAGCACAAAAAGTAAAGCCACATTCCCAAAGTACTTATAGCCGGTATTGGGACCAGAATAGAAAGTTCATGTATATAGCTCTCTACATATAGTTGATATTTAATGGGAACTCTTAGTTGATGACAACAAATTAGACTTGGAATTTGAAACTATTGATAATATAGTTTTGTTACTAGTTTTCAAAAACAATATGACATTTACATAGAAATTGTGAATCTGGTGTTATGTGCCATGTTTTTAATCTTAAACACTGTGCTTGAACTTTTAAAAATCAAGCTGTTAAGTTTTATACAACCTATGACATTTTTTAGTCTTATTTAAATGAACCTGAAAGAATATTTTTATCATTCAAGTAATTTATGTAATTTTAACATCTAAACAGTATTTTCATTTCTCCTTCTTTACCATGCAAGATTTTTTTATTACATCTTTCCTTCTGATCATTTAAAAGTCCTTAGAACTACCACAGATCACTTTTAGCTAAGACCTTATATTTTTTTTCTGTATGAAAGCCCATTTTATAATGTCTTTAAGAAATTATTTCATTAATTCAATTTCATACAATATTATTCAATCCATAATATGGCATAAGGATTAATGCTAGATTATAAAAATGAGTGAGCCATGTTCTACCTTTCCCTTTTCTGTCATGGCCTCTTTTCCCAGTGAATTTTTGGTCTTCTTGCATGAAAGCGAATCCTGGATAGACAAAAAAGAAAAAAAGTGGAGGAATGAAAAGTCAAGACTATCATACAGTAGAAGTAATAATACACTAGTACAGCAGCAGATAGAATAGAAAAATGTCAGTGAAGAGACAAAAGATAGAATGACTTTGGAAGGCAGGAAGAGTGGTTAACAAACCTTAAGGACAGCACTGTAAAATAGTTATAAAAAATAAAAACCACTGTCATTCATTTGATATTTTCACAGTGTCTGTTTCTCTGTTAGAGAACTCAGCTACCTAGATATGAAAAGGGGTAACATTTTGTTCTTACAGAAGCACAAGATTAGTTACATTGAGTGTAGATGGAAAGTGAAGTCAGCCAGCCATTGTGTTTCTCTCTTTTTTTAACAAAGACTGATGACAAAAGTGAATTCCCTCAGCATGATCTTATTCGGAGTTACAGAACTCCTACTGACTTCAATAGCTCTTAAGTTTTGTCTCTTACTATCTACACTTCTAGCTGCTTTGCGAGAGAGTGTAATTACTGAGAAAGTGGTGACCCTAATTCAAGATAATGTGTTGCTGACATTTTAAGAAGTTAGGTGTATGTGTGATAACATTTTAGAGATATTTCTGTTAATGTTTTTAAAATTAAAAAGAAAACTTGCATAGATAAATGTTTAAGGTTTTTAATCTCATAAACTCTACAGTCGTTATACATGTTGGACACATTTTTGTAACTAATTCTTAACCCTGTTTTTTTATATGTTATATAGTAAAATACAGTTGGTTATTAATTTTTGTTCTAAGTTTCACCCATTTCACCATTTCACTGATCTACTTATTTGTTATGTGGGAAAAAAAGGTTTAGAAGTAAAACAAGAATGGGCTTGAATTTTTGTTGCATCCTTTAACGGCTGATCTTTGGGCAGGTTGCTTGACCACCCTGTACTTAGTGATGGTGCATGTCAAAATTTTGTCAGTATACAGACTAAGCTTTCAGTGAATAAGTATTGCTTCACTATAAAGCAGCTTGTGGTTATGAAATTCTATAAGCATTAGATTCTTGGTTTTTACTTTGTGTAGCAGTAAAGTTTCCCTTATTCACGAAAGATGTATAGTTTTGATTCACATATAAATTATTGGTACAGGTAATTATAATCAAAATCCTCTATTAAAAAATGTTACCATTGTGCATAATTTCTTCATGCATGAATTTGAGGTTGTCCATGGAATTAAAAACTTTGGAATTTTTATTTTTAGGGGGGAATTACTCCACATCCTAGTATTTCCATTTAATATTTATACATCTTCTATTGGAACCAAAAGTATATTGATGATTTATAACCCAACAGATTATAAGAGAGGAGTGAGTAGCAGTTGAGCAGGGAATTGAAGAATGCATGCTAACTCTGGCCCATTCATGTTTCTTGTTCAAAGTTAACCAAAAAACTCTACTTTTAATTTTACTTTTTATTTTTGTTAAGACCAGAAAAACAGTTTATGAGAGGTTCTGTTTTTAGAAAGTTCTTCATCTAGAAGCAGTTGAGGTTTTAGAAAAGAAAAAAACCACAGGGAGTTACAAGTCTCAAGGAAGGAGACAAGTCAGGTATAGTGATATGTCAGTAGGGCATTGGAAACCCTACTCTCAGGTTCCATACCTCTTGAAATTTGAGTCCTAGTTCTGCTACTTAGTTGCCAAGTGAACCCTTTTAACAATTTACTTAATCTGTGATTTGATTTTCTTCTGTGTAAAGTTGGGATAATGGTAGTACTTATCTCTTTCAGTAGTTGTGAAGATTAAATTAGTAAATATGTATAAAGCAAGTGGAATAGTGTTTCACACATTGTGAGAGCTATGGAACTGTTAGCTAGTCTTCAGATTACTATGGTGTACTTAGAAAACTTGATCTGTTTTCTATTGCTATAACTGAATACCATGCACTGGTAATTTGTCAAGAAGACATTCATTTCTTACGATTCTGGCGGCTGGGAAGTCAAAAATCAAGAAGTTCGTTCTCCTTATGGGGAATTTTTGCAGAGTTCTAAGGGAGAGCACATGACATTACAGGGTGATGCAGACATATATGAAAGGAAGAACCAACTGGCTTTTTTTTTTTTTTGGTGGGGGCCAGTACTCAGGAGCACTCAACTACTGAGCCGTATCCCCAGCCCTATTTTTGTATTTTATTTAGAGACAGGGTCTCATTGAGTTGCTTAGCATCTTGCTTTTACTGAGGCTGGCTTTGAACTCAAAATCCTCCTACCTCAGCCTCCTGAGCTGTTGGGATTACAGGTGTGCACCATTGCACCTGGCTCAAATTGCCTTTTTATAGCAGATTCACTCTTGAAATAACCCATTAACCCATTAATCTATAAATGGATTAATTCATTGATGAAAGCTGGGCCCTTATGATCTAATCACTGCTTAAAAGTCCTACTTGATTCCATTTCTTAACTTACAATGGGGATTAAATTTAAACATGTATTTTGGTGGAGACAAATAATAGTATATATTTGTCACATATATTATTTTATAAACACAAAGAAAAAATTGTGAATCAATATGTGTCTTAGAATCAATGCAATATAATATGATATTAGATAGGTAAATAATATAGCTTTTCAACACTCATGTTTATCTTGTTTCTGTTACATTACTTATATTTAATTGATTTTATCAATTTTCATATAAAGTAATGGTACAGTAGTTTCCCCTTATGCACAGAAAATAGATTCTAAGACCCCAGTAGATATCTGTGTAAAACTTACAATTAGGCATTGTAAGAATAATGAAATAGAATGATTATGATATATTATAACAGAAGTTACATGGATGGGAGTCTTAACATATGTTGTTATTCTGAATTTACCCTTCTTGTGATTATGTAAAATGATGTGATATCTCCCTGATGAGATGAAGTGAGATAAATGATATAGACATTTTGAAATAGTGTTAGGCTTTTCTTAACCTCACTTGAACACAGCATTGCAGTACTGGATTGTTAATCTGGTAACAGATGGCTACTAAATGACTAAGAGTTGGGCAGTTTTTATAGCAAGGATATACTGCACAAAGGGATGATTCATGTCCTAGACAAGGTGGAACAGGATTGTGTCAGATTTCATTGTTCTACCCAGAATGGCAAGCAGTTTAAAACTTACGTGAATTGAAATATTATAATTTTCCATCTAATATTTTTGAACTGTGTTTGTGAATAACTAAAACTTTGGAAAGCTAAATGGGTAAAGAGACAACTACTGTACTTCTATTCTTAGGGGAGAAATAAAGACTTGATAAACCAAACCATAGAAATCTTAGTTTATGTATACTTCCTACATTTTTTGTAAATGTTTGATTTTTAATGTGAACAATTTTTATTTTAAATTTATAACGTGAATACCTCTTGGTATCTAGCATTCTATTATTTAAAAGTTTAATTTCATATATCAATACAATAATATTTTATAGTTATATACTTTAGACTAAGATTCTGAAGTGTTTTCTAAATAAAAGATAATATGTTGTATTCAGTAAATTTATAATGCTAATAGTAGAGCATAGCATTTGGGATCATAAGCTGTGAAACTTTGGTTGCCAGGGTTTGAATCTGTCTTCAACATTTACTAAGGTGTCAAGTCACTTTGCCTCCTTGTGCCTTTGTTTTCTTATGTGTAAAATGAGAGTTCATAGAATTAAAGTTTTAAAGTGCTTAGGACAGTGGCCATAGTATATGCTTGCTATTTTTGATGTTAATTTGATCATCACTTTTAAGTTTTTTCAAAGTTCTTGTCAGTTTTATTAGAATCCATAGTAAATCAGATCATTCTATATTTTGCTCATTTTTTGTTATTCGAAGTTTCATATATTTTTACTTTATTTTCTTGAAGCACTGTCTTCGGTTGAAAATACCTAAATTAGTAAAAGCAAATCAAAATTGCCCTAAAGATTCTACCTAAACCCATTCAGAATAGAAGTTATCAAAAACAAAACAAAATAAGAAAAAAATAACAAAAATAAAGAATGCTGTCCAGGATGTGCAGAAAAAGGAACCCTTACACACAGTTCATGGGAATGTAAACTAGTATAGCCACTATGGAAAACAATATGGAGATCCCTCAAAGACCTTAAAATAGAACTACCATTTGGTCTAGCTATATCATTCCTGGGTGTATACCCAGAGGAAATGAAGTCAGCTTACACATCAGGATATCAACTTCACTATGACCCTGTTCATGATAGCTTAGTTTTGGAATAAGCCTAGGTGCCTTCCAGCAGAAAGGATAAAGATAATGCTGTATATATACACAATGAAATATTCAGTGATAAAGTAGAATGAGATCATGTCATTTATGCAAAAATAGATGGAGATCATCATGTTTAATATAATAAGCCAGATACAGAAAGACAAATATCATGTGTTTTCCTTCACATGCTGAAATGAATGAATGAATGAATAAAAAGGAAGGAAAGAAAAGAAAGAAGGAAATCACATCAAAGTAGAAGAGGAACTGTTGGGAAAGGGGAAAGGGACTGAGGAGAAATGGAGTCAGAGGAGACAAGATAGGATAGTAGGGAGGGTAGTTATGATTAAAATACCATATGTGCATTGTATGCATGTATGGAAATGACACAGTGAAAACCATTAATTAGCATAATTAATATGAATTAATATTTATCATAAAAATTTGCTTTGAGATGTAGCTTCTTATGTTGCAAAAATCCCTAAATTATTTTCTCATTTACCATTTCTTGGCCAATATAGAGAAGTTTGTACATATTTAAAGGTATTTGTGGGTAATTTGAAGTTCTAAAGTAAGATATAGGGTATATATATATGAAAATATTTATTACTTATTAGACATTCAGATATCTGATAGCTTTAATTATAAAATAGTTTTGAATTTGAATCTATGATAGCCATAGTGGGTGATAGTAGTAGTCTTATAATTATTTTTCTAGTCTCCAAATGACTCTAGGAAGGAGTAGTAGAAGTGGTCTGTATACTGAGATCCTACCCAGTTACTTCAACAGTACCATGATTAACCTGTTCATTGGTATATGTCTTGTAAAACTAGAAGAAGCTAGTTCTGGAAGAAATTTGAAAACCACCGGTTTAATTGTTTTTATTTTTTTTCACTTTACAGTTACTTGAATTTCTGAAGATGAACAGAAAAGATCTGAGAAAACTCATTAAGTCCATTATGCATTAATGATTCTTTGTTAACTAGGTTCCCCAAATCTGTTGACTAAAATTAATAGCTTTTTTCTTTATTCATAATAATGACAATTGATATATTTCTCTCGAATTCATTTATTTCTACCAGTGTAGAATCCTTGTCTCCCTTTTCTTCCACTTCCTTTGCTGAACTAAACAAGTTTTTAAGTCTTCTGCCTGGGTTTTTCATTTTTCAGAACCATGTTGAATTTCCCATTTGCTATTGCTTCTATTACCCTTCTCCTTGCCCTTTTGGTTTTATTCTCCCATGCCATTTTAGTGATGTTCCAGAAGGAGTGGAGTTTATCATGTGTGATCATCTGACTCAACATTTACAATCACTGACACTTAGGTGGTGCTTTACTATGTGACTTGTTCTAAGTGCTTTCATACAGATTCTCATTTATTCCTCATATCAGTCCCATTAGAAAGTTACTACTGTTTTCCTAATTTTGCAAATGAGAAAACGGAATGACTATTGGTTTACCTAGTACTGCATGGCTAGTGATTGGCAGAATGATTTGAATTTAGGAACTCACTTCTAGAATCTGAAATCTTGATACTATTTTGTTTACTCAAATGAACCAGAAGCCTACAATACTTCTGTTACATTAATACATTGTAAAATCTTCTTTTTAAATCAGGCAATTCACTGGATTTTTATTTTATTTAAGTAAATCAGTTGAAAACCTAGCAGCTTGTAGGTATGCTGCGCGTGCGCACGCACACACACACACACGCATGCACACATATGAAAATTGTAACAGTGAATAATTTTTCCAATACACAAAACTTTCAACTATTAATTATCACTTAACACTATCCTTCTAAGTAATTAAAAAACAGAAATGCCATTTACTGATTAAACTAGGACCGAATTGTTCTAATACACTAGAAATGATAAAATCAGATTATTAATAAGTTTTAAGTTGATCTCGTGATTTTTTCCTTTGTTTAAAAATTTTGAAGTTGTAGAAATATATGTTTATGAAATTTAAAAGTTATAAATAAACAAGTTTTTCCTCTTTAACAAATATTTTGGACAAATACTTGAAATTTAAAATGAACTTAGTTATACTTAGTGTAACCAGTTAAATTCTGTTCAACACTGTTTGATAGTTTTTTCTTTTATGATAATCTCACTTCTATTTTATGCAGTTTTTCTGTCCTCTTTATTTAGTGTAGACAGAAATATATTGCCTTCCTGCTGAGGATATAATTTCTGAATCCAGGCAATACACTGTCAGCACAGTGGAGCAGGAAATTATTCCCCGGTGTCAGCTACTGATAGAGAATAAAGGTTTAGGGTAGGATGTGATTCTATTATCTCTACTCACAAATCTCATATGATATGCAAATAGATTTTAAAATCAAAAGAGTTTAAAGTATTCGATGACAAAAGATACTTTTTCTGCTCACAGTTCTTCTCTATTCCCTCTAAAAATTTGGAATATATTCCTAAAGGTCATGCTTTTTTCTTTTTTTTTCAGTTCAGTAGCCCTTCAACTATTCAACTTATTCACATAATAGAACATTTAGAAATCATGTTCTTCAAGTGCTGGGCATATTGGCATACTGAAGTTAACATAAGTGCTAGCATCCGTAGTTATGGTAATAGTAATAGCAGTATCTTATAGAGATCTTATGTAACAACATGTTTTTTATATTTTAACTAAATATTAATTTACGTAATAAATCATGAGAAAAAGATGGCACGAAAAGTGTGTTTTGTGTGTGTCTGTACATACATTCATGTGTACCATTCTATATGTAAATATGTGTGTATTTTTTATGTCTGGTATGTATATATGTTTTAGTTAGCTATTTCATTGCTGTGACCAAAATACCCTATAAGAATCATTCAGAGGTGGAACAATTTATTTTGGCTTATTGTGTCAGAGATCTCAGTTTATAGGCAGCAGATTCCATTGCTCCTAGGTGAGGCAGAACATCATGGGAAAGAGCAAAGCAAAATGAAGCTGCTCAGAGGTTACAGGGAAGATGCACACTTCTAGGACATGCTCCCAGTGATGCATCTCTTCCAATCTCACTCCACCTACCTACCATTACCACTGAATTCATTCAACTAGAATGGACTGATTATGTTACAATTCATAATGCAGTATTTTAACTTGGGCTATACCTGCATTAACAGGAGCTTTGGGGGATAGCTCTTATGCAAACCATAACAATATGTGTATTGCTATAGGTAGTGATAGAATTTACTTATAATCTGTGCTCAAAGTTTGTCCTTATACTTACTGTATTATCCTAATAGAATTTTATATAAAATCTGATATTTTCTGGTCTAGTTAATTGGTAAGAGTTATCAAATACTAAAATTAGATAAAGTATAAAATTTAAGCAATTTTATCCCTTAATCTAATTTTTCCATGGATTGACAAAAACCTTTAAAAAAATTTCTTTTTGTAGTTTTAAATGGATAGAATGCTTTTATTTGTTTATTTTTATGTGGTGCTGAGGATTGAACCCAGTGTCTCACACATGCCAGGCAAGTACTCTGCCACTGAGCTGTAGCCCCAGTTGCTGGAATTTTATCTCTAAAAGCCTCAGGAAGTTACAGGATTCCATTTTGTTTGATAATCTTCTCTCTGTCTTTATGTGGCACAGGCAGAAGGCAAATCCGTATTTCTTTATTCAGTAAAGGCTTCATTTTACTAAACTTTACACAATGTTTTCAATATTTTATTTCTACAACTTTGTGGTAGATTAAATGGTAACATTCATTTTTTTTCATTTAAGAAAAGTAGTGTTTAAGGACATATTATTAAATATGAAATTATGTCTTAAGGAGTTTTGAGAAATTTGTGTGGATTTTAAGATATCCTTAAGTAGGGAGATGGCCTTAGAGTCATGGTAAAATGTATATTTATTTTTAGTTTTATAAGTTTTGTATGTGTATGTGTCTTGAATATCATTAATGGATACTGGGATTTGGAAATGTCAATAGCAATTGATAATAAGAGTCTTAAATAGGAATTTGTCTACCTCTTGTAGAAATGACATGAAAATTCATAAGTATTTTGTATTTCTAAAAATAGTAGTTTGATAAAGTTTACAGTTACAGTAACTTCAGTAAATGAGGAGAATTCAGTAAATGAGGAGGGGAAGATTAATTTCCACATTTGTTGGAACCTTACCTGTCTCATTATGCTCTTCAATATAGCTACCAGTTTATTTCATATTTTCCTGACTTGATGGCCATTTTTTTCATTTATGAAAATGTATTCTTATTATAATTATAAAAGTGACTGAGGAATAGGGAATATTAAATATGATAATGCTTGCATAGTGAGTAAATCCACACACTTTAGAGAAATATTTCCTTCTTTGATGAAAATTCGTCTCATAATTTAAAACTCCTTTCTCCCCTAAGATTTCTATTGCATCAGAGTGAGGTGCGTAATGTTTAGGCAAGGAAGGAAAAATTATACTTGAGTTCTTTTTGCCAGAGATTTTTGTATTTAATTTTACTGAAATAATATTACCTAGTCTTAGCCTAATATCATGAGGCAGGCTAGGGAATTTTAGAATGATTAAAATATGTACAGTGTGAATGTTTAAAAAATATATAGCCTCAGACTTTGATATTGTTGCATTCATGTTGTTATCTGGATTTCTTAGGTGAAAATAGTACTTTGTTAAATTTAACCTTTGTTTTAATTCTCCTGTGTAGAGATTATGCTTTTACTGAGTATTATCACATAGATTGCATTTATAAACATACAGCTTGATATGCACTGTAATCCTAGAAACTGGAAATGTTACCTGTATGAGACAAAAGCAGGTTTGTGAAGTTTATGTTTAGATTTATTTTTTATTTTGAATATATGAAATATTTATTATGCTCCTTTATTCCTTTTTCAGGTGCAGTTAATCTTAAAAATAGGCTTCAAGTTGAAAATTTTATTGAGTAAAGCTATAAAAATACCTTTATAATACAATGTGGGGCTGGAAAATTGAGGATAAAATTTCTACTTTTATAAACTCATTTGCACACCAGCCGCTGTATACTATTATCTTTGTTTTTCTACTTGCATTACATTCCACTTACCATCTTTTAAAATTAGATATTATGTATCTTTTCTCTAATTTCCTTTTATGACTTTTATTGGAAAACCATTTGCACTTAGACTTTTTTGGTTTGTTCCTATTTCCATGTAATTACCCTTTACTTATTGATATTCTTAATAGACAACAACTTTCAAAATGAATAGACATTTTAATAGTAGTTTTAGACTTACAGAAAAATGTAGCGTAATGTCCAAGGAGTTACCATATACTTCTTTTTGCCCATTTCCCTTTCCCCTACTACACTGTTTTCTCTATTATAAACAACTTGCATTAGTATGGCACAGGTTTTGTAAGTGATGAACCAACATTTAGATGTTATTAAGTGAAATTCATAATTTACATTAAGAGCCACACTTTATATTGTATGTTGTATGATCTTTTACAAATACATAATGACCTGTATCCCAATTACAGTATCCTACAGTATAGTTTCACTGCCCTAAAAATACCATTTCCCTTTCAGTGCATCCTTGGTAAATACTGATTATTTACTAATTTCTATAGTTTTGTCTTTTCCAGAATGTTTTATACTTGGAATCATTCAGTATGTTGCTTTTTCATATTGATATTTTTCATTTAAATGCATTTAAGATTCCTCTGTTTTAGAGACATGTTCGCTCATTTCTTTTATCACTAAATAATATTCCATTGTTTGGATGTACCATACTTTGTTTAACCATCCACCTGTTGAGGGACTTATTCATTTCCAATATTGGGCAATTGTGAATAAAGCTGCTATAAACATTTATGCACAGGTTTTAATGTAGATATAAAATTTCAACTCATTTTTGTAAATACCAAGTAGTGTGCTTACTGTATCTTGTGATAAGAGTATGTTTGTAAGAAAGTGCCAGACTGTTTTCCAAAATTGCTTTACTATTTTACATTTCCTACAGCAGTGAATAAGAGTTTCTGCTGTTGCTCTATATCCTGGCATTGTTTGGTACTGTTGGATTTTTGGATTAGAACAGATGCTGAGGAGCGTCTCGTTGTTTTAATTGTAGTTTGCTAATGAGCTATTGTTATAGGTTGAATTATTTTCATCCAAAATTCAGATACCTATGTCTTAACTCCCAGTACTTCATTTAGAATGTGGTCTTATTTGGAAATGGGATCTTTACAGAGGTAATAAAGTTAAAGTGAGGTCATTATAGTGAGATTAATCCATTGTGACAGGTATCTTTATAAAAGCTGAAATTTGTTCATAAAGATACATATGCAGAGAATGCCATGAGAACATGAAGATGGCCATCTGCAAGACAAGGAAAGTCCTGGAACAGATCCTGTCCTCACAGTTGTCAAAAGGAATCAATTCAGCCAACACTTTGATATCCAGTGTCTAGTCTCCAGAACTGATACAAAACATCTCTCTCTGTAGTACAATGTTATGCAAGTCTATGAAATTAATATACATAAGGTGTTGAGTATCTTTTCATATGCTTATTTGCCATCATTTTATCTTTGTGATTATGTGTTCAGATCATTTATTCATATTTTAAGGTAGTTGTTTTTTAATTGTTGAATTTTCTGAGCTTTTTCATTATTTTGGATATTAGCTTTTTTTTTTTTTGGTACTGGGAATTGAACTCAGGGGTACTCGACTACTGAGCCACATCCTCAGCCCTATTTTGTGTTTTTTGTAGAGACAGCGTCTCACTGAGTTGCTTAGTGCCTTGCTGTTGCTGAGGCTGGCTTTGAATTCGTGATTTTCCTGTCTCAGCCTTCCACAGTGCTGGGATTACAGGTGTGCGCCACCGTGCCCAGCGGATACTAGCTTTTTGTCAGATACTTGTTTTGCAAATATTTTGTCTCCATTTGTGGCTTTTCATTTTATTGATTGTGTTGTCCACAGAGTGAAAATTTCTAATTTTAATACAGTCTGACTGATCAATTGTTTCTTTATATATGAATCTGCATTTGGTATTATAGCTAAAAGCATCATTGTCAGTCCCAAAATTACCTTAATTTACTTTTATCTTTCTTGGAGTTGTATAGTTTTGTCTTTGATGAATTTTGAGTTAATTTTTCATGAAAGGTTTATGATCTCTATAAGGATTTAATTTTTGCATGTGATTGTCCAGTTGTTTCAGCATGATTTGAAAAAAGCAATGATTTTTCCATTGAATTGCCTTTGTTTCTTTGCAAGAGATCAGTTAACTGTATTTATTTACCTGGGCTTATTTCTGGGCTCTTTTTCTTTCCATTCCATTGATAAGTTTATCTATTTTTTTTTTTTTTTTACTAGTACCACACTGACTTGATAACTTGTAACTTTATAGAAATCTTGAAGTGGTGCTCTTCCTTCAGCACTATTTTGGCTCTTCAAGTTTTTTACCTTTTCATATAAACTTTAGAATCAGTTTGTTAATATCTGCAAAATAACGTTGTTGGGATTTTGATTTTGATTGTATTTAATCTGTAAATAAAGCTGGAAGGAGCTGACATTTTAGCAACTGTGTTTCCAAACTGTGTTTATGGTTATCCTCTTGTAGATCATGAACATATTTTGTTAGTTTTATACCAAATTACTTCAGTTATTTGCTATTGGAACAATCATATTTTATACATTTATAAACAAGGCTAAAATAAGTCTTGGAAATTGTCCTAGTGATTATGCAATTACAAATTACCATAGCAGATTATTGATTATTGTTACAATAACTCTTTTTTAATTAAATATTCTTGAGGCTAAGAGGGCTTAGAATTATTTCATCACACAAATTGATTCTTACCAAGTCATATAGATTGATATTAGCTAATTTTGAATTAACCTGTAACTTGGGATGAATTAAGTTTGTATGATTTTCCTTACATTTTTCAATATACTTGTAATTGAAAATATTTCTTTCTACAGCCTATTAGAAAGTAGACATAAAAAGGTATAATATAGAACTTTATTTTGTATTTTTGACTCATTACTTTATATTCATTATGTTGTACTTATGAGAAGGAATGATAAAATATGTACTGAATATACATAGCATAACAGGATGAAGAGTGATTGTAAAATGAATGGGAAGATTACATGAACAGACAAACATTAATGGAGTATGAGTTTATATTCTCTGAAAATGTAACATTTAAATATATAAGGTCATACATAATTTAGACAGGCAAAAAGCTGATTTCCTAAGAGGATTTACCTGAATTTTTAGAGAATACACCTTTAAATATTAATTTAAGTGTTATGTACTTGAAAATGCATGAAAAGGGCAAAGACCCTGTTATTAAGCTATGAAATTAGAATATTCTCTGAAATTGTGTTTTCAATGATTCCAATATGAATACCAAAAATGTTTCTTTCAAACAAAAAAACCTTTTTTACACTTTCCTTTTCTAGAGCCTTTCTGATCTGCAAGCTTCTAGATTTGGTGTCTTATTTAGGGAATTTTACTTTTTAGTTTATATAAAGCTCAGTATTCTCTACAAATGTACAAAATATTTACATTTGTTGTTTTCATTGCTTAGCATTTGCCATAAGACAATTTAATTTACAAATTTTTAGAATATTTTTATAACATATGCAGAAGGAAAAAAATTCTAAGAAATTTCTTATAAATTTCACAATCGAGTAATGCTGGTTATTATTACTAATAAAAAATAATATAATGAAGGTATTCATTCTGATATTCATAGACTATTTAAAGATGAATAATTAAAATCGCTTACTAGTTCATTCGTGCTAACCATTTCAGAATACAGTATAAATTGAGTTACACAATTAAGTAGAAGTGCTATATTTTTCTATTTTTCTCTAATATGACATTTGTTTATGATTGGTCAGTCACTCTTTTTTTTTGTTTGTTTCTTATCTCAAGATGTCAGTTTTGGGTGAATTTTAGAAGGTCAGTTTAATCTTTTGAATTTTAACCTCATAGCCAATTTAAAACTCAATTTTTCCCTTTTTGCTTAATGCCATTTGAACTTTTCTAGGAGATTGGAGTGTGGAACTAGGTTAAAGTGTAGTCATTCACTCTGCTCACTGCATTGAGTAGAGTGATCTGCTCTTTTAGTCATATTTCTGGTCTGTATTTGATGCCTAGAGGTAGAGAAGGAAGAGGATCTCTTACTTAAGTGACATCTTTGTTCCCTTTTTTCTGTCTCTCTTGCCCTGCCTCACACTGACTAGTCCCCTTGTTCTCTGTATGGGTGAGAGATGAATGCTAGCTCTCTAATAGGACAAATATACAAAACATTTTGGGAAGAGGACAGTGTTTTAGGAATGTCATCCAATTCTGGATTGTCCTTCGACTCATTTCTCAGTTTCTCCTCCTCCAGTATACTCATGGCCTCTGGCTACCAAGGTCTTTATTTACTGGAAATTCAAGTCCAGTTACTTACATATAGTAAAAACATTTTTTTTTGTTGTTATTGCGGGTAATGACTCCAATTCTTTCTAGCCTGTTTTCTAATGCCCCATCTTCCTTACTGTCTTCACAGAGGTACAGGGAGGGTAAATAGGCATGTCTAACACATACGCAAGTCTAACACACACGCAGAAATCCAATTGATAGCAATCTTCCCTTTTTAGTCTTTTTTTTTTTTTTTGGTACCGGGGATTGAACTCAGGGGCACTCGACCACTGAGCCACATCCCCAGCCCTATTTTGTGTTTTATGTAGAGACAGGGGCTCACTGAGTTGCTTAGCGCCTCGCCATTGCTGAGGCTGCCCTTTTTAGTCTTTTAAACCAACTCTCACTTGGCTTGGACACTTGTCATTATCACTGTTCATGTAGATTTACTTCATGTAGGTCAGTGAAGCAAACTCTGGAGATTGTAGATTAACTTTCTAAGATAGAGCCAGGAAACAGTAGTTCTCAGGTAAAGAAGAACTGAAGAAAAGAAAAGTGTTTTAAGTTATGGAATGATAGTTTGCTCTTACTTGTTTAAGGCTGTCTTCCAATTTTGAGAGGCTTAGCTCAAGTCTTTGGTTCTTAGGTTTGGGTTCTAGTTGCTAGTCTATGAGCAGTGGGGAAAGTTCCATCTGATATTCTGTTATGTGAATTGTATTAATCTTTCTAGTAGTTCCAGACTTAACCACTGATAATTCTATTTCACCACAGCAGCTGATGTGATCCTTTTAAAAGATTAAACAGGTTATGTTATTCCCCCCAGTCAAAAGACAGCAGTGGCTTTCTGTAACAGTTTTAAAAAATCAAAGTCCTTATTATGGAACAAATTCCTGCATGATCTGATCACAGGTTTTAATTGCATGTTCCTATTTCAGGGCTTTACTTTTACTCTTCAGTTTATCTGCAGTATTCTTAACCCACTCATTTCATTCTTCATTCGAATAATGCTGTTTCCTCTATGTTCTCTTGAGTATCCTGTTAAAATAATACATTTATCATTCTGTTCCCATGACTTGCTTTGTTTTTGGTTTATACACTAGTTTTCATACTGCATATTATATATTTAATAGTTTAGTATTCATTTCTTCTATTACTTATAATTTTCAAGAAGACAGGTCATTAACTCAGTTCAGTGCTTTACCTAGTCCCTAAAATGATACCTGACCTGTAGGAGACCATCAGTTTCTTTGTTGTTGAGTGAATGAATGAATGAATGAATGCATGCTAGTTTCTAGAATGAACTCTTAGAAAATAGCTTTGACTCACATAACTTTTACTGTTGCAGGGTTTTACATAGTATTGTTTTTTATTTCTATAGTTCTTTTATTATTCCCAAATGTATGTTCACATAATCATGTCCTCAGTGAATGTCTACATCTCTAATTCATCTTCCATGTTGCTGTTAGAACTTTTAATAAAATAATTATCTAAATGCCACTCTTTGGAGTAAAGTGTCCCCAGATTCCTTGGCATATTTGGACCTGTGATTATTTGCCATTTTCTCACTAGTCCCTGCTGTCCTACTCACATCCTTTTCATTGTAGTACTCTGAACACTAAATTGTTTCTGTCTTCCTTCAGTGCCTTTACTTAAAACCTATTCCCTTTTTTCCTATGGCTACTTTTGGTGTGTGAATACATGAAATGTAACTCCGATCATAAAAATGCTGTAGAAATGATTCTTTATATTTGAAATATGTGGAAAACAACTGTATATTTGCATTGTATGCTGTTATTTCAAAGAGTTTATTTATTTCTCACTGAGTATATTTCTCACTGAGTATACTTAAGACCTGGTAAGAGTTCAGTTACCACTTTTATAGTTATTTAAAAATAACTTGTCTTCATGATCGCTATACACTATTTGGTAGTACTATTTGTAGTATAGTGAATGTGTTTTAAAAAAGGTGAGGCTGATTTCCTTGGTGTTAACTCAAGGATTCTTTTTTTAAAGGATGTACATATATGAATTATTATTATCTTTTATCTACAGAAAACTAAATTAAAAGAATAAGGGAAAATGATTTATAAAAGTAAAAATATTAATTGTATTATCATTGGAAAAGATATGGTCCCCTTTAAAAGTTCTCTTTAGATTCTTCAAATTAGGGCTGGGTGCAGTGGTGCATGCCTATAATCCCAGAGGCTAAGGAGGCTGAGGCAGGAGGATCACAAGTTCAAAGGGAGCCTCAGTAAAAGCAAGGCGCTGAGCAACTCAGTGAGACCCTGTCTCTAAATAAAATACAAATTAAGGCTGGGGATGTGGCTCAGTGGTTGAATACCCCTGAGTTCAATCCTTGGTACCGCCCAAAAAATTCTTTAAATTTAGAATTTTTGTTTGAATGTCATATCAATGAAAGACTAATAAAGGAAATACTTGTTTTACATAAGCAATTGTAGTGAAATGTTTTCCACATCTGACTCTTCAGTCAGTGCAGTAACAAAAGAGACCTCTGTGGCTTTTTGGAAATGCATACTCCTAGAATATGTAGCAGAATCCCACAACTTGTATTTGGCATTTTTGTATCTAAAATAATGTGGAACTATTTGGTTTGTGATATTATTTTCTTTCAGAAGACATAGCTAAACAAAAATAAAATCATGAAATTATATAGCAGTAAACAATTATTTATTTGCTTGAGATAACTCTTCTGAACAACTACTACTATCACTGATAAATAGGCTTAGTATATACTGTGTGCCTTATAGAGGTTTTTTCATTTAGTCATTGGAACACCCCTGACTATTCTTCATTTCACATGAGAAGTAACAGCTGCAGAGTTGCACATTCAGTTTTAAAAGATTATATCTGCTTTATTAAATTGACTTTATTGAACATCATTTATGAGTAGCTTCTTTATGGGGGGTGGTCACAGAGCCTTTTGAGAACCTTTTAAAAGCTTGTGGCTCATTTCCCCTAGAAAAAATATATGTGTGGACTCATGTACTACATCTTGATTTTAGTATGAAAGTTTTGCAGAATCCCTGGATTCCATAAACTCTTTATGTGTACCCTAGAGTGGGAATCCCTGGTCTATGTCTTTTTTAATAATAAAGAGAGTGGAAAACTTTTTTCTTTCTTCCTTTATTTAAAGGAAATAATATCTGTTCATACTATGCTTCAGACAGAATTTAAGAAAGCTGAGTATCTGTTCATACTACACTTTAGACAGAATTTAAGAAAGCTGAACAGAAAATGTCAGGCATCTTAACTGTACTGAGTATATGCCCAAGTAAATTCTCTTATGTAGCTAGTAAGATTCAGAAAAGGTTGACTTATGGGACATATTTAGCAGTCATATTTGTTGAAGTTGTCACAAAGCACTCTCAGTCTGTTTTAGAAAGAAACTGAATATTTTGAAATAAACAACTACCTCCTCAGTATTATAAACATAGTAGCCTTGAGTAGAGAGAGATGAGATTCTAGAAGGATAGTCCTTCCAACCTAGTAATTCAGTGGTATCTATTTTTTTCTATTTGCCTCAACAAATGTTTTCAGTGAATAGTGTGTACAGCTTCTGATAATTTGTTTTTTTCTGTTATGTTTGCCAACATGTATTAAAATGCAACTTTTGGGAAAAAAATAAAATAATAAAAAAAAAAAAAAAAAAGAGAACACTTGTCCAATTTGATCTGATTCTATCAAAGATAAATCATGTAGAAAATGGGCTGGGGTAGTAGAAGTAATGTGTGGTAATAATTTTCTGTATCAGTGAACTAAACTTTTCTTATTGTTTTTTTTTTGGTACTGGGGATTGAACTCAGGGCCACTCGACCACTGAGCCACATCCTCAGCCCTATTTTGTGTTTTATGTAGAGACAGGGTCTCACTGAGTTGCTTGCTTAGCGCCTCGCCGTTGCTGAGGCTGGCTTTGAACTCACAATTCTCCTGTCTCAGCCTCCCTAAGTGCTGGGATTACAGGCTTGAGCCACCGCGCGTGGCAAAACTTTTCTTATTCTTGATTAATTGTTCATATGAGCTAAGTATAAATACTGTCTAGATTTTAATTCAGTTTGACTTTGGAGAAGAAAAGTTGTCCTTTTAATATGAGATTACTTTTGAAGCTGTAATTCGTGAAAAATAATTTTAGTTGTTGAGGACTAGTTATTTCATAAAATTGGTTTTTAAAATATAAAATAACTCAGAATTTCAGAATGGTTTTTCTTATATTTCTTTTTAGGTATTTTCATGTTTATGCTTCAATTTCAGTATCTCACTTGTTCTGGATTGTTTTGCCCCCTTGAATTGTCATTTCAAACAAAAGCACTAAAAGTAGTTGGACAGAGTGGAAAATCTTGTTGTATGTACTTGTCTAGTTATAGATAAATTACTATAGAAATAATGTTATAAATCACTATAAAATGTTGGGGTCTTATTTTTTTAACATTAACTCTTGGTTTATAATTATGTTGTGAATTGAACAACTGTATTTCTACCTTTCTTAAAATCATTATTAACATTCAATTTTTAAATGAATGATAACCATCTATGTAGGTTTCTTGTGATTGAACGATGTATTCTCTTACTGTGGCACAATTTTCAGACAGCCACTTTTGTTCTGAAATATTTTCATTTTCTATAGTACTTTTCATCCCTGTATATATGTACAGGAATCACTTCACCCACCACCGAATTGCAGCCACTTCTGAAGTGGAACGCAGCAACTGTTTAACAGCGCACTTTCCCCTAGGTGCTGACATCTGCAGAAGAAATTGTACATGGTCCTGTACAGAAGGTATTTCTCCACTGTGCCATCTGCAGAGTGAAACTGACTAGGAGTACTACATAGACTGTAAGTTCCTTGTGTACCTGCCCTAGACTGGAAAACTCAATAAGAGAAAATAACAAATAACTGGGAAACATCATTTCAAAATGTGTAGAGGTCAGTTAAACTGCTTTCCCTGCCTCTAAATTTTATTTTGAGGTCAACTAATTTTTAATTGGTAACAAATTGAATAATAGATGCACCCCTCCTTGGAAATTATTTTATTCTAAAAGCAAATGAAGCTAAAGTACTTTTTATAAAGTCATCACTTTTGATGAAACGTAAAAGAATCAAATTGTTTTTACATATTTTCAAATAATCAAATTAATCTTTTACGATTTTAGAGCTGTTTTCTCAAAATAGCAAATCAATTTGTAATTCAACAGGAACATCTAGCTTAATTAGTGCTTTATGTCTTAGGTTTAATGTTTTCTTTTGGTAAAAGTTTTGTAACAAAGGCAGTTTATGATGAATCTCATTTTGATTTTTTGATTTAGAAACTCTTAATTTTTTTTAATGCACTGAAACAATGTAAGAGAGGAGGAACAGTAAATATTTGAATTTCCACTTATGTATTTTAGTCTATGTCTCCCATTTATTTAATGAGTTTTGTTTTTTTTTGTAAAAGCAATTTGATAAAGTACTTTCTTTAGTAGTAGTATGGCATGTTTATGCCTTTTAGGATGAGAAAATAACATTGGAAACTTCTGTGTCTACTGTTACAGAATGAAATTGATTCCGTTTTATCACTTTAGTGTTTTTTTAGTCAGTAGTATTATTTGTTTTTATTTAATTAATTATTTATTTATTTATTTTGATGAGTTTATGGACATTTCTGTGTGAAAGAAAAAAATCAGGATTTCTTGGTTTTCCCTGAATCTTAATTGTATGAAATTAATGTCATTTGGTTTTAGATTACTTTATCTGTTGAAAGTTAAGACATTTGTGCACACATGTATGTCCTAGATTCTCAGTGAAAGTAGGAAAAATTTACTTCAGACTAAAGTTTGTTTACTTGTAAAATGACGTAGGTGGAAGAAATGGTTTCCTAGAGACCCTTTTTATATGTGTTTTCTCTTTAAATTTGGTAGCATTCTTTGTATTCAAAATTTTACCTGACATGTAACCAAGATTTTTTAGTACAGTTGGCTTTATTCCAGTCAGAATATTATTTGTGTTAATTAATGGTGCATTAGAGTCAAGAGGGAGGTCAGATTTTCTATGAAGACTTTCAACTGTCTCTGATTTTATAATGGAGATATTCACACTGCTTAGAAATGTAATTTTTTGAGAATGAAGAAAGTACAATTCTTAGTATGAGTTGCAATACAGATCATCAAATGAAATAGAAAAAAATAAGGCTTTATTTATATTCATAGTAGAAATTTACGTAGATATTAACAAAAACTCAAATTTTTAATGAGACTTCCCCTTAGTTGCATGGAATTACTATTAATACTTTAATTGTCAAAGCACAAATGAAATAAACACTAATATAATATAGTGTATATTTAATATAATATAGTGAATAATATAGTGTAGATATAATATACTTTTGTATCTCTAGCAAGAGGCTATTTTTATCAACATAGGAAATATTTGAGATGCTATTATTCGTTCCTTTACATTTTCTACAGCATAATTGTTTTTCTTAATCTCATTTATTTTATTGATGGATATGATCATAATAATTTGAAGAAACAGACCATATGTTTTAAATATCATTTTAAGTTTTAGTGAAAGGGGAGGGCTTACAAGCTCTACCAATTATATATGTCTCAGTATATATTTTTATAAATTATACAGGATATTAAATATTATATTTTAGACTTCTGGGTACTATAAATTTGACAACTAATTAGATTCAGTATTAAACCATATGAATCTAATATTTTAATATAACTGGTGTATGAGATTTAGAGAAGGGAATTAGGTGTAAACTTTTTACTGAATACACATCTGTATTGTTGAATTTAATGAAAACGCACTGCTTATGTAATCAAAAATAAACTTGGAGTTTTAGGTAATTATATATTATATATTTGAACCATTTGTGTATTTAGAGATTATTTTAATTCCATATAATAAAAAATAAATACCCAATATCTCTACTTGATTGTTTTACAAAGGAAGGCCCTTTCTCTTAATCTGAAGCCCTAGAATTGTGGTTGTGATCATTACTTACTTAATTTTGTAACTTAGAAATAAACACTAGATTAAAAGTAATTAAATCTTGATGAGATCTTTATTATTTATATTTACCATTATAATTTTCTGTTTGTAATACGAAAAAGGAAGCAAATGAATAAATATGAATTTTAAAATATTTAGTGATATGTACTATCAGTAATGTTCTGGCAGCATATGGTTTTCAAGTGGAAGCTTTAAAAAGAAAGCTGAGAATTTTGCAAGAAAATAAGAAGGTATAAGGCAGTGAACTTTTTGGTGTGGATTTTATTTTATGTTATTTTAAAAAGTTTAAATAATTTAAATTACATAAAATCCACACCAAAAAATAATATTTTTAAATAGAGTTTCAGTCAATAACTTTACATTTTCAGGTACTTTGTTAGGTATACAAAATACTCTAAAATCTTTCATTAGGGGCATAGTTTTGTATCCATTCCAGATATAAAAATTATTTTCATCCGTGCTTTGAACAAATAATTGTGATATATTATGGAGATTAAACATCTCTTTAAATCTATACATTTTTAAATCAATAATAGATAAATGATTTTTCAATAATATATGGACAACTATTTTTATACTAAAATGGTTAATATTTGAATTACTTTATTTAATAAACTTTTAGTATTTCATACATTTTTTACCACAGAAAATATAATTTATATTCATTGAATAATACATAGAAAATTAAGTGTTTTAGAAATAAGTGTGAAGGTTTTTGTTTTCTGTTCTTGTCCCATATCTTAGGCAGATAAAAGGAGCAAATTTATACTCATATAATTATATCAGTCTTATACATTCTTAATTTATACATCAAATAATTTCTGCTTATTTTCATGAATTTTGCAGTTTTTAATATAAACTGAATAAGTCGAAAAGTGTAAATATATGTTTGCACAAAGAACAATTGATGCCTTAAACCTCATAATCTTTATTACAGATTTAAACACTTATTGCATTAAAAATTTCCTTAAACACTGAATTGGTGTGTGTCTTGTGGATAAATGTGCATGTGTATATATATATATATATATGTGTGTGTGTGTGTGTATCATCTTTCTAATGTATTTTCTGTAGTGTAGTCTGGAATCCTGACTGCCATTTGTAGCTATTTAGTCAAGTGTAAATTGCTTAACAACTTCAAGGTTTAAAAAGAAAAAAAACAAACAAAAAACTGTTAATTGAGAATCATTACACCTACCTCACAGGGTTGTTGTGAGGAAAAAACAATAAAACATATCTGAAAGAGTGCTTAGCATACACTAGATGTACACTATATGAAAAATGAATGTTACCAAGACTGTTTAGTGGCCCTTTTCTGTAGGACAAAAATCCAAATGCCCTGTCCTTCCTATGTCTTCATGCTTATTCTTTCCTTTCAAACTGCTTATATTGGTTGATTTTTACTGAAGTCTTGCTAGTTCTCAAAATATATTATACTTTTTTGGACCTTTGTTTGCCTTTTTCTTTCTTTTAAATTACTTACAGTTCCCTTTATCTGTAGGCTACTATCCTCTAACTCAGTCTTTTCCCTCTGGCCTCATGATAGATTTCTCCCTTACTGATAATACGTTTTCAACCCCTTCCTTCCTTCTTTAAATATTTTGTTAGCTGAGCCTTTCATATAATCCTATGTTTATTCCCTGGTCTAACAATTAATGCATGTAATGTACCTGCCTTGGTATTTGCCTTTTTCCTTTACTAAATATAAACTTACACAGGATGGAGTCTGTTTTCTTTAACTTTCCCCTCAATACTTAAAATTGTTTCTGCAACTCAGTAAGTGAATGTTTTATAAGTAGATATAAGTTCCCTATAAGTAAATTCACAACATATATAATTGTATGATAGTTACGCCTTTGTAAAAAGCAACTTTCATTCTTATGTATTGAAAAAATAGATTTCAAGCCCTGCAATAATCAAATAATCATATCAAAATTGATGGTCTGCAGTCTACTTTGCCCACCATTTACGGCAATAGTTTTTTGTTTTTTTTTTAAAAGGAATGGACTGCCTAAGGCTGTTAGCAAAATTTGATTTATTCTTTCCTATCACTGTACCTGCAATTCAATTCTGAATATTATTATTTTTTGTTTTTTGATACAATGCTGTTCAGTTAACTTTCTCTCTGCTCAGTTCTTGCACTTACTCTGTTGCTCATGTTTATGCTCTTGCCTATATTATCTATCTTCTCTTGTTCTTTTTTTAATCATTCTTTCTGACATTTGAAAGCAAATTTAATTTTAGGATAAAAAGGCTAATAAATTAAAATTTGAAATTCCAACTCAAAAATTCTCCCCTGTATTATCATTGCTCAAAGCAGGCTTAAAAGGCTGACTGGCAAAAGGTACAGAACATGGCCAATTAGTATATTTCTCCATTAATTTTTTTACCTCATTTTTCTCTTCACTGTGCTACTTCATGGTCCTCCAAATGCTACTTCTGGGTCTTCCAAAGTTTGAGGAATAGAAGTAGGAAAGAGCTAATTGGTAGTAAAAGAATATTAGAAATCTAAATAGGTTATCCTCCTGTTAGGATTCATCAGATTCCCAATGTCTGGACATGACCTAGGTGTAATTAGTTGTTGGAATTGGTAATTGTGGTTGATACTTTTTTTGTGTGTGTGGTTGATTTTTTTTTTTTTTTTTGACTGCCCTCTTTTGTCTATGAGTTTCTGGTCTACCTCTGATTTTTTTCTTCTGTAGTTAACTTGTTCTTTTTGCACTCTTCTAGGTAAATTACTTTTAAAATGGTTCATGCATATGGGTGTGCACATACAAATACACACATACACACATAATTTTCAATTAAATTTTTTTAAGCAAAGATCTCACTGTGTTACTCAGACCAGTCTGGAACTCCAGGGCTCAAGTGCTCTTTCTTTCTCTGCATCCCAAGTAGCTGGGATTACACATGTGTACCACCATGCCTAGCTGAGGAGATATATTTATTTACTCCACCAAATTTGAGAAGTATGGGCCATTTCTAAGGCAGTAGTCCAGATTAAGGCTATCTTTCACTCTTGCTTTTGGAATTAATCTGTCTGTCTCTCCTTCTTCTTTTCTTTTCTCCTTACCCTAATTAGGTACCTGGATCTTGAGTGTCCTATGTTCTAGGGCCACATGGAGTGAATAATTGTTCTGTTTCTTTTCTCAAACAATCTGTAAGCTCTTTTCTATTCTATGCTTATATTTTTTATGTGTTGGTGAACTGAATATTCCCTGAGCAGTTTTGGGACACAATCTTACCAAGCTTAGCATATATGACCTGTCACTTCAGTTTTAGTACTTGTTCTCAGCTTTGAGCCCTTACCTGAAACTGAAACAATAGGAAAATTCCCATTTTAATATGTTTTAAATCACCATTCCCCTGCATTTAAACCATAATGAGCAGGTTGATGTTCTATGAATGTTCATCTATTTCTGTAATTCCATGCTTTGTCCTATGCTGTGTTGTCATTTGAAATGTCCTTTTTAACTTTTTTTCCCTGAAGAATCCTACTCGATCTTCAGTGCCCAAGTTAGGTAAAGTGTATTGGTTGTGGCAGTTAGAATAAATTCTTCCCTCCACTGTGTTCTCATGAATACTTTAAATGTTATAATATTAACATGTTGTACGCATTTCTCTCTGACAAGATTGTGATTATTTTTTAGAGAGCTGCTAACTTATTTATTGATGAACCCTTTACTGCCTAGTCCTAGTTCTTTTATGGGTTTAGTCTACTTTTTGCTGAATTAATCTCTTTAGAAAGCTGAGATTGAATTTTGTAAAATTACTTAGTAATTCATACATCTGATCTACTTATTTATTTCATTCTTTGATCTAAAAAAGAGTTGAGGGGTCAGAATTTGTTTTTGTGCCTCTGTTACATGTTTAACATAATAGTATTGCCTTTTGTTTCTTTTTAGGTGAGCTTACTTTAAGTTTTAATTCTGGTTTTGACTTAGTTGATTTTCTTTCATTTTCCTCAGCATTTCTTTCTCTCTTTTTTATTATTTCAATTGATGGAGTCAACTATGACAATAATGGATGATTAAGCATTCTAAGTAACTTGGATGGAAGTAAAAACAAATATCACATTTATTTACTACAAGAGTTTTTCTTTTCTTCATTTTTAGATTCTTCAGGGTTTTAGACTTTAATCCCTAGATGTAGCCTAAAATGATAAAAGGCAAGCTGTTGGTCACCAAGAAGGTTAATTATGAGACAACAATATTCTTATAATAGAAAACTAAATTGAAATTATATTTGTGATTAAATGTTTCAGTCAGAATTTATTTGTTGCTATTTTGATGATAACTATAATAAAATTACCTTGGACTGAGGGTGTAGCTAAGTGGCAGAGCACTTGCCTAGCACATGTGAGACTGTGAGTTTGATTTTAGCATCATGAAAAAATAAATAAATAAAATACAATAAATTGCTTTGATTTGTAATGTACATCTAAATGTCTTCTGTTCCTCAACAAAATACCAAAATCAGGACACACACACACACATGTATGCATTATATATATATTCACACAAATACACACAAATTAGATAATGAAGAAAATGCAGGGTAGTGATAATTGAAAAATTTTCTGTATGTTTAAAACTTGTTTTTTCTGGAAAGTTTCCAATGAGAACAAATAATGTACTAAGTAGGGGGAAAATTTTTTCTCCTCAAATGTATTGTTAAGATTTGAAACAAAATAAAGCAATATGCAAGAAAATATTGCAGCAATCTTTTTTTTTGTTCATTTTTTCCATGTTGTTGAAACATGTTTTTTTAAGAGAGAAAATTTTACCTTATTTTTTAATGTTCACAAATGGCTGATATTTTAATATTTAGTATATGATAATTTTACCCATTACCACTTATTAATTTGAGACTGTGGTGATTGAATGATACATATGTCAGGTCTCAGGATAACCTGAATTTCAAGCAGTAGATGCCAGGAGTTATAAGATATACATTACTTTTGCGTCGTTGTATTTCATAAATTAGTAAACTTTTGTGTTAGTGTTTTTTACAACAGGAAACACACTATAAAAAATGACAATGTGGTTTTCATTTTTAATTACCAAGAAACACTTTGTTCCTGTGATTTTTTTCATTAACATAGACATAGCAGGAATTCAAATGAATTTACTTTACATAAAAATACATTATTTTTTGATTTTTCACTTGAGAATTAAAATTTGGTATTAAAAAGGTCAAAATTCTGTTTTTCTGAATATATTAAGGAAATCAGAATATAGGAAAATACATCTAATATGTATAGCCCCCAGTTATCAAATAAGAAAAGTAATGATGAAAAATATATCTCCCAAAGTATACCACCTGATATATATTTCAATTTTAACTGTTTGTTACTCTGATTTTTTTTCCTTTTTAATGATTCATTCAGATTTTCAGTTAAGATATTTTATAGGGCTTTTTAGTGGGTCAAGTAAAATGTTTAAAATTAAATAAGCAGTCAACTCTAAAATTCATCAAAAAACTAGTATTTTATGCTTAATCCTAGCTAATGTTCCTATGCAATATGACCTTACTCATGTCACAGAGAAAAGTGCAAAATAATAGGGAATTAGTCATCAATTGATATTTCTCTTAAGATTCTTAAAACCAAAATCATGGGCTGGGATTGTAGCTCAGTGGTAGAGCACTTGCCTCGCATGCGTGAGGCACTGGGTTGGATCCTCAGCACTACATAAAAATAAATAAATAAAGATATTGTGTTCATCTACAACTAAAAATAAATAAAACCAAAATCAGTAGTTTTCCCACTCTTATTCTGCCACCTAACACCAGTCATTCTTGCTTATGGATTTACCAAGTATTTTGTAACATATTCACACACAGGAACAAACAAACGTAAAATACTCTTCCTCTTTCTTTGACTTAAATATCATCCAATTTATTTCTGGATTCCAATTAGTTTGCCTTTAGGATGGTTATGCATTATTCTGTTCCATTGGTGAGACTCTAGTTCATTATGTAATCACTAGAAGTGATATGTTCTTAAAATGAGATTAATGTACACTTTCATCTTTCTGTTTAAATTTCATGTTCCTTTGTAGAAACCACATATTACTCATCTTTGTGCTTTCCATGGATGGCATTCTTATAAATCTTTTCTAAGTTTATTTAACTACCAGATCGCTGGTATTTAAGTCTTAAAAATATTAGATTGCTAAAACTCAAATCAGTGCCACAATTTAAAATTAATCACACATTATTCTAACTTGATGATTTATTAATGTTATTACCACAAAGAAAGTGCCTTAAATGAATTTTGAATAATAATCTATTAAGAATATTTGGCTTGGTACTAATTATGTGAAAACAAATTTTACCAACAACATGCTAGTATATGTGGGCTTTTGATAGAAATTGAGTTCAATCTTTACTTTTGTTACCATTTTAAAAATAATTTTGGCAAAAGGCTTCTGGTTCGGCCTCTTTTTGCATTAGTCCCTTTCTAGCTCTTGGAGATATATTGCAAATAGAAAACAAGCTTCTTTTAAAATATTTCAAAAGGCTTATACCCAAATCTGGTCCCACTGTGGATCTAATTCATTAAGGATGCAGTGACTTCCTAAGAAGAAACTCTGCTGGAGGCTCTTTTAGTACTTTCTGTGCTAGAACTCTATAATATTTTTCCCTTTGCTGTCTCTTATTTTAGTCTTTGAAGATAATGATTGGTTTTTGAAAATTTTTATTATGTCATTCAGATGAGATTGAATCTGAATATGTGCTTATCCAAGTTTTTAGAGTATTTAGTAAAGTTCTTTGCATATTTATTAGTATTGTATAGAAATAAGATGACATTTCCCTTAAATAAGATGAAATTCTCTTAAAATATTTTTTGCTCTGTAATTTCTTATATTTTGATTAATGTATAACTTGATTTTTTGCTCCTCTGCTCTTTATTATATATTTTACCTGTCTTTTGCCTCTATTATCATTTGTCTGTACACATACATATATATATGTGTATATATGAGGTCTTAATTTCATAAGTTTCTTTTTTATATTCTAATATCAATTATTTTTTGAAAAAGATGACTTTTACCTTTTGATTTTGTTTTATTTTAAAATAAAATTTGAAAACTATATTTTTTATCTTTTCCAAATTGGTTTCTATTGTGTTTGTGTATGTTGCTTTCATATTTGTCTATTCACACTTTATATAGAATTTAATAAAGTCAATATAATTTACATTTTTATTTGTATAATGCTTCATTCTTATTCATCATGCATTTATTCATTTGCTAACTGTTCAGTCATACTATGTACCATGAATTTTCCCTGCATGCTAGGGGTACTGAAAGTCTCTGCTCTCTTGGAGTTTATATTCTTATAAGGGAAGAGGGACACAAGTATATAACACTAATAATAAGCAATTGTAGATAAGTATAAATACTGTGTAAGAAATAAGGAATAGCTGGTATGTATAGCTGGTAAGAAATAACATGGTAGTATATGTCTGTAATCCCAGCAACTCGGGAGACTGAGGCAGGAGGATCACAAGTTCAAGGCCAGCCGCAATGGCTTAGCGAGACCCTCAACATGTCTAAAAATAAAAAGTACTGGGAATGTAGCTCACTGATAAAGTGCTCTTGGGTTCAATCCCCAGTAGCACTCCCCACCCCTAAAAGGAAAGAAACAAGGTTATGGGATTAAGTGAGTTGCGGGATAGCTAGGATAGTAAGAGGAAACATCTTCAAAGTAGGGGCATTTTAGTTGATCTCTCAAAGATTTCAGAGATAGTAGGGAAATTTGAATTGAGCTCTAAAAGAGGAAGAAAATCACATTTGAGGTATCAGGAATAATAAGGCAAATATCTGGATCAGAAAAGGTTCAACATGTTCAAAGAACAGAAAGAAAGCCTGTGTGGATTGAGTATCTTTGGTGCAAAACTATGGCAGGAGATGAAGTCATGGACAGAATGCAGGTGTGAGACCAAGTGTTCTGTAGTAAGGAGTTCAAATTTACTTTTAAAATATAACAGTGCCAATTAGTATTATTAATAAACTAATAAGCTCTGAAGAAACAACTCTATCTAATGTCTGAAAAATGAACAAAGGAAAGATGTCAGGGCCAAGTGCAGTAATTATTAGGATCATAATTGCAGTAGTCCAGTGAGTAATTATGGTGTTGGTATAGGACTTTAGTAGAAGTGATGATGTATTATTTTGAAGGAGTACTGTTAGAATTTGTGAATGCATTAGAAATGAAATGAAATAATATTAGATGTAGTTAAAAATTTTTGAAAGTTTAATTAAATGTACATATACATTTTCCATGGTAAAAACAACAATTTAAAAAAATCACATATCTATTTTGATTTACTTTATTCCTCATTTTTGCCACCACAGATCACATTAGTGTTTTGTCATTTTCTCACCTAATTGCCACTGAATGTAAATAATTTATGCTTTGTATTTGAAAGGTACCTTGTTCATTTGGTTATCTTTAATTACTAGCTAGATTCAAAATTCAGTGTATTTATTGACCAAATATATGTTTTTCATTGTGGGTTGTTTCTAGTCTTAATTATTTTGAAATTATGGGTGTTTTCCTTATTAATTTGAAAGGTCATATTAATTTCCTAAAATGACCTGAAAACCCCAACATGATTTAGCCTTGACACTTTCTAATTCCATTTTATGTTATTCTCTTCCTGATCTTTATGCTATAGACACTTGCTACTTCTCAAGTAAGTGACCTTTGTCTTACCCCATGGTCTTTGTACTGATGCTCCATTTCTGTATCCCTCTTCCTCCAAATCTTCACGGATGACTGGGAGTGAAGTCCCATTTTTCATGTTTCAGTTCAGTGTTGCCTCCTTAGAGGAGCTATTTCCAAATTCCTACATAACACCCTTCTCTCCCTCTCAGATTTTATATTTTTACTTGTCAAATCAGTAAAACTATTTTTGCATGACTTTTCTCATTACTTTTAAAAGAAAAAAAGTCTTTCATTTTGAGATCTTTCATTTACCTGTATTCTTCTCAAAATATTTCTGAATATAAAATTATGATTTATCTTCATGAATTAGAATAATTTAACGATAAAAACAGCTTTCATAAATGTATTTTTGTGTTTTCTTCAGTGTTACCACATTTAAAAAATAGAGATCATACTACAGAGAGCATGCTACCTTTTTTCCACTCAATATTGGACCATGTGTATGTTTAGATAATATAGATTCTTTTTCACAAACATGATTTTTATAATTTGTACAGAATATCCCATATTAATCATTTGTTATAGTGTATCAATTTCTTATTGTGTACTTGTTTTAGTCCTTTTATGGTGTTATAAATATATATTATTGTTTAAGGTTTTATGTTCATTTATGATAGTTCCATTGTGATAAATTTCTAAGTATAAAAAAGTGGGTTTGTTGGGTCATAGGAATATGTGAAATATTTTAAGACACTTGAATATTCATTGCCCAGTTACACTTTAGAAAATTTAAATCAGTACATTCTTAGTGTACAAATGCGTGTGTTTCTCATCAAATAATATAGTTTCTAATATTATAGGCTTTTAAAAAGTTGGCCTGCTCCTCTCCATGTGCTCCTTTGTCCTAAAAATTTTATGAAAAAGTATTAGGGTTTTTTTTTTTCTGCATAGAAAATTTAAATTTGTATATAGTCAAATGTATCATCTTTTCCTCCTTTTTTCTTATTTTATGTCTGCGGTTAAAATAACTTTCCTGGTACCATCTAATTCTAGAGACCAGAATTCCAAACTCAGTCTCACTGTGCTGCCATCAAGGTGTTGACAGAGCTAGTTCCTTTTGGTGATCCCAGGGGAACCTCCCTTTTTCTACCTTCTGAAGTATCTAAGGACTACTTGCTTTCCTTTGGCCCCTTGATCCCTTTTTTGAATCACATTAAACCTCTCTTGCTTTTGTTCTCACATCTTCTACTTTCTCATTTGACCTTCTTGCCTCCCTCTTAAAGGGATCCTTTAATTATATTTATGGCAGAGTCAGATAATCTAGGATAATCTCCCCATTTTAAAGTACTTAAATTTGATCACATCTATCTGTAAGTCTCCTTGGCCACAAAAGGTATTATTCACAGGTTCTAGGGACTAGTACATATATATCATTTGAGGGACCTTTATTGAGCATACCATGTATGGAAAATTATTGATTTTTTGCACTATTTTACTTCTGTTTTATTAAACAAATATTTATGTTAACTCTGATTTTAGTTCATTTTCTACTCAGTTAAAATTTTGTAATTATAATTTTTCTCCATTTTATAATAGTAACTTTATATACTTATTTCTGTTTAATATATACATATTTCTGTTTAATATATTGCTTCTTTCATTTTTAAAGCAAATACCCCAAATTTTTTGTTTACATTAAATTTGCTATTTTGGATAGACTTTTTTTCTAATAATAGTGAAGTAATTTGCTTATTGTTCATTAACAGATCTCCTCTTTGACATATTATTTTTACATTTGTGCATTATCACATTATCAAATACTAACTTTCACTTCCATTTTTGGAAAAAGCTGTATGTGACTATATTAGTTTTACAGTATGCTGCTGGATCTAATTCATCAGTATTTATTTTTAATTTTTGTAGTAAACATTTATGCATAATTGGATTTGTGTGTGACTTTGGTTTCCATTTTAATATCAGAGTTAGACTAGTTAGTAATAAAATGAAGTTAAAGGCATTCTGTTTTTATAAACTGGAGTAGTTTGTATAACATGATAATTATCTCTGTGTTGAAATAGCACATAAAACAGACTGAACTCAAAGGTTATTTGAATATAATAATTTGACAGGATTTTTAATATCTTGGTTGCTTAATTTTTCTTAGAGTGAATTTTGATAATTTACATTGTTGCCAGAAAGTTATTCATTTTTTGTAGATTTTAAGGGAACATTTCTTGCATACCTGCTATGTGTTAAGCATCAGGCAAAGGTAAAGAATATAGACTATTTAAATTGTGAAGTGCTAAGCAACTCAGTGAGACCCTGACTCTAAATAAAATACAAAGCAATAGGGCTGGTTATGTGGCTCAGTGGTTGAGTGCCTCTGAGTTCAATCCCCTGTAACAAAAAAGAAAGAAAAAAAGGAAGGAAGAAAGAGAGAAAGAAAAAAAGAATATAGACTTTTTAATCTCAAGGAAGATATACTAGTGAGAGGGACGTAAGTTTTCCTATGGGGGGTAGACAGAGGAAATAGCAAAGAAGGAAATAATACCTAAACAGAACTTCTGATAAGCATTTCATTATGAGTACAGGCATCAGAAAATGGTTGAATACCTGAAGAATTGAGACAACCTTAAGCAAGATAGTTGGAGCTAGAGTTTAGGTTTTGGCCAGGAAGGAGTAATGAATTGGAATTAAAAGATATGGTATAGATTCTTCTTGAATTTATATATTTTTCTGTAGATACTCACAGATTATTCATTATGTTTGTTCTGGGTTTATTGTCACAGATTTGCATGTTTAAAATATGACTCCAATAGGAGTAGAGAAGACTCTATTGAAGGCAGTGGTAGTAGTTAATACTGGAAACAGGTTAGCCATTTCATTACCATAAAAGAAGTATAAGAGCCTTCTGAATAAGGGCTTTATGCAGAGATAGAATTGAAGGAAAGTACATGGAAAAAAAATCAGAAGAGTCACCAAAGATTTATTTACTGGTTGCATATGGGAGGTGAGGGGAGAAATCAAGATAACATCCACCTTCCTTGGGATTGAAAGAAATGTTTTCCACGTTTTTATTTCAGACACTATTTTGCTAATTTCATTTGAAAGACTTATATTCCAGATAGAATGTCATTAATATGAAAATTTGGAATTGGAAAATCACTGTCATCACAGATGTTTTTTGAGAAACCAAAAGCAATATACAGGTGATACACTCAGCAACTAGGAAAAAAGAAATAGACATCCAATGAAGATTTTTGTACCATATAGCAGTAAGGATGATCTAAAAAATTCATAGGTTATTAAGCAGTTTGCAAATTAAATCTTTATCTGAAAAAATGAAGAAGTGTGGAGTTGGAATTTTGATAAGTGTTTGCAATTTATTGAAAGTAGTTTCTCAGCAAATGTGTGGCAGGAAAATATGATATGAATATCAAAATGAACTATCCTCTGCTCTGAATAGTTGTGGAAGTCTTCTAAGACATGTCTTATACAGATGATTTCACAATATTTGCCCACCTATCTGACATGAGTTTGCGAAGCCCGTGGAATTACTACCCAGTCAAGACATAGTATACGTCCATCATGGTAAAATATTCCATTGTTCCCTTGGCCTTACCATTCACCAGTCCCACTCTACTCCTTTCTCCTTCACCTCCTCCTGGTATAGGAAACTGCTTTTTGTCACTGTAAATTTCCTTTTTTTCTACAAGTACATTTGAATAGAATCATACATTATGTAGCCTTGGGTCTTATTTTGTTCTGCATAATATTTTTGAGATTCATCCTGATTTTGCATGTGTAATTTATTCCTTTTTGTTGTTGATAAGTAGTTTTGTCTAGGTGCACAGTTTGTTTACCCATTTACCTGTCAACGAACATTTGTTTCTGGTTGTTGATTATCGGGACTAAAATTACTATGAACATTTGAATAATAGTCCTTCTACAGAGTTATGCTTTTATTTTCTTGGGTTAATACTTAGGAGTAGAACATCTGGGTCATATGGAATGCCCTACTCTTGTGAAAAACCATCAGATTATTTTCCAAAGGGATTATGTCATTTTGTATTCCTGCCCTCATTTCATGACCATTCATTTAATTTACATCCTCACTAGTACTTGGTGATATGTTGGCTTTGTTCACATTTTAGCCATTGTTACTGGTAATTATATCTCATTGCAGCTTGATTTTTATTTTCTTAATGGGTTTTCATGTGTTTGTTGACCGTTGTTGTGTTTTCTTTTGTCAACTATTTAAATCTTACCCATGTTTATTGAGTTTTTCATTTTATTATTTTTATATAACAAGAGTTCTTTGATACTCAGGATGCAAGTCTTTTTCATATAGATGTGCTGGGATATCTTAGCCCATATTTTAGCTTGCTTTTTCACTTTGTCATTCTAGAAGCAGAAATAGCTTTATCTTTTGTTTCTTGCTTTTTGTGTCTCAGTGTTTTGCAAATGTGAAGTTTTCTTGAAGCTTTCTAATTTCATTTTTTTATGATTAGATCTTTAATTCATTTTGATTTAATTGTGGATAGTGTGAAGATAAATTTGATTGATAAATGTTTAAGAAAATTCTGAGCGGGGCGTGGTGGCGCAAGCCTGTAATCCCAGCATTTAGGGAGGCTGAGACAGGAGAATTGCAAGTTCAAAGCCAGCCGCAGCAATGGCGAGGCGCTAAGCAAGCAACTCAGTGAGACCCTGTCTCTACATAAAACACAAAACAGGGCCGGGGATGTGACTCAGTGGTCGAGTGCCCCTGAGTTCAATCCCCGGTACCAAAAAAAAAAAAAAAAAAGAAAAAGAAAATTCTGAAATTATTTTTGTTACACATTCGAAGTGTTTCAATTATAGAGTAAATTGATTTATTTAGATTTGTGTTGGTTTGTGTAAGCAACACTACTATCCTCATACAACAAATAAAAACATGCTTTGTAAAATAATGAATTTCCTACTTAGTAGTAGTGGGTTTAGGTATAGGTTGCTAATATTCATTCTGGAATGAATTTGTACGTGAATACCTTATCATAGTACTTGCAACATACAAAATATTCAGTGAATGTCAGTGTTGGTTATTATTGTTATTGCTAATGTTGTTATAACTTTCAGGATTCTTGCCTTGATAAAATTCAGAAATAATAATACTTGTATGAAATAGTGATACTAATTTTTATGTTGTTTTTTTCCTAACTCCTCAATCCCCTGCCAAACACATACCTGGGGGACTTAGTTGGTATTGGGTACCAATAAATAAGTACTAGAAAACATTGTTTTGAAAATCTTCTTAGCCATCTTTTTGAATTGCATGGATAATTTACAGGTATTTTTGGAAAAGTTCAAAAGATATAGTTGAAGAATAAACAGTGAAAGTAATCTTTTTACCTATCCCTCAGTCTTCTCCCAAAGATAACTTTTATAAATTTGATGTACTTACTTTCAGATGATTTTTATGTATTTAGACTGATTTGTACACATACACATACACATGTATACACATTTGTAGGCTTATTTACCCTAAATGAATATATTATACTTTATTTTTATCAAAACAGTATCTGATTAATTTTTCCATGTTAATACATTAATTCATTTTTACTGCTGCTTATTAGAGTGTATGAATATACCGTAATCTGTTTTTAATTTTCAAGCATGCAAGCAGGGAGATCATGGTCAGGCCTGCCTGACTCAATGATCCATTCAAAATAAAATAAAGCCAGATTTAGATTTAGTTCATGACTTAGAAGGATAGCAAAAGGAAGAAAAGCTAATGATGTCCTATACACTGAAAAGGCAACGTGAAAACAAAAGAGGCTACAGGACAGCAGTATGAGTTATGGGATAACTCATTTCTGAGGAGCTGATTCTAGACCACAACTAAATGCTTTTATATACTGCAGCTGGACCCTGGGGATTTGATAGGATGAGGCAAAGTGAAGCCAGAAGCTTCATACCTTAGTAGAGCCTGGGAGATCATGAGAAACTGTCTCATGATAGTGTCCCATTCTCTCATGCTCAAGAAAGATCAGGAAGCATTCTCTGATGCAGATTAACTGCATTTAAAGACATGGCCTGTGTTGCCTATATGTTCATAGCTGCCATCATAATGCAACTAGCTTCCCTAAAACTCCAACCTTTGGCCTTTTACATGTTCAGCTAATAATCTGTAAGAGCATATTCTCTTCAGTAGAAAACTCTACTTATTTGTATTTATGGGCCTGAGAATAAATAAGGCCTCATAGTAGCAGAATCAGGTGCCACATGGTGGATATATTTTAGCAAGCTCCTCTTCCAGAATAAAGCAAATCATGCCATTAATCCAAGTGCAGCAAGAAGTACTTGCAATCACACATACCCACTTCAACTCACCAACAGGAAGTACAGGGCAATTTTTTCAGCACTGTTTGGGCTAGAGAGTTTAAATACACTTTTAATCCATGCAAAACATAAAAAACAGTCTTCCTTTAAACAGCAGAGGAAAAAATAAGGGTATCTAACATGATAGGAGTAGGCTAAAGAAAATCATCATCTTTGTGTTCAGGGAACAGACATTCACTCCTGGAGTCATCAGTTTGTGGGAAAGTTTGGAGGGTCATTAGGTTAAGATTATTTATTGGTCAATAATCAGGTTTACATTGGCCTATAATCTGGGTTATATTGGCTCTGTGGATAAGAGTTGAGAGAGGTTAATGTTTCCTTGCCTCACTCTTAGTTTATTGGTGTTGAAAGTGCTCTTTTCGATAGCTAGGGTGATGGTTCTCCTTCACAGCTATGTGCTTTTGTCTTGTAGCATAATCAACCCCTGCAACAATTATTTCAACCTTTTTCTAATCTTCCCTATGTTTTACTCACACCGTGTATTCTGGACCAGACTCTAGGTGGCTCAACAATTTTTTATATACAGTTTACCATCTTAAAACATGTTTCACTCCTTGACCTGTAGGACACATCAGGAACACCTTATGAGTTGTGACCCTCTCAATAAGATCATCATCATCATTATTCATAACTGTCTAAATTTAACAAACATAACTGATAGTAAAGAATCTACAGATTAGAGTTCTCCACCTCCACTTCCCACTGCCCAGCTCTTAACTATCCAAAAGTTCAAAAATTGTAGTGTTCTGGGGGAAGATATGAGAGGAAATGGTATAAGGAAGATTAATTTTGTATTTTGAGGATTTTTATAGCAAGTCTGACTTCTTCCCTCCTTTTCAAATCTCATAATTGAATATTTTATTTAGATAGGAAATACCGTTTTGGAGAATTAGCACATTTAGAACCCAAAATGCATTCCTAAGTATGCATTCTCAAAGGACTGTTTTCCATGGGCATCCACATGGATCCTGAATAGGAAGTGTCAGTCTTATATAGTCTGCAGCCATAATGTTCATTTCTATAGAGACTGGGACTAGGTCATCTAATCATCCCATTGGTAGGCCTCAGCATACAGCCAGATTGAATGGGTAACAAATTTTAGGGGTGTTTTTCAGGGAAAGGACCACAGATCATAACCTCATACAGGAAGTGGAGTTCCTATTTCTGTGCACAGCTTTAAACAGTTTTCACTGGGCCTGCACAGTTACAGTGGTTTGAGCATACCCTGTTATATTCTATCTTAACTGATTAATCTTTAGTTGGACTTGACTTATTCAGTAACTCCCAGAATATTGAAGCCCACAAGATTTCCAGGGTTTGGTACAGACCCTGCATCTGGAACAGATTATTTTGGGAGTTACTTCTTGCTTTTATATGTAGATTGGTATATCTCCCATTTTCTTTAATAATATAATAATCTATGATCTGTCATGTATTCGCAAGTATACATTTTTAAAAAAGTAAATTTTCTCAAAGTTATTTTAGATTACTTAAAGTTATTTTAGATTACTTAAAGATGACAAGTTTTGTTTAAAACATAATTAAAATTTATTTGAATTCTTATTCCCTTGATTCTAAATTCAGGGCAAAACAAACATGCAGTTTTATCAAGTGTTAATGTTGATTTCAGTTACAGTGTCGTTGATTACAAAATAATATAACAATAACTCCTCTATATGGTTCTTATGCTAATCATGGAGTAATGTTTTCTAATATTAAAATGTAACGTTTAAGCACTAAAATCATTTTACCATTTTTAAAGAATTTTTAAACTGTGCTAGATTTTAAATAAATGTATAGTTGGTCTAGTTTTATAATTATCTCAGCTTAAAAAATCTACCAATGAGATTTTTATTACCTTCTTTGAAAAACCATGAATTGTTTATACAGTTTCCTAAGTATCGCTAGCCTTGAAATTGTGAGAATGACTACATACTCAGGAAAGTAACTGATCCAAATTTGTTATGCTTTTGGAATTTAGTAAATGATGAAAAAGAGAACTGTTAGTCATCATTAAACCCCACCCAGTTTGCAGACTTAAAAATATATTCTCATATTTGATGTTTCCCAAATACAAATTATGCTTACTTAATTAATATTTATGTTAACTTAATTAATATTGCCAAAATACTTTAATGGCTCATTTTTGAACATTTTGGCAGAATTAACATTGAGTACATAATAAATTTGAAAAATTTGGCAAATTTTTTATTAACTTTCACTTAACAGTAAAAGTTGGAAGAATTTTATAGTATGTCAGTATGTAATATAAACTAAAACCACCAGGTGGATAGAATTGCATCTTATAATTTAAAGCTCATAATAAACTTTGGATTTTAGAATCTCACATTAAATAATTTATATTATTGTCCATAATACTATCATATAATAAAGGAACTCTATGTCCTCTCAAGAAAGATATAGTAAACTTTTTTCTTTCTGAGCTAAAGAACAAAGGAAATTTTGAGACAAAAAAAGTGGAGAAACAATGTGAGAGACATTGAAGAGGCAAGAAGGCCAAGAGACATGTAGAAGGAATATAATGACCTCTCAAATGGAGCTTTTCAACCAGTTGAATATTATAACTTTCCTAGTGTGTGTTAACCTAGTAATGTATATGTGAAGTTACTATAGTGACAGCTGATAGAACTGTTTTTAATAAAGGAGAGAATGTGGACTTAAGTGGGAAGATCCTATAATGGGGTAATATGATTTATTTTTCTAGTAAGGTCACAATTTCCAGACATGTAACTGTTATATAAATCATGTCATAGACATTCCAAGTATAAGACAAGTGCTTTTTTACAAATATTGTCACAGGTCTTTTCTTTAAGCTTATTTGTCTTCATTATAAACACAGTAATTTTGGGAGTGTTTGAGTTTTAAGGCAGCAAATGACCTAAGGAACCTTTGTTTTTATGTGGAAATTGGAAAAGAACTTGGCAATGTTGTTGCCTATAGAAATAAGCTTTTGAAGGAATTGGCCATGTCTATTTTATTGTTTGCAGCTGAGACATTTTAAAACAAAATAAGTTGGCTGGTAGTAAGAGTGCAGTAATTGCTAATGTAAAACAGATGTTTTTCTAATTACATAGCACTGGACACATATTTTGGTAAGAGTTGAGGTTTTTTTCTTGTTTTTGTGTGTATATGTGTGTGTGTGTTTTTAATGAAGCTGCCCTTGGTCTTCAACACTTGAAAATGTTGCTCTGAAATCTTATTTATATTAACCTATGAAAATATTTTATCTTTTTCAAGATATAGATGAGAAATAATTTTCTTTTGTAATTTCAAATACACATAGGCATAATTATAATTAATTATGCTTTAGTGGAAATACTTTGATAAAATAATCATTAGTATATTATCCTGGTTATAATATCCCTACAAGGAAATATTGATAAATTTCTTTATTTTATGTTTTAAAATGATTTCTCCATATTCATCTTTTAACTTGATTTATTATTCGCTTCTGTGTCATCAGCTCTACCTACTATACATTAAAACTATGTTAAAGATAATTCTTCACATATCACATGGAAGAGTAATGTACCTTGAAGAACTTATTGGATATTCTGTGACATTATTGTTTTTCCAGAAGATGAACTATAGGGCACTGTCTCATGTTGGCTGCTTTGGTAAATTGATTGAAGAAGGTTCTCTGCATCTTCCTGTGATTTGGCAAATATGAAATATATGATGTATTTTAATGTTGGTGGAATTGACATTAGTATTATTGCTATTGAATTAATCGTTAATATTAAAATATTAATAGCATGTGTCCTTTAGTTATTTTTCTGATGGATATGTGTTGATCCATCTGAGCATATAGGAAAACTCTTCTGACAACACCAAAATAAAAGTGAAGGTCGTTTTGTAGTGTGGCTTACAGTCAACATTCAAGAAGTAGCTGGTCTTAATTTCCAAGTAACCTCCATAAAAAGGTTTTATATTCTACCTAATCAATTGTAATAGCTAGGTTCTAGAAAGCTTCCTTGGTTCTTTTGGAGAACTCTACTGGATCCTTACTCAAACACAGTCATTGGTAAACTTAGGTTTTTAATAAAGCTAGGTCTGGGCTGCTGTCTTGTTTTGCACAGCCCATAAGCTAAGAATTGTTTTACACTCCTCAGTTGGCTGAAAAAAATACAAAGAAGGACATCTCAAGGAATGTGAAAATTTTATGAATTTGAATCTCAGTGCCAATAAATGAAAATGTATTAGAACACAGTATGCTGTGTTGTCTGGTTTTGCAGTATGATGGTAGTTTAGTTGCAGCATATATGGTGCTCTCATCACTTCATGTTGTCTTTCAATGCACTGCAAATTGCACCAACACTATAATAATTCGGCAGTGTTTACTGTACCATGACACTGTACTTATTTCTTATTACCAGTACATATTCATCATGTCAGAATGAGAAGAGAAGAGAAATGTGAGCTTCTAATGTTATGGTTTTAAGGCACCATGCAGTGTGAATTATTTTGTTACAAATAAGGTGACACAACATTGTGGTTTTATGCAGTCACAGGATGACTGCACTAAAGGAATAAATGTTAACATTACCAGATTATACACTCATCACAACATTCTCAACACATAAGAAAGCAGTGGCCAGGAATAAAAAATCTTAAAGGGAATGTCTTATTTACAAATAAAAAATGAACTGAGGCTGCAAGCAGAGTAAAGTTTTGAATAGCTAATTTGTTAACCAAGGAAGAAAAGCCATTTCCAAAAGCAAGAAAAGCTATTTCCCAGTGGTGAGTAAATTAAATAAAATCTGTCCAGAGAAAATAAACTTTATCCAAGGAGTTAATACCAGATTATTTATTCAAGGAATTAATGTGGCTGAGAAATTAAATGACTATGAATAGTATCTATGGAACATCTAGGTAATAATATTTTCAAAGTTGAGAAAATATCAATTCAAAAACATCTTGAAATAGAATCTAATAAGATGAGTTATAACTGATGGTGATAAAAGTATGTGCAGAGTGCACTGATTTTTGTAATTGCAGAAATTTACAAAGCTTGTGAAGATTAGAAGTGTTTGCAGTTTATGAGTATTCAATGTAATATACTCATTTAGTACTTAATGAATATACTTGAATCCATCATGGTTTTGAACAAGTGATGTCAACAGTGAGTTTCATCCTGTCTTGTACTTAATAGTTTTGTGAATTTTCGTCAGAAACAGAAAATGAATATCCCGATTTGTCCTAGCACATAGCAGGTCAATAATTTAGCAGTAATAAAGTTCATTATCATATTTTGAGCCCAGATCAAGATATAAATTTTTCTGAATGAGAAAAGTGAATCTGACTTTTGACCACTGTTATTGACGCTAAATGATTGTGAACTTTTTCTGTGGATTTGATAATGTTTGCAATGAATTCTACACCTTCCAGTGCTGCCAACATTAAAATAAGATATCCATTCCCACACAGATTTGCAGTAAATGTATTTTATAAGTTCAGACTAGTTCCAGCAGTATGTTTCAGACCTCAGTACAATTCAGAAGAGATATTCATATTTAACAATTTGTCTGTCTATATAATAGAGAAGCTTTCACCTAATTTTCAATTGACAGTGCTTTGATGTAGTGTTAAGAACATGCTAAAAGCAAATATTAAGAGAGAATTCTACTTTAATTCTTTAAATGCTTCTAATTGATGGATATACTGTTAAAATATATTCATGTATAGATATCAGCATTTTGGAATACTTATCTGAAAAAAAATTCATTTTCAGCAAAGATGTATGTGAAATCTCATTCTAGATTTTTTAAATTCATTCTAATCAGTCATACATGACAGCAGAATGCTCTTTTATTCATTGTATACAAATAGAGCACAGTTTTTCACATCTCTGGTTGTACACAAAGTAGGGTCACATCATTCGTGCGATCATACATGTACCTAGGGTAATGATGTCCATCTCATTCCATCATCTATCTTCTCTTCATGATCCCTCCCCTCCCCTGCCTTCCCTTTGGCTAATCTAAAGTTCTTCTATCCCTCCCATGTCCCACCCTGCTTTATAGATTAGCATCCACTTATGAGAGAAAACATTTGGCCTTTGGTTTTTTGGGATTGGCTTACTTTGCTTAGCATGATATTCTCTAACTCCATCCATTTACATGCAAATGCCATAATTCTAAGATCTTAACACACGAACATGTGCAGTTGATTTGATAATAATGAACACTAATTTTAGTCCGTATTTAAAGGAAAATGTTAAACTCTTCCCCCCTCAATAATTAGATTTTTCTCACTAGTATATCTGTATGTTGTTCTCTGTTGTTTGTAGTAGTGGTAGTATTATTATAGTTTGAGTTTTTAAATAAAATTGTTGGAATTTGTTCTCTGTCATTATATAAATAACTATAAAGTATCCTCAATTATACCTCTTATTCTGAAAAACCTAAAATTTGCTCTATGACCTTTTATAGGGAAAGTTTGATGATACCTGTACTAACAGGACTACTTTCACTTAATTGTTAATGTTGTTGTGATAAGTATTTCCACGTAAATATCATTCTGCTAAATACAGTTGATTCTCAGTATTCGTGGAGGCTATATTTGAGAATTTGTCCATTTATTAAAATTTATTTACAATCTTCAAGTCAATACTTTCATCATCATTTATAGACATGAGCAGATATGAAAATCTCTTCTGAATTGTACTGAGTCACCTGATATACTTGTCTAGCTTAGATTAAGTCAACATTTTGCCTTCATGTTTCAGCACCCAAACTGTAAACATGTATTCTTTTACATTTTATTTAGTGTCATATTTTTCACATTTTTGTGCTTTTTGTTGGTGACTGCTATTCACAGTGTACCCAAGGAGAGCCCTGAGGTACTGTCTGAGCTGTCTAGTGTTCCTAAGTGCCAGAAGGCATGATATACCTTACGGAGAAAATGTAGATGTTAGTTGAGCTTCATGTAGGCATGACTTAAGGGCAGTTAGTCATGAGTTAAATATTACAAAATAATATTTTATATCATTAATGAGTCAATAATATAAAATAAGTTATCTTTAAATAGAAGAACACATGAATAAAACAAGGTTATATGTTAAGAGTTAAAGAAAATGTTACCAGAGGCTTATAGAACCTTAGCCTGTGTTTCCCCTAGGAGTTCAGTATTTGTTAATTCATTGTTACACAGCAACTTTGTAGATCATACCTACCTTAAATAACAAGAATCAACTGCATGTGTCTAGCAATAGAATTTGTCCCCATGTATTCAACAATTCATGCAAAATATTGTTCACTATAATTTTTCTTTGTTCCAACATTATACTGATGGGGATATAAAGTAGGAAAAACCTTTTCCTTTCTGTTTCTGATTTTAGGAAATTCATTTTTCTACATTTACTTTTCCTGCTAGTCATCTGTTCCTCTCAAGGTTATGGTCCCCCCCACCAGTCATAGGATGAATCTCGTAATATTACTAGTACATGACCTTATTCATAAAAAATCCAGAGGAAGAGAAGCCAGGCGTGGTGGTGCACGCCTGTAATCCCAGTACTTTGGGAGGCTAAGACAGGAGAATTGCGAGTTCAAAGTCAACCTCAGGAACAGCAAGGTGCTAAGCAACTGAGTGAGACCCTGTTGCTAAATAAAACACAAAATAGGGCTGAGGAAATGGCTCAGTGTTTGAGTACCCCTGAGTTCAATCCCCAGTACTAAAAAAAAAAATTTCCAGAGGAAGATAATTTGAGTAATGTAAATTGATTACTAGTAAAGTAATTCAAACTTTATCGGGAAAATAAATTTGACTTTGTTTATCATTCCAGGAGTTAATTTATTATTCCTCATTTTCTTTCAGTTATTTTACCTTGCTCATTCTACTGCTTTCACATAAGTCCAGTTTTATTTAAATAAACTTACATGATATTATTCATCCTAGGAACTGAAACTGAAACACCAAATCCAAAATCCTTTTGAAGGATTATAATCTGGCTCTCTTCAATACACTCTTAATTTGTGCTGCTTATTCTATAATGCACATCATTGACTACTAGTGATGAGTTTCCTCACTTAGTCTGCTCACTTCTGCCATTGCTTGTGGTATCTCCCAATAATCTTCAGACTCTAATTCAGAATTTAGTTCAAAAGTTAGTATGATTGTTTTATTTATGAGTACAACTCAAAAATTCTTATAATTGCTTTTTAACATCATTGACAATATCTTATTTTTAAACTAATATATTTAGTTATGTTTGATGAAATATAAGATCTAAATGTATATTTAAATATTAATTTTACATGACAAGACTGGAGTAAATCATTTGGGGTAAAAAAAAAATAATATAATCTCGGTTGGAAAAATGTTTTCTTGTATGTCAATTTACCCATTTAAGAAAATTAAAAATATTAAAAATTACTTCAGTGAACAGTATATATATATAT